>CM064492.1:14156616-14561616 GCA_032716605.1 Paralithodes platypus | reverse complement strand
TGCTTAAAAATTATTTGTTAAAAAACAAAAATATATAATAATAATACAAAACAAAAATAAGGCTGAGCCTTTTGAGAGATGTCTCTCTTAAAGGCACCTGGCTATAACTCGATCTATCAAAATGCAATTGTATATAATACACTTAGTCACAGCTATGTGCCCCGGGAACTACGTGTTGTAATTTTTTTCTTCTAAATTCGAAAAGGGATGTATGTAGGCAAAATATAATAACATAAAACAAATTAAATTAATGGTGATTAACCCTGAGGTCACACTCACTTCCCAGAGCTCACAGCTGATTGTTCATTATCACAATTACCCATGTAATACCATTTACAAAAATTGAATATATATAACATACATTGTACAACTATTGACTTGATGTTCAAAGGCCATACTCGCAATTATACCCACAATTCGACACAAAGACACATACGCTTCCCTAACAGTATATGCCTAATTAGTAAAGGACATAAACTTTGTTGTGCATGGAATACACACTTACACCATTCATTTAGACCTATATATGAGAACATGGTAAATAATTTATTGTAGACTATAATATATCCATTTCTATAAAAAAAAAAAAAAAAAAAAAAAAAATGCATACAAATGCCAACTACACATACATTATATACACCTTTACAGACAAAAATGGAAGCATGTTTATTACAAAATAGTATTCAAGCTCATTCAACCCTTTACGTGACTCTACATATATATACACACACAGCCAGCGTAAATATTATTAAAGGTTATACATTTGTCGATCTAGGTGATAGGGATGTTGTAATTATTGGTAGTATAATTGGTGATATATTTTAGTAGTCACTGTTGATATCGTGTTAATAGTTTTTTTTTTAATTGTCTCTTAAACCGAGATATTTCCTGTATATTTCTTAAATTTTGAGGTAATCCGTTCACACCTTAACTCCAGGATATTTTATACATGTCTGAGCTTGACTAGAAGTCATGAGAGGAATTCTTAATAGATCAGCTCCCCTTAAATTGTACCTTTCATTGTTACTAGGTGTAAACAAATCAGTTCTATCAAGGTTATGCAGACATTTAAATACGAAAAGCGCACTGCAATAAGTATTGATATCCTTAAATTTAAATAATTCAAGCTTACTAAAAAGTTCATTTGTGTGGGCATATCTTGATTTATGTGATATAGTTCTAATTATTTTTTTTTGTGATTTTTCAATAGTTAATAATTTGGTTTTACTAGTTGCACCCCAAATTGTTTGGCAATATAACAACTGTGGATAGATAAGACTATAATATAATTGTTTTAGAGCACTAATATTAAAGCAGTGTCGTGTAAGGTAGAGTATGCCACATTGCTTATTAAGTTTGTTTTTCAAATCATGTATATGTATGCCTCACGACAGCCTGCTATCCACCACAACACCAAGAAACTTTATATGTTCCTCCTCCTTTAGTACATTATTTCCAATCTTAATTGGTGCTAAATTTTGAGCGATAGATTTATTCCTCTTAAAAATTATATACTTAGTTTTGTCAATATTAAGAGTAAGCTTATTAGCTTGTATCCACCTTGCTATGTTATTTAGCTCATGGGTTCGAATGGATACAACCCAGAGAGAGTGAGTAAGAGAGAAAAAAACGAGGTGGGCTCCCTTAATTTCTTTGCTACTTGTACGTACCTGTCATAGTAAGAATACCGACGAAAGGCCCTATAGACCGTCCCGCCAGCATGACCTCCTCGGTAGCCACACCCTTGTTGCGCCTCTTCCACGCCGCATAGACCCCGATACCCAAGATTAACAGGTAGAACACGATGATCCCAGCGAGACCAGGCCAGTTCAGCATCTTGAAGCTGAAATATGAAGACGAGGGTCATTTAGCAATATGAACAGAAATATATATACATATGTTTTTTTTTTTTTTGTAAATTAGTATATCGATGCCTGCTAGACGCGCGGTACCGGTAAGCCAAAAATAACTGCAAAACTAAACACGATACATTAGTTTCTAATTTGTATTGGTTGGAATTATAGAGATGGGGAGAATGAGAAACTACCTCTGGGAGCATTAAGGGGGCCCCCCTCGCTTTTTTGTTCTTCCTCTCCCTCTCTCTTTGGCTTGTATCCATTCGGCACCATTCAGTCAACTGTTTTAAGACGTTTATCCCCATCCAGGTGTCGATATCTTCCTGGCGAGCGATAGCGAGCCAGCATTTTATGGAGAAATCCGGCTTCGCCGGAAATATTTTTCTATCGAAAAATGTACAAATTTAGCTTGCTATCAAAACAAAATTATATAATATTATATATATATATATTATATAAACGCGTTAAAACAGTAGGCTGAATAGGGCCGAATGGATACAAGCCAAAGATAGAGGGAGACAAAGAGAAAAAAAGCGAGGTGGGCTCCCTTAAACCTGTTCAGTTATTCACAGCATGTATTCTAGTTTCACGTATTGACAGCTGTATACATCCTATAACAGTAACCTCCATCTCCTAACCTACACTATGTACAGTCGCGCTAGTACCTGTAAGTCATGGAGCGGCACCAAGTATGTTTTGATAAATAATTGGTATCAGCAATATCTAAGCTTCATTTCTTCATATCGAGTGAAATACACAAACATGTTTCTACACTTAACCACCCTATTCAACATTTGACAGACATTAATAGAGCACAGAACAAGCCAAACGCAATGACAGTTGGGACATGACTTATTAGCGCGACCGTACCCATCAAAGGAGCTATATTTACCGTAGCAATGACCTCGACCCACAAATACCAACTTTGTCCTCAATGGAGCTAGGAGGCACTGCTAATAAAACCCTGAATGTAGGGAAGGGTGTTACGCAAAGTCTGGCACCCTACCCCCTCCCCCAGGTTTATTTGTATTAGTATTCTGCCCCTCCCCCCCTCCCCTCATCGTCCCACTACTTTTGAAATTAGAAGACGTTTTGGAGACCATTCAAACACCGATTTTGTTTTCCTTGCAAGCGCCTGCGATCCTGCGATCCTCTGGAAGAAGAGAAACTGCCTATTACTAATATAATATCCTCAATAATTATTAAGGGGGCCCACCTGGCTTTTTTTTCTTTTTCTCCCTCTCTCTTTGGCTTGTATCCATTCGGCCCCATTCAGCCTACTGTTTTAAGACGTTTACCCCCACCCAAGTGTCAATATTTTCCCGGCGAGCGGTAGCGAGCCAGCATATATATAATATATTTTTTTTTACAGCAAGCTAAATTTGGAAATTTTTCTATAGAAAAATGTGTCCGGCGAAGCCGGATTTCTCCATACAATGCTGGCTCGCTATCGCTTGCCAGGAATAAATCGACATCTGGATGGGGATAAAAGTCTTAAAACAGTTGGCAGAATGGGGCCGAATGGATACAAGCCAAAGAGAGAGGGAGAGAAAGATAAAACAAATCCGGTGATCCCCCCTAAGGGCATTAGGTAGCAGGGGAGGAAGGGTTTAGGCAGGGAAGAATGAGTGGGTGGTACTTAGACTTTAGATCAGTAGGTGTGTTACGTAAGGTGTGGTAAGGTGTGACACCCTTAACACCCCCACCACCCCCTCCTCCACCCCCTCAAAGTAAATCAAAAGTAAATCAAAATCAAAGTAAAACAAACCCGAAAGAATTCTATAGTTATATCAGAAAGAAAAAAGTAGTTACTTCAACTGTTGGACCGTTAGTCGATGAAAAAGGAGAATACACCAAAGACGAAGTACAAATGAGTAATGCCCTCAATACCTTCTTTGCATCAGTTTTTACAACAGAAGACCTCAGTGATATCCCTACACCATCGCCGATTCAGATTGATAATTCAGATGTTCTAAGCAATATCACCGTTACAGAGAGAGAAGTATTGAATTGTTTAGATAAACTCAAGGTAAATAAAACGCCAGGACCTGATACAATCTCGCCTAGAGTTCTAAAGGAAGCTAAGAATGAGCTCTTCAAACCACTGACATTACTATTCAATAAATCCTTGCAGTCTGGAACTATGCCTGATCAGTGGAAGCTAGCCAACGTAACACCGATATTCAAAAAAGGCAGCAAATCCCTACCCAGTAACTATCGTCCAATTAGCTTAACCTCAGTTGTATGTAAAATGCTAGAAACGGTCATACGAGACAGACTCGTAAATCACTTAGAGGAAAATAACATACTTAAAGATACTCAACACGGCTTTCGTAAAAAACGTTCCTGTTTAACAAACCTCTTAGACTTCTTCCACGATATCCTCAACCTCTACGATGAGAGTAAAGCTGTAGATATTATATACCTTGATTTTCAAAAGGCCTTTGACAAAGTTCCCCACAAACGTTTACTGCTAAAACTAAAAGCGCATGGAATACAAGACGGTGTGTTGAAATGGATAGAAAATTGGCTCAGCAACAGAAAGCAAAGGGTAGTCATAAACGGTAAGGCATCTAAATGGACCAATGTAAGTAGCGGGGTACCCCAGGGATCGGTACTAGGACCAATTCTCTTTCTAATTTACATCAACGACATAGACGAGGGTCTCACCTGCACAATCTCAAAATTTGCTGAAGATACAAAAATTGCAAATAGCGTACTCTCAAAAGAACAAGTTGACGATATGCAACACAATCTAGATAAATTGTCATGTTGGGCCCAAATTTGGCAAATGAGTTTCAATGCGGATAAATGTAAAGTACTACATGTCGGATACCTAAATGAGAAAGCAAACTATTCGATGAATGGCACTCAGCTTAAGAATGTAAACAGAGAAACTGATCTGGGAGTAACAATATCGAGTAACCTAAAACCGAGTCAACAATGTTCAGAAGTTGTTAAGAAGGCAAACAAAATAATTGGCTTTATAGGCAGGTCATTTGAGCATAAATCCAAAGAAGTTATCCTAACCCTTTACAATTCCTTAGTCCGCCCTCTTCTGGAATACTGCGTTCAATCCTGGTGCCCTTATTACCAAAAAGATATAAACAAGCTAGAACGAGTTCAACGTAGAGTTACCAAAATGATACCTAGCCTAAAGAACAAACCATACGAAGAGCGTCTTAGAGAATTAAATCTATTTCCGTTAACCCAGCGCAGATTAAGAGGCGACTTAATTCAAGTGTTCAATATCATCAAAGGCATCGACAATATGAACTGTAGTAAGTACTTCACTATCGACCAATCTAATTACACGCGGGGAAACGGTTGCAAAATTATTGGTAAATCTTTTAACTCGCACGAATCTAAGAATTTCTTCTTCAATCGAGTTGTCAACTTGTGGAATGGGCTTCCCCGAGACGTTATAGACTGCAGCACCGTTGACTCATTTAAATTCCGCCTAGACAAATATCTCGCATCAAACCCGCGACTGACTGCGTTTGTAAATGAATAACTTTATCCTCCCCTCAGTTACTAACCCATCTGTCCCCTACTAACTTCCTAGTCCTGCCACGTTAGTGGCAGGGCAGTAGTTCCCTTTCCAATGTTCCCTTTCCCACTCTAAACCACTGTTTGGACACTTGATCCTGTGTTTTGGAGGACAAGCAGCCTAGAAGGGTCACTAGATCTGTTGTTGCTTGATTTCCTTTGTACTTCTTTGTACTCCCTTCATACTCTACCAAACCCACCTTTCCCCGCCCCCCTCTTTTTACGCTAGTCACTGCAGCTTTGGCATAGATGGCCTACTTTAATCTACTTTAAAGGGACCATTGACCGAGTTCCTAAGAGACACTTTCCACATTAACTTACCTCCTTCAGACATATATGACGCAGAGGTTGCCAGATTAGCAATAAGAAATAGAGTTCTCTCACTCTTATAAATACCTCTCCAAAATTAGTTTTCTGCCCACATCTAACTCAAAGACAACTGCAGAGGTTGAAGTAACTAAAATAAAGGTTTGTAAAAAACCCTGATGGTAATAAAGGCTTTAAAGTATCCCTAATAGGCTCAAAATTGCGTCATATGTCGGAGAGGGTTACTCTGCTTCTCAATATTTTGTTTTCAATTTGTTTCTCTATAAGAATTTATCTAAAAATTTTAAGGAACCGGCCTTTGGCCGGGAAATTTTTCTACCGATTTTTTTTTTTTACAAATTTATCTTGAAAGGGGGTCAAGGGGGTGTTTTTCTAAGCTTGATAGAGGTCTAGCGAGAAAACTAAAAAATACATTAATACATGAAAAAACTGAGTGACCCAGATTCAGATGACTGGAATAAAGCAAGAGAGTAGAGTAATTTGGATAGAGGAAGAATAAGTTGAGAAGTGAGAAGTAAAGTAGAATATAAAAGTACTTGGGCTCAACCATGCATGCTGCACATCATACCATATAATTATCCCAAATACAGGCAGGAGGTGACCCAAGGTTTCTGTTATGTTCTGGGTGTGGTGTCCCGAGTTCGAATCCCGGGAGGACCATATGCTTTCATAAGTGCATTCAAGTGCATTGGGGTCTGTAATTGATGATTAATGTTAAGAACGGGGTGTTACTTAATTCCTAACATACAGTAAGTCATGCCATAATAACATGCCCAAGTTGCCTTTCCTGCCTGCCTCTAGACGTCATGATCGCCTCTAGCAGCACACCATGTGGTAATGCATATTATTCTACACAGTTTGAGGCTCTGTGTTTAAATATGCCTTGAGAGAGATTGGCAGGTTTTACTGGTCCCCTTTCTCCCTCATGTTAAGTCCCATTTGTTTTGAGATTATAAGACGTTCGGTCCATTAGTTTGGCGGTTTTAACACCTTTCACCCCATTTCGTTGTCAATTTTAAGACCTTTAATGCCATTTAAGTGTCGATGTTTTCCTGGCGAGCGATAGCGAGCCTAAAATGTTAAGAGGAATCGACCTTCGGTCGGGACATTTTTCTACCGAAAAATATACAAATATATCTTGAAGGGGGGTCTAGGGGGTGCTTTTCTAAGCTTGATGGAGGTCTAGCGAGGATAATAAGCAATACAGGAATAAATTAATATATATAAGCCAACAAAACGGCCTATCTCCCCTGTACATTATATCATGCATTATCACCTGCTATGCTATGCTGCATGCTGGTAGATGCGATAGAGACGTGCTGGAAAAGTAATGACCTTTCAACTTGTGTTAGTAAGCATTGCATCAGCTCCGGTTTCCGGGAGCCCACCTCGCGTGTTTTCCTCTTTCTCCCTCTCTCTCTGAGTTGTATGCATTCGGCCCCATTCAGCCTACTGTTTTAAGACGTTTACCCCCATCTAGGTGTCAATATTTTCCTGGCAAGCGGTAGCGAGCCAGCATAAAATATTTTTGTTTTTACAGCAAGCTAAATTTGTAAATTTTTCGATAGAAAAATGTTTCCGGCGAAGCCGGTTTTCTCCATACAATGCTGCCTCGCTCTCGCTCGCCAGGAAGAAATCGACACCTGGATGGGGATAAACGTCTTAAAACAGTTATTTGAATGGGGCCGAATGGATACAAGCCAGGGAAAGAGAAAAGGAGAGAAACGTAAAAAAAAAGCCGGTGACCCCCCTAAATATTTGGTGTATGAGGCATGATTTGTGGCATGCATCACTGCGTACTTCATGTGGCATGCCCTTATCGCACTTCATGTGGCATGCCCTTATCGCACTTCATGTGGCATGCCCTTATCGTACTTCATGTGGCATGCCCTTATCGCACTAACAATGGCACCGTGTGAACGCGGCTTCATGGGTAATACAGAGACGCATATCTTTATCCTGTATACTGACTTGTTAAGGGGGGTGACCGTTTTTTTTTCTCTCTGGGTTGTATCCATTTGGCCCCATTCAGCCTACTGTTTTAAGAAATGTATCCCCATCCAGGTGTCTATTTCTTCCTGGCGAGCGAGAGCGAGGCAGCATTCTATGGATAAATCCGGCTTCGCCGGACACATTTTTCTATCGAAAAAGTAAAAATTTAGCCAGCTGTCTAGCTCATTATCCAAAATATGTTGGCTCGCTATCGCTCGCCAGGTATAAGTCGACACCTGAATGGGGATAAACGTCTTAAAACAGTAGACTGAATAGGGCCGAATGGATACAATCCAGAGAGAGAAAAAAGGCAAGTCACCCCCCTTAAGTGAAATTGGAACAGAGTTTGAATAAAGACAAACATTATCAATACAAATAAGATAGACATCTGTTTTAGTCATACGGTCTTTCTATCTGCAGGTCTGTCTGTATGTGTCTGTTTGGACTCTCTCTCTCTCTCTCTCTCTCTCTCTCTCTCTCTCTCTCTCTCTCTCTCTCTCTCTCTCTCTCTCTCTCTCCTCTCTCTCTCTCTCTCTCTCTCTCTCCTCTCTCTCTCTCTCTCTCTCTCTCTCTCTCTCTCTCTCTCTCTCTCTCTCTCTCTCTCTCTCTCTTGCTTCTCTTCTCTCTCTCTCTCTCTCTCTCTCTCTCTCTCTCTCTCTCTCTCTCTCTCTCTCTCTCTCTCTCTCTCTCTCTCTCTCTCTCTCTCTCTCTCTCTCTCTCTCTCCGCAGTAATGGCAGTACGCTAAACTAATATATATTTTTTAAAATCATGAATGTCTCCCATATATTACCTATTCCTTGTAACTCTTCCTCTTTTCGCCTCTCACCTTCTCTCCCTCAACCTCTCCTTCCTTCATAATCTCTCTTCTTCTTCTCTCCCTTTTGCTTTCTCCCTTTCTCCCATTTTCACACTTACTCATCCTCTCTGCTCCCCCTCCCCCTCTCTTTTGTTTGTGTCAATATATCTGTTTGTCTCTTTCTGCGTGCCTGCCTGTCTCACTCTCTCTGCCACACCCCTTTTTTGGCCTCGAGTCACCCCCACCACTACTATCAACAGGCCCACCCCTCCACCCCAACCAATACAACCCCTACCATACTGCCTCGTACCCCCACCACTACTGCCCCCACACCCCCACCATACTGCCCCCACACCGCCACCAATACTGCCCCCACACCCCCACCATACTGCCCCCACACCCACACTATACTGCCACAACATACTACCCCACACCACCATACTGCCCCCACACCCAACCACTACTGCCCCACACCCTCACCATACCCCCACACCCCCACCAATACTGCCCCCACACCCCCACCATACTGCCCCACACCATATACTGCCACACCATACTACCCCCACACCCCCACCATACTGCCCCACACCCAACCACTACTGCCCCCACACCCTCACCACTACTGCCCCACACCCTCACCATACTACCCCACACCACCCCACCATACTGCCCCCACACCCCACCACTACTGCCCCACACCCCCACCATACTGCCCCCACCCACACCACTACTGCCCCAACACCCCCACCACTACTGCCCCAAACCCCCACCACTACTGCCCCCACACCCAAACCATACTGCCCACATCATACTGGGCCCCCACACCACACCACAACCCCCAGCACTACTGCCCCCACACCCCCACCACTACTGCCCCCACACCCCCACCACTATTGCCCCAACCCCCCACCACTACTGCCCCCACACACACCCCACCCCACCACTACTTCCCCCACACCCCACCACTACCCCAAACCCCCACCACTACTGCCCCCACACCCACACCATACTGCCCACATCATACTGTCCCCACCCCCACACTGCCCCCCACCACTACTGCCCCCACACCATACTGCCCCCCCCCACCACTACTGCCCCCACACCATACTGCCCCCCCACCCCTACCATACTGCCCCCACACCCCTACCTGCCCCACACCCACACATACTGCCCCACACCCCCACCATACTGCTCCCACACCCTACTAAACTGCCCCACACCCCTACTAAACTGCCCCCACACCCCACCATACTGCCCCAAACCACACCATACCCCCACACCACACCATACTGCCCCACACCCCTACTATACTGCCCCAACCCCACACCATACTGCCCCCACCCCCCACCATACTGCCCCACACCCCCACCATACCCCCACACCCACACCATACTGCTCCCCACACACCATACTGCCCACCACCCCACATACTGCCCCACACTGCCCCACACCTACCATACTGCCACCACCCCCACCATACTGCCCCCACCCTACCATACTGCCCCCACACCCCTACTGCCCCCACACCCACACCATACTGCCCCAAACCCCACCATACTGCCCCCACACCCACACCACAAACCCCACACCCACACCACTACTGCCCCACACCCACACCACTACTGCCCCACCCCCACCACACCCCACACCCACATACTGCCCCCACACCCCCACTACCACACCCTCACCTTTCTGCCTCCACACCCACACCATACTGACCCCCACACACACCATACTGCCCCCACTCCCCCACCATACTGCCCCCACACCCACACCATACTGCCCCCACACCCCTACCGTACTGCCCCCACACCCACACCATACTGCCCCCAAACCCCCACCATATTACCCCACACTCACACCACTATCACCTACTGCCCCCACCACTACTACCCCACACCCACACAACTACCACCCTCACCACTACCATACTGCCCTCACACTCACCTCCCTCACCCCCACCATATTGCCCCACACCCACACCACTACCTCCACCAAACTGCCCCCATACCCACACCACTACCACCATTCTACCCCCACAGCCCCAACCCTAACACCCTCACACTCACCACACCCACACCTCTACTACCATACTACCCCCACAGCCCCACCCCTAACAGTGCCGCCTCTGAGCCTAGCCAAGATCCCTGACGTAAGCCCTGAAGCCGTGAACAACCAGCAGGGGAGCCAAAATCCCTCACACGTGTACTATTAAAGCTCACACATTACCTTAGTCATACCCTTCAGGGGGCCCACCTCGCTTTTTTTCTCTTTCTCTCCCTCTCTCTTTGGCTAGTATCCATTCGGGCCCAATCAGCCTACTGTTTTAAGACGTTTACCCCCATCTCGGTAGCGAGCCAGCATACTGTATAATTATATATATATATATTTATTTTTTATTTTTACAAGATGCTAAATTGTACATTTTTTGATAGAAAAATGTCTCCGGCGAAGCCGGATTTCTCCATACAATGTTGGCTCGCTATCGCTCGCCAGGAAGAAATCGACACCTGGATGGGGATAAACGTCTTAAACAGTTGGCTGAATGGGGCCGAATTGATACAAGCCAGAGAAAGAGAGAAAAGGAGATATAGATAAAGAAAACAGGTGACCCCCTTAACCCGTTCTGTACCGGCGACGTCTTTTTAATTCTCTTCTATATAGGATCACACATTACCTTAGTCATACCCTTCAACCCCTTCTATATAGGATCACACATTACCTTAGTCATACACCCCTTCTATAATTATAGGATCACACATTACCTTAGTCATACCCTTCAACCCCTTCTATATATGATCACACATTACCTTAGTCATACCCTTCAACCCCTTCTATAATTATAGGATCACACATTACCTTAGTCATACCCTTCAACCCCTTCTATATAGGATCACACATTACCTTAGTCATACCCTTCAACCCCTTCTATATAGGATCACACATTACCTTAGTCATACCCTTCAACCCCTTCTATATAGGATCACACATTACCTTAGTCATACCCTTCAACCCCTTCTATATAGGATCACACATTACCTTAGTCATACCCTTCAACCCCTTCTATAATTATAGGATCACACATTACCTTAGTCATACCCTTCAACCCCTTCTATATAGGATCACACATTACCTTAGTCATACCCTTCAACCCATATAGGATCACACATTACCTTAGTCATACCCTTCAACCCCTTCTATATAGGATCACACATTACCTTAGTCATACCCTTCAACCCCTTCTATATAGGATCACACATTACCTTAGTCATACCCTTCAACCCTTCAATATAGGATCACACATTACCTTAGTCATACCCTTCAACCCCTTCTATATAGGATCACACATTACCTTAGTCATACCCTTCAACCCCTTCTATATAGGATCACACATTACCTTAGTCATACCCTTCAACCCCTTCTATATAGGATCACACATTACCTTAGTCATACCCTTCAACCCCTTCTATAATTATAGGATCACACATTACCTTAGTCATACCCTTCAACCCCTTCTATATAGGATCACACATTACCTTAGTCATACCCTTCAACCCCTTCTATAATTATAGGATCACACATTACCTTAGTCATACCCTTCAACCCCTTCTATATAGGATCACACGATAGCTTAGTCATACCCTTCAACCCCTTCTATATAGGATCACACATTACCTTAGTCATACCCTTCAACCCCTTCTATAATTATAGGATCACACATTACCTTAGTCATACCCTTCAACCCCTTCTATATAGGATCACACATTACCTTAGTCATACCCTTCAACCCCTTCTATATAGGATCACACATTACCTTAGTCATACCCTTCAACCCCTTCTATAATTATAGGATCACACATTACCTTAGTCATACCCTTCAACCCCTTCTATATAGGATCACACATTACCTTAGTCATACCCTTCAACCCCTTCTATAATTATAGGATCACACATTACCTTAGTCATACCCTTCAACCCCTTCTATATAGGATCACACATTACCTTAGTCATACCCTTCAACCCCTTCTATATAGGATCACACATTACCTTAGTCATACCCTTCAACCCCTTCTTTATAGGATCACACATTACCTTAGTCATACCCTTCAACCCCTTCTATATAGGATCACACATTACCTTAGTCATACCCTTCAACCCCTTCTATATAGGATCACACATTACCTTAGTCATACCCTTCAACCCCTTCTATATAGGATCACACATTACCTTAGTCATACCCTTCAACCCTTCTTTATAGGATCACACATTACCTTAGTCATACCCTTCAACCCCTTCTATATATAGGATCACACATTACCTTAGTCATACCCTTCAACCCCTTCTATATAGGATCACACATTACCTTAGTCATACCCTTCAACCCCTTCTATAATTATAGGATCACACATTACCTTAGTCATACCCTTCAACCCCTTCTATATAGGATCACACATTACCTTAGTCATACCCTTCAACCCCTTCTATATAGGATCACACATTACCTTAGTCATACCCTTCAACCCCTTCTATAATTATAGGATCACACATTACCTTAGTCATACCCTTCAACCCCTTCTATATAGGATCACACATTACCTTAGTCATACCCTTCAACCCCTTCTATATAGGATCACACATTACCTTAGTCATACCCTTCAACCCCTTCTATATAGGATCACACATTACCTTAGTCATACCCTTCAACCCCTTCTATAATTATAGGATCACACATTACCTTAGTCATACCCTTCAACCCCTTCTATATAGGATCACACATTACCTTAGTCATACCCTTCAACCCCTTCTATATAGGATCACACATTACCTTAAGTCATACCCTTCAACCCCTTCTATAATTATAGGATCACACATTACCTTAGTCATACCCTTCAACCCCTTCTATATAGGATCACACATTACCTTAGTCATACCCTTCAACCCCTTCTATATAGGATCACACATTACCTTAGTCATACCCTTCAACCCCTTCTATAATTATAGGATCACACATTACCTTAGTCATACCCTTCAACCCCTTCTATATAGGATCACACATTACCTTAGTCATACCCTTCAACCCCTTCTATATAGGATCACACATTACCTTAGTCATACCCTTCAACCCCTTCTATATAGGATCACACATTACCTTAGTCATACCCTTCAACCCCTTCTATAGGATCACACATTACCTTAGTCATCTTCAACCCTTCTATAGGATCACACATTACCTTAGTCATACCCCTTCCACTCCTTCTATAATTATAGGATCACACATTACCTTAGTCATACCCTTCAACCCCTTCTATATAGGATCACACGTTACCTTAGTCATACCCTTCAACCCCTTCTATATATAGGATCACACATTACCTTAGTCATACCCTTCAACCCCTTCTATAATTATAGGATCACACATTACCTTAGTCATACCCTTCAACCCCTTCTATATAGGATCACACATTACCTTAGTCATACCCTTCAACCCCTTCTATAATTATAGGATCACACATTACCTTAGTCATACCCTTCAACCCCTTCTATATAGGATCACACGTTACCTTAGTCATACCCTTCAACCCCTTCTATATAGGATCACACATTACCTTAGTCATACCCTTCAACCCCTTCTATATAGGATCACACATTACCTTAGTCATACCCTTCAACCCCTTCTATAATTATAGGATCACACATAACCTTAGTCATACCCTTCAACCCCTTCTATATAGGATCACACATTACCTTAGTCATACCCTTCAACCCCTTCTATATAGGATCACACATTACCTTAGTCATACCCTTCAACCCCTTCTATATAGGATCACACATTACCTTAGTAATACCTTCAACCCCTTCTATAATTATAGGATCACACATAACCTTAGTCATACCCTTCAACCCCTTCTATATAGGATCACACATTACCTTAGTCATACCCTTCAACCCCTTCTATATAGGATCACACATTACCTTAGTCATACCCTTCAACCCCTTCTATATAGGATCACACATTACCTTAGTCATACCCTTCAACCCCTTCTATATAGGATCACACATTACCTTAGTCATACCCTTCAACCCCTTCTATATAGGATCACACATTACCTTAGTCATACCCTTCAACCCCTTCTATATAGGATCACACATTACCTTAGTCATACCCTTCAACCCCTTCTATATAGGATCACACATTACCTTAGTCATACCCTTCAACCCCTTCTATATTATAGGATCAACACATTACCTTAGTCATACCCTTCAAACCCCTTCTATATAGGATCACACATTACCTTAGTCATACCCTTCAACCCCTTCTATATAGGATCACACATTACCTTAGTCATACCCTTCAACCCCTTCTATATAGGATCACACATTACCTTAGTCATACCCTTCAACCCCTTCTATATAGGATCACACATTACCTTAGTCATACCCTTCAACCCCTTCTTTATAGGATCACACATTACCTTAGTCATACCCTTCAACCCCTTCTATATAGGATCACACATTACCTTAGTCATACCCTTCAACCCCTTCTATATAGGATCACACATTACCTTAGTCATACCCTTCAACCCCTTCTATATAGGATCACACATTACCTTAGTCATACCCTTCAACCCCTTCTATATAGGATCACACATTACCTTAGTCATACCCTTCAACCCCTTCTATAATTATAGGATCACACATTACCTTAGTCATACCCTTCAACCCCTTCTATATAGGATCACACATTACCTTAGTCATACCCTTCAACCCCTTCTATATAGGATCACACATTACCTTAGTCATACCCTTCAACCCCTTCTATATAGGATCACACATTACCTTAGTCATACCCTTCAACCCCTTCTATATAGGATCACACATTACCTTAGTCATACCCTTCAACCCTTCTATAATTATAGGATCACACATTACCTTAGTCATACCCTTCAACCCTTCTATATAGGATCACACATTACCTTAGTCATACCCTTCAACCCCTTCTATATAGGATCACACATTACCTTAGTCATACCCTTCAACCCCTTCTATAATTATAGGATCACACATTACCTTAGTCATACCCTTCAACCCCTTCTATATAGGATCACACATTACCTTAGTCATACCCTTCAACCCCTTCTATATAGGATCACACATTACCTTAGTCATACCCTTCAACCCCTTCTATATAGGATCACACATTACCTTAGTCATACCCTTCAACCCCTTCTATATAGGATCACACATTACCTTAGTCATACCCTTCAACCCCTTCTATATAGGATCACACATTACCTTAGTCATACCCTTCAACCCCTTCTATATAGGATCACACATTACCTTAGTCATACCCTTCAACCCCTTCTATATAGGATCACACATTACCTTAGTCATACCCTTCAAACCCCTTCTATATAGGATCACACATTACCTTAGTCATACCCTTCAACCCCTTCTATATAGGATCACACATTACCTTAGTCATACCCTTCAACCCCTTCTATATAGGATCACACATTACCTTAGTCATACCCTTCAACCCCTTCTATTATAGGATCACACATTACCTTAGTCATACCCTTCAACCCCTTCTATATAGGATCACACATTACCTTAGTCATACCCTTCAACCCCTTCTATATAGGATCACACATTACCTTAGTCATACCCTTCAACCCCTTCTATATAGGATCACACATTACCTTAGTCATACCCTTCAACCCCTTCTATATAGGATCACACATTACCTTAGTCATACCCTTCAACCCCTTCTATATAGGATCACCACATTACCTTAGTCATACCCTTCAACCCCTTCTATAATTATAGGATCACACATTACCTTAGTCATACCCTTCAACCCCTTCTATATAGGATCACACATTACCTTAGTCATACCCTTCAACCCCTTCTATATAGGATCACACTATCCCTTCGTCATACCCTTCAACCCCTTCTATATAGGATCACACATTACCTTAGTCATACCCTTCAACCCCTTCTATAATTATAGGATCACACATTACCTTAGTCATACCCTTCAACGCCTTCTTTATAGGATCACACATTACCTTAGTCATACCCTTCAACCCCTTCTATATAGGATCACACATTACCTTAGTCATACCCTTCAACCCCTTCTATATAGGATCACACATTACCTTAGTCATACCCTTCAACCCCTTCTATATAGGATCACACATTACCTTAGTCATACCCTTCAACCCCTTCTATATAGGACCACACATAACCTTAGTCATACCCTTCAACCCCTTCTATATAGGATCACACATTACCTTAGTCATACCCTTCAACCCCTTCTATATAGGATCACACATTACCTTAGTCATACCCTTCAACCCCTTCTATATAGGATCACACATTACCTTAGTCATACCCTTCAACCCCTTCTATATAGGATCACACATTACCTTAGTCATACCCTTCAACCCCTTCTATAATTATAGGATCACACATAACCTTAGTCATACCCTTCAACCCCTTCTATAGGATCACACATTACCTTAGTCATACCCTTCAACCCCTTCTATATAGGATCACACATTACCTTAGTCATACCCTTCAAACCCCTTCTATATAGGATCACACATTACCTTAGTCATACCCTTCAAACCCCTTCTATATAGGATCACACATTACCTTAGTCATACCCTTCAACCCCTTCTATATAGGATCACACATTACCTTAGTCATACCCTTCAACCCCTTCTATATAGGATCACACATTACCTTAGTCATACCCTTCAACCCCTTCTATATAGGATCACACATTACCTTAGTCATACCCTTCAACCCCTTCTATATAGGATCACACATTACCTTAGTCATACCCTTCAACCCCTTCTATATAGGATCACACATTACCTTAGTCATACCCTTCAACCCCTTCTGTACCGGCGACGTCTTTTTAATATGATTCTACCTATATTTAGACGATTTTATGCAGTTTAAGAAGGATCTGTGGTAGTAAATTGGGTTAAGTCAGATCGCTCGAAGCCTATTAATTACTGGAGGCTCTTTTTGAACTGAATAAAATCGTCTAATAGTAGCCAGCATAATGTTAAAAGGACGCCTCGGTTCTGAACGGGTTAACCCATATGTACCGGCGACGTTTTTTTTATTCTCTTCTAGCTATGTTTAGATGATGTTATGCAGATTGAGAAGGATCTGTGGTAGTGAGCTAGTTGGAAGCTTATTGATTGCTGCAGGCCTTTATGAAACTGAATAAAATCGTCTAATAGTAGCAAGAATAATGTTGAAAAGACGTTGCCGTTACAGAAGGGGTTAATACCTTTATCGCAATATGTTTCGCCCCATTACTATTGACGATTATGTGACTATTTACCCCATTTACTGTAGGTGCTGATTTTATTCTTGGCGAGAGATTGCCAGCATGCAGATTAGGAGAAATCGGCCTACGGTCGAGACGTTAACGAAAAATTTACAATTATATCTTGAAATTTTTTGGGGGAAAAAGGGAGTGGGGGGAGGAGTCTTCTTTAATGCCCAAACAAAAATAAAGAACCTCAATAATACTTTAAAAAATAAAAAAACATGAGCGGCAAAGAGTCTTGACGTAAACTCTTAACCCCTTAGGGGGGTCACCGTTTTTTTTTTTTTTCTCTCCTTTTCTCTCTTTCCCTGGCTTGTATCCATTCGGCCCCATTCAGCCAACTGTTTTAAGACGTTTATCCCCATCCAGGTGTCGATTTCTTCCTGGCGAGCGATAGCGAGCCAGCATTGTATGGAGAAATCCGGCCGGAGAAATTTTTCTATCGAAAAATGTACAAATTTAGCTTGCTGTCAAAACATATATATATATAATAATAAAGGTCAATGTTTACCCGACCTTACCCGACCTTTGTTACTAAACTCCTCCAACAGTTTTGGTGCCAGGTGGGAGTGTGGGGCACCGTTGGAAAGCCCAGGCTTTGGAGATGGGTTTAGGCGAGTTTAGTGGAAATCAGAGACTTTTTTGTTTAATAAAATTTTCGGCAGAACTTATGTATTATACGGGAGCGAAAAAATGCCAAAAAAATTGCCGTTTGGGGCAGAAGAAGGCCTCCGATCGAAAACGTGTATGGAACGAAAGTTGTTCGCAGCTCCCCAAAATGGGGGTACGGATGAAGTCAGATCCAAAATCGGAGGTCATTTAGCAGCCGAAATCGAGGTCGCCGTTTAATGAGGCACAGGGAGGTCGAGGCCGGTGATTATGGTAGTAGTAGTATTGTGATGATTGTGGTAGTAGTGATTGATGATGATGATTATGGTAGTAGAATTTAAACCCGGGCAACGCCGGGTACCCCTCCTAGTATATATATATATATATATATATATATATATATATATATATATATATATATATATATATATATATGCTGGCTCGCTACCACTCGCCAGGAAAATATTGACACCTGGATGGGGGTAAACGTAAAGTAGGCTGAGTGGGGCCAAATGGATACAAGCCAAAGAGAGAGGGAGAGAAAGAAAAAAAAAAGCGAGGTGGGCTCCCTTAAGCCGGAAACAGGTAGGGTAGCCAGCGGCTCACACGTGTATGGCATCAAATATTTACACACTCGTAGTAAACCATTATGTTATTGAAAAATGTAAACATTTATCTAGAAGGGGAATCTAATGGATGTTTTTCTTTAAAGTTTGATGGAGGTCTAGGGAGGAAACTAGAAACATAATTATTAATCTATGAAAAATAAACTACATATGCACCGGACACATTCTCAAATATTATATAAGTGAAACCTAAACCATGCACTTAGACAAATGTAAATCATTATCTCATTAATCTGTGCATCAAATCCTCCAACGCAGTTACACACGCGTAGCACTCAAGCACACACACACACACACACTGGTGTATTGGTTTAGATGTTTATGTTCTGGGTGTGGTGTCCCGAGTTCGAATCCCGGAAGGATCATATGCTTTCATTACTTTATCCAAGTGCATTGGGGTTTGTAATGGAGGATTAATGTTAAGAACGGGGTGTTCCTTAATTGAATAATATGATTTCAAGTTTCAGCAGGAATAAGATAATGAGTGAGGCAGCGAACAACATCTTTATTTTCATATTTTCAAACGTTTCGACATATTCTAAATGTCAGAAGTTGTTCACTGCCTCACTCATGCTCTTATTCCTGCTGAAACTACTAAGGACAAACCCATCTCGGTTAATTCAAGTTATGGAATGTGGCACTAAATTGCATGTCTAGTGCTTGAGTGTGTGAAGGTATCAGTGGTGTCAAAGGGTCCCACTGTCTGTTGGAAGGGTGCCACCAATGTTCTAGAGGTGGCCGAGGGTGCAGGCACCTATAATAGGATACCACAAGTGTACCATGACCGGACTGAACACCATATACTTCATCACTCTACAAGTTGACATAGACGTTTATAGTTTATCGGACACTGCACTCTGATTAACTCGCTCAGTACCGATGACGACATATCCATTATATTTTGGTAACTATTTGATACAATACTTCATCACTTCAAGTTCTACACCCTTACTTCGAAAACAGTTTATCGGATATTGCACTTTCATTAACATGCAGTGCTGACCTTAGTTTGATAATTCAAAATACATTCGTAAATACACACGTCGACAAACATACACACCCACCATACACACCTACTGTATATACACACAAACTACCATACGCTGACAGTTTGATCTGGTAGCACGGGTTCGATCCCAATTACCGGCGGGTGAGCTTTCTGTCAACAAATGTCCTGGCTGTGGAGGTTAAATGTGGATGCGCCACCTCTGGGCCTGCCCACATCCTACCCCCTTCTGTGGTATGTAGGTGCTCTTGTGGCAGCCAAAGTGTATATGTTGGCTACTTAGGATACAATAATTACAGAGTAAGTTAGGTTAAGGAAATGTGCATTATCAGCCTCATTGGCTGCCGGCTCGATATAAACCGATTATCAACTCTGCGTAAGCAGAGTTTGGTATCGCCCCCCCCCCCCCCCCCCCCCCCGTATAGTGGGTACCACACAAAAAAAATGTCTGTCGTCGTCGTTGTTGTCGTTGTCCGTCTGTTTCGGAACTCCTAGACCGTTGGACGGATTTTCACCAAATTTCACACGAACACTTGTTGTGTGAATGCGAACGTCAGTCAATTTTTTTTTTTTGAATTTATGCAATAGTTATGATTTTAGGTCCAAAATATGGTTCCCCCCCCCCCCCCAGCAATGATGGCGTTCTTAGTGTGTGAGCCCCGAAGCGGCTCACACACTAAGAACGCGTTTGTTCTGGGGGCGAAAACATCTCGCTACGCATTTGCTAGGTTAAGTTAGTTTAGTTGGCATTAGAAGTGATGGTAGTAATAGTGGGATTGATGGTGATAGTAGTGATGATGGTGATAATAGTAGTGATGATGGTTGTAGTTGTATTTATGATGTTGACAGTAGTGATGATGATGACAGTAGTAGATATGATGGTGACAGTACTAGTAGTACTGATGATGGTCATAATAGTAGTGATGATGGTGACAAGTAATGATAGTTGTAGTGATAATAATGACAGTAGTGACGATGGAAGTGACGATGGTGTGAGTATTAGTGATGATGGTGAGTAGTAGTGATAATGGTGAAAGTTGTAGTGATGATGACAATAGTTGTGATGATGAAGATCATAGTAATGGTGATGATGGTGACAGTAGGATACATGGTGGTAATACTTGTGACAGTAGTAATGACGATGGTTATAGTAGTAGTGATGATATTAACAGTAGTAATGATGAGTGTAAGATGGTGGTGATGATAGTAGTAATGCTGGTTGATAGTTGTAGTATCAATGCTAGTAGTGATTAAGATGGTTGTGACAATGGTGACAGTAGTAGTGATGATGGTGAGAGTAGTAGTGATGATTGTAATTGTAGTAGTGATGATGATCATAATAATGGTGATGATGACAGTAGTCGTGATGATTGTGGCGGTTGTAGTGATGAAGGAAGTAGTAGTGATGATGGTATTAGTAGTGATGATGATAACCCATCGCAGAGTTGGGTATGCCGTTTTGATTTTGGGCAAAACGGCACGTCTACTTTATCAACTCTGCATAAGCAGAGTTTGGTATCACCCCCCCTCCCCTCGTATAGTGGGTACCACACAAAAAAAAATGTCTGTCGTCGTCGTCGTCGTTGTCCGTCTGTCTCGAAACTCCTCCTAGACCGTTGGACGGATTTTCACCAAATTTCACACAAACATTTGTTGCGTGAATGCGAACGTCAGTCAAAATTTTTTTTTTGAATTTATGCAAGTTATGATTTTAGGTCCAAAATATGGTTTTACCCCCCCCCCTACCCCCACACACCTCCTCACCCACCCAGCAATGATGGCGTTCTTAGTGTGTGAGCCCCGAAAGGGCTCACACACTAAGAACGCATTTGTTCTGGGAGCGAAAACATCTCGCTACGTATTTGCTAGGTTAAGTTAGTTTAGTTGGCATTAGAAGTGACGGTAGTAATATTTGGATTTATGGTGATAGTAGTGATAATGGTGATAATAGTAGTGATGATGGTTGTAGTTGTATTGATGATGATGACAGTAGTAGATATGATGGTGATAGTAGTAGATATGATGGTGACATTACTAGTAGTAGTGATGATGGTCATAATAGTAGTGATGATAGTTGTAGTGATAATAATGACAGTAGTGATAATGGTAGTTACGATGGTGTGAGTATTAGTGATGATGGTGAATAGTAGTGATGATGGTGGAAGTTGTAGTGATGATGACAATAGTTGTGATGATGAAGATCATAGTAATGGTGATGATAGCAGTAGTAGTGATGATGGTGATAGTAGGATACATGATGGTAATACTTGTGACAGTAGTAATGATGGTGGTTATAGTAGTAGTGATAACGTTAACAGTAGTAATGATGATTGTAAGACGGTGGTTATGATAGTAGTAATGATGGTTGAAGTATCAATGATAATAGTAGTAATTAAGATGGTAGTGGCAATGGTGACAATAGTAGTGATGATGGTGAGAGTAGTAGCGATGATTGTAATTGTAGTAGTGATGATGATCATAGTAATGGTGATTTTGACAATAGTCGTGATGATTGTGGCAGTTGTAGTGATGATGGCAGTAGTAGTGATGATGGTGATTGTGATTGATGATGGTAACCCATCGCAGAGTTGGGTATGCCGTTTTGATTTTGGGCAAAACGGCACGTCTACTTTATTACTGTTAACTTTACCGATATTTGTTACAGTTTAACCCCCTGACGATTATGAAACGTATTACAAGTTTATTCTGGCTATTATTAGACGATTTTATATACATTCAAATGAACTTGTAGGAGTTAGAGAGTTAATTTAGATAATATTTACCTCTTTGATTCCAAGAGATGCTTCCTAAATTAAAAACATCGTGTACTACTAACCGGAATAAAGAATAGAGTCCTTAAATACAGAGAAAGGTTAAGGGGAGATGGGCCGTTTTTATGGTCCCCCTTATTATTTAGCCCCATTAGTTTTCAGATTCTAAGGCGTTCGGTTCAATAGATTGGCGATTTTAAGACCTTTTGTCCAATTTCGTTGTCAATATTAAGACTTTTCGTGTCAATTAGATGTACATTTTTTCCTGGCGAGCGATAACGAGCCTGTAATTTAAGAGAAACCAGCCTTCGGCCGGGACAATTTTCTATCGAAAGATTTACAAATTTATCTTCAAGGAAGGTCTTGGGCTGGTGTTTTTATAAGCTTGGTGGAGGTCTACAGAGGTAACTAAAGATATAGTAAAAAGATACCTAAATGAACAAATAAATAGGCCCATTACTCCTTAAAGGAAAGCAACCCATGTTAATAAGTAACTATACACCCAATTCTCCAGTACGTTCTAGACTGGTGAACACTTACAAGAAACTTAAGGATGAATATGAATACTTTGATATGGTTAGCCTCGAATCTAGACACACCTTCAAGCTAATTATATAAAAAAAAAAAAAAAAAAAAATAGAAAAAAAAACTTAAGCTCTTTAAGAAGGCCCACCTCGATTGCTTTTTCTCTCTCCCTCTCTCTCTGGGTTGTATCCATTCAGCCTACTGTTTTAAGAAGTTTATCCCCATCCAGGTGGCGATATTTTCCTGGCGAGCAGTAGCGAGCCAGCATATTTTTTAGAATGTTTCTGACAGCAGGCTAAATTTGTAAATTTTTCGATGGAAAAATTTCTCCCGGATTTCTCCATACAATGCTGGCTCGCTATCGCTCGCCAGGAAGAAATTGACACCTGGATGGGAATGTCTTAAAATAGTAGGCTGAATGATACAAGCCAGAGAAAGAGAGAAAAGGAGAAAACAAAAGCACGTCACCCCCCTTAAACTAATAGGGCGGAACAAGGGAGGGGGAAGTCAAACAGAGCGGATTAGATAGGAATAGAGAGGTGATCTGTTACAAGAGACATGGAGAGCCATATCAGGTACTTTATATTTGTTAACCTTGATTCCTAACAATGAGTCTTGCACTTTAATTAGCACGGACCTCATATACACACAAACACAACACTGTATATTTCCCTTCATAAACACGCCAGATAATAGTTTGTTGATAACAAATGGTCGAGAAATTAATTCAATTTCGAGAAGCTGGTGCACACACACACATTCTCTCTCTCTCTCTCTCTCACCAAATAGTTTCTATGTACACAAATACACACCAATTGATAGTTTTCTACTGAAATTTAATATACATAGACTATTTTTAAAAGGCTTACACAAATTCAAGTACCGCAATATACAGTCTAACCAATCACAAGAATCTTACACTCACAAACGCATAGAAATACACACGCATGCACTCCCCGAGCTGTTCGGCCAGGCAGCCTAGGGGACGACGACAACAACAACAACACATGCATGCTCACACACAAACACAAAACTCATTATTCGCTCAGTCAAAACAACTAAATCATACAAATAAAACATTCAGGGCTCACATTTGAGAAAGGAAATGACATACCTAAATTCACTCACTGTCTGTCATGTTTAGTGAAATTTATAATTATTGCTTTGGAGATCCAAATCTTCATATTATTTAACTGATGATACTATGGGTAGTCTATTCGCTGTAAGTACAGGGGCATATTCTGTACAGGGGCATAGTGCGCCCTTGTATTGAGTATTGTTCACATGTGTGGGGAGGTTCCTCTCACACCGCTCTCCTAGACAAAGTTGAAAGGAAGGCCTTTCGTATCATTAACTCCCGTCCACTCACCAACTCTCTGCAATCTCTCTCTCTCCGCCGCAATGTTGCATCTCTCTCGCTATTCTATCGCTACTATAATAATCAGTGTTCCTCAGAGCTATCCCAGTGCATACCACCTCCTTTACGTAGGACACGTGGTACCCGTCTTGCAACTCAATCCCACCCCTACTCTGTGCAACTCTCCAACCCAAGAGTGAAACGTTACTCTCAAACTTTCTTCTACTCAACATCTGAGCTCTGGAACTCTCTCCCAGAATCAGTCTTTCCCTCTTCCTATGACTTAAATTGCTTCAAACTCCGTGTGTCCAGGCATTTTGGCTCGAACGTCCCTTGATTTTGGCCCTGTCACTCTTTCAACTATGGGGGAGGCACTCGCTATAGGCAGTTATGCCTTTTGCCTCCCTCAATCACATAGAAAAAAAAAAAAAAAAAAAAAAAAAAAAAAAAAGTAGGCGAGAAATCATGATCTATAACCTTTGTAACTAAAAAACGACTAGAGTAATAGACCTAATATTTTTACCATTTGGGAAGAGTCAGTCAAGGAATAGATGTGGAAATTTACAGCCAATTTGCTCTAGCCCTTTTTGATTTACAGAGGATAGAGGTCATGATTTCTCGCCTACTTACAGCGAATAGAATATAGTAACATATACCGTACATGTACTAGATAACACAATGATTAAAAGGTTTATGGTGAAATCATAGACTACAGTAGATCGGTGAAACCTATAGTCTGTTTCTTGTCAACGGACGGTAAATTGCAAAGTTCTTATTAATGCCCCTTTCCCACTGGTGCGACAACTCACGATTTTCGTCGCCGATGACTTCATTTTGTCAAATTCGCAAGAATACGTGCGACGTTCACGATTTTGACCGTTTCAAACAGATGACAAATTATACTCGGCGAAGATGTCGCCGATGTCGGCGACGCAATCGCCGATCTTCTGCGACGTTATCGGCGAAGTGAGCGATGTTTCGCCGATGACCTCTGCGAGGCATGTCACATTTTCAAAAATATCTTGCGAAATCATGCGAGGATGAAAGAAAACTCGCCGTATGTTCTGCGACCGTCTTCGGCGATTCAAGCGATGGTTCGGCGTTTACTTCGGCGAGGTGATAAGATTATTTTCTAAAGGCACAAATTCTTGCGATGAATGAACGATTCCTCGTCGATCATCGGCGTTGCCATCGCAGATACGTAGCCGAGGTGTCCGAACAAGATCAGCGAGGTGTGCGGACCTGAGCGAATGTAACGTGAATGTGCTAATTGCTGAGTGGAATTAGCATATCACGTTACAATCGGTCAAGGAAATAGCCCCCACACCCATCCCATATCTCGTTACAATGGGTCAAGTAAACAAGCCCCCACCCACCCACAACCCCCCAAACTTTTTCGTTTTATATAAAGACATTGACACAGCCCCAGAGCTCTTTCTACATTAACCTCGATCACAACGTGCCTGTAAAATTTAGAGATGGTGAGACATACGCCGCATCTACGCAAAAGCAAGCTATGTACATGTTCGTATGGACCTTATTATCCTTCTAGCACACAAATAATAATATGAAAAAGAGAGCCAATAAAAATGTCTCCTTTGTCTTTTCAGAACCAATTAAGTCCGTCTCAGTCTCATAATAGTTCGTGTTTATCCCTCACTTCCCCTCTGCAACTCTCTCTTTCTATCTTTCTATCTATCTATCTCTCTAATGCATCTACCTAACTCCCTTATACATTAACATAACTATATCTTATTTGGACTTTTTGTAATCTTTGAATAATTTCTAATGCGATGGAATTGAAAAATATAATATCCTTCCAGCACATAGATAAACAATAAATAAGATAGTCAACACAATATTTCAACCCTCCCCTCCGTCTTGCTGTGCGAGGCGCTGAGCTTCGGAGACGGAAGATTTACGTTTTTCCCCAAGGTATACACAAAATGATGGGGAAATTATTGTAACATGTTTTTAATTGACATTTGTGTCGTTTTTGCTGATTATGAGTTGGTGGATTTTGTTTTATTTAATTCCATCATATCGGAAATGATTCACAGATTATATAGAGACCAAATAACATACACTTTTAAGTGTGTTCAATAGTTTGCATTATCAATAGGGTGTAGCACAAGGTTTATCAACATCATCACAGTAACGGGGTCGGGGTTGAGGCCGGTACAGGGAGGGGAGGGAGTAGGCCTACAGCGGCGGCGGGGATATAATTTTTTTTGTCTTTTTTTTTGTTTTTTTTGTTTTTTTCATGTGAAATTTATCATATTAATGACAAATACGACCCTTATTATGTTTTCAGGGACAGTACAGCACATAGTAATTAATATTAACACAATAATTAAAAGGCACAGGCTTCAATTCATCCATATAATGCTGGTTCGCTATCGCTCGCCAGGAAGAAATAGACATCTGGATGAGGATAAACGTCTTAAAACAGTTGGCTGAATGGGGCCGAACGGATACAAGGCAAAGAGAGAGGGAGAACAATAGAAAAAAAAACGAGGAGAGAGGGAGAGAAAGAGAAAACAAAAAACAGCGAGGTCGGCTCAATGTTTGCGTTACGGCTTAAAAATTGAGCCCACCTCGCCATTTTTTGTTTTCTCTTTCTCTCCCTCTCTTCTCGTTTTTAGTTTGTTTTCTATTTCTCTCCCTCTCTCTTTGTCTTGTATCCGTTCGGCCCCGTTCAGCCTACTGTTTTAAGACGTTTACCCCCATCCAGGTTTCAATATTTTCATGGTGATCGCTAGCGAGCCAACATATATATATTTTTGTTTTGAGAGCAAGCTAAGTTTGTAAATTTTTCGATAGAAAAATTTCTCCGGCGAAGCCGGATTTCTCCATATAATGCTGGTTCGCTATCGCTTGCCAGGAAGAGATCGATACTTGGATGGGGATAAATGTCTTAAAACAGTTGGCTGAATGGGGCTGAATGGATACAAACCAGAGAAAGAGAGAAAAGAAGAGAAAAAAAAACAGGTGAACCCCCCACGAGAGGTGCATAGAAAAAAGGGTTGACAGGTTCACTATAGGCCTAATCATTTTTGTTTACCCACCTCGCCGAAGGTGCTCTTTGGCCTCGGCAGGTGTGTCTTGAGCATTCCGCGACGTCGCAAGGCCCTTCGCATGCCTCGTGCGGAGCATACCCGTGGCGGGTATACTCTCGGCGAGTATTCGTGCGCACGTCGACGACTAATCGACGAGGAAATCGCCGATGATCGTCGACGTTCTCGGAACATCCGAGAGCATCGGCAATCCGTCGTGCGACGTTTTGGAAAATTTCAACGATTTTTTTCGTGCGACAAACTCCGCGATGTCTCGCCGATGTCGCAGATGATCGCAGAAACCCTCGCAGATCCCTCGGCGATGCTCGACGATGCTTGCGAGGGTAACCAATCCTCGTGAGTCCTCGTCCAAAATTTTGAACTGTCCGAACATTTGCGACGACCCGCGAGGGCCCTTGCGAGGCCTTGAGAGTCAAACGATTTTTCATGAGAGGTGTTGAGACATGTCACGAATGTGCCAATTTATTGGTGTCGGCGACGAAAATCGTGACTTGTCTCACCAGTGGGAAAGGGGCATAAGATTTCTGTTATTTTGAAGATTTTGTAGTGAAATATGGTGCTAATTATATAAACTTTATCTTATTATGATGCTGAGATATGGTAGTACCATATTATTCCATTAAGGGAGCCCACCTCACTTTTTTTCTCTTTTTATCACTCTCTCTTTGGCTTGTATCCAATTGGCCCCATTAAGCCTACTGTTTAAATACGTTTACCCCCAACCAGGTGTCGATATTTTCCTGGCGAGCGGTAGTGAGCCAGCATATATATATTTTTGTTTTGACAGCAAGCTAAATTTGTACATTTTTCGATCGAAAAAATTCTCCGGCGAAGCAGGATTTCTCCATACAATGCTGGATCGCTATCGCTCGCCAGGAAGAAATCGACACCTAGATGGGGATAAACGTCTTAACACAGTTGGCTGAATGGGGCCGAATGGATACAAGCTAGGGAAAAACAGAAAAGGAGAGAAAGATAAAACAAAAACGGTGACCCCCCTAACTATCGATAAATTAGCAGCCAAGGTATTCAATAGATCGTCAGCTGAAAAGAAACAGAGTATAGTTATTCAAGTGAATATGCGCATTAATCTTAGAAAAAGGATTATGATTTATTTCATGATTGACATTTGTACCAGTGAAACAATTGACCACTTGCGAGTTTCAGGCTATAAGGAAGTTGGAGTTGTAGACATCGATATTAAGCAGTCTCATCAGCTAAAATACGGCCGTAGTACCGTACATTTACAAATACATAAAACTAAAATAACCATACTTTCTATCCATCAGAAATCTACAAAACTATTTTATTTATATGTTGTATCGATGCTTAAACCTCCAACTTCCTTATAGCCTGAAACTCGCAAGTGGTCAATCTATATTATTAAATAAGTTTGTGTGTCTGTTTGTCTGTGTGTTCTTAATAGGCGGCCGCAGTTTTGGACCTGGGGAGCTGAAACTTTGCATGTGGGTGTCAATTGACCTGGGTCAGGTCATAGAGGGGGCGCGGCCACGATCGGAGGCCGTTTCGAGGCCGAAATTGAAAACAAAAATAACAAATGGCCGTTTGGGGCAGAAGGAGACCTTCGATCGAAAAGATGTATGGAACGAAAGTTGTTCGCAGCCCCCCAAAATGGGGGTACGAATGAGGTCAGATCCAAAATCGGAGGTCATTTATCGGCCGAAATCGAGGTCGCCGTTTAATGAGGCACAGGGAGGTCGAGGCCGGTGATTATTGTAGTAGTAGTATTGTGATGATTGTGATTGTAGTAGTAGTGATTGATGATGGTGATTATGGTAGTAGTAGTATTGTGATGATTGTGATTGTAGTAGTAGTGATTGATGATGGTGATTATGGTAGTAGTAGTGGTGGTAGAATTTAAACCCGGGCAACGCCGGGTACCCCTGCTAGTAGTATTTAAGGTGAGGCTGATGTACTGTTGAGGTTAAGGGGAGATGAGTCGTTTTTCTGGTCCCCTTTCTCCCTCGTGTTAAGCCCCATTAGTTTGGCGATTTTAACACCTTTTGCCCCATTTCGTTGTCAATTTTAAGACCTTTCGTGCCATTTAGGTGTAGATTTTTTCCTGGCGAGCGAAAGCGAGCCTGAAATTTTAAGAGGAACCGGCCTTCGGTCGGGACATTTTTCTACCGAAAAATGTACACATTTATCTTGAAGGGGGGTCTATAGGTTTTTTTTCTAAGTTTGATGGAGGTCTAGCGAGAAAACTAAGATATAAAGAAATACCGGCTTAAGGGAGCTCCGACGGTATTGTGCAGCATAATTTACTGGTTCGGCTCAATGGTTTAAGGAGGGGGTTTAGTTTCTCTCTAAACCTCTATCAAACTTTTAAAAAAACCCACAAGACCCCCCTTCACCATAGAGATCATCAGAATATCTTGTTCGAGCCCATCAATGTAATTTATATGCTTATGGTTTCTACCTGTTGAACATGGATGGCCTCGTTGAACAAATACAAGCTTTTGGATGGGTTCAATAATCACATGTGCCTCATTTCAAGCATATGAGTATAGTCTATTCGCTGTAAGTAGGTGAGAAATCATGACCTCTTACCTCTGTAACTCAAAAACGACTAGAGTAATCGAGCTAATATTTCTACCATTTGGGAAGAGACCGTAAATGAATAGATGTGGAAATTTATTTTACAGCCAATTTGCTCTAGCCCTTTTTGAGTTACAGAGGATAGAGGTCATGCTGTATCGCCTACTTACAGCGAATAGACTTTAACACAATGTGCACATCTGTGAGCGAACCAATTGGAAACAAGTGACTAATCTAAAACCTGTGAAATGTCCGAACGATTTGGGAATAGTGAATTGTTAAGATAATCAGTAAGACAGAGTAACTCGTGTTCTCATAATATTCTTGCTGTCACTAGACGATTTAATATAGCTTAATAATGACATTTAGCAATTAAAAGGGTAAAACCGATCTCTTTATCCTTTTTACTCATTTCTAAACTTGTAAAATAGTTTAAATTTAGACAGAATAATATTGAAGTAAATCGACCTCTTTCAGTAACACACCGTCCTTTTCATATTATTCTAAATCTAAATCATATTTCCTCCCCACAAATCCTTTCCAAACTAAATAATATCATCTAATATTAGCCAGAAAATGAATACATTTATAGATAGTAAATATAGTGTGCGGGGGTAGTACTCGCTTTTTAAGGACTCCCTTCTCCCTCCTGTTTATCGTATTAGTTTTGAGGTAAAGCCGTTCGTTTCGTTAGTTTGGCGATTTTGAGACCTTTCGCCTCATTACTTTGTCAATATTATGAACTTTCGTGCCGTTTAGGTGTCAATTTTTTCCTGGCGAGCGATAGCGAGCCTGTAATTTCAGAAGGAACCGGCCTTTGGCCGGGAACAATGTACAAATATATCTTACAAGGGGATTCTGTGGGTGTATTTTTTAGTTTGGAGGTCTAGCGAGGAAACTAAAAAAGAATATATAAATAACTAAATACATATACCCAAACCAAGCACTACCCCCTTACCAAACCGTCTAATGATAGCCCAGATAAATAATGATGAAGAAGCCTCATCATCTTAAAGGTGGGGGCTCATGGGTTGAGGTAAACATGGACAAATAATCGCCAACCTGCATATAATTATCTTGTAAAATGCAATGTCACTGAAATAATTATTAACAATGGTATAAAGGATTTTGCGGATCGTCTATACCGGGCCTGTGACGTCATAGTGACGTCACACCAGTATCCTTAGCCTAGACTGGATGGTGGACTTACTCTTGTGACGTCACAGGCCCGGTATAGACGATCCACAAAATCCTTTATACCATTGTTAATAATTATTTCAGTGCCATTGCATTTTGCTAGATAATTATGTACAGCTTGGCGATTATCATTCCATGTTTACCTCAACCCATGAGCCCCCACCTTTAATATACAGCCATGAGGGAATATAATAGGTATCCGGTATCTCACAAGTGTCTTCCTCTACACCCCTCATGCAAACCACCACCAGCAGCCGTAGGACTCATTATGTAGAGTTAAGGGGGGAAGGGCCGGATTTATTGGCTAGTTTATGTATCTTTTTATTTATGTATCTTTTTATTTATGTATCTTTTTATTTATGTATCTTTTTATTTATGTATCTTTTTATTTATGTATCTTTCTTATCTATGTATCTTTCTTATCTATGTATCTTTCTTATTTATGTATCTTTCTTATTTATGTAACTTTCTTATCTATGTATCTTTCTTATTTATGTATCTTTCTTATTTATGTATCTTTCTTATTTATGTATCTTTCTTATCTATGTATCTTTCTTATTTATGTATCTTTCTTATTTATGTATCTTTCTTATGTATGTATCTTTCTTATTTATGTATCTTTCTTATTTATGTATCTTTCTTATTTATGTATCTTTCTTATTTATGTATCTTTCTTATTTATGTATCTTTCTTATTTATGTATCTTTCTTATTTATGTATCTTTCTTATTTATGTATCTTTTATGTATCTTTCTTATCTATGTATCTTTCTTATTTATGTATCTTTCTTATTTATGTAGCTTTCTTATCTATGTATCTTTCTTATTATTTTATCAGTTTCCTCCCTAGACCTCTATCAAGTTAAAACAAACACCCGACCAAGACCCTCCTTCAAGATAAATTTGTAAATTTTTCGCTCGCCAGGAAAACATTGACACCTAAATGACACGAACAGTCTTTATATTGACAAAACAATGGGGCGAAAAGTCAGAAAATCGCCAAACTAATAGACCCAACGTCTTTTAATCTGAAAACTAATGGGGTTAAACATGAGGAAGCAGGGGGACCAGACAAACGGCCCATCTCCCCTTGATAATTTGCTTAAGCGTGCCGCCCAATGTTGCCACTTGCGGATTAAATACAGCTGCTGAATAGAAGGGGAGGCAGTTGGTTTTTCGAGTCCTCCTCCTCCCTCATGTTAAGCCCTATTAGTTATGAGATTTCAAGACATTCGCCCCATTAGTTTGCCGATTTTCAGACCTTTTGCCCCACTTCTTTGCCAATATTAAGACCTTTCGTGCCATTTACGTGTCGATTTTTTCCTGGCGAGCGATAGCGAGCATGTATTTGAAGAGGAATCGGCCTTCGGCCGGGATATTCTTCTTCCCAAAAATGTACAAATTTATATCGAAGGGAGTCTTGTGGGTATTTAGAGAAAACTAAACCCCCTCCTTAAACCATTGAGCCGAACCGGTAAATTATGCTGCACAATACCGTCGGAGCTCCCTTAAGCCGGTATCACACGAGAGCTTTTATAGTCAACATTCGATGATCAATATTTCTCTGGCAACATTTCTGGAATATATTACACTGGTATCGGAAACTAGACTGATGATATATGAATTTAGGTAACAAATATATTCAATGTTGACCTCATAAGCTGCCAGACCAGTGTTGAGGATAAATGTTGAGTGAAAAAGCGTTCGTGTCATACCGGCTTTAGAGTTTGTTTTTACCACTGAGAGGGACAGTTGGTGATTGAGGATGAATGTGGCAATTGACCTGTTGCCAGTTTCGTTCTATAAGAAAGTTGGAGCTGTAGACATCGATTTTAGACAAAAATGCAATAATAATGTACGTTTCTGATGGATACAAAGTGTGTTGAATTTGGTATTATGTATTTATATATGTACTACGACCGTCTTTTAGCTGGTAATTCTGCTAAATATCGATGTCTACAGCTCCAACTTCCTCATAGCCTGCAACTCGCAAGTGATCAATTGACCGGTTGCGAGTTTCGTTCTATAAGGAAGTTGGAGCTGTAGACATCGATACTTAGAAGAATTAGCAGGTAAAATATCGCTGTAGTACATTATTAAATACATAAAACCCACTTCAACATACTTTCTATCCATCAGAAACCCAAATTATTATTGAATTTGAGATACTAGCGATGATTACAGCTCCAACTTCCTTATAACCTGAAACTCGCAGGTCGACAATTGAGGATGCTTAGGTCAATTGTGGATGTATGTGGTAATTGTGGATGCATGTGGTGATTGAGGATGTATGTGGTAATTGAGGATGCATGTGGTGATTGAGGATGTATGTGGTAATTGTGGATGCATGTGGTTATTGAGGATGTATATGGTAATTGAGGATGTATGTGGTAATCAAGGATGTATTTGGTAATTGAGGATGTATGTGGTAATTAAGGATGTATGTGGTAATTGAGGATGTATGTGGTAATTGAGGATGTATGTGGTAATCAAGGATGTATTTGGTAATTGAGGATGTATGTGGTAATTGTGGATGTATGTGGTTATTGAGGATGTATGTGGTAATTGAGGATGTATGTGGTGATTGAGGATGTATGTGGTGATTGAGGATGTATGTGGTAATCAAGGATGTATTTGGTAATTGAGGATGTATGTGGTAATTGAGGATGCATGTGGTAATTGAGGATGTATGTGGTAATTGAGGATTTATGTGGTAATTGAGGATGTATGTGGTAATTGAGGATGTATGTTGTAATCAAGGATGTATTTGGTAATTGAGGATGTATGTGGTAATTGAGGATGTATGTGGTGATTGAGGATGCATGTGGTAATTGAGGATGTATGTGGTGATTGAGGATGTATGTGGTGATTGAGGATGTATATGGTAATTGAGGATGTATGTTGTAATCAAGGATGTATGTGGTAATTGAGGATGTATGTGGTGATTGAGGATGTATGTGGTGATTGAGGATGCATGTGGTAATTGAGGATGCATGTGGTAATTGAGGATGTATGTGGTAATTGAGGATGTATGTGGTAATTGAGGATGTATGTGGTAATTGAGGATGTATGTGGTAATTGAGGATGTATGTGGTAATTGAGGATGTATGTGGTAATTGAGGATGTATGTGGTAATTGAGGATGTGTGTGGTAATTGAGGATGTATGTGGTAATTGAGGATGTATGTGGTAATTGAGGATGTATGTGGTAATTGAGGATGTATGTGGTAATTGAGGATGTATGTGGTGATTGAGGATGTATGGGGCAATTGAGGATGTATGTGGTGATTGAGGATGTATGTGGTAATTAAGGATGTATGTGGTAATTGAGGATGTATGTGGTAATTAAGGATGTATGTGGTAATTGAGGATGTATGTGGTAATTGAGGATGTATGTGGTGATTGAGGATGTATTTGGTAATTGAGGATGTATTTGGTAATTGAGGATGTATGTGGTGATTGAGGATGTATGTGGTGATTGAGGATGTATGTGGTGATTGAGGATGTATGTGGTGATTGAGGATGTATGTGGTGATTGAGGATGTATGTGGTGATTGAGGATGTATGTGGTAATCAAGGATGTATTTGGTAATTGAGGATGTATGTGGTAATTAAGGATGCATGTGGTAATTGAGGATGTATGTGGTAATTGAGGATGCATGTGGTAATTGAGGATGTATGTGGTGATTGAGGATGTATATGGTAATTGAGGATGTATGTTGTAATCAAGGATGTATTTGGTAATTGAGGATGTATGTGGTAATTGAGGATGTATGTGGTGATTGAGGATGTATGTGGTAATTGAGGATGCATGTGGTAATTGAGGATGTATGTGGTAATTGAGGATGTATGTGGTAATTGAGGATGTATGTGGTAATTAAGGATGTATGTGGTAATTGAGGATGTGTGTGGTAATTGAGGATGTATGTGGTAATTGAGGATGTATGTGGTAATTGAGGATGTATGTGGTAATTGAGGATGTATGTCGTAATTGAGAATGTATGTGGTAACTGAGGATGTATGTGGTAATTGAGGATGTATGTGGTAATTGAGGATGTATGTGGTAATTGAGGATGTATGTGGTAATTGAGGATGTGTGTGGTAATTGAGGATGTGTGTGGTAATTGAGGATGTATGTGGTAATTGAGGATGTATGTGGTAATTGAGGATGTATTTGGTAATTGAGGATGTATGTGGTAATTGAGGATGTATGTGGTGATTGAGGATGTATGGGGCAATTGAGGATGTATGTGGTGATTGAGGATGTATGTGGTAATCAAGGATGTATGTGGTAATTGAGGATGTATGTGGTAATTAAGGATGTATGTGGTAATTGAGGATGTATTTGGTAATTGAGGATGTATGTGGTGATTGAGGATGTATTTGGTAATTGAGGATGTATTTGGTAATTGAGGATGTATGAGGTGATTGAGGATGTATGTGGTAATTAAGGATGTATGTGGTGATTGAGGATGTATTTGGTAATTGAGGATGTATGTGGTGATTGAGGATGTATTTGGTAATTGAGGATGTATGTGGTGATTGAGGATGTATGTGGTGATTGAGGATGTATGGGGCAATTGAGGATGTATGTGGTGATAGAGGATGTATGTGGTAATTGAGGATGTATGTGGTAATTGAGGATGTATGTGGTAATTGAGGATGTATGTGGTAATTGAGGATGTATGTGGTAATTGAGGATGTATGTCGTAATTGAGAATGTATGTGGTAACTGAGGATGTATGTGGTAATTGAGGATGTATGTGGTAATTGAGGATGTATGTGGTAATTGAGGATGTATGTGGTAATTGAGGATGTATGTCGTAATTGAGAATGTATGTGGTAACTGAGGATGTATGTGGTAATTGAGGATGTATGTGGTAATTGAGGATGTATGTGGTAATTGAGGATGTATGTGGTAATTGAGGATGTGTGTGGTAATTGAGGATGTGTGTGGTAATTGAGGATGTATGTGGTAATTGAGGATGTATGTGGTAATTGAGGATGTATTTGGTAATTGAGGATGTATGTGGTAATTGAGGATGTATGTGGTGATTGAGGATGTATGGGGCAATTGAGGATGTATGTGGTGATTGAGGATGTATGTGGTAATCAAGGATGTATGTGGTAATTGAGGATGTATGTGGTAATTAAGGATGTATGTGGTAATTGAGGATGTATTTGGTAATTGAGGATGTATGTGGTGATTGAGGATGTATGTGGTAATTGAGGATGTATTTGGTAATTGAGGATGTATGAGGTGATTGAGGATGTATGTGGTAATTAAGGATGTATGTGGTGATTGAGGATGTATTTGGTAATTGAGGATGTATGTGGTGATTGAGGATGTATTTGGTAATTGAGGATGTATGTGGTGATTGAGGATGTATGTGGTGATTGAGGATGTATGGGGCAATTGAGGATGTATGTGGTGATAGAGGATGTATGTGGTAATTGAGGATGTATGTGGTAATTGAGGATGTATGGGGCAATTGAGGATGTATGTGGTGATTGAGGATGTATGTGGTAATTGAGGATGTATGTGGTAATTGAGGATGTATGTGGTGATTGAAGATGTATGTGGTAATTGAGGATGTATGTGGTGATTGAGGATATATGTGGTGATTGAGGATGTATGTGGTAATTGAGGATGTATGTGGTAATTGAGGATGTATGTGGTAATTAAGGATGTATGTGGTAATTGAGGATGTATTTGGTAATTGAGGATGTATGTGGTGATTGAGGATGTATGGGGCAATTGAGGATGTATGTGGTGATTGAGGATTTTTGTGGTAATTGAGGATGTATGTGGTAATTGAGGATGTATGTGGTGATTGAGGATGTATGTGGTAATTGAGGATGTATGTGGTGATTGAGGATGTATTTGGTAATTGAGGATGTATATGGTGATTGAGGATGTATGTGGTAATTAAGGATGTATGTGGTAATTGAGGATGTATGTGGTAATTGAGGATGTATGTGGTAATTGAGGATGTATGTGGTAATTGAGGATGTATGTGGTAATTGAGGATGTATGTGGTAATTGAGGATGTATGTGGTAATGAGGATGTATGTGGTAATTGAGGATGTATGTGGTAATTGAGGATGTATGTGGTAATTGAGGATGTATTTGGTAATTGAGGATGTATGTGGTGATTGAGGATGTATGTGGTAATTAAGGATGTATGTGGTAATTGAGGATGTATGTGGTAATTGAGGATGTATGTGGTGATTGAGGATGTATGTGGTGATTGAGGATGTATGTGGTGATTGAGGATGTATGTGGTAATTGAGGATGTATGTGGTGATTGAGGAAAGGTCTTAAAATAGGCGAGCTAATCTGGCGAACGTCTTTAAAACTAATGGGACTAAACATGAGTTGTAACCTGGGATGTGTGGTGGTTACTTAATGGTAATAATAATTAAGGAATACAACAAGAAAATGCTAATAGGTGTATTGGATATATATATTAAACAACAGGTTACAGTTAAAATATAGAATAACTCGTTGAATAGATATACAGTCTTGGTGGTGTAATGGTTAAGGTGTCTAAAAATATGTGTGTGGTAACCCGGGTTCGAATCCTAGTGGATCGCATATTGTATATGCTTTCATTAATTTCATTGGAGGTGGTTGGTGTTGTGGTGAAATTAATAATAAGTAGATATACATATAATATGGGCATAAACTTAACAGGAGTCAATGTTGAGTAATGGAGTGTACAATGAATATAATTAGATTATAACTCTGTGTTGAGTATATAACTATGAAGGGGTGTGGAGTCCAAGGGAGTACAAATGAGTTCAAGGAGGTCAAGTAACAATAGTAGTGCTTAGTGAACAGTGTGGAGTATAGGGTTAACTTACAGTGACTATCAAGGGGTTAACTTACAGTGACTGTCAAGGGGTTAACTTACAGTGACTGTCAAGGGGTTAACTTACAGTGACTGTCAATGGGTTAACTTACAGGGACTCAAGGGGTTACCTTACAGTAACTGTCAAAGGGTTAACTTACAGTGACTGTCAAGGGGTTAACTTACAGTGACTCAAGGGGTTACCTTACAGTAACTGTCAAAGGGTTAACTTACAGTGTCTGTCAAGGGGTCAACTTACAGTGACTGTCAAGGGGTTAACTTACAGTGACTGTCAAGGGGTTAACTTACAGTGACTGTCAAAGGGTTAACTTACAGTGACTGACAAGGGGTTAACTTACAGTGACTGTCAAGGGGTTAACTTACAGTGACTGTCAAGGGGTTAACATACAGTGACTGTCAAGGGGTTAACATACAGTGACTGTCAAGAGGTTAACTTACAGTGACTGTCAAGGGGTTAACTTACAGTGACTGTCAAGGGGTTAACTTACAGGTACTGTCAAGGGGTTAACTTACAGGTACTGTCAAGGGGTTAACTTACAGTGACTGTCAAGGGGTTAACTTACAGTGACTGTCAAGGGGTTAACTTACAGTGACTGTCAAGGGGTTAACTTACAGTGACTGTCAAGGGGTTAACTTACAGTGACTGTCAAGGGGTTAACTTACAGTAACTGTCAAGGGGTTAACTTACAGTAACTGTCAAGGGGTTAACTTACAGTAACTGGCAAGGGTTTAACTTAGAGTGACTGTCAAGGGGTTATCTTAGAGTGACTGTCAAGGGGTTAACTTAGAGTGACTGTCAAGGGGTTAATTTACAGTGACTGTCAAGGGATTATATTAGGGTGACTGTCAAGGGGTTATCTTAGAGTGACTGTCAAGGGGTTAACTTAGGGTGACTGTCAAGGGGTTAACTTACAGTGACTGTCAAGGGGTTAACTTACAGTGACTGTCAAGGGGTTAACTTAGAGTGACTGTCAAGGGGTTAACTTAGAGTGACTGTAAAGGGGTTAACTTACAGTGACTGTCAAAGGGTTAACTTACAGTGACTGTCAAGGGGTTAACTTACAGTGACTGTCAAGGGGTTATCTTACAGTGACTGTCAAGGGGTTAACTTAGAGTGACTGTCAAGGGGTTAACTTAGAGTGACTGTCAAGGGGTTAATTTACAGTGACTGTCAAGGGATTATATTAGGGTGACTGTCAAGGGGTTAACTTACAGTGACTGTCAAGGGGTTATCTTACAGTGACTGTCAAGGGGTTAACTTACAGTGTCTGTCAAGGGGTTATCTTACAGTGACTGTCAAGGGGTTATCTTACAGTGACTGTCAAGGGGTTATCTTAGGGTGATTCTCAATGGGTTATCTTAGGGTGACTGTCAAGGGGTTAACTTACAGTGACTGTCAAGGGGTTTAACTTACAGTGACTGTCAAGGGGTTAACTTACAGTGACTGTCAAGGGGTTATCTTACAGTGACTGTCAAGGGGTTAACTTAGAGTGACTGTCAAGGGGTTAACTTACAGTGTCTGTCAAGGCATTATCTTAGGGTGACTGTCAAGGGGTTATCTTACAGTGACTGTCAAGGGGTTACCTTAGGGTGATTCTCAATGAGTTATCTTAGGGTGACTGTCAAGGGGTTAACTTACAGTGACTGTCAAGGGGTTTAACTTACAGTGACTGTCAAGGGGTTAACTTACAGGTACTGTCAAGGGGTTAACTTACAGTGACTGTCAAGGGGTTAACTTACAGTGACTGTCAAGGGGTTAACTTACAGTGACTGTCAAGGGGTTAACTTACAGTGACTGTCAAGGGGTTAACTTACAGTGACTGTCAAAGGGTTAACTTAGAGTGACTGTCAAGGGGTTATCTTAGAGTGACTGTCAAGGGGTTATCTTAGAGTGACTGTCAAGGGGTTAACTTAGGGTGACTGTCAAGGGGTTATCTTACAGTGACTGTCAAGGGGTTAACTTACAGTCACTGTCAAGGGGTTATCTTACAGTGACTGTCAAGGGGTTAACTTACAGTGACTGTCAAGGGGTTAACTTAGAGTGACTGTCAAGGGGTTAACTTACAGTGACTGTCAAAGGGTTAACTTACAGTGACTGTCAAGGGGTTAACTTACAGTGACTGTCAAGGCATTACCTTAGGGTGACTGTCAAGGGGTTATCTTACAGTGACTGTCAAGGGGTTATCTTAGGGTGATTCTCAATGGGTTATCTTAGGGTGACTGTCAAGGGGTTAACTTACAGTGACTGTCAAGGGGTTTAACTTACAGTGACTGTCAAGGGGTTAACTTACAGGTACTGTCAAGGGGTTAACTTACAGTGACTGTCAAGGGGTTAACTTACAGTGACTGTCAAGGGGTTAACTTACAGTGACTGTCAAGGGGTTAACTTACAGTAACTGTCAAGGGGTTAACTTAGAGTGACTGTCAAGGGGTTAACTTAGAGTGACTGTCAAGGGGTTAACTTAGGGTGACTGTCAAGGGGTTATCTTACAGTGACTGTCAAGGGGTTATCTTACAGTGACTGTCAAGGGGTTATCTTACAGTGACTGTCAAGGGGTTAACTTACAGTGACTGTCAAGGGGTTAACTTAGAGTGACTGTCAAGGGGTTAACTTACAGTAACTGTCAAAGGGTTAACTTACAGTGACTGTCAAGGGGTTATCTTACAGTGACTGTCAAGGGGTTAACTTAGAGTGACTGTCAAGGGGTTAACTTACAGTGACTGTCAAGGGATTATATTAGGGTGACTGTCAAGGGGTTAACTTACAGTGACTGTCAAGGGGTTAACTTACAGTGACTGTCAAGGGGTTATCTTACAGTGACTGTCAAGGGGTTAACTTACAGTGTCTGTCAAGGCATTATCTTAGGGTGACTGTCAAGGGGTTATCTTACAGTGACTGTCAAGGGGTTATCTTAGGGTGATTCTCAATGGGTTATCTTAGGGTGACTGTCAAGGGGTTAACTTACAGTGACTGCCAAGGGGTTTAACTTACAGTGACTGTCAAGGGGTTAACTTACAGTGACTGTCAAGGGGTTATCTTACAGTGACTGTCAAGGGGTTAACTTAGAGTGACTGTCAAGGGGTTAACTTACAGTGTCTGTCAAGGCATTATCTTAGGGTGACTGTCAAGGGGTTATCTTACAGTGACTGTCAAGGGGTTACCTTAGGGTGATTCTGAATGAGTTACCTTAGGGTGACTGTCAAGGGGTTAACTTACAGTGACTGTCAAGGGGCCTTGCATTTGTCAATGTTAAACTTCATCTGCCAATTTACTGACCATTCATGTAAGGTATCTAGATCCCTTTGGAGGCACTCTATATCGCTATATGAATCAATTGATCTCCCCATTTTAGTATCGTCTTTACTGAATCTAAATATATCATAATATGAAACTATCTACTGCTTCATATACCTCTGAGAAAAGCTAAGCAATTAGTAAGGCAAGAACGTCCCTGAGTGAATCCATGCTGAGAAGAATTTATTAAGTTAAATTTTACTAAGTGGCTTCTAATTTTCCTAGCAATAATAGACTTTAGCAACTTTCCTATGATTGATGTGAGCTAATGGGATAATTGATGCTATCGATTTATCACCTTTTTGAATCGAATCGGAACTACATTTGCAAGCTTCCAACTTCTGGAACTAAACTGTTTCTAATGACTTGTTAAATAAAATGCTAATGGGCTACTTAACTCATCTCTGCATTCTTTTAATACTCTAGCATATAGCTCGTCAGGACCAGGCGATTTTTGAGGTTTCAGTCTGTCAATTTCCTTAAGCACATCATTTCTACTTATACTAACTGTACTTAACATATTTTCTAGACAGATCACTAACGATCACACCTATTGACTTCTGGAATCTGTGCCAAATTTTCATTAGTGGAAACGGAAAGAAACTGACTATTTAATGTACTGCACATTTCTAAATCATTTTCTGTTATTTCTCCTATTGAAGATTTTAGGGGGCCTATTACATCTCTAACTTTAGATTTATATAGTTGGTAAAAAGCTTTAGGGTTATTTTTTGAGTCACTGGCTATCTTTATTTCATAATTTCTTTTTGCTTTCCTGATTTCCTTTTTGACCTGTCTTGATAGAGTCTGATCGTATATATGTAAATGATTTTCGCCTTTCTTTATTTTTCTAAATATTCCTTTCTTTTTTCCTATAAGATCATCCATTTTGGTTGGTTCTGCGTCGATCTAAATCTTCTTTTAGGGATATATTTATTTTGAGCATTGTGGAGTGAAGCAATAAACTGGTTATATGTAGGTGGCAAGTTTAACTCTGGCATATCCTGACTTAATTGCTTAACAATAGGGTCCACCCTTAAGTCTCTTCTTAGCCCACCATAATCGGCTTTTCTGAAATCTGGGATAATTGTCGTATTCTCTTTAGCATTCCCTGTCCATTGTATATTAAAATAAATAGATTTATGATCGCTATTTCCTAGGTGGTCACCAATCTCTACATTATTTATCATATGTTCATTGTTACTGAAAACTAAATCAAGAATATTAAGACCTCTAGTCGGCGCATCTATGAATTGAAATAAAAAAACTATCTTGTACTACCTCAATAAACTCTACTGAATCGGAGTCGCCTATTTGGTGCTGCCAATCAATGTTCGGAAAATTAAAATCCCCCATAATGCACACATTGCTAAACCTTGATGCTATTTTAATTTCCTCCCATAACGATGTTCCGAATTTCTACTCTATTAGCTATATATATAACTCCAATAACTATGGTCTCACTACCTTCGTTAACCTCAACCCAAACACTTTCATTATCATTATTTAGTCTAATACCTGATTTAATACAGCTTTTTAATGTACTCCTGACAAACACTGCTATACCCCGCCCCTCCTACTTGTTCGGTCATATTTAAACAAACTATATCCTGGAATATCAAATTCTGCTAAAAAATGCCTAGATTCTGTATTAATCCACGTTTCAGTTAGCGCTATTATGTCTATATTTTCTTTGCTAACCAGTGCTCTAAGTTCGTTCATCCTACACATTTGATTGATAACCCCTCAGACTAGTGTGGACGTTGAATTTGGCAACTATTTTTCTATTGATTTTTAACTATTTATTTTTACCTGCATTATCACCATGGAAAGTTTTCTAAAAAGCCGTGGTTGTCTGTTTGTAACAACATACTTGAACATTTATTCCAATACGAATGGTCGTTATTACTACAATATTTCATGTGGCTGGGATTCTATTTTACTTACACACCTATGGTTTAGTAACAAAACCCCGCAACAAACTTGTCGATATATATATATATATATATATATAAAATATTGACACCTGGATGGGGGTAAACGTCTTAAGACAGTAGGCTGAATGGGGCCGAATGGATACAAGCCAAAGTGAGAGGGAGAGAAAGAGAAAAAAAGCGAGGTGGGCTCCTTTAAGGGAAGTATATAATTATACGTATATGTGTTGAGTAGGGTGGAGTGAAAATGTCCCAATTTTTCTTTTTTTGCATTATCAACATGGAATAGTTATAAAAAGACGTGGTTGTATGTGTGTAACAACATACTAACATTTTATTCCAATATTTTAATATCTCAGGTTGCCACATTGATGATGAAATATAGCTACTTTTTGAAAAAAAATAAAAAAATAGCTTATTACAATGCTATCTATTGTAATACAGTAATGCCTGCACAAATAAAAAAAATCGCTTATTACATGCTATCTTATTGTAATACAGTAAAATAAATAACTACATTCTGATAAATGTTTTTGTCACTACTAGTGAGCATAAAACATGCTAAACACACAATGTACATTATACACTGTGTACACTGTACAGTAAACACTAAACACAGTAAACAGTTCTCTTGAGAGTAAGTGAAGTGGTCAGACCAAAAGCTACTTTAAACTAGCCTAAACACACAGTTCTCCTTGAGAGTATTGAAGTGGTTCATACACAAAATGTTTATCTTAAACTAACCCTAAATAGTTCTCTTTAAGGTAAGATTCATTTGACAAGACCAAAACTATACTAAACTAACCCTAAACAGTAAACACTGTACAAACAGTGACGACAATTTTACATTTGATGCTGCTTCTTGGTTTCGAACTTTGGCATAATTTTTGCGCGAGTTTAGCGCCGAGCGCAGTATGAAGGCCGTCGCGTCGTGTCTGCCCGCACACAGCCACCCACGCATCAGTAACAAGTTTAATACACCTCTTTACCACCTGAGTGTGGCATGGGCGAACCTGTCCACATCAATGAGAGGTGTGTTTGGGGTCATTGATGGAGATTATGAGATCTTCATCACTGTGATCTTCATGGTGATTGGGGATTCGGTAACCTTTTTGACTGTCGAATCGATCATATCCGTGTGTAGTCAGCACAATCGAAGTTGAGGCGAGGGACTGTGAACTGTCTCGTTGTTTACTTTTACAGTTGATCTACTAGACCTAGACGGAAAATATGCGCTATCAGAATGGTCGTTATTACTTTCAATTTCATGTGGCTGGGAATGTACGAATTTTTCTTTTTTGGCATTATCGATGAGGATATTTTCAGGATGTGCGAAGTATGAATTCCGTTCAATTACGGGATCAATAATATTCTTCAAAGAATCACTCGTGTATCGTGATCTCATGATCATTTTGTAGACATGCCTCGCTCCATCCTGACACGAAGGGTGCATTTTGATGTCGAACCACATCGGTGCGTAAACGGTGACGATAAACGTGATGATGGAGACTAACTCTTCAGAGGGGTTTTCTGTCGAAACATAGAGTCGACACAGGCGGTTGGCGGTTGTAGGGCTCCTGGATTACGAAGGGCGACGTCAACGGCACATTCACCAGTAGATACCGCTTTGCAGATGTCGTACATATAGTGCTGGTCTGTGCTCAAATCATCTGACTTTATGGCTGGCAGATCACATGCAATACGTTGAAATGTTACAATTGGATGTTTTTCGCAGTTTGGAAGTGCCTTTCCAATTGGGACCATAAAACCTTTGGGACCAGTTGTGGCACCATCCAGGGTTTGAAACAGGTGTCGCAGTGGCAATTCGTTCGCGTGAAGCAAACACAGAAAAAGACGTGGTCGTATAGGTGCAACAACATACTAACTTATTGCATTTTAACTAACTAGCTTTGTGGCAACCTGAAATATTTGTATTTATTTTTATAATTTTGCATGTTGATTCCTACACTATAGCTACGTTGTTTATAACCCATTCTACGTTGTTTACAACCCAAAAAATTCATATTAGCATAATTGTAATATTTAACGTATCGAAAATGAAACTAAAAAATAAAACATATATTCAAGTGCTTTGTGGCAACCTCAAATATTTGTATTTATTTTCATAATTTTGCATGTTGATTCCTACACTATAGTTACGTTGTTTACAACCCATTCTATGAAGATAATTATTTTTTTTTCACTCCACCCTAGTGTTGAGGGAGGAAGCTTTGTAGACACCACAATCCTGTTTACCTTGTCACGTGACCAGTGTTTATGTAAGGAAATATATGTGTGTGTGTTTGTGTGACATATACACATTTGAGAGGGAAAGAGAATATGACTAAGTATGCGTGTTTCTGTATGTGTGTGAACGGGAATAAGAATATGTGAGTGTGCTTCTTTGTAGGAGGGGGGGGGGGGGTTAGTTCATGTCTGGTTGTGTATTTGTTTGTGTATGGTAGCAATGGATGTATAGTATACATGCCGTTATTTAAATCTGGATAATGTTTAGTGAAATGTATGAACCTTGAAACTTAAATTGTCAAGTGTAAATGTTCACGTGTTTCTATCGATGTATAAACAGCTGAATGTGACGTACTGTACCTCAATGGGTTACCTGCAAAAACTGTGTGGCTCTAGTAGTATTTTTGTTTTCTTTTCTTTTTTACACTTAAGGAGATAGTGGCGGTTTCTTTTGCTCTATTTATTCAGTTATTCTTATAATTTGTATTTCCTCGCTAGACCTCCATCAAGCTTTAATAAAAATCTAGACCCCCTTCAAGATAAATTTGTACATTTTTCGGTAGAAAAATGTCTTGGCCGAAGGCCGGTTCCTCTTAAAATTACAGGCTCGCTATCGCTCGCCAGGAAAAAATCGACACCTAAATAGCACGAAAGGTCTTCAAATTGACAACGAAATGGGGCAAAAGCTGTTAAAATCGTCAAACTGATGGGCCGAACGTCTTAAAATCTCAAAACTAATGGGGCTAAACACGAGAAAGTGGTCCAGAAAACCGGCCCATCTCTCCTTAAGACCAACTATTATTCGATAAATAAGATAATGTTAACAACCCTGCTTTAGGGATAGGGTGCTTAGAAAACACGTCACGTAAAGGCAAAGAGAAAACGAAAACCCGCAGTTCTTAGGTTAAATATACTGAAATCATTGCGATTCGTGCGTGAAAATAGCTGGCATCCGACTGCGTTTGGCAGAAGACTTTGGGAAACAATGCACTACACAGTCGCGGTCACAAATGTGTGCATTGTGTTTGCGTTTGTGTGTTTATTGTGTGCATTGTGTTTGTGTTTGTGTGTTTATTGTGTGCATTGTGTTTGTGTGTTTATTGTGTGCATTGTGTTTGTGTTTGTGTGTTTATTGTGTGCATTGTGTTTGTGTGTTTATTGTGTGCATTGTGTTTGTGTTTGTGTATATCTTTATCCATGCCTGTATGTATGTCAATGAGTGTGTACAATTGTCCTTACATGCTAATGACTATCTAGGGCGTGACCACTAGTGTCAAGTACACATACCTGTCATAAGTTTGGCAACGCTTGGTACCGCTGCCCTACTTTCTGTTATGCAACCTGCCAATTTGCAAGGAAATCTGCAAATGGCTGAGTGACCCACATGAGGCAGATCCCTTATAACCTCAACCTTGGAGCTAAAGGTGTTAAAATCGCCAAATTAATGGGCCGATCGCCTTAAAACGTCAAAACTAATGGGGCTAAACACGAGGGAGAAAGGGGTCCAGAAAAATGACCCATCTCTCCTTAAACGGGTCAAATATATCCTCAACGTCTCGGGCCAATTATTAAGTTGCCAATTCATTCTCGAAGCACATTTTTGCGAGGATTGTTGCTCATTGACACTTATTGTTGACTATATATCCTTGGCCGACCTCTGATCCGCTTGCCAAGGTGTGGGTCATGTGGGTGTGGGTTTGGGTGTGTGTGGGTCTGGGTGTGTATGTGTGTGTGTGTGTGTGTGGATGTGTGTGTGGGTGTACACTCTATATTTAAACAGCCATGCCCTACCTCAACACCCTCACATTATTTGGACCAAAGATATCACCCACTCACTATGAGGGTGTTGAAGTAGGGCATGGCTGTTTAATTATAATATTATAACTACCAATGATCAATATTCCTCTATTATCGAATTGCGCTTTGTTTAATTTAGAATAGAATTATCTTATATATCTAGATAGCTTAATATAGGCTGTGAATTTGGAACACATTATCTGAGTGTGTCTATGTCGTACCCGTTTTCCTCCCGACTTAACCCTTTGAGTACCAGCGACGTGTAATATATTTTATTCTAGCTAGATTTAGACGATATTATGCAGCCTAGGAAGGATCTGTGGTAGTTAAAAGGGTTGGTTGAGATAGTTTGAAGCCTTATTATTGATAGAGGTTCGTCTTAAGCTGAATAAAATCGTCTAATAGTTGCCAGAATATGATAAAAGGGACGTCCCTGGTACTGGATGCATGGGTTAAGAGGCGATGGTTCACTTTTTTGGTCGAGTTTTTCATGTATTGATAATTTTTCTAGTTCCCAACTTTCCTCCCTAGACCTCCATCAAACGTTAACAAAAAAACATTCATTAGATCTCCCTTCTAGATTAATTTGTAATTTTTTTGGTAGAATTTGTTTTCGGCCGAAGGCCCGTTCTTCCAAAATTTCAGGCTCACTATCGTTCGCCAGGAAAAAAAATCTACACCTAAATAGCACGAAAGGTCTTAATAGGAAATGGTGCGGAAGGTTTTAAAATCGACAAAATAATGGGGCAAACATCTTAAAATCTGAAAACTAATGGGACAAAACATGAGGGAGAAGGGGATCTAGAAAAACGACCCATCTCCCCTTAAGGCAGCGTCACACCAGCGTTTTTTTTCACTGGAATCTGAAACTAGACTGAGGGTAGATTATGTTATATGGCTGAATTCTGGTAAAGTTGCCAGACCTTAATTGCCCTAACAAAAATGCTCGAAAATGCTCTCGTGTTACACCGGATTTACATATTTAACATGGGGAAGGGGGGGGGGGGTCTCTCCGTGGCGTTTTATTAGTTTTAAGGGGTTTGGGAAGCGGTTTATTTTGTATTTATTTTTAGTCTAGGGGACATGAAATATACAGAGCTCGAAAATGGCAAAAGCAGTGAAGGGGAGATGCGTCGTTTTTCTATAACTATACTATACTTCTATACTTCTAGAATTATACTTCTAGAATTAACCCCTTGAAGGTCTAACGCGTTTTAGCAGTTTATTTTGGCTATTATTAGACGATTTTATGCAGCTTAAAAAGGATCTGTGAGTATTATAAGGGTAAAGACTATCTCAATCAACCCTCTGACTTCCATATACCCTTCTTAATATGAATAAAATCGTCTAATAATAGCCAGGAAGTATTAAAAGAAATGCGTGTCTGAGCTTGAAAGGGTTAAGTCGCTGTGATGGAAAGGTATAGGCGTGGTCAGTTCTCATAATGATATCAACAATCAGCTCCTCCTACATTATTTATCGTGTACCCATCTCTTTTATTTGCCAGTATATATATATATATATATGTATTACCCTTATTATTTACAGTGTACACTCTAGGACATAAAGCGTGACCTTAACCCCTTCTGTACCGACGACGTCTTTTTAACTTTATTTTGGCTACTATCATACGCTTTTATTCAGATTAAAAAGGGTCTCCAGTAGTCAAAAGGTTTCGAACTATCTCACTTAACCCTTTTTAACCCTTTTATGGCGGGTGCCCAACCCCGAAAGGGGTTGAAATAGGGGAGCTATCCCCCCCCCCCCCCCCCCCGCCAAAGGCGGCTTTCTAGGGCCTTTCCTAGCTGATGCTGAGAGGATTGGGTTCTAGTCATGTGGTGATGGGCTGGTCTATCGGAGTGAGAACTGAGCGATCTCTGCCATACCCATAGCTTACTCTGACTGTTCCTTTTACTTATATATTTTCTAGATCTCAAGTGACGGCATCTCTTCCGTGGATTGACCTCCCAATCTACCAAGATTGGAAGCCAAAGCGTCACATTTTTTCCTTTGCCCCTCAGCTTTCTCTTCATAATTGCTGAGGGGCACAGGGCCCTGGGTGGGGCTTTGGTTTCCCGTGCGTTTCTGTCGCCCTCCTCAGCTCCCCGCCATGGGAGTGGCTTCGGTCACCCATGCTTTATTGTGGTCGGCTGGGAGGGTTCTTTGAGGGAGCTCGGTTATGGCCTTGGTCTTGCTCGGGGCCTTGGGGCTGTTCGGCCAGGAAGCTTGGGGAACAACAACAACAACAACAACAACAACAACAACAACCCTTTTTACTACCACAGAGCCTTCTTAAACTTCACCAAAACTTCTAAAATATAGCTAAACTAGAATTAAAAAGACGTCGTCGGTACAGAAGAGGTTAAGGGAGGTGACCTGCTTTTTTCTCATTCTTGGTTGTATCCATTCGGTCCCATTCAGCCTATTGTTTTAAGACATTTATCTTTATCCAGGTGTCAATTTTGTCCTGGCGAGCGATAGCGAGCCAGCATTTTATGCAGAAATCCGGCTTTGCCGGAGAAATTTTTCTATCGAAAAATGTACAAATTTAGCCAGCTGTCTAACTCATTATCGAAAATATAGTGGCTCGCTATCACTCGCCAGGAATAAATCGACACTGGATGGGGATAAACGTCTTAAAACAGTTGGCTGAATGGGGCCGAATGGATGTAACCCAGAGAGAGAAGAAAGGCAGGTCACCCCCCTTAAGGTCACGCATTATTTCCTTGGGTGTACACTGTAAAATAATAGGAACACACAGAATAACCCAATAATAGGAACACACAGAATAACCCAATACACAGAACCCACAATAACCAGAATAACCCAATAATAGGAACACACAGAATAACCCAATAATAGGAACACACAGAATAACCCAATAATAGGAACACACAGAATAACCCAATAATAGGAACACACAGAATAACCCAATAATAGGAACACACAGAATAACCCAATAATAGGAACACACAGAATAACCCAATAATAGGAACACACACAGAATAACCCAATAATAGGAACACACACAGAATAACCCAATAATAGGAACACACAGAATAACCCAATAATAGGAACACACAGAATAACCCAATAATAGGAACACACAGAATAACCCAATAATAGGAACACACACAGAATAACCCAATAATAGGAACACACAGAATAACCCAATAATAGGAACACACAGAATAACCCAATCACTCCCTATCAGCCATTCTCTGTCAGCGTCTAGCCTTATTGACACGGTGTATTAAGTAAAGCCGGTATCACACCAGAGCTTTTGTAGTCAACATTCGATAATCAAAAACGTTCTGGCAATATTTCTGGATATTTTGCACTGGTATCGGAAACTAGACTGATGATAGATGAAATTTACGCAACCGAAATATATTAAATGTTGACCTCATAAGCTGTCAGACCAGTGTTGAGCATACATGTTGAGGGAAAAAGCGCTCGTGTGATATCGGCTTAACATGGCACAATTGTTGTCATTACGTTGTGATTAGAGTGGCTATAAAACAACCCTATGATCCTTAGCCTTTCCAAATTCTCCGCAACTGGCTCTCAAAACCTTTCCCAGATTAATTAAGGGAGCCCAGACGGTATTGTGCAGCATATACTTTACTGGTTCGGCTCAATGGTTTAAGGAAGGGCTTTAGTTTGCTCTCTAAACCTCTATCAAGCTTAAAAAAACACCCACAAGACTCCACTTCGATACAAATTTGTACATTTTTCGGTAGAAAAATGTCCCGGCCGAAGGCTGATTCCTCTTCAAATACAGCGTCGCTATCGCTCGCCAGGAACAAATTCGACACCTGAATGGCACGAAAAGTCTTAATATTGGCAAAGAAATGGGGCAAAAGGTCTGAAAATCGCCAAACTAATGTGGTGAATGTCTTGTAATCTCACAACTAATATGGTTAAACATGAGGGAGGAGGAGGACTCGAAAAAACCAACTGCCTCCCCTTAACCGTGAGTACTGGGACCTTGAGTGTCAGTGACCCCAAGTATACACAAACAGGGAGCGAAAACCTTATGTCTGCAGAGGTGCCAATGGTCCGATAATAAACAGTGAGAGAGAGCGATATATATATATATATACTCAGTATATATATATAGAGAGAGAGAAAGAGTTCTTCTTAACCCCCTGGCACTGGAGTATATATATATATATATATATATATATATATTCACTCGTCCAACTCCTTCATACAGAGAGAGAGAGAGAGAGAGAGAGAGAGAGAGAGAGAGAGAGAGAGAGAGAGAGAGAGAGAGAGAGAGAGAGAGAGAGAATGTGTGTGATCAAACATCTATTTATAATATATTATATATATTGATTTATTGCATATACTGTACTGTATAATTATACAGTACAGTAACTATGGAATAAAAGTAATTGTTTTGTCTGTTGTGTGTGTGTGTGTGTGTGTGTGTGTGTGTGTGTGTGTGTCCCATGGTAATTTGATAAGTCACAAATCACTACTTATAATGTGTAACTTGTTTTGTCTGTTGTGTGTGTGTGTGTGTGTGTGTCTGTTGTGTGTGTGTGTGTGTGTGTGTGTGTGTGTGTGTGTGTGTGTGTGTGTGTGTGTGTGTGTCCCATGGTAATTTGATAAGTCACAAATTACTACTTATAATGTGTAACTTGTTTTGTCTGTTGTGTGTGTCTGTTGTGTGTGTGTGTGTGTGTGAGTGTGTGTGTGTGTGTGTGTGTGAGTGTGTGTGTGTGTGTGTCCCATGGTAATTTGATACCTCACAAATCACTATTTATAATGTGTAACTTGTTTTGAACTTACCTATTTTTTTCTTCAGACAAGTTGTATACTTGTGTGTAGTTATTATTGTATTTATAATGAGCTATAGTGGCAGGTCGTAATTAGGCTATTGAGTATTGGTAGTGTCCGACGAACAAACGCACGCACGCACACATACGAACACATACACACTCACATACATACACGTGTTACTCAATTAAAATGTCCCTTGCGATTGATAGTAAAAATAACGCGAAATAGAACTTAAAAGTATTTGTTTTTTCTTGACTTCGGGACTGTAAGCTGTTCAGTAGCCCGTAACTCTTACGAGGCCCCGAATTATCGATTGAAGCTTCGAGATGTTGTGTGCTTCATATGCGTCGCACTAGATGATCACAGTTAGTTAGTTAGTTAAACTAAGACTTCAGAGGCTATCAACCCTACTGGATTATTTAGCCAGCACACTGTAAGTTAAGAATAGCGTCAGGGGTGGAGCCCCATTTCGAAAACTCCAGTCCCTTGTCCTCATACTAGAGGTTCAAGGTGTTTGTTGCTTCTTTTCTGCCACACTAGATGACACCTTATTTATACACCTTACTTGATTGGTCTAAAGTTAATGAAGAAGTGATATATTTGAATTTATAAAATAAATAAGAAATAGGTACTAGAATACCATTTCTGACTGAGAAAACTGATGTTTTAACTGATTCATGGGGTTTCAGATTCGCTCTCTTCCTCCTAGGTAAAACAAACCTTGTAGATGTAGGCTTATAATCCAATCAAAACGATCCTTTGCCTGAATTTATAACGAACTTTAAAAATTCCGATTGTATAGCTAACCTTGCATCCCTATCTTTTAGCTAACCTAGAGTTCCGACTATATAGGTAACCTAAATTCTCGATCATATAACTAACCTATAATACATATCATATAACTATCCCATGGCACTCTGGTAAAAAAATAAAAAAATAATAAAAATAAAAAATATATTAAAAAAGGTTATTTTCTGTATATCTGTCCGGAAAAAAATAGTTCTGGTATATCGTGTAGAATTGATAAGATTTAGGCACAAAGGCCAAGCACTGGGACCTGTAGAGATCATTCAGCGCGACATTAAAAAGTAAAATATCATCACAGGAATATCAACATTTTTAAAACACATTTAGATATCAAGTAGCGGTACATAAAACATATAAAATATCAAAAGTAAAAATAACTGGATAATTCAATATCATAAACAAATACGGAAATCCAATAAATAGGATTGGAGCTTAAAAACATCTGCATCTTGGCCAAGAATGTCAGACAGGGAAAAGAAAGTAAACCCTACCGAGCATCTGGTAAATGAGTAATGACTACATAATATAATGTATACAGGTATATCGTTTAGAGAAATCATTCAGAGAAAACAAACGCATTCTCCTTTCTTGAGGCCTGTGTTTTATGTGTACTAAAAGGGTTGCAGGTGGTACTAAAGTTTTTGACAGCATTCTAAAATTTGTAAATTTTTTGATAGAAAAATGTTTCCGGTGAAGCCGGATTTCTCCGTACAATGTTGGTTCGCTATCGCTCGCCAGGAAGAAGTTGACACCTGGATGGGGATAAACATTTTAAAACAGTAGGCTGAATGGATAAAAGAAAGATAAAGAGAGAAAAAGAGAAAAAAACCCAGGTCACCTCCCTTAACTTCATTTAGGGTAAATTAGGTTCTTCAAGCTAGATTCTCTAACGATTTTTCCTAGATTTCGGTTTTTGTGGAGAATGTGCCCGGAAAAAATAGTTACGGTATATCATATAGAGAAAACACTCTGAGAACACAAACCCATTCTCCTTTCCTGTGTTCTATGTGTACTAAAAGGGCAGGAAGTGGTCAGGTCAGGTGAAGGTATTGAGGGATAAGCCTTTACAAAGGCACCTCGTATCTGCATTCTACTTTTCCTATTTTTGTTCTGAAGAGTGTAGCGAGGGGAGAAGGGGTGTTGGAGAGAGAGGAAGCTGTTGGAGTGGCTTTGTTATGTGTGTTATTAGTCTGTATATGCCAAAGAGATAGAGCGCTGGTCCTGTATCTCACCTCCATGGGGGTATCAGAACATCTCGTTACCTGTACACTTCGTTAACAAAAAAAGAAAACAAAATCTAAGAAAAATCCTTCGAGAATCTACCTTGAAGAACGCAACTTACCCTAAATGAAGTTAAGGGGCGTGACCTTCTTTTTTTCTCTCCTTTTCTCTCTTTCTCTGGCTTGTATCCATTTGGCCCCATTCAGCCTACTGTTTATCCCCATCCAGGTGTCTATTTCTTCCTGGCGAGCGATAGCGAGCCAGCATTGTATGGAGATATCCGGCTTCGCCGGAGAAATTTGTCTATCGAAAAATGTACAAATTTTAGCCTGCTGTCAATTTTGTTTGTTTTTAAATATGATGGCTCGCTCCCGCTCGTCAGGAAAAAATCGACACCTGGATGGGGATAATCGTCTTAAAACAGTAAACTGAATGGGGCCGAATGGGATACAAGCCAGAGAAAGAGAGAAAAGGAGAGACAACAAAGCAGGTCACTCTCCTTAAGGTGTGTAATAGTTGCCGGATCAGATCCCGAATCATCGAAGCGGTACTGTACCATACTGTATGCGAGGGTCAAATATTCAGTACAATATCCAATAATTGCACCATGGTCGTAATTCTGCAGAACAACAACTCCTTTCATTCTATTTTTATATTGTTTTTATTTTCATATTGTAATGGTTTGTAAGTGTGTATTTTATGGTTAGAAAGTGCGGAAAGCACTTTTTATTAGCATTTGCATTGTTAATTGTAATTCCGATACCCCAACAATCTAGGGACTTTTAAAAGACATTAGCTTAACCTAATAACCTTACCTAACCTATCTTAGTATTATGGGTGGGGGCTGCCACCCCCACACCCTTGCTGGTTGGATATTAATAAAACAATAAAAGATTGACAGGCGCCGAAAGAAAAGTCATGAATACTAGGTGTCTACTCTGCAATCTTCAGCTTTGGCTGTTGATAACAGGAAAGTAGGCCTACCAATAAAAATGTACTGACGTCTTGTAGGTGAAGCTCCACTCTGATTGGCTACTGAACATCGGGGAGGAGCCTCCAAGGAGGCTAGAATGTAAACAAAGTGTTCTGGACTGGCTGTTCAAAAATAACTGAAAATTGTATAGGCTAGAGGAGTGAAAATCAAATTGACAAAATAAGAAAAGTAGCACTTATCCGTGCATCAGTAAGGTCCCCTGAGTAAGGTAAGAGCGAAAAAAAAAAAACATAAGACAGGAATCCTGTAATCAAGTTGTTGTTCTGCAGAATACCTGATTTTTTACCTGGCGAGCGATAGTGAGTATAAATATACAAACAAAATGTATTTTTGTATATTTATACTTGATATTGACAGGTTACTTTAATTTAAAGGCGATAATAGGGTTGGGTGGTGGCTGATAACTACCTGTTTGATGGAGGAGCAATAATAGTTTGGTGGTTCTCACAGGTAAGCCACGGTAGCCTTGTCCGTTTCTTAGTCATTAATGTGTGACTTTAACCTCATGACACAGGGACAAGTGACTTATTTCTACACTTTTGGTAATGCACTATATTGAAAACAAAATAGGGGACGGTGTGAAAAAAGCTGTGTCAAAATATCATACTGATCCAACTGTTTGTTAATATGTTATTCCCGAAAAACGATGCCACACGGCCTCTGAAACCCAGAGTAGGTTGTTAATTTAGAAAATATGTTGTTATTAATTTCACTTCAACACCAAACACCTCCCAAAGAAATTAATGAAATAAAGCATTTGGTCCACCGGGATTCGAACCTGGGTTACCACATACAGATTTTAAACACTAACCATGACACCTTCAAGGCAGTTAATGTAAGGAAGTTTGAAATGAGTCTTGACTGGGAATAGGCGAATGAAGGTAAAATGTCAATGGTAAAGCTCAAATTAGTCGATAAATAGAGCCATAAACCAAAAATGAATTTATAAAATTAATGAACCAGAGATATACTAATCCTGTTGGCCTGGTTCCGGTAACTTCACTACATAACATTGCAAGTTAATATATCACATTACATGAACACGTCAAATATTCACACGTAATAATGAGTTGTTTCAAATGTTACGCATGTCGAAGTCAGAAATACACGTGAATGACACCTTAAGCGTGTATTTCCACTTTCCAGAATGTCCAGTACTTGACGAAAGGAATTAGCTCGATTTCGGTAAATATGCAAATATAACTAGACAAATAACTACGTAGAATAATAATAATATTAATAATAATAATAATAAAAGTAAAAATTTCCACACAATTGACCAAGCCTACAAACAGACCACCCAAATCCTATTAGGTCGTTTGATGGTTATTGAGTTAAACAGAGTAATTTAGCAATTATATATATATATATATACGTGGTGGCATGTAGCATGGAAAAACAAAGAAGTGTCATTAATGAGTAAGAACAACTCCTAAACACTTACATTCCTTAGGCCAGACGACTCAACAGAAGAAGTGGGAGGAGCAACTACCACACACACCCTATTTGCACGGAGACTGGCGGGGTACTGACCAGACCTGGCACGGTATGGGTTGGCAGGGTACCAAGGTGTATAGGTATGAGTGTGTATGAATGTGTGTGTGTGTGTGAGTGTGTTGGCTGGAAGTGGGCCAGAGATTCACATGTGTGCATAATGACATATAATGACATATAATGAAATTATAATTAATTTAATATATTTATCACTCAGAAATTATGGGTAGATAAGGGGTAAAATAAGGGTAATCCTAGTGTCCGGTACACGCTACCCTTTAAAGGTAAACTTAGATCAAGATTACCCTTTACAATTACCCTTAGAGAAGGGTAAAGAATGACTTAAATTTACCCTCCTATGGGTGGGATTTACTTCCAAAATTACCCTTTAAGGAGTAAAATAATTGTTTGCTTTACCCTTGCCCCACCACCTACCCTGTACCCCCTGGCCTACCCCTTTCCATACCCAAAATACATTGTACTACTGTCTTAAAAATACAATGTTGACATTGTATATGTTAGATAAAAAATAAAAATATTAATATACATAATTATATACATATATACTGTAAATATTGTAAAAGCCTTCGTTAATAGAATAAATGTGGGGACATTTTACAGCAACAAGTCTAATGGCATGTTGCTCTGAATACATTTTACAGCAACAAGTCTAATGGCATGTTGCTCTGAATACATTTTACAGCAACAAGTCTAATGGCATGTTGCTCTGAATACATTTTACAGCAACAAGTCTAATAGCATGTTGCTCTGAATACATTTTACAGCAACAAGTCTAATGGCATGTTGCTCTGAATACATTTTACAGCAACAAGTCTAATGGCATGTTGCTCTGAATACATTTTACAGCAACAAGTCTAATGGCATGTTGCTCTGAATACATTTTACAGCAACAAGTCTAATAGCATGTTGCTCTGAATACATTTTACAGCAACAAGTCTAATAGCATGTTGCTCTGAATACATTTTACAGCAACAAGTCTAATGGCATGTTGCTCTGAATACATTCACTCCCTCCGACGAGGGCCGAGGCAAGAAGAGAATTCCAGAAGGATACCAAGTTTTCAGACAATTGACCACTTGCGAGTATCAGGCTATAAGGAAATTGGAGCTGTGAACATCGATATTAAACAAACACAATAATAATGTACGTTTCTGATAGATAAATGGTATGTTGAATTGGGTTCTATTTATTTACAAATGTACTACAACCATATTTTACCTGTAAATTCTGTTAAATAAAGTTGTCTACAGCTCCAACTTCCTTATATAATGAAACTCGCAAGTCGGCAATTGCCTCAAACTGTCCAAAATACTAAAGAGAAAAGTCTGAAACTAATATACCGGTAAATTATTATTATTCTTTTTTACCTTTGTTGCCTAAAATGAAGGTCGCTAATGATGTCCATACTTTTTTGGAGTGATCTCATGCTAGGTCTCTCTGCCTGTAGTGTACTGTATTAATGTCCCCATACACAATAGGTGAGATAAAGGAACTAGAAAGTGTACAAAGGAACTTCACCTCATACTCCTGAACAACTCGGTAAAACACATACTGTACACTATTACGAGCCTCAAACTTAAGGGGGCCCACCTAGCTTTTGTTTCTCTTTATCTCCCTCTCTTTTTGGCTTGTGTCCATTCGGCCCCATTCAGCCTACTGTTTTAAGACGTTTACCCCCATTCAGGTGTCAATATTTACCTGGCGTGCGGTAGCGAGCCAGAATTTATATATGTTTGTTTTGACAGCAAGCTAAATTTGTAAATTTTTCGATAGAAAAATGTCTCCGGCGAAGCCGGATTTCTCCATACAATGCTGCCTCGCTATCGCTCGCCAGGAAGAAATCGACACCTGGATGGGGATAAATGTCTTAAAACAGTTGGCTGAATGAGGCTGAATGGATACAAGCCAGGGAAAGAGAGCAAAGGAGACAAAGATAAGAAAAAGCCGGTGACCCCCTTAACTGAAGCCTGTACTCCTTGGATCACAGAAGGAAGCGATACGTACAGTCACTCATAAACATTCGTGGACCCCCGCGTGAGAGAGTGGGCTATGATGGATTGTTATACTGTATATTAGATACCCTGGAGACAGCCTATTCGCTGTAAGTAGGCGAGAAATCATGACCTCTATCCTCTGTAACTCAATAAGGGCTAGAATAATCAAGCTAATATTTCCACCATCTGGGGAGAGTCAGTCAAGGAAAAGATGTGCAAATTTACAGCCCATTTGCTCTAGCCCTTTTTGAGTTACAGAGGATAGTCATGATTTCTCGCCTACTTACAGGGAATAGACTATAGTACAGGATTGGTGGGACGGGAGGGAAGGGAGGGTACGTGGGAGGTGGGGTAGGGGAGGAAACTATCAAACTGCCTATTGCTTATTAAGGGCAGACGGACCATTTTTTTTTTTTTTTTTGGTCTATTCATTTATTCCTTTATTTACAAAAAAAATCGCTAGACCTCCATCAAGCTTAGAAAAACACCCGGATTTTTTTTATTTTAACCCTTTCACGCACATATGACACAGAGGTTGCCAGATTAGCAATAAGAAATAGAGTTCTCTCACTTGTATAATTACCTCTCCAAAATTAGTTTTCTGCCCACAGCTAACTCAAAGACAACTGCAGAGGTTGACGTAACTAAACTAAAGGTTTCTAAATACCCCTGATGGTAACAAAAGCTTTAAAGTATCCCTAATAGGCTCAAAATCGCGTCATATGTCGGAGAGGGTTAATACCACGAATTTTCAGAGTGTTTTTTATAAAAGAAATTGTTCATTTGCATCAATATATAGTGTTTGTAATTAATTAGAAATCTCGGGAAAACCTATTTTCCCCATTAGGCCTATTGATCGATGTTGAGACATGGCCCCGATAGTGATTTGAAAAGACATTAGCCTAACCTAACAACCTTACCTAACCTAACCTAGTATTATGGGTGGGGGCTGCTGCCCTCACATCCCCGCTGGTTGAGTACTAATCCCATAGTAAATCAAACAAAAAACATTGGCTGTCGATTAGGCCTATACGAAGGTGAAAGAAAGTCGATGAAGTCTAGGGTGTTTACTCTGCAATCTTCAGTTTTGATTGTATATTGATACTTACTTACTTTTGATACTTTTGATGTGTTCGCCACTCTTCTAGCAGCACCAAGCAGCGCGGCGCCCCTCGTTATGGGTGGTGATTTTGGTGTAGTAGACTGTTTGAAGCGACAGCTCGCTCCCTCGCGAGGATGGGCTCGTCTGGCACTTTCTGCAGTTCGACATCGAGGGCTCTCTTGAAGTTGTCTAACGAGACGTCCCTCATGTCTCTTACTCGCCGTGGGAGTTTGTTGAAGAGACGTGGGCCTCTGTGTGATAACCAGCTCTCTCGCAGAGAGCCCATAGCACCCCTGTTATTCATCCGGGGGATTTCACATTCCCAGCCTCTCCTATCACTGAATTTCATGACTATCGGAGTATGTAGGTTTGGTACTAAACCCTCTGCGATTTTCCACGTGTATATTATTAGGTAACGTTCTCTTCTACGTTCCAGTGAGTACAGATTCAGTGCTCTTAAACGCTCCCAGTAGTGTAGATGTTTTATCGAACTTATATGCGAAGTGAAATTTCTTTGTACACTCTCTAAGTCATTTATTTCACCTGCTTTGTATGGGAATGTTAATATGCTACAGTATTCAAGCCGCGGTAGCACTAGAGATTTGAAGAGCGTTATCATAGGTTATTCACCGCGTGTTTTAAATGTACGTAGAATCCAGCCCGTTAGACGTTTCGCAGCCGCAACTTTGACCTGGTTATGTACTTTGAAACTCATATTTTCAGACATTAATACCCCAAGGTCTTTCACACTGTCTTTCCGTTCTATTATGTGGTTAGATTCTGTTAAGTAATTTGTAATTTCTTTAACGCCATTATTATCTCCGTACCGTATTAATTGGAATTTTTCTTCATTGAATTGCATGTTGTTTTCCCTGGTCCACTGGAACACTACATTCATGTCTTCCTGCAGTCAGCCCGTGTCCTCTTGTGTGTTTACTATCTTGCTTAATTTTGTGTCATCAGCAAAAGACGACACCGTACTGTGTCTAGTGTTGATATCTATGTCGCAAATTAGTATGAGGAACAGAAGGGGCGCTAGCACTGTTCCTTGCGGCACTGAGCTTTTGACATCCGAAGGCTCAGATGTTACTTGGTTTACTGCTACTGATTGTTTTCGGTTTACTAGGAAATTGTATATCCACCTTCCGATTTTCCCAGTTATACCTTTTGCTTTGAGTTTGAGGGCTATTATACCATGGTCACATTTATCAAATGCCTTAGCAAAATCGGTGTAAATGACATCCACGTTTTTCTTTTCTTCTAGCGCTTTAAGAATTTTGTCATAGTGTTCCAAAAGTTGTGAGAGACATGATCTTCCCGCTCTGAATCCATGTTGACCGGTGTTGTGTAGTTCATTTGCCTCCATGAATGTTGAGATTTTGCTTCGCAGGACTCGCTCGAAAACTTTAATGATGTGGGAGGTTTGAGCTACCGGGCGGTAGTTTTTTGGTAGTGATTTACTCCCTCCTTTATGCAGTGGGGCAATTATTGCATTTTTCAAGCTATCTGGTATTTCACCCGTGTCTAGACTCCTCCACATTATAGCCAGGGGTTTTGAGAGGTTTTCCTTACATTTCTTCATTAGGATCGAGTTCCATGAGTCCGGGCCTGGTGCCGAGTGGGATGGCATGTTGGAAATGGCCTCTTCTATGTCTTTTGGACCGAAATCAATATCCAGCATCTGGGGGGTTTCTGTGGGGGAGGTTTCCATAAAAAATATATTTTGGTCTCTGATGACTTTTGTTTCATCAGGCTCACTGAATGCCATTTCATACTGCCTGCGTAAGAGTTCGCTCATTTCCTTTTTGTCCCCTGTGAAAGAGCTGTCCCCTTTGCTTAGTGGGCCGATGTTTGATGCTGTTTTAGTCTTTTGTTTGGCGTATGAAAAGAAGTATTTGGAATTTTCCTTTATACCTGCAATAGCTTTCCTCTCCTCTTCCATATATTGTAGTTCATATGATATTCTTAGCCATTATTCAATTTCCACAATTTCTCTATCTATTTCGGCCTTTTGCCTATCCTGTAGATTTTGATGTGTGCGTCTTTGTGCGAGTAATTTTCTTCTTCTGTACAGCCTCCTCCTTTCCCGATCTTGTTTGCTTCTTAGTTTTGTTTGTCTTGCAGGTATATGGTGGCTACAGATTTGGGTCATGGTTTCTGTTATTAAGACTAGACATTCTGCTGGTGTCAGGTTATTCATTAAATCTTCCCAGTCTATTTCCTCCATTTCTTGATTTACCTCTTCCCACCTAATGTTTTTGTTGTTGAAGTTAAATTTACTGAAGGGGCCGGTTTTTGTTCTCGATTCTGAGGTTGTCTGAAACACTTTCTAAGGTTGTTTTGATCTCAATAAATTTATGATCTGATTATGTTGTGTCCGATATGTTAATGCTGTGTACTAGAGAGTCGTTGTTAGTGAAGACCAGGTCTAAGATATTGTTTTCCCGTGTGGGTTCAGCAATATGCTGGGTAAGACTAAAAAAATCGCAAAGTTCAAAAAGCTCTCTCGTGTTTGCTTCTCCGGTGTTATTTGCCACTAACTGGTTTTCTAGTTGTCTCCATTTAATGTTTAACGGGAAAGTACCGTATTGACAACCTTGTTACGAAAAATAAATTTTAGTACCATACTTTTTTATTAGGTTTTGCCGAGGGTAAAAACACATTTTGGTCAATATTTACGAGCCGCACCACAGCGGGGATCTCATTTCCAATGGTAGTTTTGGGTTCCTATCATTTTATGCTTCATTGCTATATAATTTTTATCCACCGGAAACTATTTTTTTTTCTTGGCTTTATTTTTATTTTTTTAGCATTAACCTAACCAAAAAACCTAACCTAACCTAACCTAATAGCCCCAAATACATTTAGGTTAGGTTAGGTTAGGTTTTTTGGTTAGGTTAATGCAAACAAATAAAAATGAATAAATAAAGCCAAGAAAAAATAATAATTGTAGCATTCAAGGAGACTACATCAGGACTGTTCTTCTTCTTCTTCTTCTTACCTCTGACCAGGTAGGCCTATAGGCTATCCTAGTGTTTACTAGCCCTATACCCCTTTGAAAGGACATTAGCCTAACCTAACAACCTTACCTAACCTATCCTAGTATTATGGGTGGCCCCCACACCCCGCTATTTGACATCTTTGACAGATTTTTGGTGTATTTTTCTGTGAGATCGGGTTTTTTCAAGTGTCGATAACGAAATTCCTCCATGCGGACTATAATGAGAAAAATATGGCGAGTCTATTGGTCCCTATTTTCCCTAATAAATTGTTTCTAATAAGGCGGATGTAGTGTCCTTGAAGATTATAAAAAAAAAATCCGGTGGATAAAAATTATATAGCAATGAAGCATAAAATGATAGAAACCCAAAACTACCATTATAAATGAGATCCCAGCTGTGGTGCGGCTCGTAAATATTGACCCAAATGTTCTTATGATCTTTAGAGCATATAGATTCAATATTTGTCTTCAAATATATCAACAAACTTCGTGGTATTAAAATAACATTGAACCAAACACTCTCTAGATAAATTTGTAAATTTTTCGGTAGAAAAATGTCCCGGCCGAAGGCCATTTTCAATTAAAATTTCAGGCTTGCTATCGCTCGCCAGGAAATAATCGACACCTAAATGGCACGACAGGTCTTAAAATTGACAACGAAATGGGGCGAAAGGTGTTAAAATCGCCAAATTAATGGACCGAACGTCTTATAATTTCAAAACAAATGGGGCTTAACACGAGGGAGAAATGGGACCCGAAAAACGACCCATCTCCCCTTAACCTCAACAGTCCATCAGTCTCACCTTAATCTACCAATATTTCACAACATTTTACTTTTTATAGGTGTCACTCTCACTAGTTATCCATCTCTATAAATCAATTAATATCTGGCTCTCTTTATGCTATATACTGTTTATACCTGTCCAACTCCCTTTCTCTCTCTCTCTCTAGCTCACACACACACACAAGCACACAAGAGAGAGAGAGAGAGAGAGAGAGAGAGAGAGAGAGAGAGAGAGAGAGAGAGAGAGAGAGAGAGAGAGAAGCACACAAATAGGTTCTTCCAACAAGTTTTATGCAATATATATATATATATATATATATATATATATATATATATATATATATATATAATGAAGAGGATCACCAGGGCGTAATAGAAGTAAATGTCCATCTTGTCTATATGTATTGCAATGTTTCGGACTTACTCAATCATAAGGCAAATCTTAAATTAACAGATACACACACTTGTAAGAAAACACTAGTATCATAGAATAATTACAATAATTTCATAAAGCCTAAGAAAAATTACGCTATACAGTACATACGAAAACACGAGAAATAACTTACATTAAGAAGATGCTCATAAAAACACAGGAGGTCGGTTGATTTCTCATTGCTACCTGGTGAAGGCTTTACTTTCACTGATATTAGCGACTCCATTATGGTGAGCTTCTCTCCGTATTGACACGACTGGAGAACTGAGAAATTATCCTGGAGGAGGGGGTGGTTTGAGTCTCGGGCATGTTGACGTATGGCTCTAAACGAGGGATTAGAATATGGCTTGTTCTAACCGACTTCCCTAGTGTTAAACAATACGTACACTCGGTCACAAAAGAAAGGTACCCCCCTGAGCGAGAGCTCTAATGCCTCACGCTATTTAGTTGTGGTAACACTGGCCCTGAACCATCAACGTCACGAAATGGAACGGCGACTGTGGATTGTGGGAGGGAGTAGCTGGGGAGCTGAAATGAACGAAGCATTGCTTCACTTTATATTGAAAATAGTTTTGCTATTTCTCTCTCTCTCTCTCTTTCTGTATATATTCAGCACAGATGGATATATAGATATATATATACTAGATAGATAGAATATTAGCAAAACAATTTTCAATATTATGGAGTGAAGCATTGCTTCGTTCATTTCAGCTCCAGAGTTACTCCCTCCCACAAGCCATAGTCACCATTAGAGAGTGTGTATAGGAGAGAGGCGTCTTCCTATGCATTCCATTAATAAAAAGGTGCCTCTAAACGTTGCCAGTTACCCTTTTTCGATTTTTTTTTCAGCGCCATCCATTGCAGGGTTCCAGAACTACTCAACGTGAATAAATCTACGGATGTACCCTCCATTATGTGTGTTTTTTGTATTATATGTACCGGTACACTACTTTTCTCTCTCTCTCTCTCTCTCTCTCCATCTCTATGTATATATATATATATATATATATATATATATATATATATTTATATATGTTTGACCAAGTTTGAGTGTGGCTGTGTGTACTTCCAAGTTAGTAACTTATATTACAATGTAAATACTTGTCTTCAATTGAGATTAGTTTTTCATATAGGCTACATTCATTGTTAACCCTTTACGAGCGGCCTATGCGGTTTATTTATATGTACCGCCCAGCGGGGTGTTTTTAGCCAAAATGGGGCTGTTTACGTGATCATTTTCATGCCTAAATAAGACCCAGAACGTAAAACAAGTATCTATCCCTGAAAGGGCATAAACAGAGCTTTCGAATGACACCATAACGATCCTTTTATGATGGCTAGTTTTCTTGCAATAACCGTGCAACGCGAGTGCAAAAAGCATGTAATTCGGTACTTTCCCCATACAATTCAGTATGTAGCGAGTGAGAGAGGGAGGAGGGAGCTGAGATTCGTGTCAGTAGGTTCGCCGCGGTGGTCTGGAGCAGTCATACGCTCGCTAGTCTCCTGCCACCACTTGTCTCTCTCTCTCAGCAACATTACGTGCTGAAATTGCCACTCGACCTATGTCGAGCGCCGCCACATAGTCCAGCTTTATTAAATACGACTTATGTTGCGCCCCGACTTTTAGGGGTTAATAAATATACAGTCAATATCAAATAATCATCAACAGCCTTCATGATCCATTGCAAACCATCCTATATTCTCAAGGTCAACCACAGCCTCCTTACATCATCACGGAGGCTTGGTTCAGCTTGGTAAGCTATGTAATTAACCCCTTCTATACCGACGACGTCTTTTGATTTTATTCTGGCTCCTACTAATTGATTGCATTCACTTTAGGAAGGATCTTTAGCAATTATAAGGCTTCGAACTATCTCAATCAACCCTTTTAACTACCACAGATCCTTTCTAAGCTGTATAAAATCGTCTACATATTGCTAGAATAAAATATAACACACGTCGACGGTACAGAAGGGGTTGATGGAGTATTGTTCACATTTCAGTGTAGGCAATACTTTGGAGTGCTTTTGCATATCAGTGCACTCTTAAATCATTGTATTCATAATGACTATGGCTGATATGGTGATAGCAAACAAGTTACATGAGTTTCTATAGACTCTACACGAGACACGTGTACACCATTACAGCAAGGGAGAGGAACTGTCAATAAACAGACGACAGAAGTATTTTCCCACGATAGGGAGGAGCTATGCGCTACCGCCATCTAGTGCAGGGTTCCAGCCAAATCTGTAAATATTGGCCAACTACTATTAACACGGCTGATTTTCCCAGACTCCGCTCTCCTATTCTTACTCTATGGTCACCATTCGCATCGTGACGTCGATGGTTCAGGGCCAGTGTTAATACTATTATACAATATAGTGTGAGGCATTCGAGTTCTCGCTCAGGGGTTACCTTTCTTTTATGACTGAGTGTACAGTCTGGGACTAAAGTCGTGGTATGGATCTTCAGCCACCCATTAGTGCCCTCTGACAGCGGTATTCGAAGCAATCCGAGATATGGTGTTTTTGGCTCTCCATAGATGGCTCTGTTCGACACATCCAAGTAGCGCCAAAAGTAAGCAAAAAACTTCATGTTTATTGGTGGATTACGACCATGCCAACTAAAACACGCACACACACACACACACACTACTTCATTATTCGAATGTATGGAATATAAATGCTAAAAGGAAGCAAAAATGGACTGGGTATCCATAACAGATGTAACAGGCACACATTTCAGAGTTAGAAGTGGTGTGTGTCATTTTCCTTTATAGGTAATATAAAGGTAGATATTCCTATATATAGTAGTTTATTCATGCGAATAATATAACCAATAATTGGTGTTTATAGTATAGGTGGTTAAATGACAGTATTGTTAGCGCCAATAATATGAATATAACTATCATGACTTATGAGTGTCCACGATAGACCTTTCTATTTCCAGTTGGGATTGGTTAAAAATGGGATCTATAATTCTGTATATACACAAAGTATCATGTAAAGTTAATTGGGTTTGTATATCAGATGAATAATATATAAGGGGTAATTAAGGTATAGGCTATGGTGTACATTTATTCTATAAAGAGTTAATTTGAGAATATAGTATTCCATAAGTATTAAGTACTATTTAATATAGTAATTAAAGTAATATGAGGAACGGTAGCAGCATCGAGAATGATTGCGCATGTCTAGCTTCACTTGTTACCAAGCTGACGTTCTAAGATATCTCCCTATAAAGGGCGCCACTCAATAACAACAACCCTTACCAGCAACACCGGCGATCGGCCACATCTATCGTCCCATATATTAAACATCCCAGCACCTACTATCCATAACATGCTCCACTAACCAGCTAAGTCTATATATATTCACTGGTGGCCATTATAATATATGTAGACAATATACAGCATGTGAATTAACAACAAAGGTGAGACGATCTCAATGCTTCCCCCTTAGGCTGATAATCCAATACCTTTACTTGTCTTGTAACTAATTCCTAAATCCACTATACGATCCTAAGTCTTGACAATAACATTGAGATTAGGATACGGAAGCTCTGAAAATGACTCTACTTTTCAGAGCTTCTATGACCGTGTTTAGGATACCAAAGTTTCTCAGTGAATTTAACAAGGGCAACCGATGCTAAAAAAAATAAGCCCCCATACACCTCACCAAAATGACGGGAAAGTTGTTATTTTAGACGTTTTTCAAAATGGCCACCGCCGTCATCTTAAAAAAATTATAAAGTTCTATTTCTTGAAGTGAATGGCCAAAAATTACAATTTTGGTGTCTATTCCCACTAATTTTGGTGTCAGAGAAATAATGGGATGGCATAATTAAAAAATAATTAATAACTAATTACCAAATAATTAAGAAAATAAGAAAATAATTAAGAAAATCAATGGGATGGCATAATTCATGATTTAGAGTCCCATTAACCTCAACATCTAAGACAAATATGATGTTGTTAAATCCACTGAGAAACTTTGGTATCCTAAACACGGTCACGGATCCTCTGAAACTTACTCAAATAATATAATATATAATTTAAAATGTAAACCAAGAATGTTGACTGATCAATTCCTTCTTTTTCAGGTTTGTTGCATCGAATTTGGCGTGAAGAATCATAAGCATGGAAAGTAGAGGAGTTAGTGATGTGCCTGACCCAGGACCTGGATTAAAATGCATATTATGTCAACATCCCTGTATAGCTGATGATAGTACGGATAAGACATCTGATACAAAGTGGGAGAATCTAAGGAGCAAGTGTTTTCGGTGGAAGGAACTTGATAAATTTCAGCATGCCTATGCAGCAGGGGAGTGGGACAAGGGGCCTAAAGGTCTGTACATGCATAGTAAATGTTACACCCAGATCAGTAGTAATCGCTATATTCAGCAAGCACAGCATCATAAACGGAAATCTGAACAGGAAGAAGTTCAAGCATCAACTTCAAGTCAACAACTCCCAGGAAATGTGCCTAAAAATCTTCGTTCTAGTACTGGAGTGGTTCATGATAAGAATCTCTGTGTGTGGTGTATGAAAGGACCACAAAAAACCAGTAATCCTGGCAAGTCCAAACTTTTGCTGCTGTCAACAGTAGACGCATGGAACCGGTTCAAGTTGCATACAGTTTGTCTGTCAGATGAGCCTATAAGAGAAAGATTGAATACCCTACTTGCATCTATCCCAGATAGTCGAACGGCGTTTGGATTGGAAATTCGTTATCATCGTGAATGTTGGCGCAATTATGTCAGCAACCCTCTGAAGGAGTCTTTTCCTGATAAAAAAACAGAGCATCTGCAACATGTTAATCTTCGAGAGGCCCAAAATATCTTCTTTCATCATGTCCGTCAAGTTATCTTTGAAGATCATGAAATCCGTACACTGCAAGGTCTTGTAAAGGATTACAAAGGCATTACTTCAAATTATGGTTACTATTCCACAGCAAAGTCCAGTTTCGTGAAGGAAATTCTGATCAAGGAATTTGGAGATGACATAGCATTTCATGAACGAGGTCAGAAGAATGTGAGTGAACTGGTATATGATGCAAGAGCTGCAGGTTCATATCTTGAGGCTGCAATATCCTCTCTAGGTGTAAGTGACGGGGCACGTATGGCTGACGTAGCGCTTCGAGTGGCCTCGTAGGAACGGCAAGTGTTGACGATGTCCTGTAATGAAGGAGTCGCGTCGAGGGAGAGCAGCTTCTGTACAAGTTCTTCGTCGTGTATGCCCATCAGAATGACCATCTTGAGTTGGGTCTCCCGGCAGGCTGAAGAGTTCCCTGGGCAGACGTCAATTTCTTCGGCGATGTGGCAGAGGCGGACGTAGAAGTTGTTGAATGACTCGCCCTGTTTTTGCTTGCAACTGAACGGGTCCCTGCGACGGAGAGCTTCATTGCGAGAATCTTGATGTGCTCCTGAAGTGTATCGAGGACTGTGTCAATGGTCTTGTCGGTGTCAGGGGGTATGCTTAAGGTGTGCTCCAAAAGCCGCTGTGTCTCCAGGGTTAAGCACATCCGCATCTGGATCAGTTGTTTCTCCCTCGGTAATTTAGATAAGTCTACCATAATAGAGTAATCGTCCCACCGACGCCTCCATTCTCTGAAAACCTGGAAGGTGGCATCAGCACGAAGGGTCGGCGGGTTCTGGGTGATAGCCTTCTGTGGTGGAGGTGGAGCTGTAGGGGTGGAGGATGTTGTGGAATTGGGTGTTGTCCCCGTTGAGGTAGGTGTAGGTGCGGCGGCAGGTGGGGTAATTTGGGCCAGAGCCTGGACAAGGGCGGAGAACTTGGCATCGTCCATCTGTCTCCTGTAGTCCTCCTCCGTGCGTCGTCTTGTTTCCTCCTCCTGTCGTCGGTTTTCCTATTCCCATCTTCTGCGGTCCTCCTCCTGTTGTCTGCGGTCCTCCTCCTGTCTTTTGCGGTCCTCCTCCTGTCTTCTGGTATAGTCGTCCCGTTGTCTGCATTGCTCCATATACTGTATGAGCTGAAGGAGGTCTGCACTTGTGGTAGGTTGTAGACTTGCAGGGTGTGGTGACAGGGGTGGCATCCCCCTATAGTGTAGGGGAGGTAAAGTTGGGGAAGGTTGGGGAGGTGGAGTAAAATGAGGGGTGGTGAGAGGAGAGGTTGGAGTGGAATGAACTGACTGGTACCCCGTACCAGCAACTCCAACAGTATCTCCATCATTATCTCCACCAGTAGCTCCACCATTATCTCCCTCCCCAGTATGGTCGTGTGGGGTGTCTCTGGGCTCCCCATGAATCTGCTCATCTCCCTCCATAATTGGTTGATAGCTGACACACTGTAGTCTTGCAGGAACGATGAAAATGTGCAGTACAACTGGAACAGTTTATTTAACCCGTACAGCCCCAGCGACGCGCCTGACGCGTCGGCGATGTATGTAACGCACAGCCCCAGAGACGCGCCTGGCGCGTCACCCTAATTGCGCCGACCGTAACCTCAGGTGTAGCCACTCAAGAGGGCTCAGATTTGTATGGGAACTGTGTACGTATCCCACGCAACCGTGCCGATGGTTGAAAACTCTCAAAGTCCACTGCGTGCGCGCGAGCGCGCAAAAACCTGTTTTTTTGGGATAATTGCCTTCAATTTTTTACTCTTATAAAATCCGTTTTCGGGGGCTCTGTAGGACCATTTTTTAAGCTTTTGGTGCGGTTTTTCGTGGTTTTTCCTTCATTCCTAACCCATTCGCTATTGTTTCTGGAATAAAACCATTTTTTGAAAACCGGCCGGGTTCTGGTGCGCAAACATTACAAAACTAGCCGGGGCTCCACGGGTTAATAGTGCGAGAAATTATCTGTGCTAGAGTGAGTGAGTGAGTGCGGTAGGCGTGGCACCACCGTGTTGACTTGGCAGCGATGTGCGTGTGTCCGTGTGCGCGCATGTACCGGCACAGCTGGAGGGTGTGAGGGGTGGTAGCTTCAGTGTTGCTGGAGATGTTAGAGGGAGAGGGTATGCTATTTCTCGCTCTTGTCCAGCAATGTTTCGGCGGCTATAACCCTCACAGCAAGTTGGGAATGGGCACAAATGACATGGGACATATAATAAAGGCACTGCACTACACTCTTAAGTACTTCACTGCACTATAAAGCCCTGCACAATAATATATCCAGGGCTGGAGAGGTGAGGTCTTGCAAGATGGCTGGCTGAGAATCCGGTCTTGGCTCGTATCTCCTGGCTGTATTAACACACTGCGCCATGTATGGTTGTCATGTGAAGCTACAACAACCTTTGATAATCCTTTCTTGCACAAGGATGTAGAATAAAAGTCCAGAGATAAGTTTATAGGTTCTTATTAGCCAGATATACAGGGAGCTGGGAGGCACTTGTTAAGCTGAGTGCCGACCGGATGTTACTGATGAAAACATGTGCAGCGGTGCCGGATATATTTGGTGCAACGCTGCCGATACTACAGAGTACGGTATATTATCATGGGATATTAAACAATGATAGTATTGCCCTGAAAGTACATGTGTGTATGTTGAAATATGATTAAGGCATGTGTACACTCTGTATATATGTTGTGTGTGCACTTAACCTATATCAACAACTACTACTACTAATGTTGATAATAACAATAAATAAATACAGTATAATCAGTAACAATATAAAAACAAAATAATCTATCTATCTATCTATTGCCGTGATCCCCGAAGGGGTGGCCACGAACGAACCGCCCCCACGCACCTCTGTCCCCAGTCAGTCGACGTCCCTCCTCCCAACCAGCACCGCCTTCATTCATATACTCCCTCACTCCATCCTTCCACCTCTCCCTCTCTGTCCTTCCACCTCGCTCTCGTACACCCTCTTAGTCATTCTCTTGCTTTCCATACGTTCCATATGGCCGAACCATCTCAAGTTGTTCCTTTTCACACTTTCCAGCACATGTACCTCCACACCACACCTCCTTCTTACTTCCTCATTCGTCTGTCTATCCTTCCATGTAACTCCGCACGCACTTCTCAAGTAACTCATTTCCACCGCTCTCTCTTGGTCTGAGTCTCTTCCCGAACGTCCATGCTTCACTTCCCTAAGTTAGTGTCGGGATTACCACACTGTCATGGAAGGACTTCTTCACTTCCATACTGACCACTCTATTTCTTATTACTGCTTTCAACTTTCCTAGAACTCTCTTCCCCTGTTGCATCCTCTCGCGCACTTCTTCATCCATAGTCCCATCTTTACTCAACACACTGCCCAGATACTTAAAAGAGCTGACGATCTCCATAGCCTGACCGTTCAACTTCACCTCACACTCTGTGACTTCACCCCTTTCGAAGACCATAACCTTGCTCTTCCCCGCATTTACCTTCAAATTCCGTTTTTCGCACACTGTTCCAAACATATTTACCAGACCCTGCAACTGCCATTCATTATCGCTCATCAGAACTGTATCATCCGCAAACAGCAGCTTCCACAAAATAATAATAATTGGTAAATTTGCTGAATCAGTTCTTTATAATTAAATGGACGGTCATACATATTAACAATAATTAAATAATTGCAAACCTAAACTCTAAATGGTAAAATTATGTAGTATGTAAAATATAATTAAATACATGTATATATACAATACTGTACAGTATATTGAGCGTTTGGTAGGCTAAAGGGGGGGGGGGGTCACGTGTGTTTTTTTTATCTTTCTCTCCTTTTCTCTCTTTCTCTGGCTTGTATTCATTCGGCCCCATTCAGCCAACTGTTTTAAGACTTCTATCCCCATCCAGGTGTCGATTTAATCCTGGCGAGCGATAGCGAGCCAGCATTGTATGGAGAAATCCGGCTTCGCCGGGGAAATTTTTCTATCGAAAAATGTACAAATTTAGCCTGCTGTCAAAACAAATATATATAGAAGCTGGCTCGCTACCACTCGCCAGGAAAATATTGAAACCTGGATGCGGGTAAACGTTTTAAAACAGTACCGGTAGGCTGAATGGGGCCGAATGGATACAAGCCAAAGAGAGAGGAAGAGAAAGAGAAAAAAAGCGAGGTGGGCTCCCTTAACCTATTTCTTTTCGTGGTTAAGCATACTGTGTATTTCTATATTCAGCTAACCTGGGTATGGGTTTTTTCTCCATGTTTCTTTGTTACATATGAAACTAAATGCACAGTTCATATTTACATAGTTACATTTCAAACTATAAATTTGGATGGTAATTCTTTGCATTCATCAGCATAATATTAGAGTCCTTTTAGTTATGAATTTGTTTTCATTTCTAGTTTTACAGTTTTTTCTGGATATCATTAGACGATCTTTTATAGCTTAGGAAGGATCTGTGGGAGTTAGAGGGATAAAAACTAGCCCAATCAATCCTCTGACTTCCATTTGCCCATTCTAATCTGAATATAACCGTAAACTAATAGCCAAAAAGTATAAAAGTAATGCACCCTAAAAGGCTGAGAGGATTAATAAGTTCTAGTAGTTATTATATTACATACGCTCATTACATTGTTACAACTGTGTTGGTGGTGTAATGGTTTAGATGATTATGTTCTGGTTGTGCTGTGTGGGTATGTTTTCATTAATTTATTCAAGTGCATTGGGGTTTGTAATGGAGGATTAATGTTCAGAATGGGGTGTTCCTTAATATATATTTATTTTTATTTAATTATTTTGTCTATATATTTTTTGTATTACATGAAGCAAAATAAGTTAAGGCTGAAACAAGCATGCACTGTAATAACCGATGGTATAACAAGGCAAGATATAAAATAATTGGGTACAGTACATTGATATTGATGGTGATTTACCGTTCTATCTTTATAAAAGATGTGTCTATTACCACCAATATATGTATGTATTATACTCAGGCACATACCCCAGTGCTGGGAGTGGCCGACTCGAAACAGAGCCCGAACAGAAACAACATTCAAGGGTTCTAATTCTCAGGGTCTGGGACCATTTTCGCGTTCCCTCGCCCCTTTCTCTGTCTCGATGAGTAGGAGAATTTTACTCCTCTATAAGGGTATATTATTACGAACACTTTTAATACTGTACTTCCTTTAAACCCATCATTTTTGGCAATGTGGATAGGACCTCGAGGATGGTTATGAACACAAAAAATTACTTAAGGGTTCAAAAAATATATATTATTCTACACATTTCAAGGAACATTTTTAAAAGGCCATGGTTCTTGGATCTGTAGAATAACCATTTAGGGGTGCAATATATCTTATATGAACTGGGGTACTTGAGCTAGGACACAATACACGGTCACATTATATAAGGTTTTCTAAATAATTACAATTGTGAATCAATCAAACACATATTTGTTTATTGAACATACAATTAGGTTTAAAATTTATGAGTGGATAACATTATATATATATATATATATATATATATATATATATATATATATATATATATATATATATATATATATAAGGAATATTTGTGGAACCTAAAAGAGTCAGAACACATAAATGGAAGGGAGAGTGGGGATCAACAGAAATAGCTACAGTATAAGTGTTTTATAGTGGTGTTGTATAAGGCATTGACATAAATATAAGGATGTCTATATGTTTAATATGGTAGACAGAGAGGTCTATTAGACGCACAACATATCAATATTCTTGCGGTTCAAATATGAGGTATATAGTATGTATTGTTAAATTGTATAGTTACAAAGAGATCTCAGAAATAGAAAACAAATAAATAGCTGCAAACTTAACCTCCTCCTCTATCTCTGAAAGATATTTGTTCTGGCATCTCAGGCAGGGCCTGGTTCTGGTCTCTTCTCCTTCTCTCGTATCTCTGCTCCTCTGGGGTCGTCGTTGTAACACCTAGTTCTTGTATTTCCTCTGCTGGGCTGGTTGTGGTCTGGGCGAAGGACTCAGTTTGACAGGCGTATAAATATGCACTGCCTCAACGATTAGCGAGTGTGCAGTGTTCTGAGGTAGCAACACTGGTCCAGTATCCTGAGGTAGCGATACTGGTCGAGACACCTGAAGTAGCTAATCTCGAGAATCCTGAGGTAGTGACTCGTGGTAGTCTTCTGGAGGTGTCAAAGAACCAAGATTACCTAGACGTAGCGATAATCTTATAGCCTGAGGTAGCGCTGGAGCTCCGAGGCTGCCAAAGAGTTTTTGCATCCTCGACTCTAGGGGTCGGACTTGGACTCTTGTATGATAGAGGGGTCAGGTAAAGGGTTAATGGCAGGTGAGGCAGGTAGAAATGAATCTCGTTTTTTCCTGGCTCAACTGGAAGGGGAGACTCTTTTTCCTCGCTTTCTTTGGTAGTGGCGGGCATGGGAGTCTGTGGCATTTTGGTGATGTCTCTCTTTTCTCTTCTTTGGGATATTTGGGAGGGGCAAGACGAATGGCCGGGTGTCAGGTAGGGGTGTGATAATGAATAGGGGCGGGGTTAGTGTCGGGATTGTTGGTCTAGTGTTATTGGCGGTCGTTGCAGGGGCGGGGTGATGGTTGCTATGTTGTGGAATCCGGCATAATATTTTTTGTTTTATTGTTAAGGGATTCAAGGGCCATAAACATACAGACAAATTTCATTTGGTATTTCTGAAATTGAATATGGCTAGTTTATGTATTTTGTATTGTGGGATGAAATAACACTTCTATTTTTTGTGGGATGAAATAACACTTCTATTTTTTGTGGGATGAAATAACACTTCTATTTTTGCCCTTCTGAGGGTAAGGGGGACACGGAGGGGGGAAGGGCAGGGAAAAAGGGGAGGGGAGGGGAGGGGAGAAGGGGATGGTCGAGGGTCTTCCCATTCATCTCAGAGGGAGTTCAAGTGATATTAACTTGAAATTATTAATGTCGACTGATGTGCAGCAATTCCATAACGCCACAGAAATATCAGAATATTGTATAGATTATTAGGGATAGGGTTTACTTGAACAATGTGGGTACCCGTGCTAATGATATGTAAAACTATACGTGTGGTCTTTTGCAGCTTCTTTGTTTATTATATCAAATGAAACCGAATTCATACATTAAATGCAATAATCATTTCTATTAGGATATCTTGGAGCTTTTAATGGTTATGGACAGAAACGCCATTTGAGGAGGAGCACTTTACTGACGTCTTGCAAACATCGTTGTGAATAAAGTGCTTCTCCTAAGATAATGTTTTATCCATTCTGTCAATTTATCATAGTTTATATTAAAATTTTAATAGTTGGAGATATGATACCCACATGACAGAAAAACGTTTAATTTTACCGACGCCCGTGTGTATGATATCTCCATGCAATTAGTCACAGCATTATTAATTATTCTCCCCATTCTAAAGATTATGTTGTCATAACATAATTTCACTCTCCTGGTCTCCTCCTGCTGGAGTGTGATCTTTGTTGACAGGTTTAGTTAGCGTGTTGAGTTCTGGGAGGTCCATGCCCTTGGTCTCCGGCAAGACCCAGGCTACCAAGGCGGCCACCAGGGCAGAACAACCGAACACTGCAGTAGGAATCCATGCTACCGCCTCGCCCTGAAATTACACTCGGCTCAAATCATGGTAATGCACACATTATATAAAATATCTTTGTGTTTCATACGAGAGCTTTTATAGTATTCTACCAATGGTGAAGATTTTTCTGGCAACATTTCTGTAATCTTCTGCAATGGTTCAACTTAAGGTTAGGAAACTATTATTCAACGTTTGCCTCTTAAGTTACTACATCCGTGTTCACAATAAAAGTTGAGGGCAAAATCGCTCGAGTGATACCGACTTTAAATATATTTACATAACGCACTGTTATTCTATAATATCCTTGAGGAAATTACTATACCATTGTTAATGCACAGATTTGTAATATCTTGATTTAAGACTACATGAATATATATATATATATATATATATATATATATATATATATATATATATATATATATATATATATATTATATATAGTTATCTGCTCAACAGGTGGCGTTGTGTGTGTGTAAGTGTGAGAGTCCGAGTGTAGGGGGTGAGACGGTGAAGCACGGGAACGAGGTGGCTTCAGAGATGGGGTCGTTTCGGGCCGTGAGTGAGCACCGTGCCTCGTGTGAGGGAAAGATGGCGGGTGCTCGTTGTGCTCTGCGTGCTTCACGTGTCTCACTCCCTAGACTGGAACAAGACCTCACGGGCTTCACTGTTCATTGTAAAGCGGTGAATGTTAAGGCTCTCAGCCTATGCCCGAGAGGAAGTAAGTTGGAATATAGAAAAAAAAAAAAAAAAAAAAAAAAATATATATATACCGTATATATATATATATATATATATATATTAAGTATATCTCAAATACACGTGAGCTACTAAATTTGTTCATACTGTACTCTCAGCGGGGTTTCGAACCATCGACAGTCAGGACGATTGGCCATGCTTGTGTATGAATTTAATTATATTCTCCAAGTAGGATTTCCTTTCTCATTAATAAATATAGGAAAAGGTTAGGTATTCTCTATCACGCCGTGGTAGGTTGGTTAAAGCATGGACAATCGTTGTGACTGCCGGTGGTTCTAGCCCCGCTGAGAGTATAAACACACATGCACACATACATAATATATATATATATATATATATATATATATATATATATATATATATATATATATATATATATTTTGATTAATTACTAGTCCTGTCCCTCTTGACCGTTCTATTTTAAACCGTTTAAGTCCTTGCAACTTCGGTGACTTTTGTTTGTTTTGTACATTTATAAATTGCTTTAATTGCTTCTTTAATACAGTATTTCATTTGGTAGCTGTTCCCCTTTTTTGTATGTGAATTCTATTGAACTCGAAATTTTGCCCTTCATTTTATTATTACCTACATGTTTGTAAATATTGTGTTCATTTCTGTTTATAGACCTGATGATGGACGCAGAGAGTCCGAAACGTAGTACTGAATACAAACACTTCCCAAGATGTTTTTCATAACCCAGACGATATCGCATATATATATAATATATATATAATTATATATATATATATATATATATATATATATATATATATATATATATATATATATATATATATATATATATATACACAGTATATCCATATTGTATTTTTACAATTTCATTTGTTTGCTCACTGGACCCAGAGGAGAAGAGAGGAGAGACGCACTTTGCACCGTATTCTATGGGTCCAAGCTGTAGATTTTTTTCCATTTCAGTGTAACAGGGTGCGTTTTTTCATCTACGCTGATCATTATATGACGAATTTACGCTTATAAAAGGTTTTGGGGATGAAAAAGGAATTAATTGGGATAGGTCTTACCCCATTAACGGGTAAAGGTTCTTCATAAAGTGTATGAAATCGTCTAATTTTAACCAGAATGTTATGAGACACAAGCGTTATAATACTGAAAGAATTCAAATGCTCGTTAAATCTTGCAAATGACTGACGCCACCCCCCCCCCGGATTTTATGTAGATTAAATTATTTTCAGGTACAATTAAGATCTGGGTGGTTCAGGAGATATCAATATTTGGTGGAATTTACTGTATGATTAATATTGAGGGGTTTAATTGGGTTCGAAATTTTTTAGCAATATATTTTAGATTTCCCCTTAACCCCGCCTCTCCCTAGACCCCTTCAAGAAAGAACAGAAGCACAATTACAAAAAAAAAAAAAAAAATCACCTTCAAGTTGTTGTTGTTGTTGTTGTTCCCAAAGCTGCCTGGCCGAACAGCCCCAAGGCCCCGAGCAAGGCCAAGGCCATAACCGAGCGCCCCAACAGAACCCTCCCTGCCGACCACAATAAAGCCTGGGTGACCGAAGCCACTCCATGGCGGGGAGCTGAGGAGGGTGCGGAAACGCCCGGGAAACCAAAGCCCCATCCAGGGCCCTGTGCCCCTCAGCAATTATGAAGAGAAAGTTGAGGGGCAAAGGAAAAATGTGACGCTTTGGCTTCCAATCTTGGTAGATTGGGAAGAGACGCCGTCACTTGAGATATAGAAAATATATAAGTAAAAGAAACAGTCAGAGTAAGCTATGGGTATGGCAGAGATCGCTCAGTTCTCACACTGATAGACCAGCCCATCACCACATGACTAGAACCCAATCCTCTCAGCATCAGCTAGGAAAGGCCCTAGAAAGCCGCCTTTGGCGGGGGGATAGCTCCCCTATTTCAACCCCTTTCGGTGTTGGGCACCCGCCATCATCTTCAAGTTAAATCATCTGTATTTAGCTGGCACACTATCAGCTCTGCCAACAAAATTGTTCCCCTAATTTTTGCACAAATTGATTACAGAATCTGACAAAAAAATACATTGGATCTGAAAGGATCAGTTCAGTTATATAATGTACAGATAAAAAGAAGGTCTGTGAAACAGATAAAGCTTATATCAATTGGCTACTAACGTTGGAGGATATCAATTACTCAAAGGAAGGATCAGTTTGTTATACTACTCGAAAGAAGTCGATCCTATTGACCATTTATAAAAACATATTTCTGTTTTAGTCATTCTTAGTGTTTTTTAAATCAAAGTTTTGCTTGTGTATCTGGGTAGTTCATAGACAATTGGAATGGTTTTGGTTATTCACAGAAGATAAAGATAAAGTGGAGGCCTCCCACTTCCCTCATGGTATATATTGACACTCCTGCACACTTGTGACCACACCTGAAGAGGACTCCAGAGAGAAGCAAAACTGTTGTGTCCTTACAACAAAACTTTGTTTCCGTCATGTGGTTATGCTTTCTCCATTCAAGTATTCAACGGATTGTGCATTTTACTCCCTCAAGTAGAGGTATTTGTAGCGATATACATAATGAAATAATAGTATTCATATTTAAGACAACCCTGCTTTTGTTTGTAGGAACAAGCTCAAAAATTCCCAACGAAAAATACTGAATCTGTATAATGAAATGACCTGGCATATAATTATGAAGCACTCACCAGTAAGTCATTGATGTACGGGGAGGCCATACCAGCCACACACTCCATGAACTGGCCCTGACTGACTGCTATAGAGCGGTACTCTGTGGGGAAGAGCTCGGTGGTGTATACCCAGGTCAGCTGGTACACGGCGGTGATGAGCATCTTTCCACACAGTGACAACCCCAGCCGGACGGAGTAGTTGCCTTAGGGGTAACAAAAAGAACAATTGATTAATTCATGGAAGTTTTCGGACTCTTAAACTATCAAACAAAATTTTGCTCAATGGAAATGACAGAGTTTCTTGTAGGGAAAATACAGGACATTGACGACAGAGGTCTCCCCGACCCTAATTGAGTGTGTGGCCTCTAAAACTAAAACACGGTCCTTGCCACGGGTCTAGAGGCTATTTCAACCTTTCCTATAATAACTAAGCACTAAGATACCAAAGGGTGCTACAAAGGGATTCTTTAGTCTGCAATGCATAGTAAATACGTCATCATCCTTTAATCTACACTTTATATTATTTTGTATTCAAGTAGTTCTATAAAGAAGGCTTCACAGTCATTGCTCTCCACCTGAACCTGTCATTCCTGTGTTGCAGGTTTACTTGGCTCAGGATTAACATGTTGGACAAGTGGCCTCCTTATCAGCATCATTCATTTATTATCCAGAGATGTTTCGGAGCATCCATCCAGTTATCAGATTAGCTGATCTAGGGTTAATGAAATGTAGTGAGAGGATAATTTATATGTACTCATTGGTTAGGTAATATTCTGTGCATTTTAGATGGACACTTGCTTGTATTTCTCATCCCCTCTTGAATAATCCTGATCTATATATATATAATTTGAAGAGGAGCATTTTCTTGACAGTTTCTATTAGAGTTTTATCAAGTAATTTATGTATCAATCCTTTTCTACACTAGTCCATGTAGGGCTCCACAGCTGATTTGATTACAATTTTGTACAGTGGAAGTTCCTTGGTCACTGGATGTATACAGTATATTCTAACCAACGTGCAATCTAATTTGAGAAAAACTTAAAATACACTACCTGGATATTGAATTCTGGACTTTAGATTAAGTGAACCTACTAAACAACAACAACAACAACCAATACACAACACTGGCTAGGAGCCCCCGTGTGGTGTAATAGTTTATAATGACCAAAACAAGAGATTTAACGTATTAAGGGAGCCCACCTCGCTTTTTTTCTCTTTCTCTCCCTCTCTCTTTGGCTTGTATCCATTCGGCCCCATTCAACCTACTGTTTTAAGACGTTTACTCCCATCCAGGTGTCAATATTTTCCTGGTGAGCGGTAGCGAGCCAGCATATATATGTATATTTTTTGACAGCAAGCTAAATTTGTATATTTTTCGACAGAAAAATGTCTCCGGTGAAGCCGGATTTCTCCATGCAATGCTGGCTCGCTATCGCTCGCCAGGAAGAAATCGACACCTGGAAGGGGATAAACGTTTGAAAACAGTCGGCTGAATGAGGCCGAATGGATACAAGCCAGGGAAAGAGAGAAAAGGAGAGAAAAATAAAAAAAAGCCGGTGACCCCCCTTAAAGGAAGTATTTATCTACACATTATACGGGACTATTAACCCAAGACCTCTAAGCCTAATTATAGCACGATCAACACTTAACCAAAAATTCATGGGATCCTTCGGGTAGTAAAAACAAGACAAAAAAAAAAAAATTGCTATGGGCTCATCGAAATCCATTCATTTAATTTAGAGATATTCTACGAACACTCTCACATGCATGCAAACATACACTCGAACAAAAATGTACAGTGAAAATATCGATTATTTTAACCCCTTAAGGATTATGATGCTTTTTGGCAGTGTGTTCTGGTCATCATTAAACGACTATATACAGCTTAGGAACGATCTGTGGGAATTATAGGGGCAAACACACTCTCGAATAACTCTTTAGCTCTCAAAATATCTCCTTTACTGAACAAAATCGTCATAATGCTTCATAATCCTCAAGGAGGTAATGAGGCATAGACAGTATAATGACAATGAACATAGCCACCACAAATATGTTATAATGTTCTATAGTATTTGAGATAGATCCACATTGATATATGGGGGCAAAGCTCCCCAGCCCCCATTGATATATGGGGGCAAAGCTCCCCAGCCCCCATTGAGGTCATCCAATCATATCCAAAACTGTTGTGAGAATTCTGCAAGTAACCGAGAACAATTAATTTGAGTATCGTGAATATTGACCATAAACTTATCGGGGTCATTATATGGGGCAGCTCAAGAAGGGGTGAGAGGGGATGGAGGAGGGTCATTCAATGATACCAAAAGTTAATGGGTCCTTTCGGGTACTCAATGAAGGGACTGATCTAGTCTCATCGAAATTAATTAATTCGTTCTCGAGATATTCTGCGGACAGACAACACAAGAATAAAAACAATACCTTGCGCTTTTACAGTTATGGGGGTGCGCAGGGGAATTACAAACCATGAGGTGATAGCAGCATAATAGTCATGAGGGAGAGGATGCAGACAGCAGACATAAGGTACAGTAACACCTGAGCTTTCCTTCTGCCCAAGTACTCTATGGTTAGCCACACTGTCAGGTGAGACGGTAGCTCAAGTAGACCTCCCAGGAATATGTACAGGTATGGGTCAATACTGAAAAATAGTAGACATTGCAAAAGTAATACGATGTACACTGTTAAAACAGTACTAAACATTGTACAAACTTTAAATATAATGTTATGAACATTGTACATACTGTAAAAATAGTACTATATACATTGTACACACTCAAAAACTAGTACTATGCCCATTGTACACACTGCACAAATATTACACACAGTCAAAATAGTCTTAATAGTCCCCTACCTCTGACACTTTTTTTTCCAAGATAAATGTAAACGTTTGGAGGTTGCTAAAAATACTATAAGTTACATGATTTATGGGTTAAGTAAACAGAAATAGGTATTAGATATCAAGATTTACAGTTAACAGTGATGAATTTACATATATTCAATGATTCGTCAGTGTCCACTTTGAAAATTTAAAAGCGTCTATGGTTTTTAACAAAATGACTTGGCTTTTTTTTTTAAATAATTAATTTAAAAATAATTAATTGAAGCATAATATATTATTTCTATAAATACTGCATTAAAATGTATGTATTTTACTATGCATGTGCCTATCTTTCACTAAACTAAATACATATCTCATGGATATAGTTTGACGGACAGGGAAAGAAGCTAAGTACATTATAATGACACACGTAATCTAATGAGTGAGATCAATGTGACACCAGTACCCAGCAGTAATGGTACCCTTTGATTCATAGAGATAGGGCCTAAGCTTAAAAAAATTATCTGGTGTTGGGTAAATTAAAATATGATTGAAAGGGTTACACGACCTGGATGACCTGGACAACTCGCTATTGCATTTTGTAGTCTGTAATCATGATGTATAAATATTATGTTATTTGAACACCTAGGACTTCTTTTGGTTTACTATTTTTGCGGGGAGTGGGTTTTATGTGTTCATGGATGTACGGTAAAATTAAATTTTCGCTAAAAACGGTGTTCATATTTATGGATAATCTAAAGAAAGAGACAAGAGCTCCACATGTGTACTATGTGCGACTCTCTGGCAATGTTTCAATCTGAAAAACCTTAAAACCTGGACATACTTGAGATTGATAGCCATGAAAGCCATGCCATAATAGATGAGAGACCCAACAGCCCAGTTGATGTAGACCAGCGTTCTAAACCTCAGCTCTGGCCGAACAAAAGGAGCCACAAACTGAGACAGGCCAGACATAACATGGTGCATTACACCTCCCGTATCGTTCTCTTGCTTTGTTTGCTCGTCTTCATCCTGCAAGTAAAAAGCAACCCAAATTGGTGAAATGTGTAATTGATGAATAGTTTTGTAAGTCTGGAATGATATTGTATATAAGAGGCTGATGGTGATGTACTTATAATTTTTTTATTTGACAAAGCAGATGCAATTTTAACATAATTCTCCCATGAGAAATGAAGCAAGAAGAATGAATATCAAAGATACATTGATAATGCCAGGTAGGATGTAGTCATCGCATACCCACAGATTAAAGCGGTATCCCACAATACTGTAATTTCAAACAGATATTTGAAAAGGGGATGCGCTAGATAGAGGAAATTATAGGGGCCTGAAAATGCTTGACCAAATCATGAAGGTCTGTGAGAGAGTCTTTGAGGGTTTGATCAGGCAAAGCATCTCCATTGATGATATGCAGTTTGGTTTTATGCCAGGAAGGGGTACAACCGATGCTATCTTCATAGTCAGGCAGATACAGGAAAGATACTTACTAAAAGGCAGGGATCTTTACTTTGGTTTGTAGACCTGGAGAAGGCCTTTGATAGGGTACCTAGAGATGTTGTGCAGTGGGCTATGAGGAAACTTGGTGTGGAAGAGTGGCTGGTGTGTGTGATAATGAAGATGTATGAGGATTCGCGAAGTGCGGTGAGGGTGAAGGGTGTACTGAGTGATGAGTTCGCAGTCCGTGTTGGAGTCCATCAGGGTTCAGTGTTAAGCCCCCTCCTCTTTATTATGGTCTTGGAATCACTGTCTAAAGTTTTTAGAGGCGGACTCCCGTTGGAACTGTTTTATGCAGACGATTTAGTCCTAATAGCTGACATTATGCAAGATGCTGAGGCCAACTTCAGAGAGTGGAGAGAGGGCATGGCGAGCAAGGGTTTAAGAGTCAATATTAACAAAATCAAGGTTATGCATTTAGATTGAGACGAGGCAATGTGGAAAAGAGCGGTGCGTACCCATGTGCAGTGTGTGGAAAGGGAGTGGGCATTAACTCAATTCAATGTAGCATCTGTCGATGTTGGGTACACCATGGGAGTAAGCGCTGTAGCAGAAAAAAGGGACCCCTGCCGAAGGATAAGTCGGAAATAGAGAAATTTGAGTGCGTAGTGTGCCAAGGCGAGCTTGTGTTAAGTGATGATCCTATGGCTGTGAATTTTGGAAATGAGTCTTTGGAGCTGGTGAACAAGTTTTGTTACCTAGGAGATACCATCTCTGCCGGTGGTGGGGCCAAGGCTGCCACTGTTGCTAGAATTAGGAGTGGCTGGGGAAAGTTCAGAGAACTGATGCCAATCCTGGCCATGAAAAGAATGCCTCTCCCCCTGAAGGGAAAGGTGTATGCCTCATGTGTTAGAAGTGCAATGACGTATGCCTCAGAAACATGGGTCGTTAAAGTAGAGGATGTCAACAGAATGGAGCGTAATGAGATGAGAACGGTGAGATGGGTGTGTGGGGCCAGGCTACAGGATAGAATAACAAATGTTGAGCTGAGGAGACGTTTAGGTATAAAGAATATTAGCGAGGTGATGCGTACAAGTAGACTGGGATGGTATGGACATGTGGAGAGAATGGATGAACAAAATTGGGTGAATAAATGCAGGTCTGTGATTGTGGAGGGAGCTGCACCAAGGGGTGGACCGAGGAAGACCTGGGATCGGACTATACGTGCCGATCTCAAATCCAAGAACTTGACAAGTGAAGCAGCCCTTAACAGGGTTGCCTGGAACACTGCCATTAGGACAAGAGACTGAAACTGCACGTATGTGTGGAACACTCGGTCTTAAAATTTTACGTATGCATGTATGTATGTATTACTATAATACAAAAATACTCCTATTCAAGTTTGGTTTACGTTTGTTAAGGGAGTCCACCTCGCTTTTTTTCTCTTTCTCTCCCTCTCTCTTTGACTTGTATCCATTCGGCCCCATTCAGCCTACTGTTTTTAGAAGTTTAACCCCATCCAGGTGTCAATATTTTCCTGGCGAGCGGTAGCAAGCCAGCATATATATATTTTTGTTTTGACAGCAAGCTAAATTTGTACATTTTTCGATAGAAAAATGTCTCCGGCAAAGCCGGATTTCTCCATACAATGTTAGCTCGCGTTCGCTCACCAGGAAGAAATTGGCACCTGAATGGGGATAAACGTCTTAAATCAGTTGGCTGAATGGGGCCGAATGGATACAAGCCAGGGAAAGAGAGAAAAGGAGAGAAAGATAAACAAAAAAACGGTGACCCCCCTTAAGGATGTTTTTCACATACAACTAGAGAGAGACAACCAAAGTTGAATTTATGGAGTTAGGACATAAACTTACAATAAATATAACCTCTGAAGTTGAAAGAATACAATTTCTGGCCATCAGCGAGGTCCACCGATGTGAAATTTGGGTTGGGCTCGTGACATTGGCCATAAACCAGCTACGAGATCATTGGGTAGAGATCATTCGAGAAAAAAAACATTCACAATAAATCAGTCTGTTGGAGTTCCATTAAACAGCAGCGAATTATACGTTCTAGACAATTTTAATATTGTTTCCATTAATAACTCAAAGAAAATTGTACATAACCGACCTCAGAATCGTGAAACATTTATATCAAGATTCACCTGATTGAAACAGTTATGAGCGTTTTTTCCTGTTTACCAAAATCTACCCTATTGACTTTTAGCAAACATGCAGGCTCCCTCTGGGGTATCCCTCTCTAAGCTTCGTTATCGAAGACCTTAAGACAGCTTGAAAAAACTAAAGGAAAACTATGGCTTTATCATCACGTGCCTAAAAAACTAGGTACAATATGGTACCTCAGAAATTCGCAAAAATTAAAATATAAAAGTTTTTCCTTTAGCGCCCCTTTAGTTGCAGTTTGGATTTTAGAAGTGGATACATCTTGTAGATTATGGGTATCTTTTATGTTCATGTGTTAAATTCAAATTAGTTTATCATGGGTGGCACAAAAGCCAAAGTACAATTTCTCGGTTTTTGCGAACTTCTGAAACTGCGAATTTCTCAATTGGGTGAAAGAAATTTGAAAGATAAAAGATAGGCAAACATTTTGGCAGAGCGTAGACTTAACGATAATGTCGGAAAGGTTGGAATTTGAACCCACTCTCTCCCAACCAGAGCGTAGATTTTGTCCATCTTGTAGTCCATATTGGTAGAAAATATATATATAATTCCTCATGTGGAATTTACTAAGTGAAATTAGTCTATGCTAATCTTTCACTAATCCTTCGTCTTTCAGGCAAGCCCTATAAGAGTTGTGTTCTGGAGCTCAGTGATCTTGAACATAAATAATGGAGATAGTAGTCTGAAAAACTTTTAGTTGCATTATTTTGAGCAAAAATTGATGTGTGTCACACCTTGCAAGTAACTTGCGCCATAGCCTTGAGGAGCAGCGGGTCTGAAGGCAGCTTCTTGCCGTTGGCCTTGGCGGCCTTTTTGAGGATAGCGAGAGCACGAGTGTGGTTACCACCTTGCATCAGCCACCGAGGGGACTCCGGCAAAAACCTGGGGATAAGAACAGTTTTGGGGATAAGAACACTTCATTATATGGTACTTTGTAAGATTGATCTACCAAAAGCACCCCATGCTTACAGGTACAATACATATTAAAGTCTTGCATGCGTCGAATATGTAGGCCTGTAGGTACCTTAAGACTGATTGACTATGTTGTTACTCTTGTTCTTGGGTTGTTCTTGTTGGAGATTAGAAGTCAGCTGTGAATAAGTAAACCCCTCTGCATGTCAACAAGCATAGATGTGATTGGAGTGACAACTGGTGGTTTTCATAGTTTTGAAAGTACCCCATTAGGCTGTAAGGAATGCTATCTGTAATTCTGTATGTCTTGCAATACGATAGCATAATTTAATAAAAATATCTATGGCTAATACTATTTTTTTTTTTAAATATGTGTTTGAAGGAGACAAGAGGCAAATCTGCCTGTAACAAGTGTCTCCTCCAAAGTTAAAAGAGTCATAGGGAGCCAAATTCAAGATTCATTGGAGTCAAAATGTCTGGACACACGGAGCTTGAAGCAGTCTAGATCATAGGATGAGAGAAAGATCCAGAATTTATGTGTTGAGTAGAAGAAAGGCTGGGAAAATCAGTTCACTCTTGGGTTAGAGAGTTGTACAGTTGTATAGGGGTGGGAATGTGTTAAAAGGTGGATGGCACCCACTCTCCATAAGGGAGGATATAATATTATAGCATACACTGAAAGACCTCTGAAGAACACTGATTATTGTAATAGCGATACAAGAGCGAGAAAGATTTAGCATTGCGGCATGCACTGAGAGATTGTAGAGAATTAGTAAGAGGAGGTGAGTTTACGAGATTAAATGCTTTTGACTACCCATTCGAGAAGTGCGTTATGGGTGGCCCTCCCCACACAGTGAGATTTTTTCTATTGCGCTAGACATATTGAAAGCTTTCGATAGAGTGTGACGCTTCTGCATAGTATCCACGTGCGGGCATGCGTGTGCGTCGGCTGCCCAGCCGTTTAGAAACCGGCTGGCGGAAGCCGGCCGGCCGGCTTTTCCTTAGTATATATCCTACGACAATGTAACTAATGTCTGGGATATTCTTATGTTGTTTCACAGCTTGTAGCTGCCCTTATTCTTAACCAACGCATCTTAGTATATTTTATTCTCGATAGTTGATGGTTTCATTATAATATATAAGATGCAAGTCTAGTGAGAGTGGGAGGAGACGAGCGGGAGAGAGAGACCGGCTGGGGGACGTTGCTTCGCGTGGAGAGTCTAGCTTGGGACGAGCCTGATGTGCCACGTGCATTTGATCGCAACGTTAGGCTTAGTTTCGACTCACGCACGGGGTAGACGATTTTGACCCGCCAACTGTGTTGAGTGTTGCCAAGCCTGGGATGTATTCTGCATGCCTAGGGCGGGGTCCAGACAGATTCAAGACTCAGAGCTCACCTCACTGTCGTACCTTTCGGACCCCCTTGATATCTATCCCTCTCAACCCCACTTAGAAACTTTCTCTCTTACTTTGTATACCTTCCTTCCACTACTTCACCAATCTATTTAATTATCCCATCCCCTTGATAGACCTTATATCTATTATTGTATTAACGACGAGCTCTCAGATAACTAGATAGGATTTTGGGCCTTATGCAGAGATGTAATTGTTAATGAGACCTAGGAAGCTTTTTTTGTTGTCTCATATTTGGTGGTTTCATGCTTGCTAGTGTGTTCTTGTGTCAGGTTAGCGGGGGCTAGACCGGAGGGGAGGCTTTTTGCGATCCTTTAAGTAAAGTCTGCTGGTGCGAGTCCTGTGGACCCGCACGACTTTACTAGGATACCCGTGGGAGTCTGGGGGCATTTTCTTGTCTGTGTCCCTGTGTGTCTAGTGTTGTGTTGTGTGAGGGCCCTTGCCTAGTCCACTCAGCACTGCGCTCGCACGTCTTGCTTTTGTTTTAGGGTCGCCAGGAGAGAGTCAGATACTTGGGATATGAGTCTGTCAAGAGAGCACCCTTTCAATTAGAGTAATTTGGCGCACAGACCTGGGAACGTCCCTAGGCTAGAGCAGGTGGCTCAGCTCGGGTATCCGAAGCCTATATCCTTCCGGCTAGACCTCTGCCACCTGGCAGATTAACAGCTAGGGGTTTATTATTTCTGTATGCTTGTTATTGTGCCACAGTTTACCGTTTTTGTGAGCATTGTGAGTCAGGGTGTGGCTTAGAGACTCTGTCCGAGCAGGCTTGCCTGACTAAGAGTGAGAAGCACACCTGTATGTGGTTATGTTGCGAGTTGCTGCCTTTATTTAATTATACCTATGCCATTATACACTGTAGGTCCTATCACTAGTATTTATTCCTGCTTATGAGTTGAGAGTTCTCTAAATCCGTAACGTACTTTCTTTGCTAAGCATCAGATCCTACAGTAGCCGCATGCAGTTTAGAACCCCGCATCTTGTCTACCGGTACGATGTTTTGAGGACGGTTTGCTTTCACCTTCTTTCACGCAGGGGTGATTAGTTGTATTAATTAACGTAACGTTAAATGTACTTTCTTCTAGTTTGTTATTAAATTGTTTCTGCAATTTAATTCCGTTATCTATCTTTTCCTTGAAGCTTTAAGTCAACTTAATTGTGTGATCTTTTATATAGCCTGCTTGACTATCAGCAGTCTATAGTGCGTGCACCCTGTAACCGAGTCATAGGATACCTTGTTGTCCAGGCAGGACTCTTGACGGTTTAGGGTGGTTTGTTGCCTGGGTTTATAGATAACGGTTGGATCTAGCGTTTTCCGTTGTTGCTTGTTGCCGCATACCTAGTCCAATAGAAAGAGCCCAGTGTTAATATATCCCAGGACGTAACAAATGTTGGCGACCTTGCCAGGATTTACTGAACAGAGGAATATAGTGGTCATTTGTTTTGAGATTCCTTATGATTAGAGGAATACAGTGGACATAGTTTTTTTTTTTTTGGAGCAACCAATATAACACATTAAAGACTTTAAATAACATTAGTATATACATACTTGCATAGGAGATAAGGCACATTCTATAACCGTGATAATTACTGCAGTATACAAACATGTCTAATATATCAGAACACAGTGATGGGTCAGGTCACGATACAGGCTCGGAGGGAGAAAGACCTGTGGAGTGGCTAGTCGATAGCGAGGAGGGTGCTAGAAGATTTTTAGAGGTGCCCCTTACCGCTGACAGGGTGTTGAAGCTGAATAAGTATGGCTTAAAGTGTGTAGCAGGTCTTCAGGGTCACCAGGGTTTAAGTGGCATGAGGAAAGATCAGCTGAGGACTTTGATATTGGGTTTAGAAAGGTTTACCTGGGTGGAGAGGCGACTGGGGGCCCTGGTCCCCAGCCCCCCCTCCACTCTACCCCCGTATCAAACGTCAGGGTGCCTGAATTTAGTACATACCCCCAAGTTGATGGTCAATGGCAGCGTGGAATTCAATCACAGGGACCCTCCCCCTTAAATGCATCTTCCCCTCCTCAAGGGTTGACTCCAGATTTGTTGTTTCGGCTTGAGATGGCCAAGGTTGATGCTGCTAGAGCTCAGGTTGAGGCCGCCGAAAGACAGGTTAGTGTGCAGGCTGAGGTTGCTAGAGTTCAGGCTGAGGTTGCTAGAGCTCAGGTTGAGGCTACCGAAAGACAGGCTAGTGTGCAGGCTGAGGCTGCTAGAGCTCAGGCTGAGGCTGCAGAGAGAACAGCTATACGAGAGACTGAACTGCAGGCAGAGTCTACTAGGTATCGGGCTGACAGGGAGCTGGAGAGATCTCGAGTGGAGGTAACAGGGCGAAATATTGGGGAGGTAACAGACATCGGGACCAATCATTGTCGCACCTGCTTAAACTAGTTCCTGTGTTCGATGAATCATGTGTGACTGAGTTTTTTATGCGATTTGAGAAGAAGTGTCAGGAACACCAGTGGCCTCAGGAAAAGTGGGCAGCATTAGTTTCATCAAGACTCCTAGGAAAGGGGCTAAAAGCGTATGATGCACTACCTTTAGAGTCCTGTGTAGTTTATGATGAGCTAAAGAAGGCTGTGCTACGGGCCTATGAGTTACAACCAGAAACTTACCGCTTGAAGTTTCGGGGTGTTACTAAGGGCAAGGATAGTACCTTCCTAGAACACGCCCGGGACTTGTCTGATGCACTACGACATTGGCTGCATTCTGAGAGGACAGCTACTTTTGAGGAGTTGAGTGAGCTGGTTCTCTTGGAGCAGTTCTTTAAGTGCACAGGCGGGGACTTAACATTAAATATAAAGGAAAAAAATCCTAGAACTCTCCAGGAGGCAGCAGAAATGGCTGACCTCCGACTGTCATTAATTCGAGGGTGCGAAGCAGCAGCTAGGAGTGAGTCGGGTGCAAAGGATCGTACCCCTCCCCTCCCAAGAATTTTGATACACATAAATACACAAAACCATCTAGCACTGACAATAAAACTGAACATAAACCAAATACCGTCCCGTATAAGAAGTCTAATGGTACCTCCCACTCCCAAGGGAAACCAAAGAGTAAAGAGTGCTTTGCATGTCTCAAGGAGGGTCACTTTGCAAATGCTTGTCCGAACAAGCCACCAAACAAGGTTGTGTCATTGGCTCGCAGCATAGGGGTGTCGCCTATATCTTCTGAGTTTGCCAAGGGTAGTTCGTCAAAGGTTGGGACACAGCCTGTGTTCAAGAGTCCGGAAGGCTCGAACCCTGTCCGCGACGTCTTTGGGGGTCATAGAGGGCATGGTTTTGTGAGGTGGGCTGGCGAAAGGCGAGGAGTTAAGCTATTGCGTGATACTGGGGCTTCTCAGACCTTGTTAAGGAACTTTACTGGTAGACCGATTAACGCTGCTCGGGTGGTGGTAGTTCAGGGGATCAATGCTACAAAGTCCTACCCGCTGGTGCGGATGGAGCTGGAGGTGGGTGGTGTGGCGAAGGAGCTGGATGTAGGAATTGTAGAGAACTTGCCTGTTGGGGGCGTCGACCTCCTCCTCGGCAACGACTTTGCGGTGCCTGCTTCTAAGGTTTCACCCTTGGTCGTTGCCGAGAAGGCGGCCGACGTTAGTAGGGAGGAACAGGAGTGGGTTGAGAAGTGTAGCGTACAAACCATGGCGTGTGTTGTGACGCGTTCTCAGACAAAGGAGTACAAAGGAGTACAAATGAAATCAAGCAACAACAGGTCTAGTGACCCTTCTAGGCTGCTTGTCCTCCAAAACACTGAGGATCAAGTGTCCAAACAGTGGTTTAGAGTGGGTAAGGGAACATTGGAAAGGGAACTAATGCCCTGCCACTAACGTGGCAGGGACTAGGAAGTTAGTAGGGGACATATGGGTTAGTAACTGAGGGGAGGATAAAATAAAGTTATTCATTTACAAACGCAGTCAGTCGCGGGTTTGATGCGAGATATTTGTCGAGGCGGAATTTAAATGAATCAACGGTGCTGCAGTCTATAACGTCTCGGGGAAGCCCATTCCACAAGTTGACAACTCGATTGAAGAAGAAATTCTTAGATTCGTGTGAGTTAAAAGATTTACCAATAATTTTGCAACCGTTTCCCCGCGTGTAATTAGATTGGTCGATAGTGAAGTACTTACTACAGTTCATATTGTCGATGCCTTTGATGATTTTGAACACTTGAATTAAGTCACCTCTTAATCTGCGCTGGGTTAAAGGAAATAGATTTAATTCTCTAAGACGCTCTTCGTATGGTTTGTTCTTTAGGCTAGGTATCATTTTGGTAACTCTACGTTGAACTCGTTCTAGCTTGTTTATGTCTTTTTGGTAATAAGGCCACCAGCATTGAACGCAGTATTCCAGAAGAGGGCGGACTAAGGAATTGTAAAGGGTTAGGATTACGTCTTTGGATTTATGCTCAAATGATCTGAGCATCCGGAGGATGCTGACATTTATATGACATCCGGAGCCTTGCAGCCACCACCTCAGTCTATCAAACCGCGGAGGAAAGGTCACAAGAAAACGGGAAGTGTTGGTCAATTGGAGAGGTTTGAGCCGGCAGTGTTTCTTGGTGACTCATTATTGGCACCTATGTTAGAGTCTGGAGATGCCCTGGGGCCTGTCACCGCTAGTGCAGGTGCAGGGCAGGAAGAGACTCTGCGACAGCATCGTTATGCGCAGCGTGAGGAAAGGATGGCTCAGCGGGACATTGGAGGTGGAAATAAATTATTATATAGATGAACTTGGATCATCTAGCACCTGCTGATATATGTTCCTTGCAGCTGGAAGATCCTGAAGTCAGGGCGTGTGGTAATGGTGCTATCGAACTGGAGAGCGATGAGGATGCGCAGCCTGGTGATTTTTTCTTGTCCGAGGGGATCTTGTATCGGAGACATCAGGATCCCAAGAAAAAGTGGGATGGCGGGTCAGGATTAGTGGACCAGTTAGTAGTACCGAGGGTGTGCCGTGAGAGCTTATTGAGATTAGCTCATGATGTGCCTTTGGCAGGGCACCTGGGGGCACGTAAGACGGAGGCAGCTCTGAGCAAGCTTTTCTGGTGGCCTGGGTTAAAGGCGAGTGTCGTGTCATGGGTGTCACAGTGTCACACTTGTCAAGTTGTTGGGAAACCCAATCAGGTCATCCCGAGAGCCCCGTTACAAACCCATCCCTGTCATTGGGCCGCCCTTCAGCAAAGTAGTTATCGATATGGTTGGCCCATTGCCCCCCACTAGTGCCGGCAATAAATTTTTACTAACTGTAATGGATGTAGCAACACGGTATCCAGATGCTTACCCCATGCGCAACGGGATGGCTAAGACTGTTGTCAAAAACCTACTTGTCTATTTCTCTCGTTATGGCTACCCTCAGGAGATCCAGTCTGATCAGGGATCCAATTTTACTTCTGCTCTGTTTAAGCAGACCATGCAGCAACATGGGATAGTGTCTGTGGTGTCATCTGCCTACCATCCCGAGAGTCAGGGAGTTTTGGAAAGGTGGCACTCGACTCTCAAGAGTATGTTGCAGTGTTATTGCATGGAAAATGGGAAGGACTGGGATCTAGGTCTCCCATACATTTTATTTGCTGCGAGAGAAGTACCTGGGGAGAGCTTGGGATTTAGCCCGAACGAGTTGGTTTTTGGACACAGGGTCAGGGGGCCCCTCCACATAGTCAAGGAGATCTGGGAAGGAGTCACAAAGCCATGCTCGCTTCTAAAGTATGTAGTTGAAAGCCGTGAGAGAATGCTAAAGAGCTTGGAGGTAGCAGGTCGGAACCTTAAGAGTTCACAAGCTCAGATGAAGGACAGATACGACCAGAAGGTGAAGCTGAGGGAGTTTGAAGTAGATCAGGAGGTACTGATACTACTGCCTCTGGTGGGACACCCCTTGTCTGCCAAGTATTCTGGTCCGTATCGGGTTGTAAGGAAGGTTTCTGATCTCGACAATTTAGTAGCTACTCCTGATCGCAAGAAAAAGAACCAACTTTGCCATGTAAATCTGATGAAAGAGTATGTGAGGCGCCCCTCCGAGCCTCTCACTGTCCCGGTGTTGATCTGCAGCGATCGTGGTGGAGAAGGAGGAAGGGACAGTCAAGCTGCGGGGGAGGATAATTGGGATTGTCATGTTTCCGCGGATCAGTGGGCGGGGAATTCTAGACAAGTGGCTCACGAGTTGATATTGCACCTGCTTGAGCAACAGCGTGTAGCTGTGCAGCACTTGTTTGATTCAAACCCAGCTGTTTTTGCGGAGCATCCTGGCCTCACTACTCAAGCGGTGCACGATGTCGATGTTGGGGACCACCCGCCCTTTAAATCAGTGCCATACCGTGTTCCCCCTATTAAATTACCAGCACTTAGGGAAGAGCTGGATTATATGCTGAACCGTGGGCTGATTTCTGAGGGTGCAGTAAGGTGGACTTCCCCAGTCACACTGCAGCCCAAACCAGATGGCAAGGTGCGGTTTTGTATAGATTTCCGCAGGTTGAATGGTTTAACCCCCACAAATGCCTACCCTCTCCCTCGCGTGGACGACAGTGTGGATAAGATAGGAAAAGCCAAGTTCCTCACTAAGATAGACCTTATTAAGGGTTATTGGCAAGTGCCCTTGTCTGAGCGAGCGCGAGAGGTGTGTGGGTTTGTGGTGGACGGTGCCACATATCGTTGCCATGTTATGCCATACGGGCTGAAAAATGCCCCTGCAACGTTTCAGAAATTAATGAACGACATTGTAGCCGACATTCCCAACTGTACGGTGTACCTAGATGATGTCATAATATACGACGAAGATTTTAACAGTCACTGTGCTCACATCGGACAGCTTTTTAATAAACTGAATGAAGCAGGTTTGGTGGTAAACCTGGGTAAGTGCGATTTTGTCAAAGCCACAGTTTTGTACCTGGGGTTCGAGGTGGGGATTGGTCAGGTGTGCCCTCCACAGACAAAGATCAAAGCCATCGATCAGTTTCCCCAGCCTATGACTAAGAAACAAATCATGCGGTTTCTAGGTATGATAGGCTATTATCGTCGCTTCATCAAAGGCTATTCGACTGTACTTGCACCTTTAACTGACTTATTATCTAAGGACAAGAAGTTCCGGTGGTCTCCTGAGTGTGCAAAGGCGTTTTCCTTGGTGAAACACCTGTTATGTACCAACCCCATACTCAGGGCCCCGGACTTCAGCAGACCTTTTCAGCTGGCGACTGATGCCAGTGGCGTAGGGGCTGGGGCTGTCTTGTTACAGACAGATGATGAAGGTATCGAACATCCAGTGAGTTTTTACAGTAAAAAATTCAATAGTGCACAAAGGAATTACTCTGTAATTGAAAAAGAACTCCTGGCGATAGTGCTGGCGCTCAGGCACTTCGATGTATATGTTCCTGCTTTCGGACCAGTCATAGTGGTTTATACCGATCATCACCCTCTGAAATTCTTGAATCAGTTTCATAACCGGAATATGAGGCTGACCAGGTGGTCACTCATGCTTCAGGAGTATAATCTGGACATACGCCATATTGCCGGTTCTGATAACGTGATAGCGGATTGTCTATCAAGGGTGGATGATGTTGGTTAGACTGCCACAGGATTGAGGGTTGAGTGTGGAGGAAAATAGGCTGTCACTGTAGTTCAGCCGAGAAAAACAAATTAAAACAGCAAAAACCTTATAAAAACTCTTTATTTTTTATAACGTGTAGAATTTTGTATAAGATGTTGTAGCAGTATCTAAGTTGAATGTTTTCGCTTATTGTCGCTAAGTTAGTTGAACTTGCTCGGTGGAGCACAACAGTCTTTATTTTTTTATATATAGTGCCTTGTGTCGCAACAGTGTGTGGTACTATGAGAAGCTTTCTGTTAGATATGAAGAACTTAGTCAAGGGTCTTATATCTTGGGGGAGGTGTGACGCTTCTGCATAGTAGCCATGTGCGGGCATGCGCGCGCGTCGGCTGCCCAGCCGTTTAGAAACCGGCTGGCGGAAGCCGGCCGGCCGGCTTTTCCTTAGTATATATCCTACGACAATGTAACTAATGTCTGGGATATTCTTATGTTGTTTCACAGCTTGTAGCTGCCCTTATTCTTAACCAACGCATCTTAGTATATTTTATTCTCGATAGTTGATTGTTTCATTATAATATATAAGATGTAAGTCTAGTGAGAGTGGGAGGAGACGAGCGGGAGAGAGAGACCGGCTGGGGGACGTTGCTTCGCGTGGAGAGTCTAGCTTGGGACGAGCCTGATGTGCCACGTGCATTTGATCGCAACGTTAGGCTTAGTTTCGACTCACGCACGGGGTAGACGATTTTGACCCGGCAACTGTGTTGAGTGTTGCCAAGCCTGGGATGTATTCTGCATGCCTAGGGCGGGGTCCAGACAGATTCAAGACTCAGAGCTCACCTCACTGTCGTACCTTTCGGACCCCCTTGACATCTATCCCTCTCAACCCCACTTAGAAACTTTCTCTCTTACTTTGTATACCTTCCTTCCACTACTTCACCAATCTATTTAATTATCCCATCCCCTTGATAGACCTTATATCTATTATTGTATTAACGACGAGCTCTCAGATAACTAGATAGGATTTTGGGCCTTATGCAGAGATGTAATTGTTAATGAGACCTAGGAAGCTTTTTTGTTGTCTCATATTTGGTGGTTTCATGCTTGCTAGTGTGTTCTTGTGTCAGGTTAGCAGCGGCTAGACCGGAGGGGAGGCTTTTTGCGATCCTTTAAGTAAAGTCTGCTGGTGCGAGTCCTGTGGACCCGCACGACTTTACTAGGATACCCGTGGGAGTCTGGGGGCATTTTCTTGTCTGTGTCCCTGTGTGTCTAGTGTTGTGTTGTGTGAGGGCCCTTGCCTAGTCCACTCAGCACTGCGCTCGCACGTCTTGCTTTTGTTTTAGGGTCGCCAGGAGAGAGTCAGATACTTGGGATCTGAGTCTCTCAAGAGAGCACCCTTTCAATTAGAGTAATTTGGCGCACAGACCTGGGAACGTCGAACGTCCCTAGGCTAGAGCAGGTGGCTCAGCCCGGGTATCCGAAGCCTATATCCTTCCGGCTAGACCTCTGCCACCTGGCAGATTAACAGCTAGGGGTTTATTATTTCTGTATGCTTGTTATTGTGCCACAGTTTACCGTTTTTGTGAGCATTGTGAGTCAGGGTGTGGTTTAGAGACTCTGTCCGAGCAGGCTTGCCTGACTAAGAGTGAGAAGCACAGCTGTATGTGGGCGAGTTGCTGCCTTTATTTAATTATACCTATGCCATTATACACTGTAGGTCCTATCACTAGTATTTATTCCTGCTTATGAGTTGAGAGTTCTCTAAATCCGTAACGTACTTTCTTTGCTAAGCATCAGATCCTACAGTAGCCGCATGCAGTTTAGAACCCCGCATCTTGTCTACCGGTACGATGTTTTGAGGACTGTTTGCTTTCACCTTCTTTCACGCAGGGGTGATTAGTTGTATTAATTAACGTAACGTTAAATGTACTTTCTTCTAGTTTGTTATTAAATTGTTTCTGCAATTTAATTCCGTTATCTATCTTTTCCTTGAAGCTTTAAGTCAACTTAATTGTGTGATCTCTTATATAGCCTGCTTGACTATCAGCAGTCTATAGTGCGTGCACCCTGTAACCGAGTCATAGGATACCTTGTTGTCCAGGCAGGACTCTTGACGGTTTAGGGTGGTTTGTTGCCTGGGTTTATAGATAAGGGTTGGATCTAGCGTTTTCCGTTGTTGCTTGTTGCCGCATACCTAGTCCAATAGAAAGAGCCCAGTGTTTATATATCCCAGGACGTAACAAGAGCTTGTCATAAATCTCTAATTTCCAATCTACCCTCCTTCGGTTTGTATCCCTCTATCTATGCCTTTGTCTCTAATTTTCTTTCAGACCGCTCTATAGCTGCATTTGTGGACGGCCATCGCTCACTTCCTCAACCTATCAACTCCGATGTTCCTCAAGGTTCTGACCTGTGTCCAATTTTCTTACTAATATTCATTAATGATTTCCTCAACTGTGCCTCTAATCTTCTCCACTCATATGCTGATGATTCTACCTTACACTATTCAATCATTTTTTCACATCCACCCCGCATGCACTCACTCCATAAGAAACATGACGAGGCCATAGAACGCCTATCTTCTGACCTATCAATTATTTCTGATTGGGGCAGGGGTTTTATTTTTTTACTTTCTTTGCCTCCAAGACCCAATTCCTCCCTCAATCTGTCCATCACAATCATCCACAAGACTATCAATTATTCTTCAACAATACACAAATCAACCCTTCATCTTCTCTAAATATTCTAGGTGTATCTTTTTCATCCGACCTTTCTTGGAAAGATCATATTACCACTCTTGCTAAAACAGCTTCCCAAAAGTTAGGTGTGCTCAACCATCTCTGTGGGTTCTTCACCCCTGTACAGCTTCTTGCTCTGTATCGGGGCATAGTGCGCCCCTGTATTGAATATTGTTCGCATGTGTGGGGAGGCTCCACCCATACCGCACTTCTCGAACGAGTAGAATCAAAAGCATTTCGCCTCATCAACTCCCCTCCTCTTACTAGTTCACTACAATCTCTTTCTACACGCCGCAATGTTGGATCTTTTTCACTCTTCTATCGCTATTACAACAATAAGGGTTCTTCAGAGCTCTCTCAGTGCATATCCCCTCCCTTGCGGCGAGTGCGAGGCACCCGCCTTGCAACACAGTCCCACTCCTATTCTGTCCAGCTTTCCAACCCAAGAATTGGCAAATTTTCTGTCTTTCTTCTACTCAACAAGTGAACTCTGGAACTCAATTAGTCTTTCCTTCATCCTATGACATAAACTGCTTAAACTTCATGTGTCCAGGCTCTTCGACCCCAACGTTTCTTGAATTTGGCTCTCTGTCACTCTTTTGGCTCTGGGTGAGGTACTCGTTACAGGTAGCCTGCCTTTTGTCTCCTTTATACACATAGACAAAAAAAAAAAAAAAAAAAAATGCGAACAGTACTCAATACATGGGCACACTGGGCCCCTGTACAGAGCAAGAAACTGTGCGGGGGTAAAGAACCAACGGAGACGGATGAGAATACCTAACTTCTGAGTAGCTGTTCTAGTAAGAGTGGTGATATGGTCTTTCCAAGAAAGATCAGAAAAAAAATGACACCAAGAATATTGAGAGAAGGCAAAGGGTTGATTTGTGTGTTGTTGAAGAGTAAGGGATAGTCGTATGGAAGATTGTGACAAGTAGATAGGTAGACAAATTGGGTTTTGGAAGCATTGAAAGTAACAAGATTTTTCTGCCCCAATCAAAAATAGTTGATAGATCAGAAGATAGGTGTGCTATGGCCTCATCACGTGAGTTTTTGGGTGATTGTATGGTGGAACGTTGTATAAAACTAGTTGAATAGCGTAAAGTGTAGTCATCAGTATATGTGTGGATAGGACTAGAGGTATTAAAATGTAAAACTTGCAAACAAAGTAAAACCAAAACTGGGACAAAGACAATATAAAGTCAAAACAACATATCAAAATCGCTATGTGGAAACAACGCTTACTAAAATAAAATTTATGAAATGAAAGAACACAATCCACCACATAGGGTGTACATTACTACATGAGCAAGTTAATCTGGTTCCCAAGCAAACTAATTGCACACATAACAACGCACTATCGTCACGTTCAGGGAATTAGTAAATTTGGGAAGTCCGGGAAGTTCTGGCAAATATTACTAAACTCTGCATGAATAAAAGAAACTACAATTAGTGTTAAAATGTTCTATTAAAATCAAATTTGCAACTTGACAAGACATTAACAATAGTACAAAATAAAAATATTGATAAGATATATATATTTAATATTACAAAACAAAAATATATATAGCACTCACTAACGATAGTGCTATCGGGTAGGTACCTGTAAGCATAGCATGCCTCAAGTGACCCCTATCAATAACTACCCTACAAATAACCTACATTTATCGTACAAATAAACTAAGGAAATCGCAAAAGCAAGCAATTGATACTATCGACAATGAATAGATATAATATAAAGACAAATAATTACAAAATATGAAAAAGTAACAACAGATTTAAACAAAGAGTACTCTTTTAACAAGAACAATTAATTTAAAACAATTATTATAAAAAAATATCAATATTAATAATAGAAAAAGATAAACAATAAATACAGACACAAAGTAAGCAGAGGTTATACAAGAAACTTCACGTTAAAAATGCTTGATTCAAATTATTTATGTCAAATTTTAGAATACAGTCACAGTAATTGACCCTAAAAAGATTAAATTTATGTAACAATTTACTTGCCTCATAACCTCTGTCTACTAAGAGTCTGCATAGTAACCTAGCTCTAGCCCAAAAGTCATCTACTTAATGCAAATTTTACAAAATCTTATTAACTGGGAATAAAAACAATTATAAGTTATCTTACTATCGATATTACTAATAGGGAAAGGAAAGTTTATTACGTTAAAATTAAAATCATCAACTTTGTGATATACTTTAAGTATGCACTGTTCATTAACAATCTCTTTATTTATATCAAGAACATTTTCAACTTAATCATTTACGTTACAATGTGTGAGGGGAATAGAATTAGGATAAATAAGTTTTGCAACTTGATTAAAATTTAACAAATTGCAAACGAGAATATCAATATATCTACTATTATTACTTAACAATTTAGCAAGTGCTAATTTTTCTGGGATATTATTTTTCTTGCTACTGTCGACTAAGTCTTTTATGTATTTAAATTCTAAAGCAAGCAAGAATAAATCTGCAATTAAAGGGCTAGCATTTCCACTCATACGAATTCCTAATATTTGTTTGAGATCATTAATGAATATAAGAAATAGAACTGGAGACAGGGCAGAACCCGAGTTGATAGGTTAAGGAAAGGAGATTGCTAGTAAAGAGCCCCTTAAGGAAACCATACTGGCGATCTGAAAGTAGGTTATGGGAAACAAATACATAAGAAATTTTGAATTGACTCTTTCGCTGTAGCTGACGTATGGATACGTCCTATGTAAAAAAAAAAACATGCTTGCTGTGGGCGACGTACCCGTATGTTTTGGTATTACCGGCTGACTTGGTAGCATAGAGCTGCTCCGTTTGTTGCCAGACCCTTCCATAAGCTTCTAACCTTCATTCCCATAGTAATATCAGTTTGCCACAGGCCTCGATTGTGAGAGGGTGTTTGATTTGGAACTTTAAATTCAACCAAGAACAGGGCTACTTCCATATGCATTTGTGACAGCTATGTACGAATGTGAGGTTCATTTCATATTACAAGCCATAGCTCATACTGTCTTCTAAACACAAATCTTTATAAGCTAATAGTATATTTCATTAAATTATCGTGAGTGTAGGGAAGGGGAAGATGAAGGGATAATAAAATTGATACAGGGATTCGGGCTGGCTGGCCTGGGCGGTAAATAAGGAAAGTTATGGTCGATATTCTCAAGCTAGGGGAGGGGAGAATGAATGAAGTATATTTTTTTAGGGATATTTCAACCTTAATTTTCCATTGAAACTGGTTTGAATTTGCTCAGTGCTACGAATACTGCTAAGGCGACATATGTTGAACAAAAAATAGGTAAAACACTCCGCAGAGCGAGGTAAAACCATATATTAGGACACCGCAGTGATTGTGTTAAGAAGAGATTAATAAACTTTAGAGATGAATGAAAGAAAACAATTGGATGATAGTTGGAGGGTTGAGAGTGGTCACTCTTCTTTTGGACAAGTTGAATGAGAGCAAGCTTCCAGCAAAAAGGGAAGATGTTAAAGAAAAGACAGACACGGAAGAGTTTGCTAAGGTAAGGAGTCCGCATGGAAGCACAGTTCTTGACTACACTAGGAAGAACACCATCTGGTCCGAACGCCTTCTTAGTATTAAGCCCAGACAGGGCAGAAAGTACATCTTTGGAAGAGATTAAGATGATAGGCATAAGTAAGAGAGAGGGGAGTGGATAGGGGAGAATAGCACCAGATTCATCCAAAATAGAGTTTTTATTGAAAGTTTGAGCAAAGAGTTCATCTTTGTGAGAGGATGAAGTGATGATGGTGCCATCGGAGTGGAACAGAGGAGGGAAGATGAAGAAGTAAAATTGTTGGAGAGGTTTTGGGCTAGATGCCAGAAAGCTTGGGAGAGGTATAGTTAGACAGTTCATTACACTTGTTAATGATGAAAGAGTCTTTGGCAAGTCGAAACACAGATTTGGTTCGATTCCAGGCAGAAATATAAAGAATTTGAGATTCCTGGGTTTGAAAGTGTTGGTACCGTCTTTTTGTAGACATCAGTAAAACAAGTGTGAGTAAACCAAGATTTTGTTTTGCATTAGATTGAGAGTAAGAAAATGGAGTGCATGCCTCCATGCCCGAGATGATCACCCCCGGCCACAGAAGCAAAACTCATTCCATGGGAAATTAAAGAAGTACTGCTGAAGAGCCTCCCAGTCGACAGCACCGAAATGTCACAAGCGCTGTCAATTGGGCGGATCAGATGGCCGTACTGGAGAGATAGGACAGGTAACAGAGATAAGGTTATGATTGGATGAGCCCAATGAAGAGGAAAGATTTACAGTGTAAGCATAAGGATTAGAGGTTAGAAGTAAGTCAAGGATGTTGGGCCGATCTCCAAGGCGGTCAGGAAATACGAGTAGGGTGCTGAACTAACTGCTCTAGGTAATTTAGGATAGAAAATAAGCTTGTTCACCCGGTTGGTCAGTGAAATGAGAGGAGAACCACTGGCGGTGGTAAACACCACAAAGGGGGACCTGTGAAAGTGAAAAATTAAACGGACATTTTGCATTAATTTGATTCATAAAGGTCCCTCCTTAGCTGCATAAAAGCTTTTAATTAAACAATCATATTAAAGGGGTTAATTGTTAGACACAAAGTGACAAAATGAGAAATTGTACACATTGAACTGCATACCGGTATATGATATAGAACGTAATTCTTTGAATTATTAAAAAGTTAAATATATTAACTGTACTTGCTTTTAACAGAGTCCTGAAACTCAAAATTGTATTAGTTGATTGCATATAAATACATAATTCAAAATATCAATAGGTGAATGATAACGTATGTTACTATTTAAAATCATTAATGCACAAGAGTGTCACAAATACACGTGAGTTCCACGAATAAATGTTTTTGCCCTCACCAGAACTCAAATCACGGTCAGGTAGGTTGACATACATACTTTCACAGCTTCAGCCACTGAGTGAGTAAAAGTATTATATATCACCCTGACTGACTGTGGTTTAAAGCATGGTGGGGGCAAACACATATTCTATTCTATCTATCCTATATACTCAGGCTCAATCCCCCATTTTTCATTTTTTTTTGGGGGGGGGGGGGGAGGCGACTTAAGGCAGAGCCAAAATAGGGACAACACAACAGAAAACAATGAACACACAAAAACATAATACAAATTCACACACACATCTACTTAGGAAAATATAATGCTGGTAATAAGTCTGACCAAAAGTAGAGGACGAGAGGTATGAGAGGCACAGCGAGCCACACACTGAGCATCCTCCAGGTCCTCACTATGTAAGCTATCCCCGGCAGTACCATGTAGCCAATGGCCCATGGTACTCCGGTCAACGCACCGATTATGGAACGGTACCGGGTCGCGCACGTCTCCAGTACTGTACAAGAAAAACCAACAACAATATTAAGGGTCCCCACCTCACTTTTTTTCTTTTTATCTCCCTCTCTCTTTGGCTTGTCTCCATTTGGCTCCATTCAGCCTACTGTTTTAAGACGTTTACCCCCATCCAGGTGTCAACATTTTCCTGGCGAGCGGTAGCGAGCCACCATACATATATATTTTTTTGACAGCAAGCTAAATTTGTACATTTTTCGATAGAAAAATGTCTCCGGCGAAGCAGGATTTGAAGCCGGAGAAATTTTTCTATGGACAAATTTACAAATTTAGCCTGCTGTCAAAATAATTGTTTTCAAAATATGCTGGCTCGCTAACGCTCGCCAGGAAAAAATCGACTCCAGGATGGGGATAAACGTCTTAAAACAGTAGGCTGAATGGCGCCGAATGGATACAACCCAGAGAGAGGGAGAGAGAGAAAAAAAATGAGGTGGGCCCCCTTAACTACAAGTCAATCTACCTGAATGTGGCATGGTGGTGCTAGAATCAGAGGCTCCCACATAACTTCTTTTTTGTTGATTAATTACTTTTTTGATTCCTGTCACAAAGGTACTGCCATTTGGCAAACAAGATTTTAACGTGCTCAAATGTCCCCAAGCTTTTCAAAATATTACAGATTTTTAAAGAATTGTAAACCAGGCCCCCTGCTAATAAATGTATTCCATGCTTGATCACTTTTTTGGGGCAACCTCCTGCCTTAAAAATGTATGTAGGCCTATGTATGTACAGTATATACTCAGGCACATACCCCATCACTGTGGATGGCTGACTCGAGACAGAGCCCGAACAGGGACAGCAGAACACAGCATACAAAAACAAAATAAAAAATTCACACACATCTAGGTTGCCCAGGAGAAGACCCAGAGACAAAGGATCACTAAGAGCCTCCAGCACTCCCCCGGTCCCAGACCTCCTGGAGAGGTTCTGGTCTCAGCAGGCAGACACGCAGTGGAACCATAACACAATGCACGCCCACCTCACATCCAGGCATGACCCTTCATATTCACCGGCTCCCCGGGTCAGGCACCTAATGGACCATTATCAAGTCCAACTGGCGCCCGACCCCCTCTCCCAACGACCACATTATCATTTATTTATTCATAAACATTCTCCATTCATTCCTATTCATTACCACTTCTCTTATTTGTTCTACAGTCATCCCTCTACCTTCCAACGCTTGTACTACACCATCTCTCCATCTCAACCGAGGTCTTCCTCTCCCTCTACCTCCCCTTGTATCTGACTCATATAATCTCTCTGTAAGCCTTTCATCTCCCATTCGCTCAACATGGCCATACCAGCACAGCACCCTTCTGTCCACTTTGGCCGACAAGGGTTCCTGCTGTCCAACTCTCCTAAGTACCTCTTCATTCCTTAATCTGTTCTATGTGTCATTCCACACATACTTCTCAAGCAGTTCATCTCCATCACATCCAACTTTCTTCTCTCTTGTGCCTTCAGAGCCCATGTCTCAGCCCCATACCTCACTGTTGGTACAACTGTCCCTTGATACATTGCATTTTTAGCTTTCATTCTGAGATTTCTCACCTTTCACATACTTTCCATAGCTTCCTTCATTCACATACCCTCTGTCTTATTTCCATTTTCACTTATGCGTCTCTGCTTATCACTCCTCCTAGATATTATTTAAAACACTCTACTTGTTCCAGTATTTTCCCATCCAGCTGTAAATTTATATTTACCCTACGAGCATGTCTATTACACACCACCATCACTTTACTTTTATTGACATTTACTCTCCCACATACCACACCAAATTCTCTGACTACTGCCTTTAAAATGAAATATGCAAATATTTCGATGTATGGCCGGGATGGTATCAATATTAATAAAAAGTTAATGTTTTAGTAAATAATAAGGAAGAACAATTACTTCTAACAACTATAATTATTAGGTTTATATATAATATCAATAAAAATATATGATGCTACCCACGTATTAACCCACATTATAATAAAGAAAATCAATTAACACAGAAATTCACCTCTCTCTCTCTCTTATATATATATATATATATATATATATATATACAGTATACATATATATATATACACCCAGGTGAGGTTACAGGCATGTGATAAAGAGTCGCTGGAACTCCTGTTTCATTTGCTTGGCCTCTCTTACTGATTTTCTTTGTGCCTCATTTACACTGAGAGCAATCCAGCTAGCTCTCACATACACCTCCTCCTCCTGTCCACTTCACTACACTAAACATGCACACCAAACTTCATTCCTCCACACCAAAATTGAATCAAAATGATGAATTTTAGCCCAGTTTCGGAGTCCCCAGGGGGGGGGGGGGGACCATAAATGCCCCCACACCTGCCCAACCTTCCCCTGACGACCCCACAAAATTACCTGGACCTCAGCCTGTTACTCTTTCTATTAATTTCTGCAACATTCACAGACTTTCCTCTAATTTTCAATCTGTTGAACACCATCTCTCTTCCTACAAACCTGATCTTCTCTTCCTCACCGAAACTCAGGTGTTTGTAGCAACATTTAGCGGCTCCTTCTCTGTATCCTCCTACTTTCTCTATCCTAGTTTCAAAGCCAAAGGCGGATGTTGTGCATATGTGCACAACAAACTCATTTTTTGTTTTTTTCTATATTCCAACTACTCCCTCTCAGGCATAGGCCGATAGCCTTTACACTCTACCGCTGAACACGGTGAGGCCCGTGAGGTCTTGCTCCAGTCTAGGGAGTGAGACATGCGAAGCTTCACGGCTCGAAACAATTCCATCTCTGAAGCTTGCTCCGCCTCTGTGCCTCACAGTCTCATCCCCCAGGCTCGGACCCTCACTCTCAGAACGCCACCTATTGAGCAATTAACTCACTAGGCATTGCCCCCCTGTAGCATATTTTTGAATATGGGAATATTCATACAATGCTATTTAATCAGGGAACAATGAGGGTATTTATTTGGCATTTCGGTGTGCTGTGGTAATACACTGATACTAGGTACAGCACAAATTCCATCCCATTAATATCTTCCCATTGACATATTGGGATTCGAACCCGGGTCCAATGGATTACCAGTCCAGTGGCAAGACCACTCCGCCACACCTCCCCTACTCTCGTGTTCCCGATTTCGACTTCTCTGAATTCTCAACTTTATGGCTCAAACTTTCCTGTCATTCTCTTACTAAATATTTCTGTGCTGTCTATCTTTCCCCTAACTCTACCAACTTTCCCAAATTCTTTGACTATCTAAACTCTACATTGGAACACATTCTATCCATTTCTCCTTTCTCAGAAATCTCCATCTTAGGAGATTTCAACGTTCACCACCGCCAATGGCTCTCCTCTCACACTACTGACCAACCTGGTGAACAAGCCTACGTCTTTTCTATCCTAAATGATTAGAGCAGTTAGTTCAGCAACCCACCCGTATCCCGGATCGCCTCGGAGAGCAGCCCAACATTCTTGAGTTGTTTCTAACTTCTAACCCTTCTTCTTATACTGACTATCTTTTCTCTCCTTTGGGCTCCTCCGACCATAAACTTGTCTGTCACCTGTCTTATCTCTCCAGTACGGCCACCCGATCCTCCTAGCCGGCGGTGCTTGTGGCACTTTGGCGCTGCCGACTGGGAGGCTCTCCGACAGTACTTCTTTGCTTTCACATGGAATGATTTCTGCTTCCGTGGCCGGGGACCTTCGGAGAGTGCTGAACGCATTACCGAGGTAATCCTATCGGGCATGGAAGCATACATTCCATTCTCTTTCTCTCAGACTAATGCTAAAAAGCTTGGTTTACTCACGCCTGTTTTACTGCTGTCCGCAATAAGGAGGAAGCATTCAAATGGTACCAACGCCTTAAAACTAAAGAATCTCATTCTTCCTATGGTTTCTGCCCGGAATCAAGCCAAATCTGTTCTTCGACTTGCCAAACACTCTTTCATTAATAATAAATGCACTGAACTATCCAACTCTAGCTCTTCCCAAGCTTTCTGGCATCTAGCCAAAAACCTCTCCAACAATTTCTCTTCCTCGTCTTTCCCTCCCCTTTCCCACTCTGATGGCACAACCATCATTTCTTCCTCTGACAAAGCTAAACTCTTCGCTCAAACTTTTGCTAGAAACTCCACCTTGGATGATTCCAGTGCTATTCCTCCCTCTCCACCCTCCTCTCTCTTACTTATGCCTAATATCCTAATCTCTTCTAAAGATGTACTTTCTACCATCTCTGGGCTTAATACTAAGAAGGCGTACGGTCTGGACGGTGTTCCTCATGCTGTTCTCAAAAACTGTGCTTCCGTGCTGACTCCCTGCCTAGGCAAACTCTTTCGTCTCTGTCTATCCTCTAACGTCTTCCCTTCATGCTTTTGCTCTCATTCAACCTGTCCCAAAGAAGGGTGACCGCTCTCAACCCTCCAATTATCGTCCAATTGCTCTCATCTCTTGTATTTCTAAAGTTTTTGAAACTATTCTTGCTTCCAAATTTCTTAAGCATTTCTCTTCTCATAATCTGCTCTCAGATCGCCAGTATGGCTTCCTTAAGGGTCGCTCTACTGGTGATCTTCTTTCATATCTTACTAACTCTTAGTCATCCTCCTTTCGGGACTTCGGTGAGACTTTTTCTATTGCACTAGACATATCGAAAGCCTTCGATAGAGTCTGGCATAAATCTTTAATTTCTAAACTACCCTCCTTCGGTTTCTATCCCTCCATCTGTTCCTTTGTCTCTAATTTCCTTTCCGGCCATTCCATAGCTGCGGTTGTGGACGGTCATCGCTCACTTCCTCACCCTATAAACTCTGGTGTTCCTCAGGGCTCTGTCCTATCTCCTATTCTCTTTCTAATTTTTATAAATGATCTTCTCAACTGTACCTCAATTCCCATTCATTCATACGCAGACGACTCAACCTTACACTACTCCATTAGTTTTTCAGAACGCCCCAGCCATCAATCCCTCAACGACAAACGTAATGAAGCCATAGAACTCTTAAATTCTGATCTAAATACTATCTCCAATTGGGGCAGAGAAAACCTTGTTACCTTTAATGCTTCCAAACCCCAATTTCTTCATCTATCTAACCGTCCGGAACTCCCAGTGGACTATCCCTTATTCTTCAACAATACAAAAATCAATCCTTCATCTTCTCTCAATATTCTTGGTGTCTCTTTTTCTTCTGCTCTCATTTGGAAGGACCATATTACCAGCCTTGCTAACTTTTTTTTTTTTTTAAGAGACAATGAACGGAGGAAGGAAAAACACAGATAAAACAAAAAGGTCCATGTGCCTAAAGGCATCCTCCATTCATAAAATGTTTGTAACAACTGGATTTAAACATTTGTTGATTGTAAGTTTGTGGAAAGCAATTCGAGGGAAGTGAATTCCAAAGAGTAGTAGCTCTGGGGATAAATGAATTCTGATAAGCAGAAGTTCTGCATTGTGGAGGAGAAAGTGTAAATTCATGGGCGCTCTCAGCTGCCCTAGTTCTACGGGGAAAGATGTGGAGAGGCGGCACAATTGAAGCAAGTTCCTCGGAACAATTGCTGTGAAAATATCTGTAGAATAATGCAAGGGATGCAACGTTTCTTCGTATGGCTAATGTAGGAAGGTCCTGTGTGATTGCAGGGTTATTGATTAATCTAATAGCTTTATTTTGAATTTTGTCCAACTGCCTCAATGCAACCACTCCACTTCCACCCCACAGAGGTGAACAGTAATCCATCTGAGAGCGCACATGACTTTTATATATTACGGCCAACTGCTCGTCAGTGAAGAATTCTCGAACTCTGTACAGGAGTCCCAGTTTTTTAGAGGCATTCTTAGCAATGCTTCTAACATAATGTGTCCAGCTCAAGTTAGTAGTTAATGTTACACCGAGAATGTCAATACTAGGGGAAGTGGGAATATTTACATCATTAAAAAATATATGGGAGTCAGTGAGATTCTGTCGGTTAGAAAATTGAATGTACTTGGTTTTCTGTGCATTAAAGGAAACTAGATTCTCTTGTCCCCATTCATTAATTCTAGAAAGGTCCCGGTTCAGAGAAATTGCAGTGTTTATTTTTGAATTTATAAGATCGGGTTGGGTGAAAGAATTGGTAAATGTGAAGGAACTGTGGAGTGTTGAGTCATCTGCGTAGGAATGTATTGGATTATGAGTGGTAGATATGAGATCATTGATATGAATGAGGAACAGAGTTGGGGCCAAAACTGATCCCTGGGGAACACCAGCATTTATTGAGTGAAATTGAGAATAAAGGCCATCTACCATTACACGTATTTTTCTGTTATGAAGATAAGAAGAAATTAGTGGAACTAATGATGCAAGGCCGTAGTGTGACATCTTCGACAATAAGGATTGATGCCAGACTCTATCAAATGCCTTTGATATATCCAGTGCTATTGTATGTGTTTCACCATGTTGGTCTGTAGCTTGGTTGATTTGATGCGTAAGAAGGCAAAGAATGTCTGCAGTTGATCGACATCGTCTAAAACCATATTGCCTATCACTGATTAATTTATTATTCTCCAGATGCTTAATTATGTGATTATTTAATATTATTTCAAAAACTTTGCCAAGAGTGGAAGTTATAGCTATTGGTCTGTAGTTTGATGGATCTGAAGAGGCACCTTTTTTAGGAACTGGATGGATGTTTGCTTCTTTCCAGGGTACTGGGAAGCATGAGGTATGAGTACACAGACGGAAAAATTTTGCCAATACAGGAGCGAGCACCAAGGAGCAATTCTTAAGTACTATTGGAGGAATTTCATCTGGACCAGGAGCCTTATCTACTGAGAGATTCTGCAAAATAGTTTTGACATGTCTGGTGTGGATCTTAAGTGAGGGAATTTCAGGTGAATTAAAATTAAGTACAGGGACATCTTGATTTATTTCATCTAAGGTTGAGTTGGTGGAGAAAATATCTGCAAGAAGGTTAGCTTTACCTCGTGGGTCACTTACAAGATTGCCAGTCGGAGATTTTAATGGTGGAATGGATGAAGCAGTAGTGAAGTTGGATTTGAATGAGTTAAGAGTAGACCAAAATATTTTGTTATCATTTGGATTATTTAGAAGTTTATTTGCCTGCTTATGGAGAAAGTTTGATTTAGTTAGGTTTAATACAGTTTTGGCATGATTTCTGATGTTTCTAAAGTAATTAAAGGCTTCATGTGTTTTTGATCTTGTGTATGCATTGTAGGCTATTGCTTTTTGTTCAGTTACTCTAGCACAATTATGGTCAAACCATTTAGGTGAATTAGATCTTTTACTGTACTTTAGATGAGGAATAAAAGTTTCCATTCCAATTTTTACAAAATCTTGTATGTGGCTCAAGGTGGAGTGTGCATCATCAGAAAAGAAAGAGGTCCAGGGAATATCAATAAAGAAACCTTGAAGACCCTCCCAGTCTGCCCTATCGTAATGCCATTTAGTCACCAAAACAGGTTCAGAGTGGGAAGGTGTGGTAGGTGATAGACAGGTGGCCTGTATCAGACAGTGATCAGAAGATCCAAGTGGGGACCTCACTGTAACATCATAATTTTCTGAATTGGTTGTTAAAAATAAGTCCAGTAGGTGGGAATTATGAACTTTGCTAAGGCAGCCTCCCAGAAGCTGGGTGTGCTCAACCGCCTTAGGGGGTTCTTTACCCCTGCACAGCTTCTTGCTCTGTACAGGGGCATAGTGCGTCCTTGTATTGAGTATTGTTCACATGTGTGGGGAGGTTCGTCTCACACCGCTCTCCTAGACAAAGTTGAAAGGAAGGCCTTTCGTATCATTAACTCCCGTCCACTCACCAACTCTCTGCAATCTCTCTCTCTCCGCCGCAATGTTGCATCTCTCTCGCTATTATATTGCTACTATAATCAGTGTTCCTCAGAGCTTTCCCAGTATATACCACCTCCTTTACGTATGGCACGTGGTTTCCGTCCTGCAACACAATCCCACCCCTACTCTGTGCAACTCTCCAACCCAAGAGTGAAACGTTACTCTCAAACTTTCTTCTATTCAACAGCTGAGCTCTGGAACTCTCTCCCAGAATCAGTCTTTCCCTCTTCCTATGACTTAAATTGCTTCAAACTACGTGTGTCCAGTCATTTTGGCTCGAACGTCCCTTGATTTTGGCCCTGTCACTCTTTCAACTATGGAGGAGGCACTCGCTATAGGCAGTTCTGCCTTTTGCCTCCCTCACTCACATAGGGAAAAAAAAAATATATATAGATATATATATATATATGTGTCACTCGTCACTTACTCATAACACTTGTCTTGGTAACTACATCTTAACCTATATTGGTGGTTCAAGTCTCCAAAGATTTCGTTCCATGGGGTAAATATATATTTACCCAACCGATCAAAATATTTGTACTTAACACACTATCCTTCTTGAATCTATTCTGCCACTTGGATAATTATATTTCTTTTCACAATGCCCATCATATGCAGCGCTTAAAATTCAGCTACACTGCGGAAACTGGCACCTTATGGTTGTCAGACATTGTTCTGTTTGCATTACCTTTGAATGTGTTAATGCTCTCAGAATCAGACCCCACAAACACCAAGTTGTATATGAATAGTTTTCTTTGAACTTACTAGATTCCATTTCAACACAAGTAATTAAATACAACAAATAATTTGCAATATCAGGACTTCCGTTGAGGGTATATTCTTAAACATACAAGAAGGATGATGCTGGTCTAACATCAAGCTACGATTTGTGAAAACGAAGCTGCTATCATGTAAAGCTAGCAAATAAAATATACCTAATTCACTAATTAAAGTCAGGTTTAAGGTTGTAAATCGCACACACAATACACATGCAAATTTGATCCTTAACATATTTCAACTTACCCAAGACGAAAACTCCAATATACATGCTGATATCACAGAATGACACGAGAGATCTGATGGCGATGTAAGCATATACATTGGGGGAGAGGATGATGATGTTGGCGAAGAGGATATAGATAACTAGTAAGATCAGAAGTACTGAACGACGACCGTACCTAGAAATGGAAAACAAAATATGCTTATTGGTTTAAAACACAAACATACAATTATACTAATGTAAAAATGCAAACAAAATATACATAAACAGAACCTGGAGACAGAGAACAAAATTTGTATATAGCTTTCCACACACACAAACATACACATACTGTAAATGTATAAACACATATCAAAATACATACGAAATATACATAAACATGAGCCAGTTAATAAACATAATATAATAAGAGAGTCAAGATCACCTACACTCTATTGGGTTAATACATGCAATTCTAGAAATATCGTAATAAGTCATTGGCTAACCATACAGAGTATTTATATTTTCGTGAAAACTAGTAGTTATATTAAGTGGGACGATTCAATGTTCTATCTATAACTATCTATATACTCAGACCCAATCCCCACTTTTCCTTTTTTTTTTTTTTTTAACCTATAAGCTGCGACATCAAGTAATAAATGTGGTTACTGACCAAATATTCCTGTAATATATTTATCTATTATCGAGATACTTTGTAAACAAACAGACACGAACTCGGACACACTGCATGTACTGATTACAAAAGTTAATCAGGTACCTCTAGTAACCTAGCTAATGAATTCAGTCATGAAATGTTTTATTCCTTGAATAAATATTGAAGACAATGACTCCCACTTCAATTGGATTCCCACAATGATCTCCAAAACTTAAATATAAAATTACTGGCTACCCAGGAAGTGCATCCTTGAATTTTGTGAATATCAAATAGAATAAATGTCTTTATCTTTTTTATTTTTATTTGTTATTGTTATTATTATTATTACTATTATTATTATTATTATTATTATTATTATTATTATTATTATGCATTCATATATTATTTAAGTATTTGTATTTATTATATCTTATGCAATATGATTTGTATATTTCTGTTTTTGTTTTTTGTTTTTTTGTGGGGGAGGGGGGGGGGGGGAACAATAGGGAAGAGGGTGTTTAAGATTTTATCCAATTTAGGAAATATACTGTATATGAAAGTTAGGGAATTAACCTTTTCTTGCGGGGAGTTACGTAGCTAAGAATACGCTCTGGCGAGCATTTTCCCGCTATTTCTGCTCAATACACGTCACCCTAGTGCCATATCAATGGCCCAGACCAAATACTAATTGGATTCCAATGAAAAGATTGGGTCACATTTTCCCCATACAAGCCTTCATTCATTCATCCTGAGCCTCGCAGCCTTTGGAATATTTAGCAAAATGTTCTCATTCTTGTACGCTCGGGACCACTCACCAAATGTATAATCACATTGTGTCTCACTTCCTCGTTTGTATTTCACGCTTATGATAACTCAGTTAAATAACCCGTTATTTTATAAAATTTGAGTTTGTTAGACAGTATGAGTTATGGCCTTAGTTATGAAATTAACCTCATATTCGTACCTGGTACCGTATATAGCTGTCACAAATAAATGTAGAAGTGGCCCTGTTTTTGTTGTATTTCAGCTTATATAACATCTCTTGCTTGAACACACACCCTCCCTCAACCAATGCGTGGAGCACACTGGTATGAAATGGGTGGCAAGCTTAGAAGCTCATGGAAGTGTTTGGTAACAAGAGAGGCGAGTTGGTGCAATCAACTCAGCCAAAACGCATGGGTACGTTACTCGCAGTATAGGCATTTTTATCAAGTACGTTGGTCGAAGTGATTGGGTTAATTCAGATAATCGTAACTATTTTACTCTCGCAGCTGTTTCATGAGCAGCTTAAGATATAATAAAATGCCAGTTACACATCCTAAAGGGGGTAAAGTGACACTGACCTATCAAAGAGAAAGCCTGTGAAGAGTGTACCTAAAAGGCCTCCTATGCTGAGAGCTCCCTGGGTGGAAGAGTACAGGATTCGACGCTCACACACCAGATCCCACTGGAAAAGAACCACTATTAGATTAATGTTTTATTTTTAAAAAATTATCTTTCTCATACCTACTGAATGTATCTGCTAGCGACACAGCTAGTAGATCAACATACAGGTTGGGGCTAATATACTGCAATCTATTTTTTTATAATCTGTACCTTTTCTTCCGCAAACGTGTGATTTGGTAGAGCAAGGGTATGGTACAAGTAATTCAGGGGCAAGGATAGACTGATGCAAAATTCAATTGGTGAGATTGTGTTTGTTTGTCTGTGGTTGAAGTGTCTACCTCTGTAACAACTGTGGACTGGTACTGGGTGTGGTTGAAGTCCCTGGCAGGGCAAGTGATGGTGTGGTTGTTGGAGCCTGGCAGGTCCTTCATGGCAGCCTCGTAGCCCATCTCTGCTGCCGCCGTGTAGTTATAGTCGTACATGTGGCAGGGGTCGTACTGGCCCGTGTCATTTCTAGTGGGATCATAGACAAATTACTGATAGGCAGCATTATATTGCATATGTGGCATGGGTTGCATTGGCCCCAGGCCCCATAGCAAAACAAACTAACTAAATAATATAAAACTAGTAGATATTACACAAAAGGAAAACATAAAGAAGAAAAAAATCTATGCTATTTTGACCTCTATTGTCTCATGACAGAAAGTTGAAAATGGTATGGTTCAATTCCTCGCCAACCTAACACCTCTGAAAATGCCACACTTACAGCTGTTCAGGCATGCCAACATGTGTCACGATATCAATATATACCCTCTATCTATACTGTCCTTAACAATATAATGGTTTTGACCCACTTGCGTTATCTTTCAATGCTAAAAAATAACAGGTGCTTGATGTGCTTCCTGTGAAGTTGTTTTTCATTAGAAAAATTTGCAGAATATAACTGTTGGTATGCCGGGAGACAATATATCCTCTGACTTGCATTGGAAACTATTATTATAGTTATACTAATTAAAATACAAAGGATTACTGTGGTAATTTGATTTGACAATTAATATACGAAAAATATCATTGTAGAGAACAATGTGTTTGTAGACGTTTACTTTTGGTGTAATGGTAGTTTGACCTTTACTGTGATTATATTACCAAACTACCAACAAGCTCTCGCTTCCATGGAAACAATGTTGACAGTAATCTATACATGAAACAAAATATTGATATATGAAGGTAAATTATACATATGGGTGTGCTAATATTAACGTTATTAACATTATTAACATTAGCGAAAGGGTTAAGCAACATGGCATTTAACAAATGCCGTATGCGTTACATATTTTGTCTATATGTATGAGGGAGACAAAAAACAGTTTAAGCGGAGAACAGAACAGCAGCAATGATAATATAGGAGGTTTGGTTTGCATTAGTAATGTCTATGATTCATTACAATTAATATATTGTTATTTAGACTTGTCCAATGCATGGGTGAATACATGAGCAATCATTTGGATCATATCAGTCCCTTCCGGTGAGTGCCAGGCACCCGCCTTGCAACACAGTCCCACTCCTATTCTGTCCAGCTCTCAAAGCCAAGAATTGGCAGTCTCAGTCTTTCTTCTACTCAACAGGTGAACTCTGGAACTTCTCCCTTAATCAATTATTCATATATCCTATGACTTAAGCTATTTTAAACTTCGTGCGTCCTGGCATTTCGTTTACCACAACTTCCCTTGAATTTGGCTCTGTCACTCTTTTGGCTTTTGGGGAGACACTCGTTACAGGAAACCTGCCTTTTGTCTCCCTCATACACATAGACAAAAAATGTAACGCATACGGTATTTGTTAAATGCCATGTTGCTCAATAATCTGTATATACAGTGTAATGTATACCGGTAATTGTTAAATACAGAACTTGAATAAATACTATATTCAAAGAAACATACCTTAAAGACTTTATGTTTCTGTCCTTACAACATATACTTATATGTATATATTTCTGAACTATAATTACTACACTATAACACGCCACAAGCATATGCAAACAAACAGGCATGCACACACGCACGTATACACAAACGCACATAATGGCTATTATTATTTCCACCCACTATTACATGAGGTGTCACGAAATGTATGATTATGATATATATATCAATTGCATGGCATAGGCCTACATTTAGTACTGTTGCTAAATTATGACTTTGCTAATTGTTCAATGTTGCAACCGAAAATAATTCTCTATAAAAAGCATATACACTCCGATAATGCTTATTGAGGCACACAATATTCTGAGTGTGTGTATGTGTGTGATTACCGATTATGCCAAGAGTAATGCTTAGTTGACGTAGTTTGTGTTTCCGAGGTTAGAGAGTAATGGTCGACCAATGACAATCACTGTTGTTAATTTCGTGAGAATATGTTATTCGTTGCCTGAGATTGCACTGCATATAAAAGAACAGACAATACTGTATTAGTTTAAAGAAATAGTACATTTAAAAAAATAACAAATGTAAGGTAGCTTTCTGAAGTCATAAGAGTAGGCGAAAATCTATACTATATCATTAATTATAGGTGGATGGGACTCGTTAGCCTTGGTTGGCAACTCATCTAGGGGAGACAACCTTTTACAAATCCGGGTGGATGGGACTCGTCATCTTTGGTTGGCAACCTGTCTAGGGGAGTAAACCTGATACAAATCCGTAATGCTTACCTAAGGGTAAGGCAGGTTAGTGGATGGATTAGCCGAACACCACTGTAGAAAAATAGTGCTAACAAGATACACAGAGGGCCTCGGAGTCGGACGGATCCTAAATTGAGTGGTCAATCCTGTAAGTCCTTCACTAAACTGGCTCGGGTTGTCCCTCTCACAGGGAATAGGTCTGCTTGGGGAGATTCTGTGTATGGCCACCCTCGTAAGGGGAGTAAGGCGTCCGGCAATAGATAGATAGATAGCATATTTATCCCCACAACTTATGTGACACCAAATGATAATATGGATTTTAAACAGGTTATATATAGGCCAATAGTAGATGCAAGTTATCAAATATGACAACATTCGATGGCGGGTCACTCAAGTATAATGTGTGTAACACAGAAAAAAACCAATGCCTTATATGGTGATAATGACGTTATATGTGGACTTATTTGACTCCATATCTTTATATGTGTCTCTGCCCTTTTGCAATCATATTTACAAGCAGCCTCGTAAGGATCAGTAGATATGTTGTTGCTTGTTTTTCTTTTTACTTATTTGTTAAACGTGACATGTTGGGTAGGCTTATACAAATTGTGTCACAATCGTATGATAATAATCAGATTATTTCCTTGCGCTAGCTACCATGGGTCACACCTATCGATTACTTTACATAATCCGTGCCCGATATATATTTATGAAAATGGACTGAAACTTGTATTTTGGCTAATTATTTTGCATTATGCTTATAATCCTGTTAACAATATATTTGTGTGGTGCATAACTTCACATTTTAACATGATTCGTTATGCCCCTTTCCCACTTATGCGATTTCATACGGTTTTCATACGTAGTCTTGTCAATTCGCAACGAATTTGAGCGACGTCAACGATTTTGACGGTTAAAAACCGTTGACAAGTTTACACTCGGCGACGATGTCGCCGATGAGTAAGACGAATCGGCGACATTTTGCGACGTCATCGGCAACTTGAGCGATGGTTCGCCGATGACCTCAGCGAGAGATGGAGAGAAAGAGAAAAAAAAAAACGAGGAGAGAGGGAGAGAAAGAGAAAACAAAAACAGCGAGGTGGGCTCAATGTTTGCGTTACGGCTCAATTGAGCCCACCTCGCCTTTTTTTGTTTTCTCTTTTTCTCCCTCTCTCCTCGTTTTATTTTTTTTCTCTTTTTCTCCCTTTCTCTTTGCCTTGCATCCGTTCGGTCCCGTTCAGCCTACTGTTTTAAGACGTTTACCCTCATCCAGGTTTCAATATTTTCCTGGTGAGCGGTAGTGAGCCAACATATACAAAAAAAAATTTGAGAGCAAGCTAAATTTGTACATTTTTCGATAGAAAAATATCTCCGGCGAAGCCGGATTTCTCCATATAATGCTGGTTCGCTATTGCTTGCCAGGAAGATATCGATACTTGGATGGGGATAAACGTCTTAAAACAGTAGGCTGAACGGGGCCGAACGGATACAAGGCAAAGAGAGAGGGAGAGAAAGAGAAAAAAAACAAAAACGAGGAGAGATGGAGAGAAAGAGAAAACAAAAACAGCGAGGTGGGCTCAATGTTTGCGTTCCGGCTTAATTGAGCCCACTTCGCCTTTTTTGTTCTCTCTTTCTCTCCCTCTCTCCTCGTTTTTTTGTTTTTCTCTTTTTCTCCCTCTCTCTTTGCCTTGTATCCGTTCGGCCCCGTTCAGCCTACTGTTTTAAGACGTTTACCCCCATCCAGGTTTCAATATTTTCCTGGTGAGCGGTAGCGAGCCAACATATATAACAAAAATTGTTGAGAGCAAGCTAAATTTGTATATTTTTCGATAGAAAAATTTCTCCGGCGAAGCCGGATTTCTCCATATAATGCTGGTTCGCTATCGCTTGCCAGGAAGATATCGATACTTGGATGGGGATAAACGTCTTAAAACAGTTGGCTGAATGGGGCTGAAAAAAAAACAGGTGAACCCCCCAAGAGAGGTGCATAGAAAAAAGGGTAGACAGGTTCACTATAGACCTAATAATATTTTTTTACCCACCTCGCCGAAGGTGCTCTTTGGCATCGTCGATGTTCTCGCAAGCATCGTCGAGCATCGGCGAGCAGAGCATCTGAGAGCATCGGTCAGCACCCGTGCAGCGTTGCAAAGGTTTCTTTGTGCGAAACCCTCCGCGATGTCTCGCCGATGTCGCCGATGGTCTCACAGGGCTTCGCAGATCCCTCTGCGATGCTTGCAAGGGCTACGAACTCTCGTGAGTCCTCATCCAAAATTTTGAACAAACCGAACATTTGCGATGACCCGCGAGGGCCCTTGCGAGGCCTTGCGAGTCATACGATTATTATGCGAGGGTATATGATTGCTGTCCGACATGTCACGAATGTGCCAATTTATGGGTGTCGGCGATGAAAATCGTATGAAATCGCATAATGCCCCTTTCCCACTGGTGAGACAAGTCACGATTTTCGTCGCCAACACCAATAAATTGGCACATTCGTGACATGTCTCAACACCTCTCATGAAAAATCGTTTGACTCTCAAGGCGTATCAAGGCATCGCAAGGGCCCTCGCGGGTCGTTGCAAATCTTCGGACAGTTCAAAATTTTGGACGAGGACTCACGAGGGTTCGTTGCCCTCGCAAACATCGTCTAGCATCGCCGAGGGATCTGCGAGGGCTTCTGCGATCATCTGCGACATCGGCGAGACATCGCGGAGGGTTTCGCACAAAAAAAACCTTTGCAACGCTGCATGGATGCTCACCGATGCTCTCACGATGCCAAAGAGCACCTTCCGCGAGGTGGGTAATTTTGTTTTATTAGGCCTATACACTTAGTGAACCCTGTCAACCCTTTTTTCTATGCACCTCTCTTGGGGGGTTCACCTGTTTTTTTTTCTCTTTCTCTGGTTTGCATCCATTCAGCCAACTGTTTTAAGACGTTTATCCCCATCCAAGTATCGATATCTTCCTGGCAAGCGATAGCGAACCAGCATTATATGGAGAAATCTGGCTTTGCCGGAGACATTTTTCTATCGAAAAATGTACAAATTTAGCTTGCTCTCAATTTTTTTATTTATATACGTTGGCTCGCTACTGCTCACCAGGAAAATATTGAAACCTGGATGGGGGTAAATGTCTTAAAACAGTAGGCTGAATGGGGCCGAACGGATACAAGGCAAAGAGAGAGGGAGAGAAATAGAAAAAAAAGAGGAGAGAGGGAGAGAAAGAGAAAACAAAAAACAGCGAGGTGGGCTCAATGTTTGCGTTAAGGCTTAACAATTGAGCCCACCTCGCCTTTTTTAGTTTTCTCTTTCTCTCCCTCTCTCCTCGTTTTTTTGTTTGTTTTCTATTTCTCTCCCTCTCTCTTTGCCTTGTATCCGTTCGGCCCCGTTCAGCCTACTGTTTTAAGACGTTTACCCCCATCCAGGTTTCAATATTTTCCTGGTGAGCGGTAGCGAGCCAACATATATATATTTTTGTTTTGAGAGCAAGTTAAATTTGTACATTTTTCGATAGAAAAATGTCTCCGGCAAAGCCGGATTTCTCCATATAATGCTGGTTCGCTATCGCTTGCCAGGAAGATATCATACTTGGATGGGGATGAATAGTAGGCTGAACGGGGCCGAACGGATACAAGGCAAAGAGAGAGGGAGAGAAATAGAAAAAAAAAAAACGAGGAGAGAGGGAGAGAAAGATAAAACAAAAACAGCGAGATGGGCTCAATGTTTGCGTTTCGGCTTAACTGAGCCCACCTCGTCTTTTTTTGTTCTTTCTCTCCCTCTCTCCTCGTTTTTTTTTTTTTATCTTTCTCTCCCTCTCTCTTTGCCTTTTATCCGTTCAGCCTACTGTTTTAAGACGTTTACCCCCATCCAGGTTTCAATATTTTCCTGGTGAGCGGTAGCGAGCCAACATATATATTTTTTGTTTTGAGAGCAAGCTAAATTTGTACATTATTTGATAGAAAAATGTCTCGGCTTCGGACATTGCCAATCTCCGAATTAAGGGGAGATGGGTCATTTTTCTGGTCCCCTTTCTTCCTCATGGTTAACCCCCATTAGTTTTCATATTTTATGAAGTTCGGCCCATTAGTTTGGCGATTTTAAGATATTTCACCCCATTTCGTTGTCAATATTAAGACTTTCGTGTCATTAATGCCCCTTTCCCACTGGTGAGACAAGTCACGATTTTCGTCGCCGACACCAATAAATTGGCACATTCGTGACATGTCTCAACACCTCTGATGAACAATCGTTTGACTCTCAAGGCCTCTCAAGGCCTCGCAAGGGCCTTCGCAAATTTTCGGACAGTTCAAAATTTTGGACGAGGACTCAGGAGGATTGGTTACCCTCGCAAGCATCGTCGAGCATCGCCGAAGGGATCTGCGAGGGTATCTGCGATCATCTGCGACATCGGCGAGACATCGCGGAGGGTTTCGCATAAAAAAAACTTTGCAACGCTGCATGGATGCTCACCGATGCTCTGCTCGCCGATGCTCTCAGATGTTCCGAGAACATTGACGATGCCAAAGAGCACCTTCGGCGAGGTGGGAGAGAAAAAAAAAACGAGGAGGGAGAGAAAGAGAAAACAGGGAGGTGGGCTCAATGTTTACGTTACGGCTTAGCCTAATTGAGCCCACCTCTCTGTTTTCTCTTTCTCTCCCTCCTCGTTTTTTGTTTTCTTTCTCTCCGTCTCTCTTTGCCTATAATCCGTTCGGCCCCGTTCAGCCTACTGTTTTAAGACGTTTACCCCCATCCAGGTTTCAATATTTTCCTGGTGAACGGTAGCGAGCCAACATATATATATTTTTGTTTTTGGGTCGTTTTTCTGGTCCCCTTTCTTTCTCATGGTTAACCCCATTAGTTTTCATATTTGGGGGATGGTGGGGGGAGGGTAGCAGGGTAGTTGACTCGTGTTACAAATATGAAGCCGATTGGTGAGGTAGTTTCGCCACCACGGATTTTCCTTTTTTCCTTTTCTTCGTACGGATACGCTGGAAGTGGGTGGTGGGAGGGAGGTGGGGGTGTGGTGGGGGGACGACTGAAGGGTAGGGGACTTGTCACACAAATATGGAACCAATTGGTTCAGTCGTTTCGCCGCCACATATTTTCCTTTTTTTTCTTTGTGAGGCGACCGATAGTCAGCGAGTGGGGGTTGTGTTGATGGTGGCATGAAGCCAGAAGGGTAAGGTACATGTGGTAGAAATATGAAAGCCATAGGTGCAGTCGTTTCGTTTCGCTGCTACGATTTTTTTTCGGCGAGTCCGTATATATACGGACCTGGCACTGGGCGTGACAAGACCCTAGTCCGTATATATATATACGGACCTGGCACTCTGGAGTTTTAAGACGTTTACCCCCATCCAGGTTTCAATACGCTGAACCATCGCTTGAATCGCCGAATACGTCGCAAAACATACGGCGAGTTTTCTTTCATCCTCGCATGATTTTGCAAGATATTTTTGAAAATGTGACATGCCTCGCACAGGTCATCGGCGAAACATCGCTCACTTCGCCGATAACGTCGCAGAAGGTCGGCGATTGCGTCGCCGACATCGGCGACATCTTCGCTGAGTATAATTTGTCATCTGTTTGTAACGGTCAAAATCGTGAACGTCGCACGTATTCTTGCGAATTTGACAAAACTAAGTCATCGGCGACGAAAATCGTGACTTGTCTCACCAGTGGGAAAGGGGCATTAGTGGGAAAGGGGCATAACATTCCTAATCTGTCGCACAAATATATATGAAGCAAATCGAAATCGCCAGGCTCCTCATTGGTGAAATAAGGTTGGCTAATTAATGTATGATGGCTACTGTCTGCATAATATGTAATGCTAAATATTTAAATATTCTTCTGAAGTTATATAGTTTTAAATATTTTGTATTGGCATATATAATAGATTTAATGATTATGGTAACGATTCATACAATCATTTAATTGTATTAAAGGCTGTAGTACAAACTATTATTACATCTACCAAACTCAAAATGACCACTCACATCCCTCTTTACAAAATGAAGACCCATTCATTTATACAGACTTACACTAATATTCTCTAACGTTTCGGATGTATTACTCATCTTCAGAGAGACGTTGTCTCTCTGAAGATGGGTAACACATAGCCCGAAAAGTTAGAGAATAAAGAATCATAGCTCTTTCCTGTGTTTTCCTCCACCCAATCCACACATACTTGTGGTTCGATAAATACTAATGGTTCACTATATGCACGCGCATATTAGTGTGTATTATGGCTATTGCCATCTCTCTCTCTCTCTCTGAGTAGTGGTTTGGCAGAAGAGTCACAGGGACCTCACTTTCTACTTATTAAATGCCGATATAACTATGTTAATGTTTAATATTACATGATTAAATCTGTGCAAGGGTAATTATATATTATGTGCAGTAAAGTGTATAAGTTTGATAAGAGACTGTCCCCTTATAAATTATTTATAACTATATGCGTATTCATAAACCGAGTGCACTGTGAGTGATGGCAGATAATATCTGGATGACCATTAGTTTGTCAAACCCTGTTAGGTATTGTTAAGGTATCCACTAAGTGGGCTGCTAGATCACTATACTCTGTTTTGGCGATGCTGAGGTAGGAACGGCTCGCCTAGATGTAAATAACTCTAGCAGATTGGCTCATGCGACCGTGTTCAATGTCTCGTCTTTTAGTAATTATATATTTTTAAAGGTTAACTAATCACGGTCGCACAAGTCTATCAGCTGGAACGATTGACATCTACGTGGGCCATTATCACCCCAGAGTCGCTGAAACAGTATAGATATTAGTATATAACAGACAGCACTACTGGTTATCTAATGCTACCACAGGAAGTGTAATAGGCAGTCAGACAATCAGTAGCCAACCGTTCTATCTATCTATTGCCTGACGCCGTGAACCCCGAAGGGGTGGCCACGAACGAACCGCCCCCATGCACCTCTGTCCCCGGTCAGTCGACGCCCCTCCCCCCAACCAGCACCGCCTTCGTTCATATACTTCCTCACTCCATCCTTCCACCTCTCTTTCGGTCTACCTCTCCCTCTCTGTCCCTCCACCTCGCTCTCGTACACCCTCTTAGTCATTCTCTCGCTTTCCATACGTTCCATATGGCCGAACCATCTCAAGTTGTTCCTTTTCACAATTTCCAGCACATCTACCTCCACACCACACCTCCTTCTTACTTCCTCATTAGTCTGTCTATTCCTCCATGTAACTCCGCACGCACTTCTTAGGTAATTCATTTCCACTGCTCTCACTCTTGATCTGAGTCTCTCAACCAACGTCCATGCTTCGCTTCCGTAAGTCAGTGTCGGGATTACCACACTGTCATGCAAGGACTTCTTCACTTCCATACTGACCACCCTATTTCTTGTTACTGCTTTCAGCGTTCCTACAACCCTCTTCCCCTGTTGTACCCTCTCCCACACTTCTTCATCCATAGTCCCATCTTTACTCAACACACTGCCCAGATACTTAAAAGAGTTGACGATCTCCATAGCCTGACCGTTCAGCTTCACCTCACACTCTGTGACTTCACCTCTTTCGAAGACCATAACCTTGCTCTTCCCCGCATTTACCTTCAAATTCCGTTTTTCGCACACTGTTCCAAACTCATTTACCAGACCCTGCAACTCCCATTCATTATCACTCATCAGAACTGTATCATCCGCAAACAGCAGTATAGGTAGCTTCCACTCAATTCCCTCCCTTTTCAGCGATACACCAACATCCACTGCTCTTGATAGTATTTCTTTCACGACTCCATCCATATATACAGTAAACAACCATGGGGACATCACACACCCCTGTTTCAAACCAACATTTCGGTCAAAGAACTCGCTCTGCTCACTCTTCACACGTACTGCCGCCTTTGCACCCTCATACATGCTCTTCACTGCTTTTAGCAACTTGCCATCTACTCCGTATATTCTAAGTACTTTCCACAAACCTTCTCTATCCACTCTGTCATAGGCCTTCTCCAAGTCCATAAAGGCAACATACACCTTTTGTTTCTTCTCCAGATATTTCTCCACAACACAATTCAGGGTAAAAATCAGATCTACACATCCTCTTCCCTTCCTAAAACCTCCCTGCTCGTCGCCTATCCATATCTCCATTCTCACTCTCACTCTCTCAATCACTACCCTACTGTATACCTTCCCTACTACGCTTAGAAGACATATTCCTCGATGGTTACCACACACTCCTCTTTCCCCTTTGCCCTTATATAGGGGGACTATTATGCCAGTCTTCCAGTCATCGGGTGCACTCCCCTTCTCCCATGCTAGTTTGCACATTTTCCATACTCATTCTATCACTATCTCACCACCATACCTCAACATTTCCCCACACACTCCATCTGTTCCTGGTGCTTTCCTCAACTTCACTCTTTTCATGGCTTCCCACACTTCTGACCTCCTGGTCCCCACCTCCTCCTCCACTACTTCTCTTCTTCTCCCTCCCATACCATATCCAGCTATGTTTGCTGGCTCTTCATTCATTACACTTAGCAACTCATTGAAGTACTCCCTCCATCTTTCGACTCTCTCTTGCTTCTCGGCTAGCATTCTCCCATTCTTATCTTTCACACCCTTACTGTTTCCCTTGCTACCTTCCCTAACTTTCTTGACTTCTTTCCAGAACAGTTTCTTACTCTCCCTCCATTTTACACTCAGATTCCTTCCAATCCCTTCTATCCCGTTAAATAGGTAGGGAGGATTAGCAAGGGACATTAGAAAGGGAACAATGTTGACAGGAAGAGAATGATTATGATAAACGCCTGCCAAAAGCAAGCACTCTAACATTCAGAACAACATACACCAGGCCTGAATATCATTGGCTTCACCTCAGATGATATACACTTCCACAACAAAGTCTCTTCACAACATCGGGGATGATGACATTCCAGGTGTGTCAATTAAAAGGTTTCAAATACCTTCATATGTTCTTCCTAACAAAGGTCCTATATTCATTCCTGAAACAACGATCGAATATAATATCCGTGTTAATAGTTCATGCATCGACCATGAACCTCCCGACCGTGGTTCACGCATATTGATTTGGCTACAATCATACATATTATTGAGGCTAGTGCTTGATAATTTCATTCAGAACTGGAGAGAAGTCCGGGTGGTCACCGCGTAATATAGTATTATTATCTCGTTATATTACAGCTGTAATCATTTATACAACTGAAACCCCATCAAGCGCTAATGTAAATGCATAGTATAAATGAAGATAGTTTCACTTTAAACTTCGCACTAGCTAAAGGTCTAATACAGATGGAAGTGTTAGTCACCAGCGAGGTGCAGAACAAGCTTCTGAAAATATACGCGTTTGAAAATTTCAGAGTTCTTACAAGGAAGTTGACAGGTAGGAGGGTGAGAATATTAATTGACAGGTAGGAGGGTGAGAATATTAATTGACAGGTAGGAGGGTGAGAATATTAATTGACAGGTAGGAGGGTGAGAATATTAATTGACAGGTAGGAGGGTGAGAATATTAATTGACTCACAACAGAACATTATGATCATCATGTCTCAAAGTCCCGTCCAACGAATGTGTGCTTACACTTCATTATATTATGAGTATCATGTTTATAATTATTGGTCAATGTTTTCCATATTGTGATGTGTTAATAGACATTGTATTGTAAATAGGCATATTAGTAATGTCACACTTAACACACTCTTATGTAGCATTTACTGATAGTGATATCTACGGGCAACTAGTGTGAGAGAGAGAGAGAGAGAGAGAGAGAGAGAGAGAGAGAGAGAGAGAGAGAGAGAGAGAGAGAGAGAGAGAGAGAGAGAGAGGGGGGGGGGCGGTAGAATCAAAGGTTAATCAACTACTGTACTCATGTGAATATTGCTTCACTGTCATTACGATATAATACGCTTATATTTCCATATGTTTAGAATAACTTAGTGAGTACATATAATAAAAACTACTAATTAACATGGAAGAGTAGCTATAAAACATTATGATTAAAAGTACTGTAACAACTCATCCTCACACCCTCCCATCGGATCCTATCTGCCCAGCAACTTTCGTGAATATACGGTTGAGATTTAATAGAAAAACAAACGAGTGTAAAATTCGACCAAGTGATTCTTTCTCTCTCTCTCTCTCTCTCTCTTTTATGGGGGTCCATGAATGTGTAGCTGACTGTTCCTATGTACTGCTACCTGAAAGAAATCATCAATTGTTAGAATAATTGGCCATTTGTATCGTCCTGACCTGAAATTTATGTTTTCGTCTCCGTTTGTTTGTCTGTTTATCTGTAAACAAGATATCTCACAAATTTTTGAACCGACTTCAATTTAGGAGGTGATCATGATCACATCCTAGAACCCAGATTCAGAACTCTGAAGAAAATTTAGGTCCATAATATTAATGGTAAAGAACCAGCCAGTGTAGGCGAAGGTATATGTGCTCTACCAAGTGCCACTCTAGTTTACTTATACAGTATATCCTGTAAACCAACACTATTTTTACCTAGCATATCCTAAGCCGACCTATCTAACATAGCATATACTGTGGTGATGGGCTTGTCTATCAGAGTGAGAGTTGAGCGTTCTCTGCCATACCCATAGCTTACTCTGAATGTTCTTTTTACTTATATATTTTCTAAATCTCATGTGACGGTGTCTCTTCCGTGGCTTGACCTCCCTACTGCCAACCTCAAGGTTGGCAGACTGGGAGCCAAAGCATCACATTTTTGCTCTGCCCCTCAACTTTCCCTTTATAATTGGTGAGGGGCACAGGGCCTTGGGTGGGGCTTTGGTGTCCCGGGCATTTCCACGCCCTCCTCAGCTCCTCGCCTGGGAGCGGCTTCAGTCACCTGGGCTTTCTTAGTGGTAAGCAGGGAGGGTTCTGTGGGGGCACTCGGTTATGGATTTGCCCTTGCTTGGAACCTTGGGGCTGCTCGGTCAGACAGCCTGTGTAACAACAACAACAACAACCTAGCATATACTTTGGTTCATTTTTATTTGTTCATTTATGTATCATTTTATAATATTAGTTTCCTCCCTAGACCTCCATCAAGCTTAAAATAACACTCTCCCCCCCCCCCCCCCAAGATCCTCCTTCAAGATAAATTTGTAAATTTTTCGATAGAAATATGTTCCGACTGAAGGCCAGTTCCTCTTAAATTATAAGCTTGCTATCGCGTGCCAGGAAAAAATCGACACCTAAATGACACGAACAGAAAACTAATGGGGCTAAACTTGAGAAAGAAGGGGGAACAGAAAAAAGCCCCATCTCCCCTTAACCTCGTATAATTTAGCCGAGTACTCCTATTGTAAACATATTAGGTTCTCTGAGATAAGGTAATCGTAGGATAGGTTTAACCCCTTCTGTACTGCGTCGTTTTTTTTATTTTATTCTAGCTATATTCAGATGATTTTGTGCAGCTTAAGAAGGATCTGTGGTAGAATAAAGGGTTAATTGAGATAGTTCAAAGCCACTTAATTGGTAGAGGCCCTTTTTAAGCTGAAAAATATCGTCTAATAGTAGCTAGAAGAAAATGAAAAGACGTCGCCGGTACGGAAGGAGTTAAGAAAGACTGATACCAGTAGGGTAAATCTACAGTTATACTACCCCTCCCCCACCACCTCCCCCCTTCAAAACACGCCTTTTAGCGTGTTTTTGGATGGTTCAGCAGACGCGGAAACTGGAAAAAAACGTATTTTGATAAATATTTATCACCAACCAGATACGAGTTTTTCAGGTAATTTGTTGTTGTTTTTTATTTTTTATTTGATATACAGTGTTGTTTAATACCGAGGACCGTCGCATTTTAGTATTTTTAACATTAGCCTGACCTTACCTAACCGAAAACTAACCTGTCTCGCGACCGGTCTAAACCCAGCTCATGTTCCCTGTTTATGGGTGCGCGATGGTCTAAACCCAGCTCACGTTCCCTGTTTATGGGTTCGCTAAGGTTTGTAATACTTCAATGTATCTATTTCAAGTCAAATATACATTTCCGCGCATCATCAAACCATACTAAGTCTACTACTAATAATATTAACCCATTAGTACCAGCAGAATAGCGACAAAATAGGGGTAGTATAACTGTAGATTTATCCTGAGGAGAACTATTAACACATTTATGTAATTTAGGTTCTAAAGAAAAACGTTATACGGATAAAGGAAAAGGATATATTGATATTAGGGAATATCACATAGAAATACACGAATAATATACGAGAGAATGGAAGTGAATTACATAATAATGACGAAATACGGTAGAAACTCTTATAACTCTATAACTCTTATATTGAAGGCCTTCGATATGTCTAGCGCAATAAAAAAGGTCTCACCGAAGTCCCGAAAGGAGGATGACCCGGAGTTAGTAAGATATGAAAGAAGATCTCCAATAGAGCGACCCTTAAGGAAGCCATACTGGCGATCTGAAAGTAGATTATGAGAAGATAAATGCTTAAGAAATTTGGAAGTAAAAATAGTTTCAAAAACTTTAGAGACACAAGAGATGAGAGCAATTGGACGATAGTTGGAGGGTTGAGAATGGTCCCCCTTCTTTGGGACAGGTTGAATGAGAGCGAACTTTCAGCAAGAAGGGAAGACGTTAGAGAAGAGACAGAGACGAAAGAGTTTGCCTAGGCAGGGAGTCAGCACGGAAGAAAAGTTTTTGAGTACAACAGGAAGAACACCATTCAGACCATACGCCTTCTATGTACTAAGCCCAGAGAGGGTAGAAAGTACATCTTTAGAAGAGATTAAGATATTAGGCATAAGTAGGAGAGAGGGGGTGGAGAGGGATGAATAGCACCGGAATCATCCAAGGTGGAGTTTTTAGCGAAAGTTTGAGCGAATAGTTCAGCTTTGTCAGAGGAAGAAGTGATGGTTGTGCCATCAGAATGGAAAAGGGAAGGGAAAGACGAGGAAGAAAAATTGTTGGAGAGGTTTTAGGCTAGATGCTAGAAAGCTTGGGAAGAGCTAGAGTTGGATAGTTCAGTGCATTTATTATTGATGAAAGAGTGTTTGGCAAGTCGAAGAACAGATTTGGCTTGATTCCGGGCAGAAACATAAGAAGAATGAGATTCTTGAGTTTTAAGGCGTCGGTACCGTTTAAGTACTTCCTCCTTATTGCGGACAGCAGTAGAAAAAGCATGAGTAAACCAACAAAATTTGCACTAGTCAGAGAGAAAGAAAATGGAATGTATGCCTCCATGCCCGATAGGATTACCTCGGTAATGCGTTCAGCACTCTCCGAGGGTCCTCGGCCACAGAAGCAAAATTCATTCCATGGGAAATCAAAGAAGTACTGCTGGAGAGCCTCCCAGTCGTCAGCACCAAAGTGTCACAAGCGCCGCCTGCTAAGATCAGGTGGCCGTACTGGAGAGATAGGACAGATGACAGAGATAACTTTATGGTCGGAGGAGCTCAAAGGAGAGAAAAGATCGACAGTATAAGAAGAAGGGTTAGAAGTTAGAAACAAGTCAAGAATGTTGGGCCGATCTCCGAGGCGATATGGGTAGGTTGTTGAACCAACTGCTCTAGGTCACTTAGGATAGAAAAGACGTAGGCTTGTTCTCCAAGTTGGTCAGTAGAATTAGAGGAGAGCCATTGGTGGTGATGAACGTTGAAATCTCCTAAAGTGGTGATTCAGAGAAAGGATGTTACGACCGGGCTACGAATAAAACAAGGGCACTTAAAGATTGGACTAGTAATAGGGCACTATGCAACAACGGTACGCTAGATCCAAACCCTTGAACTTATATGCCGGCTAACAAAAACACCTATACCCTCTAGAGTTAATCTGCGATAACGGGGTATGCTTAACTGGGAATAAATGTACTCTACTTCAGGCTAACCCACACTGGTATAGCCTGATAACACACAAGATGCAAGTTACGTTAAAATGCACAAAAGGGAAGCTATGGAAAGATCAATTAAATCAATGCAAGATTTAATATAATAAAAAGATGCTTCAATATAGTTACTCTAAACAACAATAAACTCTTCACTCCTATCTGAAAGAAAATGAAGTATAGTCCTACAGCATAGACCTGGAAACTTCTGAAGAAAGTCTGATGCTCAAATCTTAAATTATAGAAAGGCAGGAGGCAGGACACCCAACGTGTATACAGAGTACCGTACACAAAAAGATAGGACATATAATGTTAACTGACACGAGAATATTATAAATGCGCAACGGCAGTAATGTTCAACACTAAAAGAAATGCTTCCTCATCAACGAAACAGTCTACTATGGTTGTGCAACTCAACAACAACCTAGACTCATAAATGCCGTGAATAATAATGCATACATATCATAAAGAGCTCATATCCTAACTAGTGTCTGCTAGGTGAATAAAGTCTAGCTGGGATATCAAGGTTAGGAAATGGTGGCTGAGCAAGACTGGATCATAGCCTAGCGTTGTCCTTAAGGCGGTATGATTAAAGTTACGTTAATGACGGGGATGCTCTCTTGGTAGATCCAGATCTCAAGTATCTGGTTCTACCCTGGCGATCCCTCAAAAGTCAAGCAAAGAGGCAGCACTGTGTGACAAGGTAGTAGGCTAATGCCCTCTCACCACACGATGCTGCACTCGCAAAAGGCACAGCCAAAAAGACAACCTAGGCTACCACAGAAACCGTCGAAGTCGTGTAGGTATAAGCGAACCGTACACACATCGCTGACAACGACAACAGAAGCCTTATCCCAGTCTAGCATTAAATAACCCAGCAGAGCACTAACTCAATAATGGAGACACACACCGAGTTCTTAACCTCTACTAACTAAGAACCCTCAAAACCTATTCTAAGTACATGTAAATATCTCAGAGAGCGACGCACATAATACGATGGGCCGATATGAAACCGTGTGCAGAACCCAAAGGGAGTGTTGTGACGTTAAAAGATAAGAGGAATGAAAGAGAAGAAGTTGAGAAAGAGAGTCTTAGAGAGACAGTATCAGAATGGTGGAGAGATGGGAGACAGTGGTGAAAAGGATGTTAGTCATGTGCGCCCCTAGCCTGCTCTAAAGAGAGTAGCTCCTCGGGACCCCCAGGATCACACGAAGGCATGGTGGTCAGCCAATCACAGGCCGCTACGTCACCAGGCAGCAGGCCTCCAGAAGGCGCCAGGAACCACCAGCCAATCAAAACCGAGAGAAAGGCAACGCGGGCGGGAAAACTCCTCCGGGAGGGAGGAGGGAGGAGGGAAGCAACACTCACTACCCCCTCGCTGCCCGCTCGCTCTCTCTCTCTCAACTACACTACAATGCATCTTATGTTCTACTCATGATATAAAATGCTTCCCGTTGTCACAGACGGAAATAAAGACCACCACGGGACTGTCTGTAACAATGCAAGTACTATGAAAGAAAGAACAACATTCTCTGATAACTGTAGCCCATTTCACTGCCCTGGCGAGCGCTAGTGGCTAACGGAAGGCGATTCTGCCAACGCTGGTAGGCGTCACAAGGAGAAATGGCTAGAATGTGTTCCACTTTAGAGTTTAGATAATCAAACAATTTGGGAAAGTCGGTAGAGTTAGGGGAAAGACAGATATCACATAAATATTTAATATGAAAATGACAGGAAAGTTTGAGCCATAAAGTGGAGAATTCAGAGAAGCCAAAATCGGAAATACGAGAGCAAGTGAGTTTGTTGTGCACGTATGCACAACATTCGCCTTTGGCTTTGAAACTAGGATAGAGAAAGTAGGAGGATACAGAGAAGATGCTGCTGGCAGTTGCTTCAGACACCTGAGTTTCACACCCACTAAATATGTCCGCCTTGGCTGGGATCGAACCCAAGTCAAGCAGATTCACACGTGAGCGTGCTTGCCACTCGACCGCCGTGAATCCAGTGCTGAATTAAATTATCAAGCAATAGCCTCAATAAAATGTATGATTGTAGCCAAAACAATAAAGGAGAACCACGGTAGGGAGGTTCATGGTTGATGCATGAGCTATTAATTAACACGGATATTATATGCGATTGTTGTTACAGGAATGAATGGAGGAAGTTTGTTAGGAAGAACATAAGAAGGTATTTGTAACCTTTTAATTGACACACCTGGAAGGTCATCATCCCCGAAAATGTGAAGACTTTGTTGTGGAAGTGTATGTCATCTTAGGTGAAGTCAATGATATTGAGGCCTGGTGAATGTTGTTCCGAATGTTAAAATACTTGCTTTGGAAGGTGTTTATTGTAATAATTTTCTCCCGGTCATCATTGTTGCCTTTCTAATGTCCCTTGCTAATCCTCTCCATCAATTTAACGGGAATGAAGGGTTGGCTACTAACTGTCTGACTGCCTGTTACACTTTCTGTGGTAGCATTAGCATGACCAGGTGCTGTCTGTTATATACTAATGACTATACTGTTTCAGCGACCACGTAGATGTCAATAGTTCCAGCTGATTGACTTGTGCGACCGTGATTATTTAAATTTTAAGAATTAATAATTACTAAAGTACGAGACATAGAACACGGTCGCATGAGCCAATCAGCTAGACTTATTGACATCTAGGTGAGCCGTTCTCACCTCAGCGTCGCTGAAACAGAGTATAGTGATCCAGCAGCCCACATAATGGACACCTTAAATATACCCAACAGGGTTTTACAAACTAATGGTCCTCGGAGTCACCGTCCTACAGATATTATCTGCCATCACTCACAGTGCACTCGGTTTATGATTACACATATAGTTATTAATTATTATATAGGGTGACAGTCTCTTATCTAACTTATACATTTTACTGCACATAATATATAATTACCCTTGCATAGACGTAATCATGTAATATTTAACGTTAACATAGTTATATCGGCATTTAAACCCAACACACACACACACACACATACAGCTGCCACGTGGATGATGTTGCCGCCATCCTCTTTATACCGAATTGTTATATAATTATCGTCTCTTCAGATTGCTAAATTTCAGTATATCTTAAATAGTTCCTACGCATGTTTTTCTCTTCCAGAAGCCAATAGGTATAAGTCATAACATGATTGGTTGTTAAAATATCAGTGGATATATCTTTTTCATGAGCTACCCTCATGGGGGAGCTACCCTGGCAACCTGTAACGCGCTGAGTTAGTTGCGAAAGATAATAATTGGTAGAAAATGCGGTCCCTGTGACTCTCCTGCCAAACCACTATTCCTACAGAGAGAGAGAGAGAGAGAGATGGCTAGAGCCATAATATATACTGATATGCGCGTGCATGCAGTGAAACATTAGTGTTTATCGAAACACAAGTGTGTGTGTCTTTGAAAGATCATATTAGCATTCTTGATTAAAAAGTTTCCCAGAGGTTAGGTTTGCTCAATCGTCTGTTACCCCCTTATCCCCGTACAGCCTCTTTCTCCGTACAGGAACACTGTTGTAAGCGCATCAGGCATTGTTCGCATATGAAAAATGCCTCTGAAAGGGTGCAGTCAAAGGCATGTAATCTCCACTCTTCTCCACCATATTGTCTACAATCTCTCCACATTGTGAAAATTGCATGTATGTTACTGTTACGCCATTATTATAATCAGTGTTCTTCACAGCTGTCCCAGCGTATGCCTCTCACTCTACAGAGACAGATGGCCACCCGTTTTGTAACTCATTCCCACCACTTTTCTGCCCACCATTCAAAACCAACAGTTAACTTAAATTTCTCCGTAATTTTTCAGCTCAACAAGTAAAGTATGGAATTCACTCCGTAAATGTGTCTATCCCTCACCCTATGACTTTGTTTCAAGCTTTGCGTGTCCTGCAGTTACATTCCAGTGCACCTTGAATATGGTTCTGTACTAATAAATCTGTTCCAACCGGGGTAAGGGGGACAATAGGAGGTCAAATTGTTCATAAGTAGTTTTGTATCTTGTCTCTTTCATACACAGAGAAACAATTTATTAGGTAAAGGGAAGTGGAGAACATCAAACCTTTGATTGTCATATGGAGGAATTGGGTTGGTTGTAATGGGAATTTGCATTACATAGGTGAAGTGGCTCGCGGGTCATTTTTTTCATATGTTTAGATGAATATATAGAGTAAACATTACCGAGTACTTATTCTTTTGATTAATAAATACTCTATCCACAGATATTAGAGTCAAGCTTTCGTTTATAAGTCTCTTCGATGTATTCGTCCATTTAGTTCGTCTCTCCCTTTCCCTCTCGCTCTCTCTCTGAACGGTTTAATTATATTTGCATTGATATCCAAATGTATATGCTAATAACAAACACCTTTATCATACATATCAACATTGGGAAATGCAAACCACTAAAACTTCTCTTGGGCTACTTTGAAAGTTTATAGCGTTTTCCAATGACGTTTTACTAGGACCGAATTTTCTTATAAGTTATAACGACTTTGAAGTTTGTAGCACTTATTTCCGAGCAAATTATTTATTTGTTTCTATTTAAGTGGGATACCAGTTCTAAAGTCTGATATTTGTATACTGTATTTTAGTCATATATATATTTTTTCTTTTCCAAACCCCCTTCTCAAACACAAAATACACATCTGGAGAATATCTTAATTACATCAATATATATTACACTACTTTTGTTGCTGAATGATCTCATAATTTTTCTCTAACAGTGTAGGATTCTTTGGTGTAAGCGACCAGTTATGAAAGCTGTTATTTTGGTATGGGCATTTCACTAATGACGACTAGATGGATATGGATATGCAATACATAGAAACATTAATTTATTTTAAATAACAACACAATGTTACACATAATGCTGTATTTGAAGAAAAAAAAAATGCATGAGACAGAGAGGTACGAGGAGCCCCAAAACAAATGCCGCAAATCGACAATACGGGCCAGCCCGGGACCTCAACCAAAATTAATCCTCTCGCATTTTTAGGACGCGATCGCGTCATAACGCCACCCCTCGAAGAGTGGTCGTATGATGCAATCGCGTCATAATGCCACCTGTAAGTTAGAAATATTCGTGGTAAATAAGTTTATGACGCGATTTGGACGCATTTTTGGCTGGTAAGTTAGCCATCAGTAAGTTACAAAATGAAATATCTGGCAACCCCCTAGCGTCCCTGTGTGAGGAGTGCGGGGCTTTGTTTCACCAGTTGTGAGCCGGCCGCCAGTCTGTGAGGTAGTACTCCCGGACCTTTAAATCTCGTCTCGCCTCCATTGCCCGCCATGGAGCGGGTTTCAGGCGGGCAAATCTTGATTATTTATGTACTAAGAGGCAGTGTATCATCAATTTGTGGCTATCTATTTATAATTTATGTATATAACTCGTGATTTGTGACTTTGTGCCTCGTTGTTTGCCTCTCCATAGCCAGCCATGTGTTTTTTAGGCGGCTAGAATGGACCCAGTGGAAGTGTTGTGAACTGTGAATAATATTATTTATATCATATTCGTAGGGTTAGTGTAGTAAGCATTCGTAGTCACATTCCTAACTTATGTTAGGTTTGTGATTACGAATGTAAGCTAGACTATACGTGTGTGTCGTATATATATTGCCCTAAAACCTTCATTTTCGCTTGAAAGACCAATATATTTATGAATAAATACTACATACGAAGTATAATAAAGCTGTAATTACGAAATATAGTTGTGTTTTGCCCATTTTTGGCATTATTTTATGCCCAATTTGGGCAATTTTTAGTGAATACACAGTTTTATTTGAGTGAAGTAACTAACAGTGAAGTGTGGATAGATAATAAACAAATTTTTTAGACAAAAATGTCACGGTAAGTACAAATATGTCACGGTAAATAGCCTGACATAAAAAATACAAGACTTTTATGCGCCACTGTACACTACACTACAACAGTGAACCTTTGGACAGCCATAGATGTCTGGGTAAAGTACCTAAGCTAATCCCATAATTACTTGCCCGCGGCGGGTCAGCACTCCTTGACCTTTTACCTTTTCCTCACAGCTGGGATATTTTATATGTTTAGGCTTGGGCTAGGCCTATCTTTATTTTATATATATATATATATATATATATATATATATATATATATATATATATATATATATATATATTCGAGTATTTCTATTGTTATTTTATATATAGGCCTATTTTCTTTATTGTGATTTATTATAAGTTTTATTTATTTTATTTATATCATTTTATTTTATTTATAATTTTGTTTCATTTACATTTTTTTTTTTGTATTGTTCCTGTTCCCCAGGGTGTCAATGGGACCACCCCCTAGGTCCAGAGCAAGGGCAGGGCCCATAATCGAGTATTTATATAGTTATTTTATATATATTTTTATTTATTATAGTTTTTATTTATTTTATTTATAGGCCTATCATTTTATTTTATTTATAATTTTGTTTCATTTATATATTTGTTTTTGTTATTGTTCCTGTTCCCCAGGGTGTCAATGGGACCACCCCCTAGGTCCAGAGCAAGGGCAGGGCCCATAATCGAGTATTTATATAGTTATTTTATATATATTTTTATTTATTATAGTTTTTATTTATTTTATTTATAGGCCTATCATTTTATTTTATTTATAATTTTGTTTCATTTATATATGTATTTTTGTTATTGTTCCTGTTCCCCAGGGTGTCAATGGGCCTACCCCCTAGGTCCAGAGCAAGGGCAGGGATTTATATATTTGTTTTTGTTATTGTTCCTGTTCCCCAGGGTGTCAATGGGTCTACCCCCTAGGTCCAGAGCAAGGGCAGGCCCCATAATCGAGTATTTATATAGTTATTTTATATATATTTTTATTTATTATAGTTTTTATTTATTTTATTTATAGGCCTATCATTTTATTTTATTTATAATTTTGTTTCATTTATATATTTGTTTTTGTTATTGTTCCTGTTCCCCAGGGTGTCAATGGGACCACCCCCTAGGTCCAGAGCAAGGGCAGGGCCCATAATCGAGTATTTATAGTAATTTTATATATATTTTTATTTATTATAGTTTTTATTTATTTTATTTATAGGCCTATCATTTTATTTTATTTATAATTTTGTTTCATTTATATATTTGTTTTTGTTATTGTTCCTGTTCCCCAGGGTGTCAATGGGACCACCCCCTAGGTCCAGAGCAAGGGCAGGGCCCATAATCGAGTATTTATATAGTTATTTTATATATATTGGTATTTATTTGATTATATTTATTTTTTATATAAAGGTATATACCGTATATATATATTTTTTTTTTTTCTTGTCCCCTTCCCTGTTGTGTTGTTCTTGTTCCCCAGGATGTTTGGCCAAAGAGCCCCAAGGTACAAATATATATATTCTTATAATGCCATACTATGACTACGTCATGGTGTTCCCCCATTTGAATTACAAAATGCGGAACTATACCGTCATGAATCCATTATACTCACGTCATCTGGAATCGGATAATGCAAAACTATGACTATGTCATGGTGAACTATACCAATGTTATATGGATCCAGTGATGGCGAACTTGCGTCATGACAACTATCAACGTCAATTACGTTTTTCCTTTATTTCCATTTCTTGGTTTCAGCATCGTAAGCTAACTACGCCAGCCTGCCGCCATACGCCAGCCTACCGCCATACGCCAGCCTACCGCCATACGCCAGCTGCCATGTCGGACAAGAGGGATGTTAAGAAACGTTTGCGGGACTCCCAGCTGGAAGATGTGGTCAACGAGGTGCTGGACCTGACGACGACGGATGAGACGGCGAGCGAGAGTGAGTCGGACGAGTGGTCTGACGATGAGGATTGGGCTTCACCTCCGCCCAAGCGACTCCGCCTCGACGCCCCCACCTCGGCCGATCCACCACCAGCCCCAACAACGTCAGACGACCCACCACCACCACCACCAACTGAACCAGCCCCAGCGGACCCACCACCACCATCCATCCCATCCACATCCCATCTACATCTCATCCCATCCCATCCATAACATCGCCGATTACCTCCTACCATCACCCAACTTCCCCCAACTTCCCACGTCACCTCTTCCATCCACCTCGCGTGGCGGTGCCTCATCCTGGCTTCCAGCAGGATCACCAGCCCGCAGCCCACACCTGTTTGCTACGCTACTTGCTGTGGGCACTTTGAATACCCCGCCTTCGCATGCCATGGGAACGGTCACCCCCGCGGTGTCCCCCTTCAGCGACACACCGTTGACCCCCTCGGCATTTGTTCTGCCTGAGCATCGAGCCGCAATGCGTGCTGAGGTTGCTGAAGCCGCAGTGCGTGCTCAGGTTGTTGCTGAGGTGCCACGCACAGCGTTGAATCCTCCAGCAGCAATCGAGGAGCTTCTTCCCCAAAGGCTTCCTCTTCACCATTCACCAACTGGTACAGCTGCACCAGGTTCACCAGCTCCACACCTTTCACCAGCTGGTGCAGCTGCACCAGGTTCACCAGCTCCACACCTTTCACCACTTGGTGCTGCACCAGGTTCACCGGCTTCTGCATCATCTGATGCAGAAGCCCCCCCCACTCAACCCCTCGACCTACCACCTATGCCACGCCGGAGGCCAGGTCCCCGTAGGGGGGCAGGTGGTAGGCCCAGGGGCCGCAGAGGTGTTCCTCGCGGTGGTCGTGGCCGTGCTCGCGATCCTGCCCCCGATCGTGATGCCGGTTGGACCGACACCCCCTTCGACCCCCAGCCTGATCTGTTCTCAGGGACCCGTGGCATGCAGGTTCCAAAGCCGGTGACTCCTCTCCAGTTCTTCCAGCTCTTCTTCACAAGGGAGATGCTGCAATACCTGGTATTGGAGACAAATGCTTACGCCAAGTTCATTGACGGAGCAGCCGCTCTTTGGCACCTGTTTGGTGAGGAGGAAATGGCCAAATTCCTTGGCCTGTACTTCCTCATGGGCATCACCAAGATTCCTTCTCTGAGTCACTACTGGCGTTCAACTGTCCTTCACGACTACCCAGTATTTCGGAAAACGATGAGTAGGACTAAGTTTCTAGCCTTGTTGAAGTATTTCCATGCTTTCAACAACAAGGCAGTCTGCAGGCAGAACAAGGACAGGCTTGTGAAGGTTCGGACGGTGATGGAATACCTACTTGAAGGCTTCAAGCTGGCATACATCCCCGCCGAAAAGCTGTCCCTTGACGAAGGCAGCCTTGGATGGAAGGGTCGCCTTTCATTCAAGGTTTACAACCCAATGAAGCCGACGAAGTACGGTGTCAAGCTGTACATCCTGGCAGAGGCGTTGACTGGCTATGTGTGGGACTTTCGGGTCTACACCGGTCCGGGTACATCTCTCCAGGAGACGGTGGAGGGTCTCACGGAGTCCTTCAGAGGCCAGGGGTACAGGCTGTACATGGACAACTATTACAACTCAGTTGACCTGTGCCAGCAAATGCTCACACACAACATCTATGTGTGTGGCACCCTGCGCCTTGTACGAGGAGCTCCTAAGCGGTTGTGTGACATTGCTAAAGCAAAACAGCTTGAACGCGATGTGACATTAGCAATGAACAACGGCTTAACCATGGTCCTACTTTGGCGAGACAAGCGCATCGTCAACATGGTGTCCACTTTCCACAACCAGGACACCATCCCGAAGCTTGTCAGTTTCAAAGAGAAGGACCAACAGGGCAAGTGGCGTCGTGGACAGAGGGAGATCTTCAAACCTGTTTGCGTTGAAGACTACAACATCCACATGGGTGGGGTGGATCACTTCGACCAGATGGTCCAGTACTACCCATCCAGCGAAGGACGGTCAAGTGGACGAAGAAGATCACCTTCTACTTCATCCAAATGGCTCTCTTCAATGCCCATGTCCTGTACAGGAAGTGCTACCCAAGGAAGAAGATGACCTTGCTGGACTTCCAGGAGCACATCTGTACTTCCTTGCTGCACTTCAACCCTGCAGAGTGGCCTATGTCGGGGAGGCCAGTCCACCGAGCACAAGATCTGCCGCGTGACCAGCGTGAGCCACAGAGGCATGCACGCAGGCAACGGCAACCCGGTGGATCATCTGGGTCGTCTGACGACGACCATCCAGACTCCCCAGCCCCTGCTGCTCCTGACAACACTCCACCCTCTCCTGTTGCTGCTCCTGGTGGAGGCGTTGAGAGGGCACCACGTCTCGATGTCCCCTCCCCACCACCAGAACCAGATGATGCTGCTGCTGATGCTGCTGCCCCGGGGGGAAACTATGTCCTGGTTCAACCCCCTGTGGTACTAGCACCTGATGCAGCTGCTGCTGGTGATGATGGGGAAGCAGCTCTTGAAGCTGCCAACCAACCGCCACCAGTACTGGAAGCAGCAGGAGTGGTGCGAGTCCAGAGACCTCACCTGGAGTTGTCTCAAGGCCCCGTCCTATTGTTCTGAACCATTTCCGGTTGAACAGGGCCTTGGACCATTCTCGGCAGAGGATTCCGGCCAAGAAGCGACTCCGTTGCTATTACTGCAAAGTAATGAACGGCATTCGCAAGGACACAAGCTTTCGCTGCACGACTTGCACGGTTGCCCTCTGCATTGACGTCAACGACTGCTTCAACCTTTTCCATCGTCACAATGCAGGTGTCCTATAGTCAGGAGCCATGTGCAATCATTGATTCATTGATTCATTCATTTCTCTTCTCCATTTCTCTTCTTCATTCACCCGGCTTCATTCACCCACCTTCATTCACCCACCTTCATTCACTCACCCTCGTTTACCCACCGATATTCACCCACCGACATTCACCCACACATTCACCCACCGACATTCACCCACCTACATTTACCCACCTTCATAATCAAAGTGGATATAGGCCTCCTGGGGAAACCACTCTAAAAAAATAACGAGACAAATGCAGTACCTCCTAGGGTGGCTTGGAAATCTGCATATTTCTGTGGTTTGACACCTTGTATATGTATATATATATATATATATATATATATGTATATATATATATATATATATAATTATATATATGTATATATATATATATATATATATAATTATATATATATTATATATTTATATATATTTACACCTTGTATTTATATATATACTATATTTATATATATTTATGACATCTTGTATATACAGTATATATATATATATATATTTATGACACCTTGTATTTATATATATATATATATGTATATATATATATATATATATATACTGTATATATATATATATATATATATATGTATGACATCTTGTATATATATATATATATATATATATATATATATATATATTTTTCTATATTCCAACTTACTTCCTCTTGGGCATAGGCTGAGAGCCTTAACATTCACCACTTTACAATGAACAATGAAGCCCGTGAGGTCTTTTTCCAGTCTAGGGAGTGAGACATGTGAAGCACGTAGAGTACAACGAGCACCTGCCATCTTGCCTTCACATGAGGCACGGTGCTCACTCATGGCCCGAAACGACCCCATATATATATATATATATATATATATATATACCCACACACATATACACATTTTTGTTACCATTCATTATATTTTGTTTGACACCTTGTATATATATATATATATATATATATATATATTTATGACACCTTGTATTTATATATATATATATATATATGTATGACATCTTGTATATATATATATATATATATATATATATATATATATATATATATATACCCACACACACATACACACATTTTTGTTACCATTCATTATATTTTGTTTGACACCTTGTATATATATATATATATATATATATATATATATATATATATATATATATATTTATATATTACTTTATTTGTGTGTACAATAGAATTATTTCTGAATTTATTACTTGATGATAACCTGGCTTTCTTGTTTTGTTTTTTCAGTGTCAACCCAGGAGCCATTTCCCTTCTCGTTGGAAAGGGTTGTGGCCCTATCAGGTAAGTAAAATTGACAACCTTCATGACTGACATGTCTTCTATGAACATTATACAATTATTGGCAAGGAAAATTATATAAAAGTGTTGTATATTGTGGCAAAGATAAACAACTGTATAAACATTCTCATTTATTTACAAAACAATAGCAGTGCATGGAAACAATTGCGCATAGCTCGCGAACCAATAACGCTATATTATTTTTGTTTTCACCATTAGAAAGAGCATAATTTTCCGATGACGGTGATATAAACAGTTATATACGTATCCGAGCAAATAAACCAATGCCGAGGTGGGGAACAGCTCGGAACCCGGCTAGCATCGGCGGAAAAGAGACGGGTGAAGCGTAAATATTCGCATTTTGGCTCTTCATTTCAAATATTCATAGCGCAAAAAATATTTGTCCTAGGAACTTCTAGTTTGTTATATACTCATCAGCATTATTTGCCGTATTCATACAGCTTAAATGAAAAAACCATACACTTCGTAGCAATGAAATAAATCGAAAATGTTATAAACCATATCTATTTTTTTTTTCGGTCACTGCATGGAAACAATTGCGCATAGCTCGCAAACCCATTACGCTATATTATTTTTGTTTTCACCATTGGAAAGAGCACAATTTTTCGATTCTGGTGATATATACAGTTATATACGTATCCGAGCAAATAACGCAACCACGAGGTGGGGAACAGCTCGGAACCCGGCTAGCATCGCCGGAACAGAGATGGGTGAAGCGTAAATATTCGCATTTTGGCTCTTCATTTCAAATATTCATAGCGCAAAAAGTATTTATCCTAGGAACTTCTAGTTTGTTTTATACTCATCAGCATTATTTGCCGTATTCATACAGTCTAAATTTAAAACCATACACTTCGTAGCAACGAAATAAATCGAAAATGTTATAAACCATATCAATCAAAATCATAGGTTTTTTTTCTCGGTCACTGCTTGAGAACTATTGAAGATAAACAATTTCTGTTTTCAGATTTGGAAAGAGGAGAAAAAATACTATTATTTGAGCAAAAAGAAATATATGGTCATCACTCACAATTTAGAGCTAGGACGGTGTGAAGACAATTGCATGGGAAATAATTGTATTCCGGACTCATTTACACTTTCATATTTCGATTTATTTACATTTTGTTTTGTTTTATCATGTACTATAAATATTCCTCTTTCCATTGACATATGATACATCACAATAAACAGCATTCTGGTGGATGAAAATACAGAAAAACACAAGGCTTCGAAAATTCGCCCAGCCTGATATTTCATGGCAAATTAGAGAATGTCTTACCATAAGTTAGATATTTAAGTTGCTGGATGCGGGAGGGTTAAGAGACCAACATTAACCCAAAGAAGAGCAAATGAACATCAGCTAAGGAAACGACTAATCTATAATGTGGATAGATATAGATAGATAAATAGATAGTGTGAGTGAATGAGTAAGAAAGAGCTGTCTTACTAAATATATAGTGAATCTAGCAATCCCTACAAATTGGTTTGCAAACAATAATTACACATAAACAAATATTTCTTAACCCTTAATTAGCGGCTCACCACATAAGTCGAGTTAAATAAAGCTGGACTATGTGGCGGCGCTCGACATAACTCGAGTGGCAATTTCAGCACGTAATGTTGCTGAGAGAGAGAGACAAGTGGTGGCAGGAGAGTAGCGAGCGTATGACTGCTCCAGACCACCGCGGCGAACATACTGACACGAATCCCAGCTCCCTCCTCCCTCTCTCACTCGCTATATAAGGAATTGTATCGGGAAAGTGGCTAATTACATGCTTTTTGCACTCGCGTTGCACGGTTATTGCAAGAAAACTAGCCATCATAAAAGGATCGTTATGGTGTCATTCGAAAGCTCTGTTTATGCCCTTTCAGGGATAGGTACTTGTTTTACGTTCTGGGTCTTATTTAGGCATGAAAATGATCACGTAAACAGCCCTATTTTGGCTAAAAACACCCCGCTGGGCGGTACATATAAATAAACCGCATAGGCCGCTCGTAAGGTGTTAAAGGCAGATTTCACTAGCAAAAACGATTTACATATTAATTAATATCAAGAGATAAAACGGTAACTATAAACCTGGTGAAACAATTCAAGTAACCCCCCCTTCCCCACTCTACACACTTCCAACCTTCGCTAAACAATAACACCCCACCCACCCCTTCTCCGTGTAGCCCATCCCTCTCCTTCCCAGCAAATCTAACGACGCCATCTATGAGACATAATATGCAACAGATTAAGGGTGCGGGGGGGGGGGGGAGTGAGCGATCTTAGTAATATCAGAGCGAAAGACCCAGCGAAATTACCATTAGGTGGCCCAGTCGGAAAGGTGACCGACTGTACACAATTCCAACTGCGCTATCATAGGCTATGGATAGATGGATGGAAGGAGTAATTAATGGGGCCTAAGGAAAGCCTCTCTATAAACTACCCCTGAACCTGATATAACAGTAAGACGGAGTTACGTGAAGCACTGGGATAGCCCTTTGAGAGAGTAAGCCCACATAAGTGAAGCATGAAATTACCAGAACCGATTAAAAAAAGACTTCCAGCATCTCATAGCATTTATATTGAATAACAGATTCATGTATCAACTAATTATAAATTATAGACCAACTATAAGTAATACAGAGTATAATTGAATATTAACCAAACGAAAATAAAATTATATCAAGGAAACCTGCTCTCATTCAAGTTAACACTACAATTTATGATAGAGATCTTGAGCTTCCTAGCCCTATTGGATTGTCAAAATTACGAGTAAATGTTTAGTATGAAGCATTAGGCCTATCAATAAACTATATCAAAAATCGAGCCAACAATGTCCGACTAATTTTGCGGGCAAAGCAGTACAGGGGGTCATCAATTCATAATGAAATAAAAGTTATTCATGTGTTGGTAATGTACAGTCAATCATAAACATCCGTGAACCCCCACCCGCATGAGAGTATGGGTTGTAATGGATTGGTTTACATTTGTTTTTTCCCCTATGTGCATAAAGGAGATAAAAGGCAAAGTTGCCTATAACAGGTGTCTCTCCCAAGGTTGAAAGAGTGATAGACAGCCATAATCAAGGTACACTCGGATACCATAGTCTCTAGCCCACCCCACTCTGGCAAAAGGTGAGGCCAGGACCCTTTCTGCATGGCGGCCCACAGTGATGGTGAGGGGTGGGGTTTGAGAGAGAGGGCAACACACAAACAGAGCACAGTGTGAAGCATTTGAAGACTTCGAATCCTGTCCCAAATGTTTCACGCTGTGTTCGTGTGTGCGTTTCTCTCTCTCCCAAACCCCAGCCGTAACTATCACTGTGGGTCACCGTCCAGAAAGGGTCCTGGCCTAATCTTTTGCCAGAGTGGGGTGGGCTAGAGACTATGGTATCCGAGTGTACAGTACATTAGAGGTAATTTAGATGTGTTGGAGAGAAGTGTGGTGTGCTTGTTAAATGTAGTGTAATGAATAGGAGGAAGAGGTGTTTGTGAGAGTTAGCTGGATTACTCTATGTGTAGGTGAGGCACAAATAGAACAGAGGGGGAAAGAACGGTGATTGCCAGGTACAGGATGGGTGGGAAGGAAGGGTACGTGTTGAGTGGGGAAGTAGAGGAAGCAATCAAACCACCCATTTTTATTATTATATGTACACTCACGTGTACTAAAAGTTGCTCAGGGGTGGGTCCTTCCTTCCCCTACTCCACCCTGGGCAGGTGGAAGGGGGGAGTCGGGTCCAAGTCTACCTCTACCTTCATCCCCCAAACTATCCCCAACTCCCCCCACCTTCCTGTCTAGCTGGCGTTAGTGATTGGAGACGATTGTTCTCATGCAGTGGCGTATATACTGTAGGGGGGGGGGGGGGCACTCGGCCATCCCCCCCCCCCCCTTTTGTCCCAGTAGGCCTATATTATTCGTCAGGTTGGACGGTTGGTCAACTTGGTCGTGTACAGAACGTGTGAGTTCTGACTGGGAGAGTGGGAGTGCTGTGTACTAGTGTAGCGGCGCGCCCTGCAGTCTGTCAGTGTCACCGTCTGTGGATCTGATGTGAGGGGAACAGACTACCATCAGACGGATAGTGGTGTAATGGTGTTCAGCTCTGTGGCTTGCGTTGTGTAGTTCAAATGTTGTGAGTTTCGTTATTCAGGAATGTGTCATGGCTCGGGCTTTACCAAGCTAAATATTATATTTATATGCATATGGCTAGCAAAGACCGTAATAGAAAAAACAAAATTATGAATAGACAAAACGTTATAGGCAGAAGTGTGACCCGATAGGTAAAGTTTCTTAGTTTATTACTAATATTAAAAGTATATTATATTTCTCTTTGCTTTTCAGCAGGTAATATTTAGTGACCTTAAACTTAAAGCACCTAAGTTTCGCAAATAATGACAAGTTGTTAAATAGGAGGACAAATTCACAAACATGAAACGCCAAAAAACACTAGACTGTTATTTTTCACAAAGTTCACAATGTCATAAGAAACAAGACATTTGTGAGTCAGCGGACCCTTCTACAAGCCAGACAACTGCAGAATCAAGATCATCCAATTTTCCTGTAACTGCTGTAAGTTGAGATTATATTTCTTAGATGGTATTATAAATTATTTCTAATACCATTATGATTATACCCTAGCCTACACCTTTTTTTCCCTTTCACAATTCATGCTGTTGTGCAGCAATATATCCCTGCTGAGGCCTTTTGATGGAAAATATGGAGACCAAAATTATGTCAAGTTACCTTTTTTGTTTCTTAAAAGAAAAAAATGGTTGGGGGAGTTTCTGTTATCATTATACACAAAGTTAATTTGCGTTATCACTAAAAAAAACAGCGTCGTTTGACACCCTGCTCAAAAGGACCCTAAAAATGCTTGATTTTCAAAAAAATCCTGGGGGGGGGGGGGGGGGGTTACAGCGCCCCCCCAGATGTAGAGGCTCGCTTCGCTCGCCCACCCATTATATAACATTTAAAATAATGGATTCACCCCTATGGCCCCCCCTCCTTCCCAAGGATCTATATACGCCACTGTTCTCATGTATTGTAAATTATTGTTAAACCATCTTTACACATGCTTACAACATATAATTTTGTTTAGGAATATATTAATTCAATATACTGTATACGTTCTTTCTCCTCTTCCATTTCCCAAAAAATTGGTCTGCTTCGCAAGGTTTATAAAACATTTGCTTGTGACGCCACAGTTATCAAGTCTTTTTATGCTTTTATTTTGCCACATTTCGAGTACTGCTCACCTGTCTGGTTGTCAGCAGCTGACTGCCATCTCAAGTTGCTTGACAGGTCGCTAAATTCCATCAGTTTTATTCTACCTAATTTTTCTCTTGATCTGTGTCATCGACGTAAAGTTGGTGCCCTTAGTCTTTTATTTAAAGTTTTTAACAACCCTCAGCATCCCTTACATGGGGTTCTGCCTGGGCCCTATGTCCGGGCTCGTGCAACTGGATTCACAAGCAATCTTAATTATCTTGCCATGAGCCGTGTTAATTTTTCTACTACACAGTTTTCACGGTGTTTTGTGCCGGCCATGGTTGACTTGTGGAATAAGTTGCCAAATGAGCTAGTCAATTCAGCTAATATCTCCATTTTTAAGTCTAGAGTTAATGCTTTTTTGCAGCATTAATTATAATTTTTAAACTTATTTTATTCTATTTTATTGTATTATATTTAAGCTTGATATCCTCCACTGCATAATATGTTATCTGTGTTTAATATGTGTATATGTACAGTACAGTATACAGTGTATGTTTTTATTTTTTCCTAAGTTGCCATAGTCTCTCTCCAGTGCCTCCGGGTGTTTTGTGTGGATTGATCTTGATGGTGTTTCTGCACCCTGGTTGGAGACTTCGGCATCTCATATAATAATAATAATAATAATAATAATACTAATTTTATTCTCAAAATGAGTCCCTATACACAACGTGGGTTACAAGAATCTCGGCTGTATTGGTCCTCTCTCTCTCTCCTCTCTCTCTACGCGCAGACTACGAGGTCAGCTGATTCAAGTTTTTAAAAATATATAATGGGTTTGACAATGTGGATCATGGCAAAATGTTTAGCCTCAATATGAATACAATACGCAACCATGGCTGGCAGTAAGAATTGAAAAGGTTCAGCACTAGTATTTGTGGAAACTGTTTCCCATATAAGATCTGTTCTACCTGGAACAACTTTTCTCAGAAGTTGTAAACATTTCCCCAGTTAATTAAGCAGTTCAAGAAGGCAAGTAGATACTATTTTACACACTCTGTAAGGAGTGTACTGCACTGAACAATGTCTCACCTTCCACTTCAAATATTTCCCCGAAATGGACCGCAAGGGCTTTGAGATACTAACTATTCTTTGTAACTCCTTGTAACTCTCATTGCACACACGTTCTACAACAAAGATGTAACTGGTCTGAATGGGGTATATTTCCCTTCATTAGTGTGTGTAATGAATGTTGCCTGCATTCGATACACATAGAGGAGAGTTGATGGTAAAACTGTCTAGTAATCCTATGCATTATTTGGGGGTTTGTAGAGGTGAGAGGCTGGGATCACAGATAGAGGCAGAGAAGGGGGAAGTGAGATGGCGAGCCTTGCTACTCAAGGGCTCGATACTCAAACCTTAGTAAAAGTTAACACCGACTTTGATTGTAAGTTGTATCGAGTTCTACATTTAATTGATTGCAAACAAAGTGTATATAGGCCACATATACTGTAATTAAATGCAGACCGTTTATAGTATGTATGGTATTGAATAAAATAGGGAAACAGATTTAAATGATAAACGAAACAATCAATAACAGTCGCAACACTATTCCAGCCAATCTTTGCCTTTAGACCATTCCTTTTTATATTAAAAAAAAACCCTACTGTGTAAGTAATTTGAGAACCTAGGAGTAGATCGTAGAGGGCACGTTGATGTTTATTGCAATAATGGTGAACATAATATCCTGAGTACTGTATGAGATTGGATTTAATTACGGCATTATTATATTCGAATAACATTAATTCTTTATCGTAGAAAGTAGTGCAATGAGAGAGGGACACACATACACAGAGTGAGATAGATAGATAGAGAGAGAGAGAAGACCACTACAGCCGAAATTCTTGTAACCCACGTTGTTTATAGACTTACTTTCAGAATACAATTATACAGTATTTTGTATTAATAAATTCCTAATAAATTATATTGTAAATGTTGGCCATAGTAAGCATGTGCAAAGATGGTTTAGCAATAATTTACAATTAAAACAATCGTCTCCAATCACTAACTGCCAGCTAGACAGGAAGGTGGGGGGAGTTAGGGATAGTTTGGGGGTTGAAGGTGGGGGTAGACTTGGACCCGACTCCCCCCTTCCACCTGCCCAGGGCGGAGTAGGGGACGGAAGGACCCACTCCTGAGCAACTTTTAGTACGCGTGAGTGTACCAATATTTAACACCATTTTACTATCTATAGCTGTTGTGCGCACTATTATCTAATCCCTATAAATTAGTTATTATCTTACTCTCTTTATACTATATACTGCATATACCTATACATGGCTGTAGTGTATAATTTGTTTCCCTATATTCACTCATCCAACTTCCTCATACAGAGAGAGAGAGAGAGAGAGAGAGAGAGAGAGAGAGAGAGAGAGAGAGAGAGATAATTAATTGGAGCTGGAGGTGAAATGTTTATACAGATAATAATAATGAAGGGTTGATCGTGTTCTCTACTACCCCACCACACACACCCTCCTACAGTGTGCCAAAATTCGCCCATTTTCTTCGTGATCCCGAACCTAACATCTGAAAAAATATTGATACTGAAATTGGCTGCGAGCCTGTGACTGTCCCGGGGCGGCCGGGAGCCCCGCTAAACCTGCCATTCTATTTCTACATTAAACTCATCAAACGATAGTTGCTTTGCTCTACACTGTACTCTACATTGGCTATGATCTTAGAACTATTATATATCACCTGTATTGAAGTCCAAATGCAGCTACTAATGTAAATATAAACGGATAAATCCAGAGCTCGAGTCATGCGAGCTATTTGTTTACACTGTGAAAACACAACTTGTTCGGTTTGGTTCGGATGAGGTGACTGACTTTAGCACCAATATAACAAATATAAATTACAATAAGGAAACAGCCATTGTTCATAGAACGAACTCCTGGATGGGAGAGTCTGCTAAAACAAACAAACAAACAAACAAACAACCAATGTACCCCTACACTCCGATGTTATATTGCGCCGAAGGCTGAGTCAAGACGAACACAACTACCGTAATTTTATTGGCACTCGAATGCTCAATAATATGTAGATTAAAGGATAATAATAGGTATTTATCTAAAACTATGTATATTAACTAAACTACTCCATGTGTTTAATATATTGACTGAATTTCACTGAAATGAATAATGTAAAATATTAATTTAAGTTTGAATGTTAGTTTTCTGATGAAAAATGATCCCAGTTAACCCCCCGCCAAAATACACGATATTTGTTCGTATGTGTTAATTTTATGGGGTCTCTAATTTCTCAAAAATAGTGAATGAATATCAATTTTATGTGTTTGACAAAGAGCGCAAGACCTTGAGGCATAAGGTAGGTATAAATTAGTACGATTTTATGATGAATTATTGGTTTTTCAGGGGTATATATGTGGTTGGATCAATGGAAAACAACGAACCAATATCAGCTATGTTTTCCATTGTGGTGTTTCCGAGAATAATCCAATGATGACGTCAAATTAGCTTGCCGCCAATCAACTGTGGAACACTTGGAAATGTGTTTAGCTGTTATTTACCGATATATTTGTGGAAATAGAGTGAATTAAGGGGCTGGATTATAACATTGACTTCATGTGAAGTGCGAGTGCCCTACATTCTAAAATTGTGCATATTAATCTTGGGGAACTCATTATATAAGGTATAAGTTCAAGGTGATACTTTGGATAAACCTGACTTCTAGCAAGCACCAAACAGCGATTTTGTAAGTAGCCAAGCATATTATTTTTTCAGATAAGCCTAGGCCTACTTGTATTAGCCTAGGCCTATGATGATAATGATGATTTGAAGCAGAAATGAGTAGCCTAGGCTGAGGCTAGGCGTATTAGGCTTAGGATAACCCATTATCCAACAATCTTAGGACTGCCCCCACTAGTGGGGCTATGTATAATGTATTGATAGGCTAATGAAGATCAAGGAAGATTTGAGGTTAAAGACAGTAAAAAATAAGGTTAGCTAGGCAGCTGGGAATCTGGTTCTGGTAGGCAAGACTCAGAGCCCACTCTTAACCCGGGAACGGCGAAGGTCCTCAATTATGGTAATTATTTAGAAGATGACATTTTTTTCTAGTTATTAAAAACTTACTCTATGGTGTATTATATGATATATAGAAGAAATAGAACTGTTAAAATGACCTGGGAAGTGTATATTAAACTTAGCCTAGACCAACATTCATGTATTTTTTTTTTTTTTTGTAAGGCTAGGCTAGGCTAACCTAGCTTAGGCTACTCTTGAGTTTTGGAACACAGTAGGCCTAAGCCTAGGCCTATTTTAGATGTCTAACTTTTAAAATAATAATATAAAAATACGTAGGCTAGGCCTAGGATTTTTTTTTTTTTATCATTATACAGAAAGTTCATTTGTGTTATCACTCAAAAAAACAGCGTCATTCGACACCCTGGCTAGGCTATAGCCTATGACAATAACAGTTTGCCGTCATGCCGTGGGATTATAGGGGATAATAGGGGCCGCCTATAGGATTTATTGAGGAGCCCTCACCACCGCCTTGCCCCTCCCCAGGGCTTGTTGAAATTCTCATCTAGCCTACTGCCTAGTTCCTCAATGGTCAACCTATTATTGTATCCCACGACAGTCAAAATAGATGCGAACATGCAAGTAGAGGTAAACAAGGCACGGCCTGGCAGGCGGTAGCCTACGCCCGAATACTACATCCTTACCATTATTTTTTAGGTACCCGGTACGGTACCGGTATATAAGCTGAAGCCTATGAAACGGTACGGATACAATCCTGTGTAGGGGGGGTGAACCTGTACATAGGCTAGCCTATATCTCAATAATTTGGTAATGTTACAATTTTTTTTTTTACATTTTACATTCATAAATATTCCACTAATAGGCTATACTAGTTATTTAAGGTTAGGTTAGGTTTTGGTTAGGATAGGCTAGGTTAAAGATATTGTTCAATGTTTCTTAGTACCGTAAATAGGCATCTGAAAAACAGTTCCCGCGGGCCGCTACACAGAATCTTATGAACAGTACGTAACAGACAGTCCTAACCTAACCTAACTTAGTGTCCAAAGTGAGGTCTGCTGCTAGCCTATGTTCTTATAACATTTTCTGCCAAAGTACCGGCACAATTTAATAAAGAGTGTACACTGTACCAGTACAGTACTGTACTGTATAGGCCTAGCCTAGGTTAAGCCTGCCACCCTACAGTGCATTTATAGAGTTTTCGGCCATGATTTGGGTAGACCTGTCACTGAAGAATACTTTCGCAGTCTTACGGTACCATTTGTTTTTGTTTTCAAGGTATAGGCTATAGGCAGAATAGGCTACAGTAGTATCTTATCTACTGGTATCTTATTTTATTGTAGTTTATATTATGAGTGGAAGATTTGCAATAACTTACCCTAACCAAAGTCCAAACTTAGTGTCCAAAGTGGGATCTGCACCCTGCCTCTATGTTCTCATTTTGTATACCGGTAACTTTTTTAACCAGATTACCGGTACAATTTAATAAGTGTACAGCCAGCAGCTAGGCCTACCGCCTACAGTGCATTTATAGATTTCCCGGAATCCCGGCCATGACTTGGGTATCACTAAAGAATCTTTCTGCAGCCTTATGTACAATTGTTTGTTTTTATTTCTTCAAGGAATATAGTACAGTAGTTTATTGTTCAACTGTTTATCATGTTATGAGTAGATAATTTGCATTACCTTACCCTAATCTAACTTTACTTAGTCTTAGTGTCCAAAGTGGGGGCTGCCACTATCCCCACAGTCCACACACCCGCTAACTAACATATATTATTGGTATGTCTTGTCATTACTATAACCTGACTTCATGGGGGTAACGGAGACTTGATTGAATATTTTCGGAATTAGCCTAGCAGAATCTTGAGTCTTTTAAAGTTGTGAAAATTAAAGTAAGTTTCTACGTTCCTACTGATTGTACTTAACCCGAGATGGGAATAGCCTACCCAGGTATTTTTTACTCGGCCCAGGGAAAATAATAGACAAACAATAATGTTCTAATCAAAGTTTATTCTTGAAACTTGGTACCGGTATATATTTTAACCAGTACTCTATAGTAACTCATGTATCATATGAAAGGATATAAATTAAGTATGTAATAGTTCTTGGAATGCAACAACAAATATACATGAAATCTTTATTGGACAAAAGTTACAAAACTAAAACAGGGACTGCTAAGAATAATTTAAAAACCTGTTTTCAATGCCTATATTAGTGGACCTGAAGTGAATCCCTTCGAGACTGAAGTACAGGCAGCCAGCTCCCCTAGTATCCTGATTAAACACCAGTAAACATACATAACATCCCTTTTACTTACAATATTATTCATTCCTTTTAATAAATTTTGAGCATGTATTGTGCGTATATTTACCTTCACATCTCAAAATTTCTCCGGCGGCTGGGGGGCTACGCCCCCCGGACCCCCTGTTATGTAGCGGGGCGCTGCGCACCCCGCACCCCCCGCGGATGCCGCGCAAAGTTGATCTTTATAAGCTTAGAAAAATGATCCAGAACAGGATAATTTCTGTTTTGGTACCCTGCCCTCCTACCCCACCCATCCTGTACTGAGCCCCAGGCTGTCTCCAAAGGTACACCTAGTAACAAATAATAAATTGTTATCCACGCTTTCATGTGGGGATCCACGATTATTTATGAGTGACTGTACCAAAGAAGGGTACTGATTAAGTTCTGGAAAACAGTCTCACACTAATGCTTCAATTATAGACCCAAGCACACACACACACAGTAACACAGAACCTTACTTATATGAAATGGCTAACTTGAGAGTCTAATAAAGTATCCAGCTGGCATCCCCCAGGGCTGGCACCAAACACCAGCAGTTGGGGGTGGCACAAAATATATGGTAGGCTACAATATTTGTGACGCTTCTGCATAGTAGCCACGTGCGGGCATGCGCGCGCGTCGGCTGCCCAGCCGTTTAGAAACCGGCTGGCGGCAGCCGGCCGGCAGGCTTTTCCTTAGTATATATCCTACGACAACGTAACTAATGTCTGGGATATTCTTATGTTGTTTCACAGCTTGAAGCTGCCCTTATTCTTAACCAACGCATCTTAGTATATTTTATTCTCGATAGTTGATTGTTTCATTATAATATATAAGATGTAAGTCTAGTGAGAGTGGTAGGAGACGAGCGGGAGAGAGAGACCGGCTGGGGGACGTTGCTTCGCGCGGAGAGTCTAGCTTGGGACGAGCCTGATGTTGCCACGTGCATTTGATTGCAATGTTAGGCTTAGTTTCGACTCACGCACGGGGTAGAGGATTTTGACCCGGCAACTGTGTTGAGTGTTGCCAAGCATGGGATGTATTTTGCATGCCTAGGGTGGGATCCAGACAGATTCAAGACTCAGAGCTCACCTCACTGTCGTACCCTTCGGACCCCCTTGATATCTATCCCTCTCAACCCCACTTAGAAACTTTCTCTCTTACTTTGTATACCTTCCTTCCACTACTTCACCAATCTATTTAATTATCCCATCCCCTTGATAGAGCTTATATCTATTATTGTATTAACGACGAGCTCTCAGATAATTAGATAGGATTTTGGGCCTTATGCAGAGACGTAATTGTTAATGAGACCTAGGAAGCTTTTTTGTTGTCTCATATTTGGTGGTTTCATGCTTGCTAGTGTGTTCTTGTGTCAGGTTAGCAGGGGCTAGACCGGAGAGAAGGTTTTTTGCGATCCTTTAAGTAAAGTCTGCTGGTGCGAGTCCTGTGGACCCGCACGATTTCACTAGGATACCCGTGGGAGTCTGGGGGCATTTTCTTGTCTGTGTCCCTGTGTGTCTAGTGTTGTGTTGTGTGAGGGCCCTTGCCTAGTCCACTCAGCACTGCGCTAGCACGTCTTGCTTTTGTTTTTAGGGTCGCCAGGAGAGAGTCAGATACTTGCGATCTGAGTCTCTCAAGAGAGCACCCTTTCAATTAGAGTAATTTGGCGCACAGACTTGGGAACGTCCCTAGGCTAGAGCAGGTGGCTCAGCCCGGGTATCCGAAGCCTATATCCTTCCGGCTAGACCTCTGCCACCTGGCAGATTAATAGCTAGTGGTTTATTATTTCTGTATGCTTGTTATTGTGCCACAGTTTACCGTTTTTGTGAGCATTGTGAGTCAGGGTGTGGCTTAGAGACTCTGTCCGAGCAGGCTTGCCTGACTAAGAGTGAGAAGCACACCTGTATGTGGTTATGTTGCGAGTTGCTGCCTTTATTTAATTATACCTATGCCATTATACACTGTATGGCCTATCACTAGTATTTATTCCTGCTTATGAGTTAAGAGTTCTCTAAATCCGTAACGTACTTTCTTTGCTAAGCATCAGATCCTACAGTAGCCGCATGCAGTTTAGAAACCCGCATCTTGTCTACCTGTACGATGTTTTGAGGACTGTTTGCTTTCACCTTCTTTCACGCAGGGGTGATTAGTTGTATTAATTAACGTAACGTTAAATGTACTTTCTTCTAGTTTGTTATTAAATTGTTTCTGCAATTTAATTCCGTTATCTATCTTTTCCTTGAAGCTTTAAGTCAACTTAGTTGTGTGATCTTTTATATAGCCTGCTTAACTATCAGCAGTCTATAGTGCGTGCACCCTGTAACCGAGTCATAGGATACCTCGTTGTCCAGGCAGGACTCTTGACGGTTTAGGGTGGTTTGTTGCCTGGGTTTATAGATAAGGGTTGGATCTAGCGTTTTCCGTTGTTGCTTGCTGCCGCATACCTAGTCCAATAGAAAGAGCCCAGTGTTTATATATCCCAGGATGTAACAAATGGCGACCTTGCATAGGATTTACTGAACAGAGGAATATAGTGGTCATTTGTTTTGAGATTCCTTATGATTAGAGGAATACAGTGGACATAGAGTTTTTTTTTGGAGCAACCAATATAACACATTAAAGACTTTAAATAACATTAGTATATACATACTTGCATAGGAGATAAGGCACATTCTATAACCGTGATAATTACTGCAGTACACAAGCATGTCTAATACATCAGAACACAGTGATGGGTCAGGTCACGATACGGGCTCGGAGGGAGAAAGACCTGTGGAGTGGCTAGTCGATAGCGAGGAGGGTGCTAGAAGATTTTTAGAGGTGCCCCTTACCACTGCCAGGGTGTTGAAGCTGAATAAGTATGGCTTAAAGTGTGTGGCAGGTCTTCAGGGTCACCAGGGTTTAAGTGGCATGAGGAAAGATCAGCTGAGGACTTTGATATTGGGTTTAGAAGGGAGAGACCTGGGTGGAGAGGCGACTGGGGGCCCCGGTCCCCAGCCCCCCCTCCACTCTACCCCCGTATCAAACGTCAGGGTGCCTGAATTTAGTACATACCCCCAAGTTGATGGTCAATGGCAGCGTGGAATTCAATCACAGGGACCCTCTCCATTAAATGCACCTTCCCCTCCTCAAGGGTTGACTCCAGATTTGTTGTTTCGGCTTGAGATGGCCAAGGTTGAGGTTGCTAGAGCTCAGGTTGAGGCTGCTAGAGCTCAGGTTGAGGCTACCAAAAGACAGGCTAGTGTGCAGGCTGAGGCTGCAGAGAGAACAGCTATACGAGAGGCTGAACTGCAGGCAGAGTCTACTAGGTATCGGGCTGACAGGGAGCTGGAGAGATCTCGAGTGGAGGTAACAGGGCGAAATATTGGGGGAGGTAACAGACATCGGGACCAATCATTGTCGCACCTGCTTAAACTAGTTCCTGTGTTCGATGAATTATGTGTGACTGAGTTTTTTATGCGATTTGAGAAGAAGTGTCAGGAACACCAGTGGTCTCAGGAAAAGTGGGCAGCATTAGTTTCATCAAGACTCCTAGGAAAGGGGCTAAAAGCGTATGATGCACTACCTTTAGAGTCCTGTGTAGTTTATGATGAGCTAAAGAAGGCTGTGCTACGGGCCTATGAGTTACAACCAGAAACTTACCGCTTGAAGTTTCGGGGTGTTACTAAGGGCAAGGATAGTACCTTCCTAGAACACGCCCGGGACTTGTCTGATGCACTACGACATTGGCTGCGTTCTGAGAGGGCAGCTACTTTTGAGGAGTTGAGTGAGCTGGTTCTCTTGGAGCAGTTCTTTAAGTGCACAGGCGGGGACTTAACATTAAATATAAAGGAGAAAAATCCTAGAACTCTCCAGGAGGCAGCAGAAATGGCTGACCTCCGACTGTCATTAATTCGAGGGTGCGAAGCAGCAGCTAGGAGTGAGTCGGGTGCAAAGGATCGTACCCTTCCCCCTCCCAAGAATTTTGATACACATAAATACACAAAACCATCTAGCACTGACAATAAAACTGAACATAAACCAAATACCGTCCCGTATAAGAAGTCTAATGGTACCTCCCACTCCCAAGGGAAACCAAAGAGTAAAGAGTGCTTTGCATGTCACAAGGAGGGTCACTTTGCAAAAGCTTGTCCGAACAAGCCACCAAACAAGGTTGTGTCATTTGCCCGCAGCATAGGGGTGTCGTCTATATCTTCTGAGTTTGCCAAGGGTAGTTCGTCAGAGGGTGGGACACAGCCTGTGTTCAAGAGTCCGGAAGGCTCGAACCCTGTCCGCGACGTCTTTGGGGGTCATAGAGGGCATGGTTTTGTGAGGTGGGCTGGCGAAAGGCGAGGAGTTAAGCTATTGCGTGATACGGGGGCTTCTCAGACCTTGTTAAAGAACTTTACTGGTAGGCCGATTAGCGCTGCTCGGGTGGTGGTAGTTCAGGGGATCAATGCTACGAAGTCCTACCCGCTGGTGCGGATGGAGCTGGAGGTGGGTGGTATGGCGAAGGAGCTGGATGTCGGAATTGTAGAGAACTTGCCTGTTGGGGGCATCGACCTCCTCCTCGGCAACGACTTTGCGGTGCCTGCTTCTAAGGTTTCACCCTTGGTCGTTGCCGAGAAGGTGGCCGACGTTAGTAGGGAGGAACAGGAGTGGGTTGAGAAGTGTAGCGTACAAACCATGGCGTGTGTTGTGACGCGTTCTCAGACATCCGGAGCCTTGCAGCCACCACCTCAGTCTATCAAACCGCGGAGGAAAGGTCACAAGAAAACGGGAAGTGTTGGTCAATTGGAGAGTTTTGAGCCGGCAGTGTTTCTTGGTGACTCATTATTGGCACCTATGTTAGAGTCTGGAGAGGCCCCGGGGCCTGTCACCGCTAGTGCAGGTGCAGGGCAGGAAGAGACTCTGAGACAGCATCGTTATGCGCAGCGTGAGGAAAGGATGGCTCAGCGGGACATGGGAGGTGGAAATAAATTATTTAAGATCAACTTGGATAATCTCGCACCTGCTGATATATGTTCCTTGCAGCTGGAAGATCCTGAAGTCAGGGCGTGTGGTAATGGTGCTGTCGAACTGGAGAGCGATGGGGATGCGCAGCCTGGTGATTTTTTCTTGTCCGAGTGGATCTTGTATCGGAGACATCAGGATCCCAAGAAAAAGTGGGATGGCGGGTCAGGATTAGTGGACCAGTTAGTAGTACCGAGGGTGTGCCGTGAGAGCTTATTGAGATTAGCTCATGATGTGCCTTTGGCAGGGCACCTGGGGGCACGTAAGACGGAGGCAGCTCTGAGCAAGCTTTTCTGGTGGCCTGGGTTAAAGGCGAGTGTCGTGTCATGGGTGTCACAGTGTCACACTTGTCAAGTTGTTGGGAAACCCAATCAGGTCATCCCGAGAGCCCCGTTACAACCCATCCCTGTCATTGGGCCGCCCTTCAGCAAAGTAGTTATCGATATGGTTGGCCCATTGCCCCCCATTAGTGCTGGCAATAAATTTTTACTAACTGTAATGGATGTAGCAACACGGTATCCAGATGCTTACCCCAAGCGCAACGGGATGGCTAAGACTGTTGTCAAAAACCTACTTGTCTATTTCTCTCGTTATGGCTACCCTCAGGAGATCCAGTCTGATCAGGGATCCAATTTTACTTCTGCTCTGTTTAAGCAGACCATGCAGCAACATGGGATAGTGTCTGTGGTGTGATCTGCCTACCATCCCGAGAGTCAGGGAGTTTTGGAAAGGTGGCACTCGACTCTCAAGAGTATGTTGCGGTGTTATTGCATGGAAAATGGGAAGGACTGGGATCTAGGTCTCCCATACGTTTTATTTGCTGCGAGAGAAGTACCTGGGGAGAGCTTGGGATTTAGCCCGAACGAGTTGGTTTTTGGACACAGGGTCAGGGGGCCCCTCCACATAGTCAAGGAGATCTGGGAGGGAGTCACAAAGCCATGCTCGCTTCTAAAGTATGTTGTTGAAAGCCGTGAGAGAATGCTAAAGAGCCTGGAGGTAGCAGGTCGGAACCTTAAGAGTTCACAAACTCAGATGAAGGACAGATACGACCAGAAGGTGAAGCTGAGGGAGTTTGAAGTAGATCAGGAGGTACTGATACTACTGCCTCTGGTGGGACACCCCTTGTCTGCCAAGTATTCTGGTCCGTATCGGGTTGTAAGGAAGGTTTCTGATCTCGACTATTTAGTAGCTACTCCTGATCGTAAGAAAAAGAACCAACTTTGCCATGTAAATCTGATGAAAGAGTATGTGAGGCGCCCCTCCGAGCCTCTCACTGTCCCGGTGTTGATCTGCAGCGATCGTGGTGGAGAAGGAGGAAGGGACAGTCAAGCTGCGGGGGAGGATAATTGGGATTGTCATGTTTCCGCGGATCAGTGGGCGGGGAATTCTAGACAAGTGGCTCACGAGTTGATATTGCACCTGCCTGAGCAACAGCGTGTAGCTGTGCAGCACTTGTTTGATTCAAACCCAGCTGTTTTCGCGGAGCATCCTGGCCTCACTACTCAAGCGGTGCACGATGTCGATGTTGGGGACCACCCGCCCTTTAAATCAGTGCCATACCGTGTTCCCCCTATTAAATTACCAGCATTAGGGAAGAGCTGGATTATATGCTGAAACGTGGGCTGATTTCTGAGGGTGCAGTAAGGTGGACTTCCCCAGTCACACTGCAGCCCAAACCAGATGGCAAGGTGCGGTTTTGTATAGATTTCCGCAGGTTGAATGGTTTAACCCCCACAAATGCCTACCCTCTCCCTCGCGTGGACGACAGTGTGGATAAGATAGGAAAAGCCAAGTTCCTCACTAAGATAGACCTTATTAAGGGTTATTGGCAAGTGCCCTTGTCTGAGCGAGCGCGAGAGGTGTGTGGGTTTGTGGTGGATGGTGCCACATATCGTGCCATGTTATGCCATACGGGCTGAAAAATGCCCCTGCAACGTTTCAGAAATTAATGAACGACATTGTAGCCGACATTCCCAACTGTACGGTGTACCTAGATGATGTCATAATATACGACGATGATTTTAACAGTCACTGTGCTCACATCGGACAGCTTTTTAATAAACTGAATGAAGCAGGTTTGGTGGTAAACCTGGGTAAGTGCAATTTTGTCAAAGCCACAGTTTTGTACCTGGGGTTCGAGGTGGGGATGGGTCAGGTGTGCCCTCCACAGACAAAGATCAAAGCCATCGATCAGTTTCCCCAGCCTACGACTAAGAAACAAATCGTGCGGTTTCTAGGTATGATAGGCTATTATCGTCGCTTCATCAAAGGCTATTCGACTGTACTTGCACCTTTAACTGACTTATTATCTAAGGACAAGAAGTTCCGGTGGGTTCCTGAGTGTGCAGAGGCGTTTTCCTTGGTGAAACACCTGTTATGTACCCACCCCATACTCAGGGCCCCGGACTTCAGTAGACCTTTTCAGCTGGCGACTGATGCCAGTGGCGTAGGGGCTGGGGCTGTCTTGTTACAGACAGATGATGAAGGTATCGAACATCCAGTGAATTTTTACAGTAAAAAATTCAATAGTGCACAAAGGAATTACTCTGTAATTGAAAAAGAACTCCTGGCGATAGTGCTGGCGCTCAGGCACTTCGATGTATATGTTCCTGCTTTCGGACCAGTCATAGTGGTTTATACCGATCATCACCCTCTGAAATTCTTGAATCAGTTTCATAACCGGAATATGAGGCTGACCAGGTGGTCACTCATGCTTCAGGAGTATAATCTGGACATACGCCATATTGCCGGTTCTGATAACGTGATAGCGGATTGTCTATCAAGGGTGGATGATGTTGGTTAGACTGCCACAGGATTGAGGGTTGAGTGTGGAGGAAAATAGGCTGTCACTGTAGTTCAGCCGAAAAAAACAAATTAAAAAAAAGCAAAAACCTTATAAAAACTCTTTATTTTTTATAACGTGTAGAATTTTGTATAAGATGTTGTAGCAGTATCTAAGTTGAATGTTTTCGCTTATTGTCGCTAAGTTAGTTGAACTTGCTCGGTGGAGCGCAACAGTTTTTATTTTTTTTATATATAGTGCCTTGTGTCGCAACAGTGTGTGGTTGTTGTTGTTGTTGTTGTTCCCTAAGCTGCCTGGCCGAACAGCCCCGAGTCCCTGAGAAAGGCCATGGCCACGATCGGGCTTTCCCACAGAACTCTCATTGAGTGTAGATTGTGTTGTTGGCGTAAGTGGTTGTGTGAAATGCAGTCTTCTATGATGTGTTTAATGGTATGGGGTGCTGTGTTACATCCCGGGCAGGCGTCGACAACGGAGTCATCCAGTCTCTTCTGATAGCTCAGGAGAGCTGGATGGTATCCGCATCTCAGCCTGGCCAGGTGGACTCTGTCCTCGCGAGGAAGGGAGGATTCGGAAGGATGGATTTCGGGAGGTCGTGCATGCAGCTGTGTGTTGTCCCCTCCCTGGGGGCACGGGTCCTTGGAGCGGCTTCGGTCACGCCGGGAATTTCCACAGTGTGTGGTACTATGAGAAGCTTTCTGTTAGATATGAAGAACTTAGTCAAGGGTCTTATATCTTGGGGGAGGTGTGACGCTTCTGCATAGTAGCCACGTGCGGGCATGCGCGCGCGTTGGCTGCCCAGCCGTTTAGAAACCGGCTGGCGGCAGCCGGCCGGCAGGCTTTTCCTTAGTATATATCCTATGACACCGTAACTAATGTCTGGGATATTCTTATGTTGTTTCACAGCTTGAAGCTGCCCTTATTCTTAACCAACGCATCTTAGTATATTTTATTCTCGATAGTTGATTGTTTCATTATAATATATAAGATGTAAGTCTAGTGAGAGTGGGAGGAGACGAGCGGGAGAGAGAGACCGGCTGGGGGACGTTGCTTCGCGCGGAGAGTCTAGCTTGGGACGAGCCTGATGTTGCCACGTGCATTTGATTGCAATGTTAGGCTTAGTTTCGACTCACGCACGGGGTAGAGGATTTTGACCCGGCAACTGTGTTGAGTGTTGCCAAGCATGGGATGTATTTTGCATGCCTAGGGTGGGGTCCAGACAGATTCAAGACTCAGAGCTCACCTCACTGTCGTACCCTTCGGACCCCCTTGATATCTATCCCTCTCAACCCCACTTAGAAACTTTCTCTCTTACTTTGTATACCTTCCTTCCACTACTTCACCAATCTATTTAATTATCCCATCCCCTTGATAGACCTTATATCTATTATTGTATTAACGACGAGCTCTCAGATAATTAGATAGGATTTTGGGCCTTACGCAGAGACGTAATTGTTAATGAGACCTAGGAAGCTTTTTTGTTGTCTCATATTTGGTGGTTTCATGCTTGCTAGTGTGTTCTTGTGTCAGGTTAGCAGGGGCTAGACCGGAGAGGAGGTTTTTTGCGATCCTTCAAGTAAAGTCTGCTGGTGCGAGTCCTGTGGACCCGCACGACTTTGCTAGGATACCCGTGGGAGTCTGGGGGCATTTTCTTGTCTGTGTCCCTGTGTGTCTAGCATTGTGTTGTGTGAGGGCCCTTGCCTAGTCCACTCAGCACTGCGCTAGCACGTCTTGCTTTTGTTTTAGGGTCGCCAGGAGAGAGTCAGATACTTGCGATCTGAGTCTCTCAAGAGAGCACCCTTTCAATTAGAGTAATTTGGCGCACAGACTTGGGAACGTCCCTAGGCTAGAGCAGGTGGCTCAGCCCGGGTATCCGAAGCCTATATCCTTCCGGCTAGACCTCTGCCACCTGGCAGATTAACAGCTAGTGGTTTATTATTTCTGTATGCTTGTTATTGTGCCACAGTTTACCGTTTTTGTGAGCATTGTGAGTCAGGGTGTGGCTTAGAGACTCTGTCCGAGCAGGCTTGCCTGACTAAGAGTGAGAAGCACACCTGTATGTGGTTATGTTGCGAGTTGCTGCCTTTATTTAATTATACCTATGCCATTATACACTGTATGGCCTATCACTAGTATTTATTCCTGCTTATGAGTTAAGAGTTCTCTAAATCCGTAACGTACTTTCTTTGCTAAGCATCAGATCCTACAGTAGCCGCATGCAGTTTAGAAACCCGCATCTTGTCTACCTGTACGATGTTTTGAGGACTGTTTGCTTTCACCTTCTTTCACACAGGGGTGATTAGTTGTATTAATTAACGTAACGTTAAATGTACTTTCTTCTAGTTTGTTATTAAATTGTTTCTGCAATTTAATTCCGTTATCTATCTTTTCCTTGAAGCTTTAAGTCAACTTAGTTGTGTGACCTTTTATATAGCCTGCTTGACTATCAGCAGTCTATAGTGCGTGCACCCTGTAACCGAGTCATAGGATACCTCGTTGTCCAGGCAGGACTCTTGACGGTTTAGGGTGGTTTGTTGCCTGGGTTTATAGATAAGGGTTGGATCTAGCGTTTTCCGTTGTTGCTTGTTGCCGGATACCTAGTCCAATAGAAAGAGCCCAGTGTTTATATATCCCAGGACGTAACATATTACACACCATTCGGGTGATAGAGAGGGACAGAGATAGACAAACATAGACAGACAGAGACACAGAAAGACAGACACAGACATACAAAGAAACTCACTTGTAAGGAATGGCCAGAGTAAGGACCTGTTGTTGTGTCCAGTTGGTGTCCACCAGCGGCCCCACCCGGCACCAGTGGTCGGGGGTGGCGCCAAGGAACTGGTACGACATCACCACCATTGGCGACGCAAAACACGCTGGTGACGATCAATATCAACAGCCAACATTAAGGGGAGACTGGCCGTTTGTTTGGTCTATTAATTCATTTATTCATATATTTGTTTAGTTTCCTCCCTAGACCTCCATCAATCTTAGAAAAACACCCCCTAGACTCCCCTTTAAGATAAATTTGTACATTTTTCGGTAGAAAAATGTCCCGGCCGGAGGCCGATTCCTCTTAAAATTGCAGGCTCGCTTTCGCTCGCCAGGAAATAATTGACACCTAAATGGTACGAAAGGTCTTAAAATTGACAACGAAATGGGTCGAAAGGTGTTAAAATCGCAAACTAATGGGCCGAATGTCTTATAATCTCAAAACTAGTGGGGCTAAACATTAGGGAGAAGGGGGTCCAGAAAAACGGTCTGCCTCCCCTTAACAGGCATAGTTATCAACACACTTCCTTCATTTTCATTTCACTTTATAATTAATAGTATTTCCTGTTAACGTACACTCACGCGTACTAAAAATTGCTCAGGGGTGTGTCCTTGCTTCCCCTACTCCACCCTGGGCAGGTGGAAGGGGGGAGTCGGGTCTAAGTCTACCCCCACCTTCCACCCCCAAACTATCCCCAACTCCCCCACCTTCCTTCTCTTACTGGCAGTTAGTGATTAGCGACGATTGTTCTCATATATTGCAAATTATTGTTACACCATAATTGCACATGCTTACAATTGCCAACATTTAAAATGTATTAGGAATTTATTTATACAATAATCTGTATAATTGTGTTCTCAATTTGAGTTTCTATACACAACGTGGGCTACACAAACCTTGGCTTTAGTGGTATTGTGCTTCTCTCTCTCTCTCTCTCTCTCTATATATATATGCGTGTATTTGTCTTTCTCTCATTGCACTACTTTCTACGATCAAGACTTAATGTGATTTGAATATATTTATACCGTAATTAAGTCCAATCTTATACAGTATTCAGGATATTATGTTCACCATTATTGCAATACTCATCAACGTGCCGGCACCTCTACGATCTACTCCTAGGTTTTCAAATTACACAGTCGGTCTGTAGATCATAAAAGGAAAGGACTAAAGGCAAAGATTGGCTGGAGTAGCGTTGCGACTGTTATTGATTGTTTCGTTTATCATTTCAATCAGTTTCTCCCATGTATTCAATACTATACATACTATAAACGGTCTGTATTTAATTATATGTGGCCTATACACTTTGTTCAATTAATTAAATGTAGAACTCGATACAACTTACTATCAAAGTCGGTGTTAACTATTAGTAAGGTTTGAGTATCGAGCCCTTGAGTAGCAGGGCTCGCCTTCTCACGTCCCCCTTCTCTAGCTGTCTCTATCTGTGATCCCAGCCTCTACCTCTAGAAACCCCCAAATAACACATACAATACCAGGGACGTCCTTTCCATCCTATTTTAGGAACTATTAGGCGATTTAATTCAGATTAGGAAGGACCTATAACAATGATAAGGCTTCAAACTATCTCAACCAACCCTTTCCACTACCACAGATCCTTCTTAAGCTGCAAAATATCATCTAAATATAGCTAGAATAAAATATAAAACACGTCGCTGGTACTCAAAGGGATAATGAATAGGTTTAATAGACAGTTTTACCATCAACTCTCCTCTATGTGTATCGAATGCAGGCAACATTCATCACACACACTAATGAAGGGAGATATACCCCATTCAGACGCGTTATATCTTGGTTGTAGAAAGTGTGTGCTATGAGAGAGTTACAAGGAATAGTTAGTATCTCAAAGCCCTTGCGGTCCATTTCGGGAAAATATTTGAAGTGGAAGGAGAGACATTGTTCAGTGCACTACACTCCCTACGGTGTGCGAAATACTATCTACTGACTACTGTCTTCTTGAACTGCAACTTTTGAGGACAGTTTTTTCCAGGTAGAATATATCTTAAATGGGAAACAGTTTCCACAAATACTAGTGCTGAACCTTTTCAATTCTAACTGCTAGCCATGGTTGCGTATTGTATTCATATTGAGGTTAAACATTTTGCTATGATCCACATTTCCAAACCCATTACATATTTTAAAAACTGGAATGAACTGACCTCGTAGTCTGCGTGTTGAGAGAGAGAGAGAGAGAGAGAGAGAGAGAGAGAGAGAGAGAGAGAGAGAGAGAGAGAGAGAGAGAGAGAGAGAGAGAGAGAGAGAGAGAGAGAGAGAGAGAGAGAGAGAGAGAGAAGCAGAATATCCCTACAGCCGAGATTCGTGTAACCCACGTTGTGTAGACTCATTTTGATAATCAATTATACAGTATATTATATTTATAAATTCATAATAAATTTTAAATGTTGGCCATTGTAAGCATGTGCAATGATGGTTTAACAATAATTTGCAATGCACGAGAACAATCGTCGCTAATCACTGACTGCCAGCTAGAGAAGGAAGGTGAGGGAGTTGGGGATAGTTTGGGGGTGGAAGGTGGGGGTAGACTTGGACCCGACTCCCCCCTTCCGCCTGCCCAGGGTGTAGTAGGGGAAGGAAGGACCCACCCCTGAGCAACTTTTAGTACGCGTGAGTGTACATCTTTATAAAACAGTAACGTGTATTGGTTCCAGTGATCCATTTACTAATATTGTAGACATGATTATTTTTTTTTTGGCCATAATATTCGTGTTATGTCCTTGATAAACTATAGGCCTACAAAACTAATACGATTTATATTGCATAATAAATACCAGAACCAATTACTAATATAGTAAAACGCTAATTCATAATTTTATAGTGCAGTCTAAACTTTCCCAAAGCAAGAATAGACCTGGTTTGAAATTTGTCTTTATAAATAATAAAACAATATATGTTTGTGTGAAAATAATATGCCTGCGTTTGTCGTTTGTCGATGCAGTTTATAACCATAGTCTTAAACATGGATAAGGCATTCATTGTTTCCCTTCTTTAATTCTTGCAAACTTTTAATAGTGAAAACGATTAAAGTATCGTAGAAAGGTTTGTGATGACTTGCATTACCTACATCCATTTTGCACAGGGATTGCCGCCAGGATTCGTGCCACGCATACAGGTTAATTATATTTTGTGAAAGGGAAAGTGAACTCCCGCCTCTGCTAATTCCTTAAGGGAGCCCACCTCGCTTTGTTCTCTTTATCTCCCTCTCTCTTTGGCTTGTATATATTCGGCCCCATTCAGCCTTCTGTTTTAAGACGTTTACCCCCATCCAGGTGTCAATATTTTCCTGGCGAGCGGTAGCGAGCCAGCATATATATATTTTTGTTTTGACAGCAAGCTAAATTTGTACATTTTTCGATAGAAAAATGTCTCCGGCGAAGCCGGATTTCTCCATACAATGCTGGCTCGCTATCGCTCGCCAGGAAGAAATCGACACCTGAATGGGGATAAACGTCTTAAAACAGTTGGCTGAACGGGGCCGAATGGATACAAGCCAGGAAAAGAGAGAAAAGGAGAGAAAGATACAAACAAAAATGGTGACCCCCCTTAAGGACCGTCCATACTAGTGTTCGTGTCCAGGAAACACTATGTCATTGTTCGTGTCCAATGTTGCGTCCACACTGACATACCCTTGAGTTCTCAGTTGTGAGTCTGACAGTGTTGAGGCAATGACTTCTGTAAGGCGTACCACACAACCTGCTCTCTTGGAGATAATTGCTGCGTGGCAATAGCGATAGGCAGCATCACAGAAGAGTAGATGGTGCTGTATAACTGCTTTGGCTTTGGGCGGCAAGTGGGAGCGAGACACTATAGGCAGACAACTCGTCAAACATTGTCCGCCAAATTCCTCATAACCGAACACTAGACTGTCCAGTAAAACAGTGTACACAATCATGGACTTTGTGTTGGGCACTGGCAGTTCAGAAAACAAGGTTGGGTGTTTTCTGTATATGAAGCACTAGTGTGGACGGGCTTTTAGAAGATATTTTGCTCCTTGATTAAATTTGTGAAGGTAACACCATTTCATCTGGGTGATGTTGCATGTTAATGTAACAGTGTAATGTTTGGGTAGACTAAATAATACCAGTGTGCCATGATAATCTGCTTGAGGGGCGTACAAATCCTTGTTTTTGAACAAATAAATAATGCGGTTCTGAACGCTGACATACTAAAGCTCATGATCTTCTAAGGGTTAAGGGGGAATGGTTCACATTTTGGGCAATTTTGGCATGTATTCATAATTTGTCTTATTTCCTCCCTAGACCTCCATCAAATTAAAAAAAACATCCATTAGATGTTCTAGATTAATTTGTAAATTTTTCGGTAGAAAAATGTCCCGGCCGAAGGCCGATTCTTCCAACATTACAGGCTCACTATCGTTCGCCAGGGAAAAAAATCGACACCTAAATAGCACGAAAGGTGTAAATATTGACGAAGAAATGGGGTGAAAGGTCTTAAAATCGACTAACTAATGGGGCAAACATCTTAACATCTGAAAACTAATGGGGCTAAACATGAGGGAGAAAGTGGCCCAGAAAACCGGCTATGGCATAAGATACACTGTAGGTGGTTACTGGTTATGTGGATTATATTTACTATAAGTGGCGATAATGAAGAGCATGATGTTCCAGGGTCCCCGGGTCCCTACCACTTCCAATAGGTCTTCAAAGCTCTTCACCCCCGACAGGTCCACCACTTCACCCCCCTCCTTGGCTACCATTTCAACTGGAGTCTCGAGTTCATCCTTTGTGGTCTTCATCTTTCTGTAAAGTAAACGTTATTAGTAAAAAGCAATCCGAGTTGAAACAATCGCCTTCACAAGTTTGTTTTCTTCTTTTTTTCACTGCATTAGTTTGGCGTGTCGATTTATTCCTGGCGAACGATATAAACCGTTTTTCTACCAACAAAAAGTACAAATTTATCTTGAAAAAGAATCCGGGGATTTATTTTTATTTTTTTTTGTTTTTTTTAAGGTTGAGGGGAGTTTAAACTGGACAACTGCTAAATGTTCCAATATTACACAAATAATTAGTAGGCCTTAAAGCGTCTTCACCCACGACAAGTCCCCCATTTCAACCCCAACCTCGTTTTAGGTTCATCTTTCGTAGGTTTCATCTTCCTGTAGAGTAAAAAGCCATTAGCATAAATTCACCTCTAAATATACAAACATGTCATTCCCATTATATTCTGGCTATCAGTAGATGATACATTCAGCTTAGGAAAAACAAGAGACCCCATAATCGGCAAACTTCCGTCAATCGTTGCCACTCTCTTTACACGCAAATATAAATACCCCTAACAAGCCGTCAGCAATATATACACACAGGATATATTGTAAAAGAATATAAGCACATAAGAAAAATGGAAATCTGAAAAAGGCCTATTGACCAATACATCTCCATTACTTCTTTCCCTACACTAAAACATATCTCAGTACAATCTATGAACATCTGATATAGTTTGGTCTTTGGATATATATTCTACATGATATAATATAAAACACCATCTTGCTGTTTGATCCTTCCGGCACCAAAATGGCCTCCAAGAAAAAACAAATTAATCCGCGCTCTCTCTGATATCCCTACAGAAGACTTGAGATAGTATTGGCATTTTAAATTTTATCACAGGTCCTTCTTATTCTGTATGAAATCGTCTAATGGTGTTTGTAATATGTAAACATTCGCTTTAAGGGGAGATTTTCTAGATCACCCTTCTCCCTCATGTTTAGCCCCATTAGTTTTAAGATGTTAAGTGGTTTTGCCCCATTAGTTTGTCGTTTTTAAGACCTTCCGCCCCATTTCATTGTCAATATTAAGACCTTTCGTGCTATTTAGGTGTCGATTTGTTTTCCTGGCGAACGATATTGAGTCTATAATTTCGGAAGAACCGGCATTCGGCCGGGGCATTTTTGTACAAATTAATCTAAAAGGGGGATCTAATGGATGGGAGTTTCATGAGGGAGAAGGGGGTCCAGAAAAAGCGAGTACTACCCCCTTAACATAAGAACATAAGAACATAAGAAAATGGGAGTCTGCAGAAAGCCGATTGGCCTAAGCAAGGCAGATCCCTGTCCCACACAACCCCAAATTACAAAGCCCAATTATAGGCTCAACACTCTAATACCCTGAGGATCATCTTACCAAAACGGTTAGAGATTAACTCAGGATTACGGGGGTCTGCAGAGCGCTGATTGGCCCAACCCTGCTGATCCCCCTTCACACCCAACCCTTCTCGTCCATATGCTTATCCAATTTTATCTTAAAGCTCCCTATCGGTTTTAATCCCACTATAGCACTTGGTAGTCCATTCCACCCATCTACAACTCTGTTACCAAACCAATATTTGCCTATATCTTTTCTGAAACGAAATTTATCTAATTTGAAACCATTGGTACGAGTTCTTTCGCTATCACTGAGCTTTAGTACATTTGTCATGTCCCCTTTGTTAATCCCACTAACCCACTTGAACACCTCTATCATATCCCCTCTAACTCTGCGTCTCTCTAACGAATGTAAGCCTAATTTCTTCAACCTTTCTTTATACGGAAGATTTCTAATATTATGGATAATTTTTGTCATTCTACGTTGTACTCTCTCCAATGAATCTATGTCCATTCTGTAATAAGGACACCAAAATTGAACAGCATAATCCATATGGGGTCTAACTAATGACAAGTAAAGTTTTAAGATAACATCAGCAGTTCTGTTACTCACACTCCTAGAGATGAACCCGAGAATCCTGTTTGCCTTGTTTCGAACGCTTATACACTGTTGTCTAGGCTTCAAATCATTGCTAACAAACACACCTAGATCTTTCTCACAATTCGAGTTTTCTAATTCCACATTAGCTAGTTTATATTTAACATTTGTATGCATCTTCCCTATCTTTAATACCTAGCATTTGTCAATGTTAAACTTCATCTGCCAATTTACTGACCATTCGTGTAAGGTATCTAGATCCCTTTGGAGGCACTCTATATCTCTATCTGAATCAATTGTTCTCCCCATTTTGGTATCGTCTGCAAATTTACTTATCCTACTAGTTATACCTAAATCAAGGTCATTTATGTATATAACAAACAACAGAGGACCTAATACAGATCCCTGGGGGACACCACTTTTGACTGCTCCCCATTCTGACTTCGTACCATTTATGCTGACTCTCTGCTTCCTACCAATTAGCCATGACCTAATCCATCCCAACAACGCCCCACCTATTCCATGCGCCTCAACCTTTCTCATCAATCTCTCATGGGGGACTCTGTCGAAAGCTTTACTGAAATCTAAATATATTATATCATATGACTTGTCATTATCTACTGCTTCATATACCTCTGAGAACAAACTAAGCAAATTAGTAAGGCAAGAACGTCCCTGAGTGAATCCATGCTGAGAAGAATTTATTAAATTAAATGTATTTAAGTGGTTTCTAACTTTACTAGCAATAATTGACTCTAGTAGCTTTCCTATGATTGATGTAAGACTAATGGGACGGTAATTGGATGCTATTGATTTGTCACCTTTTTTGAAGATCGGAACTACGTTTGCAAGCTTCCAAGCTTCTGGAACTATACCTGTCTCCAATGACTTGTTAAATACAAATGTTAATGGGTAACTTAACTCATCCCTACATTCTTTTAATACTCTAGCATATACCTCATCAGGACCAGGCGATTTATGAGGTTTCAGTCTGTCAATTTCCTTAAGCACATCATTTCTACTTATAGTAACCGTACTTAACCTATTTTCTATACTATCGCTATATACCTTACGGACTTCTGGAAACTGTGCCAAATTTTCATTAGTGAAAACGGAAAGAAATTGACTATTTAATGTACTGCACATTTCTAAATCATTTTCTGTCATTTCTCCTATCGAAGTTTTAAGGGGACCAATTACATCTCTAACCTTGGATTTATATAGTTGGTAAAAAGCTTTAGGATTATTTTTTGAGTCATTGGCAACCTTAATTTCATAATTTCTTTTTTCTTTCCTAATATCCTTTTTTACCTGTCTTGATAGATTCTGATAGTAAGCAAGTAGGTGAATTTCGCCTTTCCTAATTTTTCTATATATTCCTCTCTTTTGTCCTAGAAGATCTAATAGTCTATTATTCATCCATTTGGGTTGGTTCTGTGTTGATCTAAATTTTCTTTTGGGGATGTATTTATTTTGTGCATTGAATACTGACTTGATAAAATTATCGTATGTATCTACCAAGGTTGACGTCTCTTCCTGACTTAAGATGACAGGTGCCTGAGCAGGGGTACACTCATTTGGACACCTGGATCGACTTAATTTTTTGACCATAGGGTCAGCTAATAGGGCTCTTCTTAACCCACCATAATTGGCTTTTCTAAAGTCAGGTATTAATGTGGTATTCTCTCTGGTATTACCTTTCCATTGTATATTAAAATACACAGAATTGTGGTCACTATTTCCTAGGTGGTCCCTATCTCTACATTATTTACCATATGTTCATTGTTACTGAAAACTAAATCAAGAATATTATTACCTCTAGTCGGCGTATCTATGAATTGAAATAAAAAACTATCTTGTACTACCTCTATAAACTCCTCAGAATCAGAGTCTCCTATTTGATGCTGCCAATCTATATTCGGAAAATTAAAATCCCCCATAATGCACACATTGCTAAACCTTGATGCCATTTTAATTTCCTCCCATAATGACGTTCCGTCATTTCTACTCATATTTGGCGGTCTATACATAACTCCAATAACTATGGTCTCACTACCTTCGTTAACCTCTACCCAAACACTTTCATTATCGTTATTTAGTCTAATACCTGATTTAATACAGCTTTTTAATGTACTCCTGACAAACACTGCTATACCGCCACCCCTCTTACTTGTTCGGTCATATTTAAACAAACTATATCCTGGTATATCAAATTCTGCTAAAAAATGCCTGGCTTCTGTATTAATCCACGTTTCAGTTAGCGCTATTATGTCTATATTTTCTTTGCTAACAAGGGCTCTAAGTTCGTTCATTTTGTTACATAGACTCCTACAGTTTGTGTAATATACTCTCAATTTACTTCTTTTCTTTATACCTAATTTACCTTTATTTCTAACGACATTTCCATCTTCCGTTGCACCATCACTACTATCATTTGCAATATAGTCATCATTTTTAGCATGAGACTGAATATCCTTATCGCTTTCGCCGGACGCTAAAATTGTTCCATTTAACCTCTCATTTACACTCTCAATAGTTCTGTTCAAAACCCCACAACCACCCTATCTAAAGAACTAGCTAATGTATAAACCCCTAACCGTGAAAGATGAACCCCATCCCTTGCGTACATCCCATCTCTCCCATAGAAACTATCCCAGTTATCAATGAATGGTATTGCTTTTTCTTTGCAATATTTCTCCAAACGGCAATTGACACCAATCGCCCTGGATGTCCATTCCTTGGGAACTCCTCTTCTGGGTAGGATACAATGTACTACAGGGATCCCTCCCTTCATCCTAACTTTATCTAACACATCCCGATACTGCTGCAGCAGTTCCTCACTTCTACCCTTACCAACATCGTTACTCCCGGCACTGAGACAGATAATGGGGTTATCTCCACTATCTTCCAAGATGTGGTCCATCTTCTCTAAAACCCTCCCAACTCCATGGCCAGGCAGACACACAACCTTCCTAAGTTTAGTGCGGGTAGCCCTAACTAAATGTCTTACCATGGAGTCGCCCACAATCGACACAGACTTACCTTCTCGGGACACAGACTTACCTTTCCCTCGGGAGGATCCAGCAGCTGCAGTTGGAGAACCCCTGGTGGTGGCAGAAGCTCCCTTGGTGGTGGTGGTGGTGGGGGTAGTGGTGGTGGTAGGTAGCACAGCGTCAGAGGTTGGAGCTGAGTCGGCGGCAGGCACTTCGGTTATCCCTCCCTTATCCTGACTATCTTTTCCCTCACATTCGTCTCGCAAAGGAGAGAATGTATTTGTCACACTCATACCTATTCTACTATCCTGCTTCTTGAGTGTGACTTTCCCACCCGTATTTTTAACAACCTTCCATGAATACAATTTTTCATCAACTTCCTCCCTTTTCCCCTTACTTGACTTTATTTCCTCTTGGCTAAGCTTGAAAGCTAGATTTTCGTCTTTAATCAAATCCACTTCCCTCTGAAGTTTAACATTAACCTCCCTTAGAGCCAAGACCTCTTCCTTCACCACAACCATCTCCTCTCTTACCTGGAGAATAAGATGATGCAAATCAGTTAGAGACTCGCACTCCATACCTGCCATGATCCCAATAAGCTTAGCGAGGAGCAAGAAACTAAGTACAGAAAAACGAAAAACAAAAACAAGTAAACTAACAGCTAAAAACTGAGCTATAACACTTTTATATAACACAAGTGCACTGCCCCCAAACACAGGTAGGTGTAATGGTCACTAAAGGTCACTGGTAAGTGGTCCGGGCAGGAGCTCAGATTAACACAACCTTCTCCTGTCACTGACTGAACTAGACTGAGATCCATTTTACGAAAACTAAGCAAAAAGAGTAGATATTACACCTTGTCAGCTGACACCACGAAGGTGTTAAGGGGGTAGTACTCGCTTTTTCTGGACCCCCTTCTCCCTCATGTTTAGCATATTTGTTTTTTAGGTTTTAAGACATTAGTTCCGTTAGTTTGGCGATTTTGAGACCTTTCGCCTCATTTGTTTTGTCAATATTAAGACTTTTCGTGTCCTTTACTATGGGTTTCAGAGGCCGTGTTACATGGTTTTTCGGGAATAACTTATTAACACAAATTTGGATTAGTATGACATTTTGACACAGCTTTATTCACACCCTGCCCTAATTTTCGCCAATATCGTGCATTACCAAAAGTGTAGAATTAAGGTACTTGTCCCTGTGTCATGAGGTTAAAGTCGCACTTGGTCACACCTGCATGATGAGGAAACGAACAAGGTTAGTCACCCCCCCATCTCTCTTTCTTTCCCTCTCGCTCTCGCTCTCTCTCTCTCTCTCTCTCTCTCTCACTTTCTCACACATGGAAACTACGGCCACTGGCGCATTCATTATACATATAAAAGTGAGGCATGCAAAATGTGTTAATTTTAGATTAATATATGATAGTGACATAAACTGACTGCAAAGGCAACAGTAGGGTAGGGTGGTGGGTATAAAACGAGCGTGTGTGATGGAAGAGCAGTGGTTTGGTGGTTTCCAGGTGTTGTGTGGTTTTGTGTTGGCATGATATTGCATCTACTGTAAGGTGTAATATGGTCATCGTATCGTCAGGTTGTGTTGGATGTCAGGTGGGATGGGGCAGTTGACACTTGGTCATTAATTACGGGTTGGGTAGGGGTTGGGAAGGGGTGAGGATGGGAAAATGTTGGGGGAGGAAGGGTAGTGTAGGGTAAGTAAGTACAGTCACTTATACAAAATCGTGGACCGGTACGATTTTCGTTATGCAATTACTATCTGGGTTGATTATTGGCTGGGACTTGCTTTACAATCAATGGTATATGTAGGTTCGTAATTGATGTATAGAAAATCATATTCGTAAATCCGTTTGTAGAGATATACTTCCATAATTAGAAAAAAGGTGAGGTCCATGAATTGTTATGAGTGATGGTACGTTGAGGAAGATGCTGCCGACAATAAAACAAACAATACAAAAAAACACGGAGGAGAAGGGTGGGACAATGGGACATTTATACAAAGTTTATAGGAATGTGGAGGGGTGAGTGTGGCCAGGTTTTATTAATAGGTCATTTTATACAACGAAAGGAAGCGAAGACATGAAGGGTGGACAAATGATACACACAAAATACACAGCAAACAGTGTATTTTAGTCATCGTCACTATCTAAAAGCAAGTCGTCCTCTTCATCACTAGCGAGGTTGATGATGACGGGATCCACACCTTCGTGGATGTTGTCCGTGGGCCAGTACTCGTCTTCGAAGGCTCGAGATCGTCGGACCGCACCCGCCCACACCACTTCAGTGGCGCAAAGCCTGGCTTCCTCCAGCCTTTCCTGTAGATCCGCCCAGGTGAAACGGTGTAGGGAGGAGCGCACATGCCGTTTCATGCACCCCCATACCTGCTCGATGGCATTGAGCTCTGGATGAGCGGGTGCCAGACGGACGACCTCGTGGCCCCATGCGCGGATGGTGTCATCAACCGTGTATTGTGGCTGTGGCCGGTTTTGCTTGCAGATGAGCAGCAGTTCAGGACGTGTGGCATGTGGAGGGAAGGGTAGCCTGCGGTGGTCTTGGTGGCGGTGGTGGGGCAGCGACTCTCCTCCGTCAGCTGGCTGTGATATGGCGCATTATCCATCACCAGTACCGATGGCTGAGCCAGCGACGCCAGAAGTTGTGACGTCAGCCAGCGGAGGAAGAGCTTGCTGTTCATCTCGCCGTGATAGTCGCCGCTGGTGTTCTTGGCCGGGAAGCACAGGAATGTGTTTTCGACGAAACCGTCGGCTGTGCCAGCTGTTACCACCACGAAACGCTCCCCTTCTACGGGCGGCACATGACGACTGAACGTGGTGCTGGTGGCAGGCTGAGTGCTGTCGACCCACTCCATGCTGTGGTTCATCCTGGTGGTAAACCAGGTCTCGTCCAGGTAAACCACCTGCCTCCCTTCCTCCCGGAATTGTTTGAGTGCCCGGAGAGCGTTGATCCGGCGGCACACAATGTCCAGCGACTCCTTCCTCACATACATCTTCCGCTGTGAGGTTTTGTAGCGGAATCCCATGTTGTGGATGAGTCGCCAAACCGACGTCTCCAAGGTTGCCTCCGGGATGATGCTCGCCATCTTTAGGTCTTCCGTCACGGAGCCAATCGTGAAGGTTTGCTTGGCAGCAAACTTTGCGTGGATATTGCGGCGAATGGCACCGATGGCGAAACTGTCAAAGGCGCCCGGTGTTGGAGGTGTTGGGGGTGCTGTCGGTGTTGGCGGTGCTGTCGCTGTCCCAGGCCGAGACTGGGTGCTGCGGTGCACCATCATCTGCACTGCTCTCATCGTCATTCCCACGGCTTCCGCTACGCGGTCATAAGGCCTGTGTGGTGAAAGTCCAATTAATTTCATTCGGAGGTGTTTGGTGTTGGGAGTGATATTAATTAATTAAATTTATTTATGTCTAATGTGGCACATGAAAAACTTAATAAATACTGGGTATGTTATTGTAAGCATGGGATCATGCTATAAATACTTTGCTCTTTGTATGGATACTTATAAATATTATATTTGTAGCTATCGGGCTCACCATTTCAGTGCTGCCAATTAATTTGTTGCAGTAAAACGCCCTTTAAAGATCTAAAGATTAAAACAGTTAATAACAGTTTATTGCCATAGATATAGGTATACATGTTTACAAAAATGTGCCATTATACAAAGATAAGATATATCCATGACAAAGATGATTTGATGCCATCAGGCATATAATTATGTCCTCTTATAATCATATGCATATCAGGTGAAATAAGACAACAAAGGAAAGAAATGTACACAAGTGCAATACAAAACAAAGACATAATATATACACAAAATAAAGAACATTATATACACATGCTCATTTACATTCAAATACACATTGCCTCTTCACATAGACGACAAATAAATTAACAAGTTTAAAATTCCTAGAATTCAGAGCACAATTTAGCTATCCATTAAATATAATTTTAATCGTTTCTTATATAATGAAAAAATAAAATTATCATCAACATTTACAATGAGGTTATTCCATATTTGAACTCCCTTATGTTGAAATGTTTTTGTTACCAATGATGTTCTGCAAACTGGTACACGTAACCTGTGTCTCTGTCTGGTTAAGTATTACTACGTATAATAGCCATAATTAACCACTTACCTATTCAAACTGATTTTTAGCCGATTGGCGGCTTTCTCCCTGCTGTATATGTAGTAAAGACGCATGACAAATGCGTTTTTACACCCACGCGGACAATGATGCAACATGGTTGCCATAATTTGCCTTGCTGGAGCCAATGTCACGTATAGCTTTTTTTTTTTTTTTTTTTTTTAAGAGACAATGAACGGAGGAAGGAAAAACACAGATAAAACAAAAAGGTCCATGTGCCTAAAGGCATCCTCCATTCATAAAATGTTTGTAACAACTGGATTTAAACATTTGTAGATTGTAAGTTTGTGGAAAGCAATTCGAGGGAAGTGAATTCCAAAGAGTAGTAGCTCTGGGGTTAAATGAATTCTGATAAGCAGAAGTTCTGCATTGTGGAGGAGAAAGTGTAAATTCATGGGCGCTCTCAGCTGCCCTAGTTCTACGGGGAAAGATGTGGAGAGGCGGCACAATTGAAGCAAGTTCCTCGGAACAATTGCTGTGAAAATATCTGTAGAATAATGCAAGGGATGCAACGTTTCTTCGTATGGATAATGTAGGAAGGTCCTGTGTGATTGCAGGGTCATTGATTAATCTAATAGCTTTATTTTGAATTTTGTCCAACTGCCTCAATGCAACCACTCCACTTCCACCCCACAGAGGTGAACAGTAATCCATCTGAGAACGCACATGACTTTTATATATTACGGCCAACTGCTCGTCAGTGAAGAATTCTCGAACTCTGTACAGGAGTCCCAGTTTTTTAGAGGCATTCTTAGCAATGCTTCTAACATAATGTGTCCAGCTCAAGTTAGTAGTTAATGTTACACCGAGAATGTCAATACGAGGGGAAGTGGGAATATTTACATCATTAAAAAATATATGGGAGTCAGTGAGATTCTGTCGGTTAGAAAATTGAATGTACTTGGTTTTCTGTGCATTAAAGGAAACTAGATTCTCTTGTCCCCATTCATTAATTCTAGAAAGGTCCTGGTTCAGAGAAATTGCAGTGTTTATTTTTGAATTTATAAGATCGGGTTGGGTGAAAGAATTGGTAAATGTGAAGGAACTGTGGAATGTTGAGTCATCTGCGTAGGAATGTATTGGATTATGAGTGGTAGATATGAGATCATTGATATGAATGAGGAACAGAGTTGGGGCCAAAACTGATCCCTGGGGAACACCAGCATTTATTGAGTGAAATTGAGAATAAAGGCCATCTACCATTACACGTATTTTTCTGTTATGAAGATAAGAAGAAATTAGTGGAACTAATGATGCAAGGCCGTAGTGTGACATCTTCGACAATAAGGATTGATGCCAGACTCTATCAAATGCCTTTGATATATCCAGTGCTATTGTATGTGTTTCACCATGTTGGTCTGTAGCTTGGTTGACTTGATGCGTAAGAAGGCAAAGAATGTCTGCAGTTGATCGACATCGTCTAAAACCATAATGCCTATCACTGATTAATTTATTATTCTCCAGATGCTTAATTATGTGATTATTTAATATAATTTCAAAGACTTTGCCAAGAGTGGAAGTTATAGCTATTGGTCTGTAGTTTGATGGATCTGAAGAGGCACCTTTTTTAGGAACTGGATGGATGTTTGCTTCTTTCCAGGGTACTGGGAAGCATGAGGTATGAGTACACAGACGGATTTTTTTTGCCAATACAGGAGCGAGCACCAAGGAGCAATTCTTAAGTAATATTGGAGGAATTTCATCTGGACCAGGAGCCTTATCTACTGAGAGATTCTGGAAAATAGTTTTGACATGTCTGGTGTGGATCTTAAGTGAGGGAATTTCAGGCGAATTAAAATTAAGTACAGGGACATCTTGATTTATTTCATCTAAGGTTGAGTTGGTGGAGAAAATATCCGCAAGAAGGTTAGCTTTACCTCGTGGGTCACTTACAAGATTGCCAGTCGGAGATTTTAATGGTGGAATGGATGAAGCAGTAGTGAAGTTGGATTTGAATGAGTTAAGAGTAGACCAAAATATTTTGTTATCATTTGGATTATTTAGAAGTTTATTTGCCTGCTTATGGAGAAAGTTTGATTTAGTTAGGTTTAATACAGTTTTGGCATGATTTCTGATGTTTCTAAAGTAATTAACCCTCTCGCATTTTTAGGACGCGATCGCGTCATAACGCCACCCCTCGAAGAGTGGTCGTATGACGCAATCGCGTCATAATGCCACCTGTAAGTTAGAAATATTCGTGGTAAATAAGTTTATGACGCGATTTGGACGCATTTTTGGCTGGTAAGTTAGCCATCAGTAAGTTACAAAATGAAATATCTGGCAACCCCCTAGCGTCCCTGTGTGAGGAGTGCGGGGCTTTGTTTCACCAGTTGTGAGCCGGCCGCCAGTCTGTGAGGTAGTACTCCCGGACCTTTAAATCTCGTCTCGCCTCCATTGCCCGCCATGGAGCGGGTTTCAGGCGGGCAAATCTTGATTATTTATGTACTAAGAGGCAGTGTATCATCAATTTGTGGCTATCTATTTATAATTTATGTATATAACTCGTGATTTGTGACTTTGAGTCTCGTTGTTCGCCTCTCCATAGCCAGCCATGTGTTTTTTAGGCGGCTAGAATGGACCCAGTCGAAGTGTTGTGAACTGTGAATAATAAATATTATCATATTCGTAGGGTTAGTGTAGTAAGCATTCGTAGTCACATTCCTAACTTATGTTAGGTTTGTGATTACGAATGTAAGCTAGGCTATACGTGTGTGTCGTATATATTGCCCTAAAACCTTAATTTTCGCTTGAAAGACCAATATATTTATGAATAAATACTACATACGAACTATAATAAAGCTGTAATTACGAAATATAGTTGTGTTTTGCCCATTTTTGGCATTATTTTATGCCCAATTTGGGCAATTTTTAGTAAATACACAGTTTTATTTGAGTGAAGTAACTAACAGTGAAGTGTGGATAGATAATAAACAAATTTTTTAGACAAAAATGTCACGGTAAGTACAAATATGTCACGGTAAATAGCCTGACATAAAAAATACAAGACTTTTATGCGCCACTGTACACTACACTACAGCAGTGAACCTTTGGACAGCCACAGATGTCTGGGTAAAGTACCTAAGCTAATCCCATAATTAATTGCCCGCGGTGGGTCAGCACTTCTTGACCTTTTACCTTTTCCTCACAACTGGGATATTTTATATGTTTAGGCTTGGGCTAGGCCTATCTTTATTTTATATATATATATATATATATATATATATATATATATATATATATATATATATATATATTCGAGTATTTCTATTGTTATTTTATATATAGGCCTATTTTCTTTATTGTGATTTATTATAAGTTTTATTTATTTTATTTATATAATTTTATTTTATTTATAATTTTGTTTCATTTACATATTTTTTTTTGTATTGTTCCTGTTCGCCAGGGTGTCAATGGGACCACCCCCTAGGTCCAGAGCAAGGGCAGGGCCCATAATCGAATATTTATATAGTTATATTATATATATTTTTATTTATTATAGTTTTTATTTATTTTATTTATAGGCCTATAATTTTATTTTATTGATAATTTTGTTTCATTTACATATTTTTTTATTTATTGTTCCTGTTCCCCAGGGTGTCAATGGGACCACCCCCTAGGTCCAGAGCAAGGGCAGGGCCCATAATCGAGTATTTATATAGTTAGTTTATATATATTTGTATTTATTATAGTTTTTATTTATTTTATTTATAGGCCTATCATTTTATTTTATTTATAATTTTGTTTCATTTATATATTTGTTTTTGTTATTGTTCCTGTTCCCCAGGGTGTCAATGGGACCACCCCCTAGGTCCAGAGCAAGGGCAGGGCCCATAATCGAGTATTTATATAGTTATTTTATATATATTTTTATTTATTATAGTTTTTATTAATTTTATTTATAGGCCTATAATTTTATTTTATTTATAATTTTGTTTCATTTATATATTTGTTTTTGTTATTGTTCCTGTTCCCCAGGGTGTCAATGGGACCACCCCCTAGGTCCAGAGCAAGGGCAGGGCCCATAATCGAGTATTTATATAGTTATTTTATATATTTTTATTTATTATAGTTTTTATTTATTTTATTTATAGGCCTATCATTTTATTTTATTTATAATTTTGTTTCATTTATATATTTGTTTTTGTTATTGTTCCTGTTCCCCAGGGTGTCAATGGGACCACCCCCTAGGTCCAGAGCAAGGGCAGGGCCCATAATCGAGTATTTATATAGTTATTTTATATATATTTTTATTTATTATAGTTTTTATTTATTTTATTTATAGGCCTATTATTTTATTTTATTTATAATTTTGTTTCATTTATATATTTTTTTTCTTATTGTTCCTGTTCCCCAGGGTGTCAATGGGACCACCCCCTAGGTCCAGAGCAAGGGCAGGGCCCATAATCAAGTATTTATATAGTTATTTTATATATATTTTTATTTATTATCGTTTTTATTTATTATATTTATAGGCCTATAATTTTATTTTATTTATAATTTTGTTTCATTTATATATTTGTTTTTGTTATTGTTCCTGTTCCCCAGGGTGTCAATGGGACCACCCCCTAGGTCCAGAGCAAGGGCAGGGCCCATAATCGAGTATTTATATAGTTATTTTATATATATTTTTATTTATTATAGTTTTTATTTATTTTATTTATAGGCCTATCATTTTATTTTATTTATAATTTTGTTTCATTTATATATTTGTTTTTGTTATTGTTCCTGTTCCCCAGGGTGTCCATGGGACCACCCCCTAGGTCCAGAGCAAGGGCAGGGCCCATAATCGAGTATTTATATAGTTATTTTATATATATTGGGATTTATTTGATTATATTTATTTTTTATATAAAGGTATATACCGTATATATATATATTTTTTTTTTTCCTTGTCCCCTTCCCTGTTGTGTTGTTCTTGTTCCCCAGGGTGTTTGGCCAAAGAGCCCCAAGGTATAAATATATATATTCTTATAATGCCATACTATGACTACGTCATGGTGTTCCCCATTTGAATTACAATATGCGGAACTATACCGTCATGAATCCATTATACTCACGTCATCTGGAATCGGATGATGCAAAACTATGACTATGTCATGGTGAACTATACCAACGTTTTATGGATCCAGTGATGGCGAACTTGCGTCATGACAACTATCAACGTCAATTACGTTTTTCCTTTATTTCCATTTCTTGGTTTCAGCATCGTAACCTAACTACGCCAGCCTGCCGCCATACGCCAGCCTACCGCCATACGCCAGCCTACCGCCATACGCCAGCTGCCATGTCGGACAAGAGGGATGTTAAGAAACGTTTGCGGGACTCCCAGCTGGAAGATGTGGTCAACGAGGTGCTGGACCTGACGACGACGGATGAGACGGCGAGCGAGAGTGAGTCGGACGAGTGGTCTGACGATGAGGATTGGGCTTCACCTCCGCCCAAGCGACTCCGCCTCGACGCCCCCACCTCGGCCGATCCACCACCAGCCCCAGCAACGTCAGACGACCCCCCACCACCACCAGCAGAACCAGCACCAGCAACGTCAGACGACCCACCACCACCACCAGCAACGTCAGACGACCCACCACCACCACCACCAACTGAACCAGCCACAGCGGATCCACCACCACCATCCATCCCATCCACATCCCATCCCATCCAATCTACATCTCATCCCATCCCCTCTACATCTCATCCCATCCATAACATTGACGATTACCTCCTACCATCACCCAACTTCCCACGTCACCTCTTCCATCCACCTCGCGTGGCGGTGCCTCATCCTGGCTTCCAGCAGGATCACCAGCCCGCAGCCCACACCTGTTTGCTACGCTACTTGCTGTGGGCACTTTGAATACCCCGCCTTCGCATGCCATGGGAACGGTCACCCCCGCAGTGTCCCCCTTCAGCGACACACCGTTGACCCCCTCGGCATTTGTTCTGCCTGAGCATCGAGCCGCAATGCGTGCTGAGGTTGCTGAAGCCGCAGTGCGTGCTCAGGTTGTTGCTGAGGTGCCACGCACAGCGTTGAATCCTCCAGCAGCAATCGAGGAGCTTCTTCCCCAAAGGCTTCCTCTTCACCATTCACCAACTGGTACAGCTGCACCAGGTTCACCAGCTCCACATCTTTCACCAGCTGGTGCAGCTGCACCAGGTTCACCAGCTCCACACCTTTCACCACTTGGTGCTGCACCAGGTTCACCGGCTTCTGCATCATCTGATGCAGAAGCCCCCCCCACTCAACCCCTCGACCTACCACCTATGCCACGCCGGAGGCCAGGTCCCCGTAGGGGGGCAGGTGGTAGGCCCAGGGGCCGCAGAGGTGTTCCTCGCGGTGGTCCTCGCGGTGGTCGTGGCCGTGCTCGCGATCCTGCCCCCGATCGTGATGCCGGTTGAACCGACACCCCTTTCGACCCCCAGCCTGATCTGTTCTCAGGGACCCCTGGCATGCAGGTTCCAAAGCCGGTGACTCCTCTCCAGTTCTTCCAGCTCTTCTTCACAAGGGAGATGCTCCAATACCTGGTATTGGAGACAAATGCTTACGCCAAGTTCGTTGACGGAGCAGCCGCTCTTTGGCACCTGTTTGGTGAGGAGGAAATGGCCAAATTCCTTGGCCTGTACTTCCTCATGGGCATCACCAAGATTCCTTCTCTGAGTCACTACTGGTGTTCAACTATCCTTCACGACTACCAAGTATTTCGGAGAACGATGAGTAGGACTAAGTTTCTAGCCTTGTTGAAGTATTTCCATGCTTTCAACAGCAAGGCAGTCTGCAGGCAGAACAAGGACAGGCTTGTGAAGGTTCGGACGGTGATGGAATACCTACTTGAAGGCTTCAAGCTGGCATACATCCCCGCCGAAAAGCTGTCCCTTGACGAAGGCAGCCTTGGATGGAAGGGTCGCCTTTCATTCAAGGTTTACAACCCAATGAAGCCGACGAAGTACGGTGTCAAGCTGTACATCCTGGCAGAGGCGTTGACTGGCTATGTGTGGGACTTTCGGGTCTACACCGGTCCGGGTACATCTCTCCAGGAGACGGAGTCCTTCAGAGGCCAGGGGTACAGGCTATACATGGACAACTATTACAACTCAGTTGACCTGTGCCAGCAAATGCTCACACACAACATCTATGTGTGTGGCACCCTGCGCCTTGTACGAGGAGCTCCTAAGTGGTTGTGCGACATTGCTAAAGCAAAACAGCTTGAACGCGATGCGACATTAGCAATGAACAACGGCTTAACCATGGTCCTACTTTGGCGAGACAAGCGCATCGTCAACATGGTGTCCACTTTCCACAACCAGGACACCATCCCGAAGCTTGTCAGTTTCAAAGAGAAGGACCAACAGGGCAAGTGGCGTCGTGGACAGAGGGAGATCTTCAAACCTGTTTGCGTTGAAAACTACAACATCCACATGGGTGGGGTGGATCACTTCGACCAGATGGTCCAGTACTACCCCATCCAGCGAAGGACGGTCAAGTGGACGAAGAAGATCACCTTCTACTTCATCCAAATGGCTCTCTTCAACGCCCATGTCCTGTACAGGAAGTGCTACCCAAGGAAGAAGATGACCTTGCTGGACTTCCAGGAGCACATCTGTACTTCCTTGCTGCACTTCAACCCTGCAGAGTGGCCTATGTCGGGGAGGCCAGTCCACCGAGCACAAGATCTGCCGCGTGACCAGCGTGAGCCACAGAGGCATGCACGCAGGCAACGGGAACCCGGTGGATCATCTGGGTCGTCTGACGACGACCATCCAGACTCCCCAGCCCCTGCTGCTCCTGACAACACTCCACCCTCTCCTGTTGCTGCTCCTGGTGGAGGCGTTGAGAGGGCACCACGTCTCGATGTCCCCTCCCCACCACCAGAACCAGATGATGCTGCTGCTGATGCTGCTGCCCCGGGGGGAAACTATGTCCTGGTTCAACCCCCCGTGGTACTAGCACATGATGCAGCTGCTGCTGGTGACGATGGGGAAGCAGCTCTTGAAGCTGCCAACCAACCGCCACCAGTACTGGAAGCAGCAGGAGCGGTGCGAGTCCGGAGCCCTCGACCTGGAGTTGTCCCAAGGCCCCGTCCTATTGTTCTGAACCATGTCCGGTTGAACAGGGCCTTGGACCATTCTCGGCAGAGGATTCCGGCCAAGAAGCGACTCCGTTGCTATTACTGCAAAGTAATGAACGGCATTCGCAAGGACACAAGCTTCCGCTGCACGACTTGCACGGTTGCCCTCTGCATTGACGTCAACGACTGCTTCAACCTTTTCCATCGTCACAATGCAGGTGTCCTATAGTCAGGAGCCATGTGCAATCATTCATTCATTGATTCATTCATTTCTCTTCTCCATTTCTCTTCTTCATTCACCCGGCTTCATTCACCCACCTTCATTCACCCACCTTCATTCACCCACCCTCGTTTACCCACCGACATTCACCCACCGACATTCACCCACCTACATTTACCCACCTTCATCATCAAAGTGGATATAGGCCTCCTGGGGAAACCACTCTAAAAGAATAACGAGTCAAATGCAGTACCTCCTAGGGTGGGTTGGAAATCTGCATATTTCTGTGGTTTGACACCTTGTATATATATATATATATATATATATATATATATAAATGTATATATATATATATGTATATATATATATATATATATATATATATATATTTATATATTATGACACTTGTATTTATATATATATATATATATGACATCTTGTATATACAGTATATATATATATATATATATATATATATATATATATATATATATATATATACCCACACACATACACACATTTTTGTTACCATTCATTATATTTTGTTTGACACCTTGTATATATATATATATGTATGACATCTTGTATATATATATATATATATATATATATATATATAAAGGAAAAGAATTGACAGGGCGCCAGGCAACATCTTTATTTTTCAAATTTTCGGCTAACCTTAAGCCATCATCAGGAACAACATTCCCTAAAAATAAGTAATATACTATTAGAACAACGCAATTTGTAAAAAATAGGGTAATGATTATCGAATCTATAAAAGGTTAAACTTACTAAATATAAACAATCCTATATTAATGTCTCACTATATATAAAATTAAAATTCATACACTAACCATGTAAAACCAGTGAAGATACCGAAAAGCATATATCTATGAACCACCAGATATATGTTTGGTCAAATTTCAAGGGTTTGTTCAACATGGTTAGTGGTTCATTTGTTTGGGAAATTGTTTCATGGGAGTTTATTTTAGCCGCTTCTCGGTTCAGGTTCCTCAGTTCTCTCTTGTTCCTGGTGCTGATGAGAACTCTTTTCTGGGTAAGTCAAGTATAATGATGGGTTTAAACATAAATATTTTTGCTTTTGTCATTGGGAGTGATGTGTTTTTTGTGTTAAATCTCTAGATTGGGTTGAATTTCAGTCTCGTATTGCTATGATATATAAGATTGATTTAGGCTTAGTTTATTAATGTTTTCATGTTTTTTACTAAGAGTATCATTTGTGTTTGGATTTTTGGTCAGGGGTTATGTAAGTTAATTGCTAGTTATTGAAATATTATTATATAGTTTCCTTACTGATAAATCAATGGTGTTAGATAAATTGGGAGATCGTTTCTTGATCCGTTGTATGGTATTATCCTGTATTGTGACTTTGTTTTGAATTTATGGAAACAATGTTTGTATTCAAAGGTTAAAATATTTGTTATGGTTCAATTGTGATGGTCTTTATTTTGCTTTTCGGTATCTTCACTGGTTTTACATGGTTAGTGTATGAATTTTAATTTTATATATAGTGAGACATTAATATTGGATTGTTTATATTTAGTAAGTTTAACCTTTTATAGATTCGATAATCATTACCCTATTTTTTACAAATTGCGTTGTTCTAATAGTATATTACTTATTTTTAGGGAATGTTGTTCCTGATGATGGCTTAAGGTTAAATTTGAAAAATAAAGATGTTGCCTGGCGCCCTGTCAATTCTTTTCCTTTTGATATGGAGGTTTAAGTGCCCAAAATCTACTGCTGAAGTACTCAAAACTATATATATATATATATATATATATATATATATACCCACACACACATACACACATTTTTGTTACCATTCATTATATTTTGGTTGAGACCTTGTGTATATATATATATATATATATATATATATATATAATTATATATATATATATATATATATATATATATTTATATATTACTTTATTTGTGTGTACAATATAATTATTTCTGAATTTATTACTAGATGATAACCTGGCTTTCTTGTTTTGTTTTTTCAGTGTCAACCCAGGAGCCACATCCCTTCTCGTTGGAAAGGGTTGTGGCCCTATCAGATAAGTAAAATTGACAACCTTCATGACTGACATGTCTTCTATGAACATTATACAATTATTGGCAAGGAAAATTATATAAAAGTGTTGTATATTGTGGCAAAGATAAACAACTGTATAAACATTCTCATTTATTTACAAAACAATAGCAGTGCATGGAAACAATTGCGCATAGCTCGCGAACCAATAACGCTATATTATTTTTGTTTTCACCATTAGAAAGAGCATAATTTTCCGATGACGGTGATAGAAACAGTTATATACGTATCCGAGCAAATAAACCAACGCCGAGGTGGGGAACAGCTCGGAACCCGGCTAGCATTGGCGGAAAAGAGACGGGTGAAGCGTAAATATTCGCATTTTGGCTCTTCATTTCAAATATTCATAGCGCAAAAAGTATTTGTCCTAGGAACTTCTAATTTGTTATATACTCATCAGCATTATTTGCCGTATTCATACAGCTTAAATTTAAAACCATACACTTCGTAGCAATGAAATAAATCGAAAATGTTATAAACCATATCCATTTTTTTTTTTCGGTCACTGCATGGAAACAATTGCGCATAGCTCGCGAACCAATTTTGCTATATTATTTTTGTTTTCACCATTGGAAAGAGCACAATTTTTCGATTCTGGTGATATATACAGTTATATACGTATCCGAGCAAATAACGCAACCACGAGGTGGGGAACAGCTCGGAACCTGGCTAGCATCGCCGGAACAGAGATGGGTGAAGCGTAAATATTCGCATTTTGGCTCTTCATTTCAAATATTCATAGCGCAAAAAGTATTTGTCCTAGGAACTTCTAGTTTGTTTTATACTCATCAGCATTATTTGCCATATTCATACAGCCTAAATTTAAAACCATACACTTCGTAGCAACGAAATAAATCGAAAATGTTATAAACCATATCAATCAAAAAAACATTTTTTTTTTTTCGGTGACTGCTTGAGAACTATTGAAGATAAACAATTTCTGTTTTCAGATTTGGAAAGAGGAGAAAAAATACTATTATTTGAGCAAAAAAAATATATGGTCATCACTCACAATTTAGAGCTAGGACGGTGTGAAAACAATTGCATGGGAAATAATTGTATTCCGGACTCATTTACACTTTCATATTTCGATTTATTTACATTTTGTTTTGTTTTATCATGTACTATAAATATTCCTCTTTCCTTTGACATATGATACATCACAATAAACAGCATTCTGGTGGATGAAAATACAGAAAAACACAAGGCTTCGAAAACTCGCCCAGCCTGATATTTCATGGCAAATTAGAGAAGGTCTTACCATAAGTTACATATTTAAGTTACTGAATGCGGGAGGGTTAAAGGCTTCATGTGTTTTTGATCTTGTGTATGCATTGTAGGCTATTGCTTTTTGTTCAGTTACTCTAGCACAATTATGGTTAAACCATTTAGGTGAATTAGATCTTTTACTGTACTTTTGATGAGGAATAAAATTTTCCATTTCAATTTTTACAAAATCTTGTATGTGGCTCAAGGTGGAGTGTGCATCATTAGAAAAGAAAGAGGTCCAGGGAATATTAATAAAGAAACCTTGAAGACCCTCCCAGTCTGCCCTATCGTAATGCCATTTAGTCACCAAAACAGGTTCAGCTGACTGTATACGACTGCTGCCGTAAGCCCGTGGCACCCGACGAAAACACACAACACCCAGAAACAACCGAACCAGTGCTCATCGATGAAACACGGTTGTTATATACCCAGCACCCTACCATACTCTTGTCCTTACATTCACGTTATGTCACTCTACAATAAAATATAAAATTAACACATTTTGCATGCCTCATTTTTATATGTATAATGCATGCGCCAGGGGCCGTAGTTTCCATGTGTGAGAAAGTGAGAGAGAGAGAGAGAGAGAGAGAGAGAGAGAGAGAGAGAGAGCGAGAGCGAGAGCGAGCGAGAGAGAGAGAGAGAGAGAGAGAGAGAGCGAGAGCGAGCGAGAGAGAGAGAGAGAGCGAGAGGGAAAGAAAGAGAGATGGGGGGGGGGGTGACTAACCTTGTTCGTTTCCTCATCATGCAGGTGTGACCAGGTGCGACTTTAACATCATGACACAGGGACAAGTACCTTAATTCTTCACTTTTGGTAATGCACGATATTGGCGAAAATTAGGGCAGGGTGTGAATAAAGCTGTGTCAAAATATCATAATAATCCAAATTTGTGTTAATAAGTTATTCCCGAAAAACCATGTAACACGGCCTCTGAAACCCATAGTAGGTGTCCTTTTTTTCCCTGGCGAGCGTTAGCGAGTCTCTAATTATAGAAGGAACCGGCCTTCGGCCGGAATATGTTTCTATAGAAAAATGTACAAATCTATCTTGAAAGGGGGTCTAGGGGGTGTTTTTCTAAGCTTGATGAAGGTCTAGCGAGGAAACTAAAATATATATTAATTCATAAATATATAGACTAAAAACCGAGCACTACCCTCTTAAAGTCGGAGATATCAGAGCACATTATAGGCATCTTATGTGGGTATTACTCGAGAGCTTTTATCGTGTTTTGTTTTTTTCGATAGCCGCATTTTCTCTGGCAACATTGATGGGACCTTTTGCTTTAGGATCGGAAACTAAGCTGTAGATACATACATTTTCACCGATACAGATGAAAATATACCTCTGTTCAAATCTGAGAATCACGGAATTTGCAAAGAATGTCTGAAATTCTCACAGCATATCCCGGGAAGAGGGTGGAATGCTACTGTACTGTTGGAGTGGCTGCCGTTGTGAGTGTTGTCTACACCCATTGTTATCAGTACTATAAAGCTGATAGCGCTCACAGTGATAGCATGGAAGTGGGACCAAGTATTTATGTATTAAGGGGGTAGTGCTTGGTTTTTGGTCTATATATTTATATTTATTAAGTTATTTTTTAGTTTCCTCGCTAGACCTCCATCAAGCTTAGAAAAACACCCCCTAGACCCCCTTTCAAGATAAATTTGTACATTTTTTGGTAGAAAATATCCCGCCCGGTTCCTTCTAAATTTAGAGGCTCGCTTTCGCTCGCCAGGAAAAAATCGACATATAAAGGGCACGAAAGGTTTTATATTGACACAAAAATGAGGCGAAAGATCTAAAAATCGCCAAACTAACGGAACGAACATCTTAAAACCTCAAAACTAATATGCTAAACTTATTAGTCCCCTTGAAAGGGAGCCCCCTTTCAAGATAAATTTGTAAAAATTATCGGTAGAAAAATGTCCCGGCCAAAGGCCGATTCCTTCTAAAATTACAGGCTCGCTATCACTCGCCAGGATAAAAATTGACACCTACAGGGAACGAAAGGTCTTAATATTGAAAAAAAAATGAGGCGAAAGGTCTCAAAATCGCCAAATTAACGCAACGAACGTCTTAAAACATAAAGACGAATATGCTAAACATGAGGGAAAAAGGGGTCCAGAAAAAGCGAGTACTACCCCCTTAAATACAAAATGTGTGTTCAAATGTATCAACATTGATACATGTGTTTCAGTCGTTTACGTGATCAAAATAGAACACACGCAATTGAAACACTTTTTATGTGCATCATATATAATTAGTATGTTACATTTGCTTTACAATTACTATTTAAGGCATTATAAAAATATGTTTTCAGCATTTTGTTATGTTATTATAGCTGAACATTGAATAGGAAAACTGTATACCCCCAGTAAATTATGCATCAATGGATCGGGTTGTTTAGGTATATATAATTATATAGCGTAATATAATTGATCTTATGCCTTGATATTGTAATTATTTATGTGGAAGTTGGCCGTTATATATATATATATATATATATATATATATATATATATATATATATATAGAGAGAGAGAGAGAGATACTGTATATAATACAATTAACACAACGAGTTTGTTGAAATGTAAATTATAAAAATAAATAATAATGGAACTTTGACCCTGACATAATATTTTGTCCTTGAAGTAGGAATATATATTTTAATTACCTGATCATTCTACAAACGAATCAAAGACAAGTTTACTTTAGTGAATAATTATTTGTTACTTTTGCTGGAACTATAGGAATAGCTGGAAGTGACCTTTGACTTTTATATTGACCTTTATGGTTTTAGTGTGAAAACTTACTATTGTTCTTTGCATGTTAAGGCCAACCATTTCAGCAATTTCTGTGAAATTTGAATTAATAGTAAAACTTTAATGCATTGACATTAAAATTTGACCTTGGCCTGTGACCTTGACCTTTGAGTATTATATATCTTAGTGTTGTTTCTTTACCTCTGCATACACTTTCTGGATACATCTATTACAATTGGAGAGAATCCATAGGTCAGCTTACGGGAAATTGAGATTAATCTATTTTTTTACATTTTTCCTTGACCACTGACCCTGAATTTGAAATATATAGAAAATATCTATGTAAGCAACATCTAGGAGAACGATATTGGTGAAATTCAAATATTTGTTAACACCACTTTTAATAACTGAACTTTGACCTTGACCTGTGACCTTGACCTTTATGAGAGGAAATTAAAATATTGCATGACAATTTTCATTGACAATTCAACTTTTTAATGACAAATTGTTAAATAGTTTAGGATAAAATATGAATATAATTGGAAGTGACCTTTGACCTCTATTCTGACCTATGTGGAATGTGTCTGATCATTTGAAATTATATTTTTTTTTACCAAGGTCAACCATTTCAGCAAACTTGGTGAAATCTGAATAAACCATAAAGAAGTTAATAAATACACCTTAAAATTTGTCCTTAATCTACAGTATATCCTTGACCTTTTTGTCATATTTTCTATATGTTGACCTTTGTGTAGGTATATTGGATAATTATGTTATGTTGGGTGAAAAGTTATTCATTAATTTAGAAATATTACAAATGAATATGACTGACCTTTTTTCTTGGCCTTTCAACTTGAAATTTGAAATATGTATGTGGTAATTATTAAATAAAATTCATACATAAACAACATCTAAAAGAGCTGTGTTGGTGAAATTCTGTTTATTCTAAAAAAAAAAAAAAATATATTAACTAAACTTTGACCCTGATCTTTAGGAGCGGAAATATTTTGTTTATTGCATGAACATATCATTGACAAATCAAGCATGTACAGTATGTACTGTATATTTGGATGAAAAAATAGCATGGGAGAAATTATGATTATAATTGGAATTGACTTTTGACCTTTATCTTGACCTTCGTGAAATGTGTCTGGTAATTTGCAGTTATCATTCTTATATCAAGGTCAACCACTTCAGTGAATTAGGTGACATTTGAATAAACCATAAGGAAGTTTCTATATTGACCTTAACATTTGACCTTGACCATTTAGAAAGACTTTAGTTTTGCATTTGTTGACCTTCGTATAGCTGTTTTAGATGTATGATCAACGTTTGGCAAACATGTATCTATTGGTTTAGAAGTAATACTATTATATATGATTTTGAACTTTATCCTTGACCTTTGACCTTGAAACTTGAAATATAAGTGGAATTTATTCAATAACATTTCTATATAAACAATGTCTAGGAGAGAGATATTGGTGAAATCGTAATTATACTAAACACTAGTTTTCATACCCGTGACCTGTGACCTTTATGAGAGGAATTTTTTTTTTTATTGCATAATCATTAATTGACATATCAAGAGTGTATGACCATTTGGATGAAATGTTATTGATTAGTTTAGGAGAAATTATGAGTATAATTGAAAATTACCTTGACCTTTATCTTGACCTTCGTGAAATGTGTCTGGTAATTTGCAGTTATCATTCTTATATCAAGATCAACCACTTCAGTGAAATCGGTAAAACTCGAATAAACCATAAGGAAGTTATTACATTGACCCTAACATTTGACCTTGACCTTTTAATATGACTTTAGTTTTATATTTGTTGACCTTTGTATAGCTGATTTAGATATATCCTCAACGTTTGGCGAAATTCTATCAATTAGTTTAGAAGTAATATTAACAAATCTGATTTCGACCTTTTTCCTTGACCTTTGACCTTGAAATTTGAAATATAAGTGTGGCATTTATTCAATAAAATGTATATATATATATATATACAATGTCCAGGAGAGGGATATTGGTGAAAATATTATTATATTAAACAACAGTTTAAATAACTGAACTTTGACCTTGATCTGTGACCTTAACCTTTAAAAGAGTATTTATTTATTTATTTATTGCATGACCATTTCATTGACAAATCAAGAGTGTATGTACATTAGGATGAAATATTATTTGATTAGTTTAGGAGAAATAATGAATATAAATGAAAATGACATTTGACCTTTATCTTGACCTTCGTGGAATGTGTCTGGTAATTTTCAGTTATCATTCTTATACCAGGGTGAACCTCATCTGCGAATTTGGTGAAATTTGAATAAACCATAAGGAAGTTACTATATTGACCTTAACATTTGACCTTCAACTATGACCTTGACCTTTCAGTAAGACTTTAGATGTGTATATGTTGATCTTTGTATAGCTGATTTAGATATATCTTCAACGTTTGGCGAAAATCTATCCATTAGTTTAGAAGTAATACTAATAAATCTGATTTTGATCTTTGACCTTAATCTTAGGAATATTCAATTCCAAGTTGGTTAGTGTGTATATCATAATTATACATAGCATCTAGCATTGTGAATATGGTGAAAATTGAATGAGTAGTTAAAAAGTTGAAAAATTTACCTTTATCTTTGACCTTTTTGATTGACCTTAATCTTTGAGTATGATCAATTTCCTTTTTTGACTGACATCCGCACGGACCGTCTGAACTCATGTGTAGTCATTTCGTAAGCATCTATAAATAACTCTGGGAGGAGATATTGGACGGACAGACAGACAGACAGACAGAACGACAGAAAGAAAGACAGACAAGCTGGCTGGTCATGCATGGTATACGGGGGATCGCTACCATTCTGCTTCGCAGAATTGATTAAGACAAGACTAAAATGAACTAAAAGTAAAATTATCTATTTATTATATTAAAAGAAGGCTAACAATAGGTAAGGCACTCGTAATCACTAAAACGATTTTTAAAAACAAGATTAAAAAATAATACAAAGCTAAATCTAATCACAGAAAACACTCACTGATAAATACCAGTGAGTGCTTTCTGTGATTAGATTAGGCTTTGTATTATTGTATAATCTTGTATTTAATACATAATTAAATTTGGTTCAGTAATAACCGAGAAATTGCAATTTTAAGTAAGTGTCACCCTAACAAGAAGACGTAATTACAAGGAGAACAACAACACCAACAACTACGCCATGAGTGTCACCTAGAGGTCCTTCGCTTTGCACGGACCTAACTATAGTAGTTTTGGTAATAGTAGTAGTAAGGATAATAACATTATATAAACAAATTCTTCATAAACTGCACATAATCGTCTAAATACAGCTAGAATAAAATTAAATAAACGTCGCTGGTACAGAAAGGGTTAAAGCCTGAAGTTCTCAAGTGGTCAATTACACAAGTGTTTTATAATAAGGGTGTATTAAATTACAGAATGTAGAGGTGTGCTTATGTGGTATCGACACCCTGAATATTGGTACACTGCCGGCTGAAATGTCTGCCGTCTGTATGTTTGCCTTTCTGTCCGGTAACTCTTCCTAGACCGTTCGACGGATTTTCACCAAAGTTCACACGCACATTCGATGGGTGAAACACGAGAAACATAAATATCAAGTATATCTCACAATAAAAATCTATGGTGTTTGGCTGGGCGAGAATTAAATGAAATCTCTATAACCCGAGTTGCGTGGAGAAATTTATAAAAATCCCTGTATGGTATCCTGAAATAGGGATCCTGCGACTTGAGCATGAATTGAAATACATTCTCCAAGTAGGATTTCTCTTCTCCTTCATATAAATAGAAAAAGGTTAAGTTTCCTTTATCACGCCGTTGTGTAGTGGGTTAAAGCTTGGACACTTGTCCTGAATGTCGGAGGTTTGAGTCCGGCTGGGAGTATAAAAACATTTAGTAGCTCACGTGTATTTGTGAGATATACATGACATATATATATATATATATATATATATATATATATATATATATATATATATAATATAAATATATATATATATATATATATATATAGGCTATATATATATATATGAGAGGGTGAATTAGGTATACGTATACAATAAGATAGTGCAGGGTTTGAAACAGGTACAGGTACGTACGTGTTCGAATTTCTTTCCAAGTAAACGTCAATAAGTTCGAAATGGCCAAAAACTAGGTTGTTGGAATTAAGTTCGAAATGTTCTAGTTTGAATAAGGTTCGAAAAGTGCTAATTGGAATTAGGTTCGAAAATATCCACTCGGTATTAAGTGTGAAATTCGGAAATAAGTTCGAAAATCCTTCGAATTTGTTTCCCACAAAACGATTTTCCGATTTTGAACAGGGGCTTGGAAATATAGGATCGTATGTAATATTATAAAATTTAGTTGGAAATACGTACGTGACATAGTCAGTAAAGCGTCAGTTGGGAGGTCAAACCCGCTCTGTCAAAATATTATTGGTTGAGGTCAAACCCGCTCTGTCAAAATGTTATTGGTTGATGTCAAACCCGTGACAAACACCTAATGTTCATGGCCACCCCTTCACGGGAATGACGGAATTTAGCCCCCCCCCCCCCCCCGCCCCCCTCACAAAAAAAAAACACAGAAATAAAAAAAAAAAAAATATATATATATATATATCATGCTAATAATTTCTCCTAAGTTTACTGATAGATTTATGCACCAACCTACTGGAGGTTACAGTTATCTTATTAAATACCCAGTTAGAATAACAACAAAATTCTGAAATGTTTCTATAATACCTTTAATAGTCAATTGTGAAGAGAAAACATCAAATTCGCATAATTGATACGCAATTTTCTCTCCAAAATGCGAAAACAGCAATTTTACTGTATATATTTTATCTTTATGTTTTTATTTCTAGATATAATTTTCAATTTGGATAAGCCTAGCCTCTGAGGTCTCCTGACATGTGAGGTCATAAGTTATTTTTCTACCGAAAAATTTACAAATTTATCTATAAGGGGGATCTAATGGATGTTTTTTTAAATTTGATGGAGGTCTAGGGAGGAAACTAGAAAAATAATGAATACATGCAAAAATCGCCCAAAAAGTGAACCATGGGCTCCCAATTACGTAGCATAAGTGTCAAGTGTCCCCAAGGTTAGCGACAAGAGATAGGTGATGCAAGGATTGTTAGGCGTGAGGAATCTCGGGTGACAGTGTAGGCCTATTATATGCATCTTGATAATAGTCATGTTTATTTAGATAGATGATATTACAGTGCCTTTCAGTTGCTAGGCGACGGCACATATTGTACAGTTGACCAAAGGATTTCGTACTCTTTCAATTATTCTATACATGTAACGAAAAGAGCGTGATTGAGTGTAGATTGGTATAGCGCAGTTGGAATATATGTACAGTTGGGGAACTAAAAAAACGAGGCAGAGGTTTATGGTGGTACCTGGCAACTCGTGTTAGTAAACAGTGTAGTAAAACATTCTTTATGAATGAACTAGAGGTGTTGCCTGCCTTTTGTAAGGAGAAAGTTGATTGGTTGGCAAGGTGTCAGTTGTCTTTTTGTGAAAAGTGTCTATAGCTCTTATTTTCGTAACATTACATACCAAATGTGCCTTCTTATTACAATAATACATTGTGCAGATTTATGTGATACAGTTGATAAGAATACAAATATTATTTAACACCTATGAATAACTTGATGTAATTAAAGGACACCAGCTATGTGGGTAGCACGGCTTCTACAGGGTGAGGGAAGATCATAGAAACTGCACGGAAATGGTATATATACAATGTCAGACATTGCATATATTTTTGTATACTATTATATTTACAGTTCAAAAAATACCGATTTATTCTGATAGTGTAATAAGTAAATTGTGTGTTAAATGTAAAACATGACAACCTTTTGGAGAATCCATAAAGGATCGGTTTGCGCAACCGTTGAATGCGTCCGAAACACACTGAAATTACCCCCCCCCCCACCCCCTCTCTCTCTCTCTCTCTCACACAAACTAAACAACCAATACCAAGGCTCCTCTTCACTTGCACAATATGACTTGTCTTCATAAGCATATAAAATCTGCGAATTCAAGATGCAAGGGATTTGGGTGTAGGACTAATATTGTTAAACAAGAAGCCTTGCACGCAATTACATTCTTGGTATCTCAGGCCAAGCTACCTAATGCCCCTTTCACACATACAGGACTCGGGTGCCGCATGCAGCAGAGTAGCTAGTCGTGGCGTTTTTTTTCCCCGACTTGGTGGAGCTGGCTCAGTATGCCGCATCCAAAGGACTTCACCAGACTACAGCCGCATACAGCCGACGTTGTCGTCTTGACTCCGGAGAAGTCTTGAGACTCGAACCGACAATGGAAATAACGGTCATTTGTACATGCCGACTACACCCGCATCTATAAGACTTCAGACGATCGATTCCAGACTACAGATGATCGACTTCAGAGTCGATCCGCATACACTCGCATAAAGCCGACACATACAGGTTCTGTGGCCAACGGAGGTTACATGAATGGTTAGTAATAATAAGATCTATAATAGGGGTAGAAAGGTATATCACTATCAATATACCAAATGATATATGTGTTATACCTGTGGTTATTGACAGTACAGTGACGCTATTAAGGGGAGATGGGCCGTTTTTTTTTTTTTTTGGGGGGGGGGTCTGTTAATTAATGTATTCCTTTATTTCTTAGTTTCCTCGCTAGACCTCCATCAAGCTTAGAAAAATACCCCCTAAATCCCCTTCAAGATAAATTTGTAAATTTTTTCGGTAGAAAAATATCCCAGTTTGCTTTCGCTCGCCAAAAAAAAAAAAAAAAAAAAATATATGGCACGAAACGTCTTAAAATTGTCAACTAGGCCTATATGGGGCGAAAGGTTTTAAAATCGCCAAACTGATAGGCCGAGCATCATATAATCCCAAAACAAATGGGGCTTAACCGAGGCCACCGAGGTCTCGGTGGCCTCGGTTAACACGAGGGAGAAAAGGGACCAGAAAAATGACCCATGTCCCCTTAAGTCACGTCTCGGCTGTCATTACGTTTGGTTCGCTCTGTGCTGTATTAATGTGTGGCTGATGTTGAATAGGGTTGGGTAAGTGTAGGAACATGTTGGTATACCTCACTCAAAAAGAAGAAGTCATGTGTAAATATTGCCGATACCAATTATTGATCAAAACGTAATTGGGTTGCCGAAACATCACTTACTAGGCCGACTGTACAGGGGCTCCAATATGGGGGGGGGGGGATCTCTGTTACGATAGGGTCTCTGGTGGGCGGAGGAAAGACCAAAATATTTTATGGTGAAGAAGTGGGCGGGGGGGTGAAGGGCAGGGGTGGGTGAAGGGGGCGGTCCGTGGAAATGGGGGTTGTTGTTGTTGTTGTTCCCTAAGCTGCCTGGCCGAACAGCTCCGAGTCCCTGAGGAAAGCCATGGCCACGATCGGGCTTTCCCACAGAGCTCTCATTGAGTGTAGGTTGTGTTGTTGGCGTAAGTGGTTGTGTGAAATGCAGTCTTCTATGATGTGTTTAATGGTATGGGGTGCTGTGTTACATCCCGGGCAGGCGTCGACAACGGAGTCATCCAGTCTCTTCTGATAGCTCAGGAGAGCTGGATGGTGTCCGCATCTCAGCCTGGCCAGGTGGACTCTGTCCTCGCGAGGGAGGGAGGATTCGGAAGGATGGATTTCGGGAGGTCGTGCATGCAGCTGCGTGTTGTCTGTGAGTGAGTGGATGGATTGGCGAGAGATATGAGTATGGATGTGCTTCTGGAAGTTGGTTCGGGTGGGCAGGGAGGGAGAGAGGACAATAATTGTGTGTGATACCGTGTGCTGGGTGTTGTTTTGATATTTCTTGGTGTCTGTGGGTGTGTTGCCATGTAGTTTAGTGGGTGGTCTTGGTTCGTGGAGGCTGCTGCCAGGAATTGAGTGCCTCTCATGTCCAGATGGTCTTTGACTTTGAGGATTTTGGTTTCTTGATGTAGATGATCTGTGGGTGCAGTAGCTGTGCAGCCTGTAATGATCTTCAGGGCTTTGTTTTGAATAGTCTGTAAGGTCTTATGATGTGTTTCAGTTAGGTTAGAAGCCCAGGCTGGGCTTGCGTATTCCATTACTGATCTTATGTATTGTTTATATACTGTGGTGGTAGTTTCTTTGTTGTGTCCAAATTTTGTGTGAGCAAGTGACCTGAGGGCGTTAAGTCTGGGTGTCAGTTTCTTTTTAATGTTTGTGGTGTGCTGTTTGAATGTCATATGAGTATCATATGTTACTCCTAGGATTTTGGTGTGTGTGTATGTGTTAGGGGTGTGTTGTTTATGGTGAGTTGAGGGATGTATTCGTGTTCACCTGTCCAGCTTGTGAGCAGGGTTGCGGTGGATTTGGCTGGGGCTAGATTAAGTCTGTTTGTAGTGCACCAGCCATGTAGTGTGTTGAGATAGGGTTGAAGGAGATCTGTTGCTCTTCTTGGGTCATGGTGTGTGCATGTGAGTGTTATGTCATCTGCATAGGAGGCTAAGTTTATTTGGGGAGTATTGGGTGTAGTTATATCGTGCATGTACAGATTGAAGAGTGCGGGCGATAGGACGGATCCTTGTGGGACTCCGTTTGGAAAGTTTCTGATTTTAGATGACTGACCGGCAAAAGATACGTGTGCACATCTGCCTGCTAGGAAGTTGGCCAGCCACCTTTTTGTGTTGTTGTGCATGTTTGTGTTGTAGGTTTTGTTTGTTAGGTTGTGGCGGGGGATGGCATCGAAGGCTTTACTAATGTCGAGTGTGGCTAATAGTGATCTGTGTGGTGGTCTAGCTGAGTTGATGCCGTCAAAAGCTCTTTGTGTAAGGTCTGTGAGAAGAGTGTTTGTGGAGTGCAGTGGCCTAAAGCCATGTTGTGTTGGAGCTAGGGGTAGGTCGGGTGTAATTAGTTGTAATAATAGGCGTTCCATGACTTTGGAGGGGGAGCAAAGGAGTGTGATGGGGCGGTGCGAGGAGGGTAGCGTGGGGTCATTGTTGGGTTTGGAGAATGTGATGATGATACCATGCTTCCAAATGTCTGGTATTGTGTTGTGTGAATAGCTGTAGTTTGATATGTTAGTGAGTGTTTGTATGCCTTGTGGTCCCAGGTGTCTGAGGTGTATGTTGCTTATGTTGTCTAGGCCACAGGTGGGTGAGTGCTTGAGATTGTTGATGATATGCTTTGTCTGGTGATTGGTGAAGGGTGTATAGTCAGGGTCTGTGGGGAATTGTCTCTTACGTCGGATGACACGTCGGTCGTCTTTGTGAGGTTTTAGGTGGCTGACATGTGAGAAGTGATTGATGAGAGTGTTTGCTTGTTGTTTATATGAAGGAGTAGAGTCTGTTGTTGTGATTGCAGCATGTGATTGTGTTGTGTTGCTGTTGGAAAGTGTGATGCTGTTTAGTGTTTTGTAGAGTTTTTTGGGGTTTGTTTTGTGATCAAGTGTTTGTAGGAAGTTATTCCAATTTAGTTTTTGTTGTTCTTGTATTTTGTTGTTAGTTTGGGTGTTGAGTGCTTGAATTTGTTGTGTGATGTCTTGTGTGTGGGGTGCTGGGGAGTGTTTCAGTGTGTCGCGTTGTCTGATGAGGTTTTGAATTTCTGGTGTGAAGTTGGGGTTGTGTCTTTTTCTGTTACCTCTTGGAATGTGTTTCTTGTCAGCGTTTTGGATAGTTTTATTGAGTATGAGTACAGCATTGTTGATGTTAGTGATGGGTGTACTGTTTAGAGTTGTGAAGTGTTGTTCTGTCTCATTTGTAAATGATTCCCAGTTAGCTCTTTTATAATTGGTGTATGTGTGTTTGTGGCTAGCTGGGGTGAGTCTGGTTTTGGTGGTGATAATGATCGGGAGGTGGTCAGAGCCTAAGGTTCTGACCACCCTCCAGGATGTTGTGGGGGCGAGTTCTGGGGAGCAAAAGGCGATGTCTGGAGATGATGGGTTATAGAGGGCTTGGTGAGGAATATGGGTATGTTGATGGATGTCGTTAAGGATGATGAGGTTATCTGTTTGGTTTTGTAGTACCAGCCCTCTGTCTGTGTCGGGGTTGTCGACAAACCAGGCCGACGTCTTGCGTTGAAGTCACCACCCAGGATGATGTGTGGGGTGTTTGTGATGTGTTGTAAGTGTGGTCTGTATTCATTTGGTACTGTAGGGGATGTTTGGGGAGGGATGTATGTGTTTATGATGGTTATGTTGGATTTGTTGCCAGTGCGTATTTTAATTGATTGTATTTCTGTTGTGTTATCATTTGGGGGGAGGAGGGATTTGGTTTGTACACTGGTTACTATGTATGATATTTCATTGTGTACCAGGGTGATGAGTCCACCGCCCCCGCCGACAGCCCGGTCTTGTCTGATGGTGGTGAAATTATGAAATGTGGGTGTTTTTTGTGATGTGCAGAGTTTTGTTTCTTGTAAGATGGCAATGTGTATGTTGTGTTGTTTGATGAAGTGTGAGAGTTCGTGTTTCTTTGTGTTAATGCCATCTATGTTCAATTGGAGAATGTTAATGTTATGTGCATGATGTATATTGGGTGCTGCTGCACGAGGATGGGGTGGGGGTGAGGGTGGGGGTGAGGGAGGGGCTGGAGGTTGGGATGGGTGAGGTGGGGGTGGGGATTGGGGAGCAGGAGATGGGGGTTGGAATGGATTAGGATGGGGTGTGGTGTGTTGAGTTGAGGATGTGGATGGTATGGGAAGGTTAGGTGGGTTAGGGAGGAGAGGTGGACGGGTTTTAGGGGGGGGGAGTGGATGATATGGGATGGCTAGGTGGGTTGGGGAGGAGAGGTGGACGGGTTTTAGGCGAGGGATTTGACTGGGAGAGGGAGGGGCATGAGGAACAGGTCCAGGTGTTCGTGTAGTGTTTCTTGGAGGCAAGTGTTGTACAGGTGAAGTGGGTCCAGTTCCTGCATGAATTGCAGAGAACTGAACCCGTAGTGTGGCGACTCGAAGTGATGGGTTTTGAGCAAGTTGGACATATGTATGTGTACGTGGGTCCTGGGTTGCTCTCAATGTCTCCGGCTAGAAGAAGTCTTCAAGAAATGACAGCCGGAGAGTCATTTCTCGGTGTAGGAAAAACTGTGTGATGTGTGTGTGTGGTGTGAGAGGTGTGGAAATTCCCGGCGCGACCGAAGCAACTCCAAGGACCCGTGCCCCCATGGGGGGGGGGGGGGGGGGCAGGGGACAGTTGTGACGGTTTGGCTCCCGAAACTGCTCCCCGTGGCCAGCATCCGGTTGTCCTCCACTGGTCGATTGATCTTGTCTCCGGCCGTGGAGGGTCGGCAGCCATCCGCGGTTGGCAGCTCCGGGGGTTGAGGGAGTTGGGTATTGGGAGGTCGTGGAAATGGAGGGAAAGGGAGTGGGGTATTGGGGAGGACTGAACGGAATACAGTAGACCTCAGAATGGGGACTATAAATGGCAGGTAGAGAGGGAGGATGGGGGAGGTAGAGAGGAAGGAGAGAGGAGAGGGGGAGGTAGAGAGGAAGGAGAGAAGAGAGGGGGAGGTAGAGAGGGAGGGGGAGAGGTAGAGGTAGAGATGGGGAGGAGGGAGGGAGGGGGAGGTAGAGAGGAGGCGGGAGGTAGAGAGGGAGGGGGAGGTAGAGAGGGAGGGGGAGGTAGAAAGGGAGGGAGAGGTAGAAAGAGAGGGGGAGGTAGAAAGGGAGGGGTAGATAGAGGGGGAGGTAGAAAGGGATGGGTAGGTAGAGAGGGAAGGGGGAGGTAGAAAGGGAGGGGGGCGTAGAGGGGGAGAGGGAGGGAAGAAGAGAGGAAAGGGAGGTATCGGTGGAGAAGGACGGGGAGAGGTAGGGAGGGGAGGAAGGAGGGAGATGGAGAAGTTATGAGAAAGTATGAGGTAAGAGAAAAAAGGAAACGAACGAAAAGGAAGGCAAATATGAAGGGAAAGAAGGGGGTAGGGGTATGGGAAAGAAGGGGGTAGGGGTATGGGAAAGAGGGAGGGAGGGAGGGAGGGAGGGAGCTAGGTATGGAAGAAGGAAGGCAGACCTATGCGGCTGTACTCGTGTCTGTCGGCTGTACTCGGGTGTATGCGCCTGTATGCGGCTGTAGTCTTTATGCTACACATGACACACAATTCGCTACGCTATACTCAAGGACTACAGCCGCATACAGAAGACTAGTGACGACTAGCGCCGACTAGCGCAGACTACTCCCCGCATCCACCAGACAAATGTCAAGTCTGGACAAAATTTTGAAACTCACCAAAACTTTGTTCTGGGGCCACGACTTGACACGCATTGCCAGGACTTCACCAGACTACAGACGACTACAGCCGCATTGTCAGGACTAGGTGCCGACTCGGGTGCCGCATACAGCAGAGTAGCTACTCTGCTGCATTGACATTTGACTCTTGACATTTGTCAAGGATATGCCATCCTATGTACTAAACCTATACCTCGTAAAGTGGCGGTGTTCGGTGACGTTACGTTACACACGTTTTGCGATGCTAGCGCCACGGCATACGGGGTAGCCATATATGTTGTTACTTCATTTGGGGCACATTTAGTTACGGCCCGGGCCAAGGTAGCCCCGGTTAAAAAGATAACTATCCCTAAAATGGAATTGACTGCCATGCTGCTATTAGCACGTCTGGTGCAACATGTACGCGCAGCATACGAGAGCGAATTAAATATTGAAATCGTTCACGTATGGTGCGATAGTCAGGTCGCACTCAACTGGATACATAGCAAGAAGTCTCTGCCAGTTTATGTGCGGAATAGGGCAGATGAGATTAGGGCCCTTTTGCCAGATGTTGCTTATCATTATGTAAATACAAAAGAAAACCCTAGTGATCTCATAACTAGGGGTATAATGGCTAGCCAGTTAATGAAGTCCGAATTGTGGTGGCATGGTCCAAAGTGGCTGCTCCATGAAAGTGAATGGACGATATGGCATGCTGTTGGTGAGGGACTTCTGCCACTGGAAACAGTGGCAGTTACAGCCCAACCAAATGAGCCACCGGGTCCTATCATAGAGTGGGCAAGATTCGGTGACTATAATAAACTAGTCAGAGTTGTAGCTTGGGTATTGCAATATGTATCCAATCTCAAGCTTAAAGTAACGGGCCAACTCTGCAACAGGGGTCACAACATTGATGCTCGTGAATTTAAAGCAGCTGAAGTAACTTTGATCAAATGGGTTCAAGTAGAAACCTTTTCCAATGAATTAGAATCCTTGAAAAGCTCGAATAAGACATTAATGCCTAATATAGTGCGTCAACTAAGGTTGCACCTAGACAATGGCCTCATCAGGTGTGAGGGTCGCCTGAAGTGGTCGGGTGTACCAGACGGCACAAACCGCCCTATACTTATGCCAACAAGACATCACGTTACTGATCTATTGATCATACGTCCACATAGGGAAGTAAAACACTACGGGGTATGTCATATTATATCAAATTTACGTCTCACATGGTGGATACCCAGAGTTCGACAAGTAGCTCGACGCGTAGTAAGAAAGTGTGTAATATGCCAGAGACTAAAAGGTAAACCATATGCAACTGGACCAGCTCCACCCCTACCTGAATGCCGCATAAAGCACGTAGAACCTTTCCAAGCGGTAGGATTAGATTACACAGGGGCATTGAAGACATTGAGAAGGTTTATATATTATTGTTTACCTGTGCGACGTCTCGAGCGGTACACCAAGAACTATGTGATAATATGTCTAGTGAAGAATTTATGCTGGCGTTTAGACGGTTTTGTGCCCGTCGTTTATTCCCTCAACTCATTCTTAGCGACAATGCTCCCACTTATGTCCAAGCATCAAAATATCTAAAGGATATGAGTAGTGATCCTACTATCATCACTTTTTTGGGAGAGAAGAAGTGCGAATGGAGGTACATTCCAGTTAAGGCACCTTGGTTTGGTGGAATGTGGGAACAATGTGTCGGCATAGTAAAGTCAGGACTCAGAGCGGTTGTAGGACGTGCTCTATTAAAGAAGAGTGAGTTGACGACAGTCCTCACTGAGATAGAGGCAGTCGTGAATGATCGCCCGCTTACATATGTGTACACCGACCTGCAAGAACCACTAACATTAACGCCATCTCACTTGCTATATGGGAAACCATTGACTGTGTTGCCATCTGATTTTCAGTCCATAGTAGAGTTAGAGGATCCCTCGTTGTATTCTGAGGTAGCGGTGTCTAAGAGATACCAGTATATATCCAGGATGATAGAGGATTTTAGGAAACGGTGGATTAGTGAATATCTGCTAGCATTGAGGGAAAGGAGTGTTACTCCCTCTGGTAGACCAACGGCACCTACAGTTGGTGACGTTGTTTTAATTAAAGAAGATAGTCCTCGTTTATACTGGAAATTGGGCCGCGTGTTGGAGGTATACAAGGGGGCAGACTCTGTAGAGCGGGTGGCGTTATTGAAGACAGCCACTGGAACTACTGTTCGTCCTATCGCACGTTTGTATGCTTTGGAGCTCGATTCCGCATTGCAATCTGATGCTCCAGCTGTTATTGCTGGGTCCGAGGATTCTCAAAGGAACGACTCACCTCTTACCAAGCGGCTCGCTTGGTGTAGTGACTAGCGTCTCGGACTTCCACCCAGAAGGCCCGGGTTTGCGCCCACGCTCGGCGCATTAAAGATTTTTCACAAGCACTGAGTAGTTACCATCCCTCATGAGCAAAGGGATGGGGTAGTAGTACAGGACCCCAATGGAAATACGCCGATTCGGCCTTATTGAGCTATCCTTAGCTAGCTTAGCATGCGCTAGCTTTAAGAACTATTATTATTATTATTATTATTATTACTGATGGTGATCATTCTCGGACCGGGACGCGTCCCAGACGCACTGCTGCTGGCGCCGTCGACTTGTGGCGTCAGAAGATAGCCACTGGGCAACTTAGGTTTAGGTGGGGTTCAGGTCTTTTTATGTGGAGGGAGTGAATCGTATAAATACGATAGAATATGACTCTTTTGTGATCTCGTATGTCTCTGTGACGTCACGATCGCTCCTACAGCACGACGTAGGACGAGTAGATCGTATATTATAAGATTGTAAATAAGTTAAGTTATAAAAGGCCTAATATGCTATTAACCCTTTACTGGCGGCCCACAACATAAGTCGAGTTAAATAAATTTGGACTATGGGGAGGTGTGGTGGAGTGGTCTTGCCACTGGCCTGGTAATCCAAAGGTCCCGGGTTCAAATCCCGATGTATCAATGGGAAGATATTATTGGGATGGAATTTGTGCTGTACCTGGTATCAGTGCATTACCACAAGCCCACCGAAACGTCAATAAAATACTCTCATTGTTCCCTGATTAAATAGCACTGTATGAATATTCCCATATTCAAAATATGCTATAGGGGTGCAATGCCTGGTGAGTTATCTGCTCAACAGGTGGCGTTGTGTGTGTGTAAATGTGTAAGTCCGAGTGTAGGGGGTGAGACAGTGAAGCACGGGAACGAGGTGGCTTCAGAGATGGGGTCGTTTCGGGCCATGAGTGAGCACCGTGCCTCATGTGAAGGCAAGATGGCAGGTGCTCGTTGTACTCTACGTGCTTCACATGTCTCACTCCCTAGACTGGAACAAGACCTCACGGGCTTCATTGTTCATTGTAAAGCGGTGAATGTTAAGGCTCTCAGCCTATGCCCGAGAGGAAGTAAGTTGGAATATAGAAAAGAAAAAAAAAAAAAAAAAAAAAAAAAAAATGTGGCGGCTCACACCATAAGTCGTGTGGCAATTTCAGCACGTAATGTTGCTGAGAGAGAGAGACAAGTGGTGGCAGGAAAGTAGCGAGCGTATGACTGCTCCAGACCACCGCGGCGGGCCTACTGACATGAATCCCACCCTCCTCCACCCTCTCACACTCGCTACATAGTGAAATGTATGGGGAAAGTACCGAATTACATGGTTTTTGCACTCGTGTTGCGCGGTTGTTGCAAGAAAACTAGCGGTTATACAAGGATCGTTGTGGTGTCATTGGAAAGCTCTGTTTATGCCCTTTCAGGGATAGATGCTTGTTTTACGCTCTGGGTCTTATTTAGGCATGAAAATTATCACGTAAACAGCCCTATTTTGGCTAAAAACACCCCGCTGAGCGGTACATATAAATAGACCGCCTAGCCCGCCAATAAGGTATTAAGCAATATTGCCATGGTCTTATGTAGTATATATGAATTTATCGTATATATTAATATAATTTATCGTATAGAGCAACCTAGATGCGGTACGATAATTTGGGCTCCTGGCGTTTTTACAAGGCAGCAAGGTGTGCCTTCGAGGAACACCAGAGCCTTCATGAACACCAACCAGTTAACATCTAATTTTCCGCCCTCAGTTGATCGTGCTTTTGTGCCTCTAATCACAATACACATACAGCAATACACACAGCTACACCATCACGACGCTCTCATCGACGCCATGACTGACTGACAGATAAGCATAATATTCATGTCCATTCCCATGTAATCATCTATTCTTTCTTTAACTTGACTCGTGTTTCGGGACCGAAGTGTCAATCCCCATTGTGTGTCGATCCCCATTGTCCACCGCCATATTGGGTAAAACGTTCTCCCTTGCCTCATTGCCACGTGGAACTATTGGCGAGTTAATTCCTGGCTAATATTAACCCTTATAACCTTACCCTATATATAAATTTATTATGTGAGACCTTTGGATATAAATTAGCTTGTTTCAGATTGAATTCAATTTAGATATGGAGTAGTTTTCATTTAGATTTATTTATTTGATTCATTATAGCTTAGTAATATTTAACTTCCATTGATAGTTTACCACAGTTATGGTAAATGACAACTGGACAGTATAGGCCTATTTATTGATTTGGCAGTACAATATATAATTTCAATATATATACAACATGCATCGCAATATTATAATGCAGCGCTTAACTATTTGTAAACTCTCTCTCTCTCTCTCTCTCTCAGAAGAAGAAGGCTATGTATCCAGTTTGCTTGGATCTCCAAGCATACCAACATAAATGAGTTTTTGTATAGTTTTGTAATTCTTGTCTTTAGTATTTCCAAGTTTCCTAATATTTATTATTAGCCCTTATGTTTAGGGCAAGTTAATCAGAAATCATTGTATTGGTATTATAACTGAAAAGTTTAGGTCATTATTGTTACCGGAATATTATTGGCAGCCCTGAAGAGCTATGTTTGTGCATTTTGCTGCAGTGGAGAAGTTGACGTTAAAGGGGTCTTTATACAGAAACATTCAGATCTTAACCTAGTGTCATAGAGCAATAGAGGCTAAAATCGTCTCTAAATATGCAGTGGGGGGAGGAGGGGGTGGGTGGGGGGATGAAAGTGAGTAGTTTGCCAGGGGAAACAGGAATGTCGACTTTATATTACCATCAATAGAGAGGAATATGGTATGACATTAGATAACAGTTGCCAGTTGTTTTAAATTCTGTACAATCAGTAGAATATAATTGACTTTATACTAACCTCAAATATAGAGACAATAAGCCATAGTTTTATCTATAAAATCTGACATAATTAGCTTCACGTCCTTTATAGATATTAAAGTTAGGGGTGGGGTGGGAATGTGAACGATTGGAGAGAGAGAGAGAGAGAGAGAGAGAGGGGGGGGGGGGAATTAATTCCAGTTAGTTTCGGACGTCTTCTACAGTTGCGCAACCGATCCTTTATGAATTCTCCAAAAGGTTGTCATGTTTTACATTTAACACACAATCTACTTTTTACATTATCAGAATAAATCGGCATTTTATTAACTGTATATATATAATAATATAAACAAATATATGAAATGTCTGAAATTGTATATCTACCATTTCCGTCCAGTTTCTATGATCTTCCCTCACCCTGTAGAAGCCGTGCTACCCACATAGCATGTGTCCTTTAATTACATCAAGTTATTCATAGGTGTTAAATAATATTTGTATTCGTATCAACTGTATCACATAAATCTGCACAATGTATTATTGTAATAAGAAGGCACATTTGGTATGTAATGTTACGAAAATAAGAGCTATAGACACTTTTCACAAAAAGACAACTGACAACTTGCCAACCAATCAACTTTCTCCTTACATAAGGCAGGCAACACCTCTAGTTCATTCATAAATAATGTTTTACTACACTGTTTACTAACACGAGTTGCCAGATACCACCATAAACCTCTGCCTCGTGTTTTAGTTCCCCAACTGTATATGCTCAGATTAATATGCAGGATTCGAAACTGCACAATAAATCGTATATTTTTTTTTTTAAATAACTGTCTTGATAGCGTAATGCATAAGTGCGCGGAATTTCGGTGTGAGTATCCTAGGTTCGAGTCCTTGGAGTGCCACATGTATTTGTTGATTTTATTAATTGAGTTTAGAAGTGAAGTTGGTTGGTGACAAAATATAATTCATTAAGTGAATTAGTGATTTTGGAACACTTTATTCATATAAGTGACTCATATTATTTGTACTTCCATATATATAATCATGGAATTATAGTCAATACATTATAGGTAGGCCAAAATACTTGACCACTAACCTCTATTACTCAGAAACGGTTAAAGTAATCGAGCTAATACTACTGTTTGGGAAGGGTCAGCCAGGGAATAAGTGTGGTAAATTACAGCCCATTTGCTCTAGTCTTTTTTTAGTTATAAACGTTTGTGGTCTAGATTTTTGCCTAACTTATGATGAATAGACTATGAATTAACTTAGGAAACTGTGCCACGTTGTTTTGAATTCGCAATTCTTAAGGGGGATCACCGTATTTGTTTATCTTTCTCTCCTTTTCCCTCTTTCCCTGGCTTGTATCCATTCGGCCCCATTCAGCCAACTGTTTTAAGTCGTTTATCCCCATCCAGGTGTCGATTTCTTTGTGGCGAGCGATAGCGAGCCAGCATTGTATGGAGAAATCCGGCTTCGCCGAAAACATTTTGCTATCGAAAAATGTACAAAATTAACTTGCTGTCAAAACAAAAAAATATATATACTGGCTCGCTACCGCTCGCCAGGAAAATATTGACACCTGGATGAGGTAAACGTCTTAAAACAGTAGGCTGAATGGGGCCGAATGGATACAAGCCAGGGAAAGAGGGAAAAGGAGAGAAAGATAAACAAAAAGGGTGACCCCCCTTAAGAATTGCGAATTCAAAACAACGTGGCACAGTTTCCTAAGTTAATTCCAGGTCGTCATGGCAATCCTTCAGGTACTTCTCCGCGAGACTTCCTCACAGCTTGCTTAGAAGAAAAAGTTGTACCCAAAAGCACGCCAAAACAGCTTATAAATTTCAACCACCGTTTCCCACCAGCCGCGGAGAAGTACCTGAAGGATTGCCATGACCACTATCTGTAGACTGTGGCCATGACGACCTGGCTACACAGAGTCAACTGCAGCGTTCAACGAGGCGAGAAAGCTGGGATCCTGAGCGGTAGGAGTCCTGGATGACAGAGAGGCCCGCCGTATCCGCACCACCGTGTCTTCCTTCAACGAACGTCAGAAAGCGCAGTTAGCACGAAAATGACTTGACTTGTGTGTAATCAGTGATTGGAAATATGCTGGCAGACCCAAATTAATTACGAACCTCTCCAGTAAAACCCTCAGTGAATGTGAAATCGAGGCATTAAGTTTAGGCCTAAAATTCGATACAGGTATGCAGAAACCAAATAGAAACCTTGACCTAATAATTAAAAATCACCGATACAAGGACAGTGAATTCGACAAAGGGTTTTCTCAGGGAGTTTTAAGTGCGGCTATAACTGAAAATGAAAGCCCATAAGAACATAAGAACATAAGAAAATGGGAGTCTGCAGAAAGCCGATTGGCCTAAGCAAGGCAGATCCCTGTCCCACACAACCCCAATTTAATTACAAAGCCCAATTATAGGCTTCACACTCTAATACCCTGAGGATCATCTTACCAAAACGATTAGAGATTAACGCAGGATTATGAGGGTCTGCAGAGCGCTGATTGGCCCAACCCGGCTGATCCCCCTTCACACCCAACCCTTCTCGTCCATATGCTTATCCAATTTTATCTTAAAGCTCCCTACAGTTTTAGATCCCACTATAGCACTTGGTAGTCCATTCCACCCATCTACAACTCTGTTACCAAACCAATACTTGCCTATATCTTTTCTGAAACGAAATTTATCTAATTTGAAACCATTGGTACGAGTTCTTTCGCTATCACTGAGCTTTAGTACATTTGCCATGTCCCCTTTGTTAATCCCACTAACCCACTTGAACACCTCTATCATATCCCCTCTAACTCTGCGTCTCTCTAACGAATGTAAACCTAATTTCTTCAACCTTTCTTCATACGAAAGATTTCTAATATTATGGATCATTTTTGTCATTCTACGCTGTACTCTCTCCAATGAATCTATGTCCATTCTGTAATAAGGACACCAACATTGGACAGCATAATCCATATGGGGTCTCACTAATGACAAGCAAAGTTTTAAGATAACATCAGCAGTTCTGTTACTCACACTCCTAGAGATGAACCCGAGAATCCTGTTTGCCTTATTACGAACGCTTATACACTGTTTTCTAGGCTTCAAATCATTGCTAACAAACACACCTAGATCTTTCTCGCAGTCTGAATTTTCTAATTCTAAATTAGCTAGTTTATATTTAACATTTGTTTGCATCTTCCCTATCTTTAATACCTTGCATTTGTCAATGTTAACTCCTTCAGACATATTATGTTCCAGTAAGTCCACGGAGGCGGGCGCACGGTATCATTGCCACTGCACCACACAACTGTCAAAACCACACTGCTGGCCGTTAGAATTGTCGGAGGAACCTGGGGTTGCCACCAACCGACAGATCGTCATCTAACTTACCGGACTTACTGAGCTCCATATGACACTAGAGCGTCATTTGGACTTATTGGAGAGGCATGTAGATAAGTCCATATGACGCGATCGCGTCATATGAGTTTTTGGTCATAAGTTCCATATGACGCGATCGTGTCATATATGTCGCAAGGAGTTAAACTTCATCTGCCAATTTACTGACCATTCATGTAAGGTATCTAGATCCCTTTGGAGGCACTCTATATCGCTATCTGAATCAATTGATCTCCCTATTTTAGTATCGTCTGCGAATTTACTTATCCTACTAGTTATACCTAAATCTAGGTCATTTATGTATATAAGAAACAACAGGGGACCTAATACCGATCCCTGGGGGACACCACTTTTGACTGCTCCCCATTCTGACTTGGTACCATTTATGCTGACTCTCTGCTTCCTACCAATTAGCCATGACCTAATCCATCCTAACAATGCCCCACCTATTCCATGTGCCTCAACCTTTCTCATCAATCTCTCATGAGGGACTCTGTCGAAAGCTTTACTATCTATCTATCTATCTATCTATTGCCTGACGCCGTGATCCCCGAAGGGGTGGCCACGAACGAACCGCCCCCATGCACCTCTGTCCCCAGTCAGTCGACGCCCCTCTGTCGAAAGCTTTACTGAAATCTAAATATATAATATCATATGACTTGTCATTATCTACTGCTTCATATACCTCTGAGAAAAAACTAAGCAAATTAGTAAGGCAAGACCGTCCCTGAGTGAATCCATGCTGAGAAGAATTGATTAAGTTAAATGTTTCTAAGTGGTTTCTCATTTTCCTAGCAATAATTGACTCTAGTAGCTTTCCTATGATTGAAGTGAGACTAATGGGACAGTAATTGGATGCTATTGATTTATCACCTTTTTTGAAGATCGGAACTACATTTGCAAGCTGCCAAGCTTCTGGAACTATACCTGTTTCTAATGACTTGTTAAATAGAAATGTTAATGGATAAATTAACTCATCTCTTTTAATACTCTCGCATATACCTCATCAGGACCAGGCGATTTATGAGGTTTCAGTCTGTCAATTTCCTTAACCACATCATTTCTACTTATAGTAACCGTACTTAACCTATTTTCTATACTATCGCTGTATACCTTACGGACTTCTGGAAACTGTGCCAAATTTTCATTAGTGAAAACGGAAAGAAATTGACTATTTAATGTACTGCACATTTCTAAATCACTTTCTGTCAATTTTCCTATCAAAGTTTTAAGGGGACCAATTACATCTCTAACCTTGGATTTATATAGTTGGTAAAAAGCTTTAGGATTATTTTTTGAATCATTGGCAACCTTAATTTCATAATTTATTTTTTCTTTACTAATATCCTTTTTTACCTGTCGTGATAGATTCTGATAGTAAGCAAGTAGGTGAATTTCGCCTTTTTTAATTTTTCTATATATTCCTCTCTTTTTTCCTAGAAAATCTAATAGTCTATTATTCATCCATTTGGGTTGGTTCTGTGTTCATCTAAATTTTCTTTTGGGGATATATTTATTTTGCGCATTGAATACTGACTTGATAAAATTATCGTATGTATCTACCATGTTTGACGTCTCCTCCTGACTTAAGATGACAGGTGCCTGAGAAAGGATACACTCATTTGGACACCTGGATCGACTTTATTTTTTGACCATAGGGTCCGCTAACAGGGCTTCTCTTAACCCCCCATAATTGGCTTTTCTGAAGTCAGGTATTAATGTTGTATTCTCTCTGATATTACCTTTCCATTGTATATTAAAATACACAGAATTGTGATCACTATTTCCTAGGTGGTCCCCGATTTCTACACTATTTATCATATGTTCATTGTTACTGAAAACTAAATCGAGAATATTATCACCTCTAGTCGGTGTATCTATGAATTGAGATAAAAAACTATCTTGTACTACCTCAATAAACTCCTTTGAATCAGTGTCGCCTATTTGTTGCTGCCAATCTATATTAGGGAAATTAAAATCCCCCATAATTCACACGTTGCTAAGCCTTGATGCTATTTTAATTTCCTCCCATAATGATGTTTACCCATGTTTACCTAGGAGATATATAAACGCGCTGAAAGACCTATCTAAACACTCTGTTGTACATATCACTTCCGCAGATAAAGGTGGAGGGGTTGTGGTGCTCGATAGAGCAGAGTATGAAACTAAAATGTACGACCTACTCAGTGACATTAACACTTATGAGGTAGTGAGTGAAGCTACATACAAGTTTGCGATGGAAAGGGCCTGCCAGGTAGCCCGTAAGATCCTAAACAAATCAGCTGAAGGAAAGAAGTTGTTATATTCCCTACCAAAAATTAATTCCCCGCGTATGTTTATGGTCTACCCAAATTACATAAACCCAATATTCCTCTACGCCCCATTTTTTCTGGTGTTGGCACATTACTGTACGGATTATCTGGTATTTTAGCTAAAGCACTATCCACTAAAATAGGAAGTATCAGTGATAAGAACTTGAAACACTCCGGAGATCTAATAAATAAGTTAAACCATTATAGCATGAGAAATAAACAGATGGCCAGCTTTGATGTTACATCCCTCTTTACCAACGTTCCAACAAATAAGTCATTAGATGTATTAAAGGGAGTTTTAACTGTGAATGACTGTCCATTCCCATTAATGATTTTGTTGACCTGGTAGAACTGTGTGTCTCAAATTGCTTTTTCACCTTCAGTGATGCAGTCTACAGGCAAAAATCTGGTATGGCGATGGGCAGTCCGCTTAGTGGTGTTTTGTCTAATTTGTTTTTAGAGCATTTAGAAGCAAACAGTTTCAGTGAGATAGTTCCTATAGAGGCGTGACTTGGCTTAGATACGTAGATGATGTCCTAGTGATAGCTCCACGTAGGTTAGACTTAGAAAACCTTAGAAGTAGAATAAATAGCATAGAACCCAGTATTCAGTTTACTGTAGAATATGAAAATGACGACAGTTTACCTTTCCTTGATGCCCTTTTAATTAAAGACGGAACTATTTAAAGTTTACAGTTTTTAGAAAAGCGACCAACAACAATGACTTTGTACATTTTTATTCTTCCACTGACAACAGGAGTAAGCAGGGAATTGTGATAGGCTTTTATCTACGGGCCTTACGTATTTGCTCGGAGGAGTATTTGCAAATTGAGCAAAACCTAATTTTCAAAACTTTCGCCCACTTAAAATATCGCCCATTTTTCATACTAAAAGCAAAGAAGAAAGCTCTCTCCATTCACCTAAAAACCGAACCAAAAGAAAAACCCAACAAAATGTTTATTTTACCCAGATCAAATGTAGCTGACAACGTATCTAATATCATGAAGAGAGCAGGAGTCGAAATAGATCGAACTGGCGGGGTCACAATCGGAAATGTCGTGAAAAGGGTTAATAAACGGAAGAATGAAAACAGTGAAGCGGGTGTTTATGGAGTTCCATGTGCCTCCTGTAATAAATTATATATTGACGAAACATATCGAGGTCTAAAGAAGAGGATAAAAGAACACAAAACGGATATGGAGAAATTTAGATTGAGCAATGCGATGGTAATACATAGGTTAGACACGGGGCACGGTATAAACTATGACGAAGTTAAGCTAGTAAAATGCGAAACTGACACACGTAAACGGAGATGTTTTGAATCGGCTCATATTGTTTTAAACGACACCATGAACTTGAATAATGGCTTCTTTTCTTTAGCCAAACCCTTAGCTATAATGTTAATGAACATAAAACCAGGCTAGGTGTCTCTTTCCCATATTGTTCATGCGGTATTTTATTTAATTTCATTTCATACTGCTACACCAATTATTTAATTTTGTTTAGTTGTTTTCTCAGAGCTTGGACTATATATAAGTTGACTGTACTTCCATATTATGTTGTATTCCTGAAGAAGCCGTAGAAGGCGAAACGTTGAATAAACCTGGGACCATATCTGCACATGTGTTTTTAACCATAAATGTTGCAGCCCACGCTGTTTCTTTCTTATAGACAGTTTTCAATGCTGCGGCCAAACTATTCCACCCATTTATATTCTTTTGGTATCAAAACGTTCGGAATTGCGAGCCTCACCCAACTACGCAAAAATGGCTATGATCATCGGCGTAGTTTTAAAGATGTGGAATTTTAAGTGGAATTCAAGTTTTTTTTCAAGATTGCCGGAAAAAACCCACGTGAAAAAGCAAAACCTTTTCTATAACATTTGCGGAGCATTAGTAGTGGAGTCCATATTCCAAAGCCCAATAATTTCCTATGAGTGGGAGAGACGGTATTTAGGTGTCAATTTTTTCGGGAAATCGGCTGCCACGGACCTGTTTGGCCGCCATGTCGGATCTTTAGCATATGAAAAGTTGCCCAATACAAAAACGCACCTCTTGTGAAAGTTTGATCCCGATCCAAAAAGAGGTTCTGGAGTTATTGCGTAAAAACCGGCGTGGAAAAATAATTTGGATGAATAAGTAGATTTAATGATTACAATAGGGGTTCCCTGTAGGGATCGAACCCCTAATAGTAATTAATGATACATGGATATATACTAATAAGATAACCCCCCTCATGCAGTTCGAGGATTCAGAAATAATTCTGACTTATGTCTCAGAGTGCTGCAGATCCTTCACTGTAAATAATAATGGATGTGAAAAGGGTATATGAAGTGTCAATGATAACCTACCAATTCAAAAGTATATTGGTAGTACAGTAATAAGAATAGAAAGGTAAATTACTATAAGCCTAGTCTATTCGCTATAAGTAGGCGAGGAATCATGACCTCTAACCTCTGTAACTAAAAAAACGACTACAGTAGACTAATCGAGCTAATATTTCTACCATTTGGGAAGAGTCAGTCAAGGAATAGAGGTGGAAATTTACAGCCAATGTTCTCTAGCCCTTTTTAAGTTACAGAGGATAGAGATCATGAATTTTAGCCTACTTACAGCGAATAGACTATAGCAATATACCCAATCATCTTATATCACATTTTCATACTCCCTTTCTACTTTTATTAGTCTTTTTACAGTGAGTCTTAAAAGAGATGAGCCAGCTTTTTATGTGGGCGCCATTTTAGTGCCAAAATCATCAAAAAGGGCGATATCTATATTTTGATCATGTACAGTAACTTCTAAAACATCGCGGACTGACCCCCCCCCCCTCCCCTCCTATGTTTTTCTTTATGCAAATATAACTAGGCTACCTGCATTAATGTTTGGAATGGAACTTGCTTTTCAATAACTAACATTGCATATGTTCTAATGATAAGATATTAATTAAGTCCTTTGCTGTATATAATGTGATAATAGGACGTTGTTGCAAAGTAAGTTAAGGGGGGTCACCTGCTTTTTTTTTTTATCTTTCTCTCCTTTTCTCTCTTTCTCTGACTTGTATCCATTTGGCCCCCTTCAGCCAACTGTTTTAAGACGTTTATCCCCATCCAGGTGTCGATTTTTTCCTGGCGAGCGATAGCGAGCCAGAATTGTATGGAGAAATCCGGCTTTGCCGGAGACATTGTTCTATCGAAAAATTTACAAATTTAGCTTGCTGTAAAACAAAAATATAATTATATATGCTGGCTCGCTACCGCTCGCCAGGAAAATATTGACACCTGGATAGGGGTAAACGTCTTAAAACAGTAGGCTGAATGGGGCCGAATGGATACAAGCCAACGAGAGAGGGAGAGAAAGAGAAAACAAGCAAGGTGGGCTCCCTTAAGATATTGACTGTGGACAAAATGTCCAGCCAGTATACACTTATATCCAGACATTATATTGTATATTTCTGTTTTATTGTATTGTGTGTTTTGTCCATCATTGTGTCCTTGATAATCGTGTCAATAAACAATTTATATATCTATGCATAGACTACAGTAGATCTGGACTGGACACGAAAATGGAACTTTGCAGTAAGGGACCCATAATCGGAAAACGAACCCCCAAGTTCGAACCTCGAAACCGCGAAAATATCAAATTTTCGCGGTTTCGAGGTTCGAACTTGGGCGTTCTTTCTTTGATTTTGGGTCCCTTACTGCAAAGTTTAATTTTCGTGTCCAGTCCAGATCTACTGTAGTTTATGATCTATGTTATAATTAGTTTGTGTTATTCAGCTGAACATGCAGTAGATCTCACCCTTAACCCCTTCTATACCGGTAACGTCCTTTTTATTATATATTGGCAACTATTAAGCGACTTTACTCAGTTTAGGAAGGATCTCTAGCAATTATATGGCTTCAAACTATTTCAAGCAACACTTCTTACTACCACAGACCCTTCCTAAGCTGCATAAAATCGTCTGAATATAGCTAGAATAAAGTACAACAGACGTCGCCAGTATAGAAGGGGTTAATATAGCTAGAATAAAGTACAACAGACGTCGCCAGTATAGAAGGGGTTAATATAGCTAGAATAAAGTACAACAGACGTCGCCAGTATAGAAGGGGTTAATATAGCTAGAATAAAGTACAACAGACGTCGCCAGTATAGAAGGGGTTAATATAGCTAGAATAAAGTACAACAGACGTCGCCAGTATAGAAGGGGTTAATTAGAATTGCATAACAACAATAAGCAGTATTCTTCTAAGCTCTTTCAGTGTATACTTCCTCCCTTACGGATAATGGGACGTGGCACCTCTACTCTGTCTAACTTTCTAACCTAAGAATGAACCAAATTTCCCAATCCATCTTCTACTCAACAGTAAACTCTGGAACTCTCACCCTCAATCTAACTCTCCCTCATTCTATGAATTAAACTCCTTCAAGAAGCTTTGTGTCCAGACGTTTAGACTCTAACGTACCTTAAATTAATTTGGCTCTTTATCATGTTTATTTATTTATTAATTTACTTTTTGTGGGGGGGGGTTTTGCGCGGGGGGGGGGGGGGGGGGGGCTTTGCCTTTTGTCCCCTTCCTACACAGCGGGGGAAAGATTTGACAAATATGGTCTTTACCCCTTTTGTCTAGGACTGGTCCCATCAAATCTTAATAAAATCGTTTAATTATAACCATAATAAACTGCTAATGTGCGTCTAATCTTCAAAAATTTAATTTGTTATGGTGGCTATACAAAGCCGCTCTTCATTACAATAGGCGCCCTCACACAAGGTGACAATGAGTTCTAATCATGTGGCAAGTGGTTTGAAATGAGTCACAACTGTTTTTGAGCTCATTCAAAACTTAACATTTGCTCAATGACGCAATCCAAAATTAACAGGTAGAGGCAGACATTGGCAAGGTTTTAGGATTATCTGCAATGGCCCATAACTAGTTGAGATGACGGGGTTGAACAGCCACCCCCAAACCAACACAAGAATAGCAGTCATCCAAGACAGCAGGAAGAATAGAAGAAGACAGAAGCAGGAGAAGACGAGAGGAAATGAGACCTGACTAACTTCCCAGGCTTTAATTCCGGCCCGGATACACGAGTCTACCTCTTTTCCCAAAACTAACCATGCTCTAAATTCCGGAGAAATAGGTCAGTGTACCTGGAAAAGGAGTTCGAGCCCTGGCCACTCACAGGGGCCCCAACTCCTCCAATGGCAGAGGCAGGAAACACCGCCCGATGCATATCATCAGCTCCAGTCCAATTTGCAGTACAATGAAGAAATGTTTATGCAAGTTACGCACCAAGAACCATTCCAATATAGAAATAAGTGGTACCCTCAGTACCCCTCCTATAGTACCTTCCCGGAAGACTGGGAATGAAGTAAATGCAGTGATAGATAAGAAACTTGTGGCCGGCAGAATAAGAAAAGCCAGATACCACGATGGATAGAAAATTATCCATTACATCACCACAATGCCCTCTAAAAATAGGGGACCAAGATCACGAGATTAAGAATCTCCAGGTGTACCAATAAATAAGCCCCATGTATTTTTAGATTAAGTATTACCTTCACCATAGCCAAAAACAACGATATCCACATGTCCCTATGAGCTCGAAAGACACCAAATTGAACCCTAAAATGAACCCAAATATAGCCTGACTTTAACTGAAGGAAATTTAGCAAATACGATTGTATCCTTCGTCTGGTCACGCCGGGAGGAAAACATTGGTATTGCCGCTTCACCACACATCTAGTCCGAATCCCCTTCACCTGTACACTCACCCGTACTAAAAGTTGCTCAGGGGTGGGTCCTTCCATCCACTACTCCACCCTGGGCAGGTGGAAGGGGGGAGTTGGGTCCAAGTCTACCCCCACCTTCCACCCCCAAACTATCCCTAACTTCCCCACCCTCCTTCTCTAGCTGGCAGTTAGTGATTGGAGGCGATTGTTCTCATGAATTGTAAATTATTGTTATACCATATTTGCACATGCTTACAATGGCCAACATTTATGAATACAATATACTGTATAATTGTATTCTCAAAATGAGTCTATACACACATGGGTTATCTCGGCTGTATTGGTCTTCTACCTCTCTCTCTCTCTCTCTCTCTCTCTCAACACTGAGACTACGAGGTCATCTCATTCAATTTTTTTAAGTAGGTAAATGGGTTTGACAATGTGGATCATAGCAAACATTTTAGCCTAAATATGAATACAATACGCAACCATGGCTGACAGTTAGCATTGAAAAGGTTCAACACTAGTATTTGGGGAAATTGTTTCTCATTTAAGATCTGATCTACATGGAACAAACTTTCCTCAGAAGTTGTAAACATTTCCTCGGTAGAGCAGTTCAAGAAGAGTGGATAGTATTTTGCACACTCTGTAAGGAGTGTAGTGCACTGAACAATATCTCACATTCGACTTCGAAAATTTCCCCGAAATGGACGGCAAGGTCTTTGATATACTAACTATTCCATGTAGCTCTTTCATAGCACACACTTTCTACAACCAAGATTTTACGGGTCTGAATGGGGTAGGCTATATTTCCCTTCATTAGAGTGTGTGATGAGTGTTGCCTGCATTCGATACACATAGAGAAGAGTTGATGTTAAAATTGTCTATTAAACCTATGCATTTTTTCGGGGTTTGTAGAGGCGAGAGGCTGGGATGACAGATAGAGACAGAGAAGGGGAAGTGAGAAGGCGAACCCTGCTACTCAAGGGCTCGATACTCAAACCTTAGTAAAAATTAACACCGACTTTGATCGTAAGGTGTATCGAGTTCTACATGTAATTGATTGAAAACGAAGTGTATAGGCCACATATAATTAAATGCAGACCGTTTATAGTATGTATGGTATTGAAAAAATGGGAGAAACTGATTGCAATGGTAAACGAAACAATCAACAATAGTCGCAACACTATTACAGCCAATATTTGCCTTTAGACCTTTCCGTTAATATTAAAAAAAGCCCGACTGTGTAAGTAATTTGAAAACCTAGGAATAGATCGTAGATGAAAAGTTGATGTGTATTACAAAAATGGTGAACATAATATCCTGAATAATGTATGATATTGGAATTAATTACGGTATCACTAGCCTATATTAAAAGCACATCACGTCTTGGTCGTGGATTGTAATGCAATGAGAGAGGGACACACACACGCAGAGAGAGAGAGAGAGAGAGAGAGAGAGAGAGAGCGAAAGCGAGAGAGAGAAAGAGAAAGGTAGAAGACCAATACAGCCGAGATTCGTGTAACCCATGTGTGTATTGAGACTCATTTTGAGAATACAATTATACAGTATGTTGTATTAATAAATGTTGGCCATTGTAAGCATGTGCAAAGATGGTATAACAATAATTTACAATTCATGAGAACAATCGCCTCCAATCACTAACTGCCAGCTAGAGAAGGAGGGTGGGGGAGTTGGGGATAGTTTGGGGTGGAAGGTGGGGGTAGACTTGGACCCGACTCCCCCCTTCCACCTGCCCAGGGTGGAGTAGGGGAAGGAAGGACCCACCCCTGAGCAACTTTTAGTACGGGTGAGTGTACCTAGGAGAGAGGCAGTTCCCCTTGACGCCCAGCCCTGCAGTACCACGAGAGGCAGTTTCCCCTGACGTCCAGCCCTGCAGAACCACGAGACCACGTCGACCAGATTCTCGCTCACGGCTCCCTCCACCCCTACCCTAAGTGTCTCTGAGTATATTAAGTTGTGGCTATTAGTTGTGAAGGTAAGGTAAAATATGTAAATATTCCATTTTTAATTAACTCTAGATATGTGCCCAGGATCTATTTTGAATCTGTGTTACCCGTGTGAAATACTAAAGTTTGATCCGTACGAGTGATTTATAAGTACGAGATATTGCCTGGTAAATCTATGTTAACCCGTCTTAAACTAATTTACCCACACGCTTCATCTTCATATTTTTATCAGTGTTACTTAGCCGGAATATTCGCAGATTTTCCTCTTATGTGTTCTTTATTCTGTGTGTAACGAAGTTGAAGTCAAAGTGTATAAGGTGAATCTACTCCCATCTTAAATCTCCTATTTACCTAGAACCTACGCACAATTTTAAGATTCTTTTATCTACTTAATTACTATCCAGAGACCTTTATCATATTATCCCCCTTTATTTTGAAAAACAAGACCCCTTTCGTTGAATTAGTATTTATTTGTTGACAAGTTCTATTCTATTAATTCTTGTGAATAATCTAATAATATACGTATTTGGATCATATAATTCTTTCCACACGTATCTAGGAATTCCGTTTGTTTATTCCTATGTCAAGTTAGCCTACGTTTTCGGCTATTAATTTATCATTAATTACTTGATTTAATAATCATTTATTATAACCATTTCAAGGTTATAATATAACGCTACAATAGTTCTGTGTTTTAAATAGGAATTTGTTAATTTATTCAGAACTCCTTTTATGCCAAGTTTTGGTATTTAATTACTACAACTTCGTCGTGTACGACGCTATACTTCATATAGCTATTTTATTAAGCTGTTAATTCGCGCTATTTATATCTGCGCTCCTAAATTACTCGGTTAATTTATTCCAACCCTATTACTTCGGATTGTCCATTATCCTTCAGTCACGTTAATTACTAGTGCATCTGAATTACTCCATTCGTGTGATTTGACTTCATCTCTGATCGAAGTATTTTTCGTGTCTTGTTTGAGAGATTATTCACATTTATTCTTAGAGGGTCAAATTCTCATTTAGCTCATCTTCCCTCTTAGACTTGAATTATCCACCTAGCTTGAACCCTTAAGTTAACATCGCATTCATTCATATTATTATTTTCCGCGACCACAGTCCATCCCAGGCGGCACGTTTGATCTTTTACCTGAGCGCGGCCTAGCTTCTTACCCCCACACCACGCACTCGCCCCGCGCAGTGAACGATACGTTCCTTTGTCTATGGCAACGGATCGGGGCCAAAGGTACGCGTCACTTACTCGAACCTACGCTTAGCTTTATAGCTACGTGTATGTAAGCAATATGAGTGATATTGCGTTTATTAGGCAAATAAATAGTCTATATTAGGGTTAGGTTAGGTTAGGTTAGGTTAGGTTAGGTTAAGTTAGGTTCTAATATATAAAATATAACAAATTTATAGGGAAAAGAACGGGAGGCCATGCACGCAGCCGGATCCCGTGTCTTGGCCCCGCCCACTGCCGGATCCCATGCCTTGGCCCCGCCCACTGCCCAAAATGTATAAATATTATAATAGATTAGATTAACCTAACTTAACCTAACCTAACCTAACCTAACCTAACCCTAATATAGACTATTTATTTGCCTAATAAACGCAATATCACTCATATTGCTTACATACACGTAGCTATAAAGCTACGCGTAGGTTCGAGTAAGTGACGCGTACCTGTGGCCCTGATCTGTTGCTATAATTGTCTTGCATAGCATTCCAGAATACTTCACGTTAGACGCTTGGCTCCCATATATATTATTATCAAGGTTATTATTCTGTTTATATATGTGTCTGTATCCTATGCGTATATTTCCTTCCTTGATTGTCGTGTAACTTAATTTAGTACTCCATTTAAGAATAAGGTTATTAACTCTTTCCACTGTATTTATTGTTTGCTCCCTGTTTTCCATATAACAGTCGAGTCTAGTGTATATATAACCTATTTATGTCTGTTATTAATAAATAAGAGTATAAATTACCCTGTGTGTTTATTGTGTTTATTGTTGCCTGATTTAGTTTACAATTATCATATGCACTGTGCTCGATGTGTTCCTGTCGAGGAATATTCCAAATTAAAATATCCTAAATTCGGATTGATCGTAGATAATACTGAAGCCTGTTGGATTAAAACCCGGCATAACACTAGTCATTAATCAAACAAATTGGAAAAAAGAAAGAAATGTCAGACACGTGGCTGGTGTGAAGGCGCCTATTGTCCCAGGTTCATATCTTGGCAACTGAAGACACAAACACACACAAATTGAAGCAAACATACACCCACGCTTGCGAACATACTGTATATGCTCAAACACGTGCGTTATCGTTATCGTGTAAATAAGATAGGCTATGACTCTTTTGTGATCCCGTATGTCTCTGTGACGTCACGGTCGTTCCCGCTGTACGGCGGCATAGGACGAGTAGATCGTATATTATAAGATTGTAAGTAAGTTAAGATTGTAAAGGCCTAATATGTTATTAAGCAATATTGACATGGTCTTATGTAGTATATATGAATTTATCGTATATATTAATATAATTTATCGTATAGAGCAACCTAGATGCGGTACAATAATTTGGGCTCCTGGCGTTTGCCAAGGCAGCAAGGTGTGCCTCTGAGGAAGACAGCTCAGAGCCTCCACTAACACCAACCAGTTAACATCTAATTTCCGCCTTCAGTTGATCGAGCTTTTGTGCCTCTAATCACAATATACTGACCGCAATACACACAGCTACACCATCACGACGCTCTCATCGACGCCATGACTGACTGACAGATAAGCATAGTATTCATGTCCATTCCCATATAATCATTTGTTCTTTCTTTCACTTGACTGGAGCCTCAGGGCCGAAGTCTCGTTTCCCCATTGTCCGCCATATTGGGTAAAACGTTCTCCTTTGCCTCATTGCCACGTGGAACTATTGGGGAGTTAATTTCTAGAATAATATTAACCCTTATAACCTTACCCTATATATCATTTATTATGTGAGACCTTTGGATATAAATTAGCTTGTTTCAGATCCAATTCAATTTAGATATGGAGTAATTCGATTTAGATTGATTTTATTTGGATTATAGCTTATAGATATTTAACTTCCATTGATAGTATACCACATGCGTCATGCATTACAATCAGATCATGGCAAGGAATAACTAGCCTAGTGATATTGTTAACCTTGAGGCAAGCGGATATAGTAAGACCCCTGGTACCCCTTGAGACTCCTGTCACATATGAGACCCCTGGTACATATGAGACCCCTGGTACATGTGAGACTCCTGGTACCCCATGAGACTCTTGTCACATATGAGACCCCTGGTACATGTGAGACCCCTGGTACATGTGAGATCCCTGGTACATATGAGACCCCTGGTACATGTGAGACCCCTGGTACATGTGAGACCCCTGGCACATGTGAGACCCCTGGTACATGTGAGACCCCTGGTTCATGTGAGACCACTGGTACATATGAGACCCTTGGTACATGTGAGACCCCTAGTACATGTGAGACCCCTGGTACATAAGAGACCCCTGGTACATGTGAGACCCTTGGTACATGTGAGACCCCCAGCACATGTGAGACCCTCGGCACATGTGAGACCCTCAGCACATTTGAGACCCCCAGCACATGTGAGACCCTCAGCACATGTGAGACCCCCAGCACATGTAAGACCCCCAGCACATGTGGGACCCTCAGCACATGTGAGACCCTCCGCACATGTACGCCCCTGGTACATGTGAGACCCTCAGCACATGTGAGACCCTCAGCACATGTAAGCCCCTGGTGCATGTGAGACCCCCAGCACATGTGAAACCCCTGGTATATGTGAGACCCCTGGTACATGTGAGACCCCGAGTACATGTAAGCCCCTGGTACATGTGAGACCCCTGGTACATGTGAGACCCCTGGTACATGTGAGACCCCTGGTACATGTGAGACCCCCAGCACATGTGACACCCCTGGTACATGTAAGCCCCTGGTACATGTGAGACCCCTGGTACATGTGAGACACCTGGTACATGTGAGACCCTTGGCACATGTGAGACCCCCAGCACATGTGAGACCCCTGGTACATGTAAGCTCCTGGTACATGTGAGACCCCTGGTACAAGTGAGACCCCTGGTACATGTGAGACACCTGGTACATGTGAGACCCCTGGCACATGTGAGACCCCCAGCACATGTGAGACCCCTGGTACATGTGAGACCCCCAGCACATGTGAGACCCCTGGTACATGTGAGACCCCTGGTACATGTGAGACCCCTGGTACATGTGAGACCCCTGGTACAAGTGAGACCTCTGGTACATGTGAGACCCCTGGCACATGTAAGACCCCTGGTACATTTGAGACCCCTGGTACATGTGAGACCCCTGGTACATGTGAGACCCCTGGTACATGTGAGACCCCTGGTACATGTGAGACCTCTGGTACATGTGAGACCCCTAGTAAATATGAGACCCTGGCACATGTGAGACCCCTGGTACATGTGAGACCTCTGGCAAATGTGAGACCCCATCCAGGTGTTGTTTATTCCTGGCGAGCGATAGCGACCCAGCATTTTATAGAGAAATCCGGCTTTGCCAGCTGTCTAAAGGCCGCGTCATACAGAGGCCAAACGTACTAGGACAAAGTCCCGAATAGGATGACTTGTCACATTTTTACCGAATTATGCCGAGACCCTCTCGATTGGTGAGGCCTACGAACATGGCCCGAACGAGTTAAGAATAATATACGATAGTCAAGAACGACCTACGACAAACTCTCGAACAACTACCGAACAAGAACCGAACATAAACTTGTTATGCAAAGAATGAGTTACGAACATACCCGAATCATCAGACACAGTTCCGAATGACATTGGAATGATTTACGATAATGAACCGAACTTGACCGAACTAAAACCGATGAGATGCCGACAAACAAGCGGCGTTTTATGGGTAGGGTGGTGACATCTTCATCTGCATTGCTGCTGACGGAGACGTCTTCATCGGAGATGTGTTGGCCAGCCTCATACTGTCTGTGCTCTGTCTCCTCCTCCGAGGCTGATGACATAACATTCACGGAATCCTGGGTGAGGAACAGGTCGACGGACGCGTTGTCAGGGGCTGTAGTAGGAGCTGGGATCTTGGCAGCCTTTTTCCCTTTAAAATTGAGTTTTGATCCCTTGGGCATGGTGAAGGTGTGTAGAGTAGAGTCGTTGTGGGTGGCTGGATAGAGTGGTGAATCACTGACTACTGTGAGTGATGCATCTCCCGGCAGCTATATATAGGGGTCCGTGCGGGCGGCTGCCAACGTACGATCAGTCGGGTTTACTCAGGGTGTCGTGTGCACTTTGCGCTTGCCCCGGTCCCGCGCTCCAGTGATTCAGGTGTGCCGTGTGCAAATTGTGGAAGGTGTGCGTACCCACGCGGACCCACGTGGGACCGAAACTAGCATTCCGACAAGTAGGCAGTTATTCGTGGAAAGTTCCATTGTTACTCGTAGCTAATTCTATTAGTTCGTAATCAAATCTGAATTAATTCTTAATTAAACAAGATTAATCGAGCATTCATCGTAAATTAATCGTATATTTGTCGTATATTTGTCTTAATTTTATCGTAACTTGTTCTGATATTTCGTAACTCGTACGGGGTTTAGTCGGGAATACGAGGGATTCATCGTAATTTTATCGATGTTTTGTCGGGAATTGTTCGGGATTTGTTCGGGATTTGTTCGGGATTTGTTCGGGTAGTTCCTAACTAATTCGGCAATTGAAAAAAATACCGAACAAATCCCGAAACAGAAGACCAAACTACGAATTAATCAGAACAACTCCCGAACGAGTTACGAATAACTCAAGACCAACATCCGACCATTTTGTAACTTTTTTTTACCCGAATGTTCGTAGAAATTTAGTGTAGCCACTAAATTTTTCCCGACTCTCCGGAATGTCGGCAACATACATGAACAACATCAGACCAACATCAGACCAACCCACGAATATTACGGAACGTATGCCGAATTATGCAGAATATACCCGACCCGCCTGAAATTTGAATTTTTTTTGCAAGTCATCCTATTCGGGACTTTGTCCTAGTACGTTCGGCCTCTGTATGACGCGGCCTTAACTCATTATTTACATATGAAGGCTCACTATTGCTCGCCAGGTATAAATCGACACCTGGATGGGTAGAAACGTCTTAAAAACAGTAGACTGAATGAGGCCAAATGGATACAACCCATAGAGAGAAAAATAAGCAGGTCACCCACCTTAATCTATCTTCAGTTTAGATTTCCATGCTAGTGCAAAGGAGCCCAGAAATGTTGCCGGAAATATCTTGAGAAAAAAGAAAAGAAAAAGGCAAACAAATATCGTGTGTGATGCCCGCTTTAGTCACATCCTATAGTCTATTCGTTGTAAGTGGGCGAAAAATCATGACCTCTATCCTCTGTAACTCAAAAAGAGCTTGAGCAAAATGACTGTAAATTTCCACGTCTATTCCTGGACTGACTCTTCCCAAATGGTAGAAATATTAGCTCGATTAGTCTAGTCATTTTTGAGTTACAGAGCTTAGAGGTTATGATTTCTCGCCTACTTTTTTTTTTTTTTTTTTTTTAAGAGACAATGAACGGAGGAAGGACAAACACAGATAAAACAAAAAGGTCCATGTGCCTAAAGGCATCCTCCATTCATAAAATGTTTGTAACAACTGGATTTAAACATTTGTAGATTGTAAGTTTGTGGAAAGCAATTCGAGGGAAGTGAATTCCAAAGAGTAGTAGCTCTGGGGATAAATGAATTCTGATAAGCAGAAGTCCTGCATTGTGGAGGAGAAAGTGTAAATTCATGGGCGCTCTCAGCTGCCCTAGTTCTACGGGGAAAGATGTGGAGAGGCGGCACAATTGAAGCAAGTTCCTCGGAACAATTGCTGTGAAAATATCTGTAGAATAATGCAAGGGATGCAACGTTTCTTTGTATGGATAATGTAGGTAGGTCCTGTGTGATTGCAGGGTTATTGATTAATCTAATAGCTTTATTTTGAATTTTGTCCAACTGCCTCAATGCAACCACTCCCCTTCCACCCCACAGAGGTGAACAGTAATCCATCTGAGAACGCACATGACTTTTATATATCACGGCCAACCGCTCGTCAGTGAAGAATTCTCGAACTCTGTACAGGAGTCCCAGTTTTTTAGAGGCATTCTTAGCAATGCTTCTAACATAATGTGTCCAGCTCAAGTTAGTAGTTAATGTTACACCGAGAATGTCAATACTAGCGGAAGTGGGAATATTTACATCATTAAAAAATATATGGGAGTCAGTGAGATTCTGTCGGTTAGAAAATTGAATGTACTTGGTTTTCTGTGCATTAAAGGAAACTAGATTCTTTTGCGAATTCTTACAGCGAATAGACTATAGATCAATGGCTCAATTGTCTTTATCACTTACTGAACAGAATGATGCAGTATATCCTTAACACTAAGGGTTATTAATATATTTTGCTAAATTTGTAATGAGGGTTAGCCTATAGTTGATTCTGCCCTTTTCGAGCAATGTATTTATATTTTGTCCACTACAATAAGAAATACGCCACATAGATCCCTTCCAAATATATGTGAATTTTTTGACAGAAAATTGTCTTGGACGAAAGCCGGTTTCTCCTAAATTGCAGGTCCACTATAACCCCTCCCCACACGCAAAAAAATATATAAATAAATAAATAAATAAAAAAAAACACACACACACACATCGGAATGTGGTAAAGTGTCTTATAATCCCTGAACCAATTAAGTTATTTTTTTTTTTAAATCTCTTAACTAATGGAGATGGCTCCAAAAAGACCTACCTTGCGCCAGATAGGGTTCAATTAGGATTACCAGTCAATACGGTACTCCCTAATGCCCCTTTCCCACATGTGCGACTTCATACAATTTTCGTCGCCGAGGACGTAGTCTTGTCAATTCGCATCGAATGTATCGACGCGTCTACGATTTTGACCGTTACAAACAGATAACTAATTATACTCGGCGATGAATGCGATGCAATCGCCGTCATTCTACGACGTTATCGGCGAAGTGAGTGATGTTTTGCCGAAGATCTCTGCGAGGAATGTCACGTTTTCAAAAATATCTTGCGACATCATGCGATGGTCAAAGAAGACTCGCCGAATGTTCTGCGGTGTCTTCGGCAGTTCAAGCGATGGTCCGGCGATTACTTCGGCGAGGTTGTCCGAATATTTTTCCTGGCACAAATTCCTGCGATGAACGAACGAATCCACGGCGATCATCGCCAACGCCATCGCAGATACGTCGCCGAGGTGTGCGAACCTGAGCAAATGTCACGTGAATGTGCTAAATTCAGTGGTATTAGCATATACTCACGTTACAATCGCGCAAGTAATTGGCCCCAACAACCCCCAAACCTTTCTGTTGTATATGAAGACCTTGACTCGGTCACAGAGAACATTCTGAGTTGAGCAGCCACACCGATCATAGCTACTCTTCACCACCACCACATTATAACCTCGACCCTTGGACGTGCCTTAAATCTTGAGATGGAGAGCCCTACGCAGCATCTATGGAGGAATGAACGTATTGAGCTGGACCTTGCCACCCAGCGGACGAATCTCCTTTATTTAGAATGACTATTGGAGCTTGCCAGAAGGGAGAAGGAAGGTGACAGGGCAAGGAAGGAAGCTGAGAGGGAGGAACAGGAGAGGAGAAAACAGAGGAAGAAGCGGAAATCGTGGATGAGAGAGTGGCTGTTAAGGCGAGGTCGATTTGGGGGTTATGAAAACCTCATGAAAGAAGTTGAACAAGAGGACCCAGCGGATTTTAAAAACTTCATGAGATTGGACCCCGCACTCTTTCAAGAAATTCTCAACAAAATTCGACCCATCATTACCAAAAAGGACACACACTGGAGGAAAGCCATAGATCCTGGTTTGCGTTTGGCAGTGACGTTGCGTTACCTAGCTACAGGTGACAGCTACAGGAGTCTCAGTTACTTGTTCAGGATAGCGCACAACACCATCTCCAAAATTGTCCCCGACATCTGTGAGGCTATTGTCAGTGCATACATGGATGATGTAATTGTTTGTCCTACAACACCAGAAGAGTGGAAAGCTGTTGCAAATAGATTTGCTAGCAAGTGGCAATTTCAACATGCTTTGGGCGCCTTGGATGGCAAACATGTTGCCATCAGAAAACCACCCAAAGCTGCCTCTACCTTCTACAACTATAAAGGTTACCACTCCATTGTGCTGCTTGCCATCGCTGACGCGGACTACAAATTCCTCTACATCGATGTTGGTGCAGAGGGATCAGCATCAGATGGTGGGTTGTTTCTACAAACCCCTATTCGTTTGCTGTTGGAGAGGAATGACGTTGGTGTTCCTGAGCCTGAACCTCTTGAAAACGGCAACGAGGAGATTCCATTCTTCTTCATTGGTGACGACACATTTCCACTGAGGACCTGGCTGATGAAACCTTACCCAATGAGAGGCTTGGATGATGATAAACGCATTTTTAATTACCGCCTATCCAGAGCCCGGAGAGTGGTTGAAAATGCGTTTGGTATCTTGTCTGCCAGGTAAAAGCCGATTTCAATAAATTATATCAATTGTTTTAATGTATATTTAAATATATATATATATATATATATATATATATATATATATATATATATATATACAGTATATATAGAGTTATATTACCATACAGAAAAAGAAAAAAAAAAATATATATATGTCTATATACATATATGTACATAGCATAACCTGCTGGCTTCACTTTAATATTTGGGATTGGAGTTCGTTGTTAAAAGGATCTGACTTGTATGGGTTGATCGCCCTAATCGAGCTTCCCATTTCATTCTCTTATAACGTTTTCATTGACAAACTAATATATTTTTTTCCCAGACTAACTTTATTTATTGTATTAACCATTCTCATTACAGGTTCCGGTGTCTCCTTACGTCCATACCTCTCCATCCGAATCGCGTTCAATCCGTTGTGGTGGCCTGCTGTTGTCTACACAATGTCTTTCGTGACAGGAATCCCTCTGATCGGAGGGGTCTTGTCGTAGAGGAGAACATTGCAACAGGAGAAATCATAAACTTGGTGCATCCGGCAGAACTTTTAGACCGTGTTGGGAGGCAACGTGGCAACACAGCTACCAATGATGGGAAGACTCTTCGTGAGTGCCTCAAACTCTACTACAACTACCCATACGGCAGTGTTGAATGGCAAAACCTAATGATTAGACGAACCCCATCCGAAACCTAAAACATAATAAAATGTAAAAATATTGTAATGAATGTTTTATTTTTACTCCATTTTATGACCAAGTTATGTGCGTTATAAGAAAACATTAGTTGTACGAAAACTTATTTGATTGAACAAAATATCTCTACTATCATAATGGGTGAATATTCTAATTACATAAACATAATATTCTTTACTAGCTCTGAACATTTTATTCTATACAGTATTGTATTTATTTCACCACAACACCAAAGACCACCAATTAAATTAATAAAATAATATATGATCCACCGGGATTCGAACCAGGGCTATCACACGCCTTAAATGAACTCATCCATTTCTTTATAAATACATTTTATCATTGTCTACTTTTTCCAGTATTTATTCTCATATTTTTATCATACTTATAGTAATATAATAAGAATATTTCATATCCACAAAGTCATTCCACTATTAACATTCAGGTATATTATTAATATTTTATATTTATTGATGACTATTTGTCTTAATTGTATTATTGTGTATAAGAGATATATTACATTCATTATCTTAGTTATATTTGTTTTTCATAGGTATAGTAATATATGAATAATATCTTATCACTCAACTATTAACATTGGTGTTTATAATTAATATTTATTATTCAGTAATTATTAGTTTTATAAGTTTGATTGTATAAAACACACACACACACACCCGGGTGGTAACTTGTGACCTTGTACATCGGCTCATCCCCGTAGAGAGAGAGAGAGACACACACACACATACACACACACACACACACACCCATGGGCAGTGTGGCGTACGTGACAATCGAAATTGGTCTGTCAGTCTTACAAACATACACGCATTTTATTCTATATTTAATTAATCTCACCACCACACCAAAGACCACCAATGAAATTAATAAAATAATATATGATCCACCGGGATTCGAACCAGGGTTAGCACACGGCTTGAATGAACTCATCCATCGCTTTATAAATACATTTCATCATTGTGTACTTCGAGTATTTTATTATCATAATTTTTTCATAGGTATATATATTGACAGTTTCTTATATTCACAAAATATCAAGTATTAACATTCCAGTACTTCAATATTATTTATTATTCTTTTATAAAAATTTGTATGTTTTTTAGTTCGTGTATAATAAATATTAATATTATGTATTACTCATTTATTAAGTTTTTCTTATGATCATAATTTTGTGTATAAGAAATATATAAGATTTGTTTTCTTTGTTAAAATGTTATATTATAGATATTGTACCGCCAATGTCTCATAAATAAGTTTATTTAATTTATCCATGTCTTTGCTGAATCAATGTAGATTTTTACTTAAGCGGAACAACAATTTAGAGAAATTTTTAACAAAGAAGCTAAGTAAATTATAAAGTATACATCAACAATGAAACAGGGAAGAGGGGAAAATAATATTTTTTTTTATGTTTTTTGGTAATACCTTTATTGAAATAAAAAAAAAATCTTTCATTCATTTGATGTGGGCGACCGTGCTGTTTGACGCGGCAGCGGTATGCATCATGGTGTCCATAGTTGTGACAGGTGACAGGGCCACTGCTGTTTGCCCTGGCGACAAAATTGGGAAGAGCCCAGGTGAAGGTGAAGGTGAAGGTGTTGTCCCTGGCATCAAGTGAGTGTGGGTATGGAGACGTGGAGGTTGGCCAGGGTAGGGTAATGTATAAACTTGAGGAGGTTGTCCCTGAACATGTGGAGTAGCAGGGGGATGAAGGAGGTGACCCGGCAGTTGTGCTATCGGCGCCCGCAGCTCGCCCGGAGGATATGCCAGCGGTAGCTGGTAGTGGACAGGCGGATAATTGAGCGGTGAGACGTAGGTGTCGGTTGTTGACACACTTGGCAAACGTGGAAGCAACACTACTAGGGTGTCCGCCTGGCTCGTGACCACAGGAACTATGGTTGTAGGTGCCGCCACGACTTCAGGTCTTGATGCCTTGATTGCCTTTAATGCCAGCTGGTCAACATTGCACATAAATTCGTCAACCATGAGAGGGTCCATCCTCAGGAGCTCACACTCCAAGGCTTCACAGAAGCTCCGTATCTGTGTGTGGAGCAATGATTTACCTGGGCCCGGCTTCTTGTGCAAGAGGATGGAGTCCTTGTGCTGGCTGATAAGCTGAATAAGTAAAGAAACATACATTAATGCCACAAAAATAGTAATTACAAAATATTTAATGACCATGAAGAAGTGTGATGATGGAAACATGATTTCTGTTTTCTGTTCAAAAAACTAATAAAGTATAAGTAAAAAGGCATAAATATATTGAACTGTATATATATATATAGATACATAGTTATATATATATATATATATATATATATATATATAAATATATATATATAAATAATATATATATATATATATATATGTATTTCTATCTAGTTATATATCTATATATATATATATAATTATATAGATGTGTTATACGATCCTTTCACTCATATTTAGACAACTCATAACTCAATTAATACTTGTGACACGACTTTTGTATATGCCTGTACAAGGAGCTGCTAGCTGTGGTCCAGAGGCCACAGGTGTCCTTATCAATAGCTAAGGTAAACATGCTGATTAATCATTTCGTTCCTATATTAACGACTTACTAACCTAAACACCAGGAGACCCCTGGACTGGAGTTATGCACGATTATTCACTCGTCATGTATTATTATTCACTCGTCATTCAGGATTATTCACGCTTTCATCATTGGTTATGCATTCTCGGAAAGCGAGGTGCGGTTGAACCTAGGCATGACGGCGATCACACAGGAGAACTTGACAGACACAAGTCGAGGGCGGAGGTCCACTCACTACGCTCTCACACACCCCCTTTCACCATTCTCACCATTTCACAACTGATTTGATTCCTGACTGTGTTCCTGCATACTTATACAACAAATAAAGGAAAGGCTGATCGCATGGGTTGATTAATTCCAGACTCATAATATGTCTATAAACTATTAGTGGTGGCAGTTTTCTACAAACATTATTCATCACAGAGAGGCCTACTGAAGATCCACCTCAACACGGTGTCATCGGAGTAAAGAACCTCACAGATGTATATTTATATATATAGAAACATCTACTTTTTATATATATATATATATTTGTGTAGACAGATATGGAAATTGTTGGAAGTATAAAACATTAATAGTTTTACACCCATATTGACTGTAGGCAGGACATTTGTTTGTGGACTACTAGTGCGCTAAAGATTACGATTAAATGCTTACTCTGTTCAAGAGCAGGGGATCATCTGGTGCCGGGGGCGCCGCCAGACGTCCACGTTTTGCCCCCACACCCCTTCTGTGTGTTGAGGGCATCACAGGAGAGTATGACAGCTCCTCCATTGGCTGGCCCATCTCGTCATCCACCTGTGATACGTCCTCCTCCACGACGACAACCCCCTCCTCGTCCTCCTCCTCCTCCAAGTTCTGTTGTGGCTGCGATTTTTTCTGGATCTGAAAGTCAAATACAATAAATACCATATCGAACTTGTCAAGCATTATAAAGTCAAACATATTAATAATCTTACACACAACCGAAAGTTAATATGAGAATGTAAATATACGTTACTATATATAGCAAATGTTTTCATATATCATTGTTCGTACCTTCTTGCTGCTGAACCTTGGTTCCTTTTGGGAAACATTTTCCTTAAGGAAGGAAAATGTGTCCCAAATCCACTGATCCCTCATTGTCCTTTTCTTGGCTTTGGACCCACTCTTCCTGGTGAGGTTGAGGAGTTTCCCGTAGCGTGTCCTCATGTTTCCATAGAATTTGGACACATGAGCCGCTGAAAAGGAAACGAGAGAGAGTGCATTAAAAACATCAAGAGAATATGTCGATATTTGGTGAGATTGAGGGGAGATTATTTAGCAAACAAAACAAGGGGCAAGCGCTAGAAATCGACAGAAATATCACATTTTTCACTTGTCATGTTGTTAGATTATTGTGTCAATGTGTTCATAGCACCACGTTCATCACACAAACCATTATATATATTTCCAAATAACTCATAGGCACTTACCTGGTAAATTCAGTTGCTTCCCTTTCTTCTCGAAAATGCGCACCTTATAATTTTTGTCGTGGTAACGAGCGTCTGACTTGGCCCATAGGGCTGGGTGATTCTGGACCCAATCTGCCAGGTCGTTCTCCATGGCGGCAGTTATGACTCCGTATTGGGCAGCATCGTCACTGTCGGAGGACGAGTTCTCTTCCGGGGTAATGTTGATCTCGTCGCTGTCACCTTGGTTCCTGTGGACCTCAACCACCAATTCGTCCTGTGTGGAAAACAGTTGCTGGCTCGGCTGATTTTCCTGGGGCCTATCCACGTCCATTGACGCCCCCTCTCCTTCAGCACCCGGCATGGCAAGCACAACATCATGGGCTTGGATGACGAGCGTCTCACTCTCAACAGTTGTCGTGGTCGCCTTGTTCTTGTCCACCTTGTTCTTGTCCACCTTCTTCGCCACCTTCTTCAGCGTTGGTTGTGCCTTGGGAGCCATGTTGAAATGGAGAGTGTTGGTAGTTTGGAGAGTGGTGTGTGGATTGTTGACTGGAAACTGTGGAATGACCTTTTCGGAGCTGTACCGCGGCCTATACTGTATACCCCCTGACCTGACCTCACCTCTGACAGACGTACAATGGATACAATGGAGACCTGACCTGACCTGACCTCACCCCACCTCAAAAATAAAATTGAGGTACAGGGTGATAATCCCTTTTAATTACACACCTCTCGACGAACATCCTCTTTGGCCTCGTCGAGGTGTGTCGTGAGCGTCGCCAGCGTAGCAAGGCCCTTCGCATGCCTTCTGCTGCCTCGTGCAGAGTGTACCCCTGGCGGGTACACCCTCGGCAAGTATTAATCCGCACGGCGGCGATTAATCGACGAGGAAATTGCCGGTGATTATTGTGCATCTACGATGTTCTAGGAACATCTGGGATCATCGGCGGGCCATCGTGCGACGTTTTGGAACATTTTGAATTTTTTTTCGTGCGACACCCTCGCCGACGTCGTCGATGATCCCCGAGGGCCTCTCGGATCATTCTGCAATGTTCGACGATGCTTGCGAGGGCAACAAACCCTCGTGAGTCCTCGTCCCAAATTTTGAACAAACCGAACATTTGCGACGACCCGCGAGGGTCCACGCGAGGTCGGCCGAAGCATACGATTATTATGCGAGGGTATACGTTTGTTGTCTGACATGTCACGAATATGGGTGTCGCCGGTGAAAATCGTAAGAAATCGCACATGTGGGAAAGGGGCATAATTGTACTCCTTCTCCCGATCTTATTCCAAACTCAATACTCATCATCTCCCATCACAACCCTGCACAGTAAGCTGCCTTAAACCAAGCATTCCACGTATCATCTTGCGATAAACTAAGTCTCGAGTTGCCTACTGATATACAATCAATAAATTGCATACCAAGTAATAATGAACTACCACGGAGAAGTGAAAAGAGGGAGATTGTGAAGTGCAACAGTGTGTCTACTCTTCTTGAATTGCTCTACTGAAGAACTATTTACAACTTCTGAGGGAGGTTTGTTCCAGGTAGAACATATCTTGCTAGTGAACATTTTGCAACAAATACTAGAGCTGATTTAGTATTACTAGGAGAGAGAGAGAGAGAGAGAGCGTAATAATAATAATAATAATAATTTTATTTCCATCAATAGTGGTTATTCTTGTTACATTATTTACAATATATACAATATGTATTGGAGAATATTTGCCTAAGAGGCGAACCCTGTTACATGTTTGCAGTCAATATCGGACTGCCTGGCCTTATTATGCTAGTATAAATAATTGCATACATTATATTTATAGAGAAGAGGAAAGCTATACTGGTGGATGGGGGTGAGAGGTGATCCAGGTGTGGAGGGGAGGGGTGGTGCAGGTGAGGGTTATTATTAGGTCAACAAGAGGTCAGGTCAGGGGAGGGGTGGGGGGGGGATGAGAGGGGGTATGTATCTATAGTGAATAGCAATAGTATTAATATTTATAATGATAGTAATAATATTAATGATAGAGAGAGAGAGAGAGAGAGAGAGAGAGATAGATAGAGAGAGAGAGAGAGAGGCCAACTGGTTCTGGGTACACATAATGGTTATACAGACTACGGCAAGGTGAGGGGCTTAACAAACAGGAATAACTCATATAAAGGGTCAACGGTCAGCCAGGCTAAACTGTTAACCCCTTCTGTGCCGGCGATATTTAGACGATTATGTGAAGCTTAAGAAGGGCCTGTGGTAGTGAAAAGGGTTAAGTGAGGTAGTTCGAAGCTTATTAACCCTTTCATTACCGGTGGCATCCTTTTACCCATATTCGGACTACTATTAGGCCATTTTATTCAGCTAAAAAAGGGCCTCCAGCAACTAATAGGCATCCAACTCTCTCACTTAACCCTTTTTACTACCACAAATCCTTCTTAAACTGCACACACACGCCTAAATTTAGCTAGAATACAATAAAAAAAAGTCGTCGGTACAGAAGGGGTTAATTGCTGGAGGCCCTTTTTACACTGCATAATATCGTCTAATAGTAGCCAGGATAAAGTGATAAAGACGTAGCCGGTACAGAAGGGGTTAAGGGGGGATGGGCGTATTATTTGGATTGTTTGTTTGTGTTTTCGATATGTTTTAGTTTCCTCCATAGACCTCCATCAAGCATTACAAAACACCCCCTAGAACCCCTTCAAGATTAATTTGTACATTTTTCGGTAGGAAAATTCCTCTTGAAATTACAGGCTCGCTATCGCTCGCCAGGTAAAAATCGACACCTAAATGCCACGAAAAGTCTTGACATTGGCAACGAAATGGGGCGATAGGTGTTACAATCGCCAAACTAATGGGCCAAACGTCATCAAATCTGACAACTACTGGGGCTAAACATGAGGAAGAAAGGGGACCAGAAAATGGACCCATCCCCCTTTAACACCTTATTGGCGGGCTAGGCGGTCTATTTGACCGTACCGCACAGCGTTTTATTTTTTTACCCTAAATAGGGTTGTTTACATGATCATTTTCATGCCTAAATAAGACCCAGAGCGTAAAACAAATATCTATCCCTGAAAGGGCATAAACAGAGCTTTCCAATGACACCTGAACCATCCTTGTACGACGACTGGTTCTCTTGCAACGATCGTGCAACGCGAGTGCAAAAACCCTGAAATAAGGTAATTTCCTTACATAATTCCCTGTGTAGCGAGTGAGAAAGGGGAGAGGAAAGTAGAATACAGTTCAGTATGTCCACGGTGGTCGTGGGGAGCGGTCATAAGGTTACTACGCTCGTCCCACCGCTCAGCTCTCTCTCTCAGCAACATTACGTGCTGAAAATGGCGCTCGACAGCTGTCGTGCACCGCCACTTAGTCCAAATTTATTTCACTCGACATATGTTGCGCGCCGCCAGTTAAGGGTTAAAACGCGCCTGTATCTCCAAGGGGATAAGGGGCGAGTTTGTCAATACTTCTCTTGCCAGATACTTAAGGGGAGACTGGCTGTTTGTTTGGTCTATTAATTAATTTATTCATATATTTTTTTAGTTTCCTCCCTAGACCTCCATTAAGCTTAGAACCCCCCCCCCCCCCCTAGACCCCCCTTCAAGATAAATTTGTACATTTTTCGGTAGAAAAATGTCCCTGCCGAAGGCCGGCTCCTCTTAAAATTGAAGGCTCGCTATCACTCGCCAGGAAATAATCGACACCTAAATGGCACGAAAGGTCTTAAAATTGACAACGAAATTGGGCAAAAGGTGTTATAATTGCCAAACTAATGGGCCGAACGTCATATAATCTCAAAACTAGTGGGGCTAAACATTAGGGAGAAGGGGGTCCAGAAAAACGGTCTGCCTCCCCTTAAACATTTACGACGTCTTCAAACCTTTACGACGTCTTATCTCCCTCTGATCATCATATCGAAAATGCCAACATCGGTTTATTTTCTCTGTGTATGAAGGAAACAAACGACAGAGCGGCCTGTAATAAGTGTCTCCCCCAAAGTTGAAAGAGACAGAGAGCCAAATTCAAGGTACGTTGGAGTTAAAATGCCTGGACACACGGAGCTTTAAGCAGTTCAAGTCATAGGGTGAGGGAAAGAAAGATTGAGGGAGAGAGTTCCAAACCTTACTTGTTGAGTAGATGAAAGACTGAGAAAATCAGTCCACTCATGGGTTAGAGATCTGGACAGAATAGGGGTGGGAGTGTGCTGAAAGACCGGTGGCCCCGCCCCCCCCCTCTCCGTAAGGAAGGAGGTATACACTGAGAAAGCTCTGAAGAACACTGATTATTGTAACAGCGCTAGATCCGTAGAAGAGTGAGAGAGTTGCAAAGTTGCGGCGTGTAGAGATTGTAAGGAGTTAGTAAGAGGAAGGGAGTTGATTAGACATTTTTTTTTTTACTCTACCTGTTCGAGAAGTGCGGTATGAGTGGAACCTCCCCACACATGCGAACGAACAATACTCGATACATGGAACAGCGCATCCCCCTATGCAGACCAATCTCTTTCTACACACCGCAATGTTGCATCGCTTTCACTCTTCTATCGCTATTACAACCACCAGTGGTCTTCAGAGCTCTCTCAGTGCATACCCCCTCTTTTGCAGCAAGTGCGAGGCACCCGCCTTTCAACTCAGTCCCACTCCTATTAATTCCAGCTCTCCAACCCGAGAAATAGCAAATTTTCTCAGTCTTTTCTTTTACTCAACAAGTGAAATCGGGAACTCTCTCCCTCAATCAGTCTTCCCTTCATCCTATTACTTAGACTGCTCTAACTTTCGTGTGTCCAGGCATTTTGACCCCAACGTCCCTTGAATTTGGCTCCTTGTCACTCTTTTGGGTTTGGGGGAGACACTCGTTACAGACAGCCTGCCTTTTGTCTCCTTCATACACATAGAAAACAAAAAGTGTAGAGATTATTGTGGGTTAAAACAAAGCGATAACATGCGTGTATCGTCTCGCGGTAGCTCAAATGGGGCTTGAGAATGAACAGTAGGGGTACTGTACATACCTACGCAAGGGGAACTGATCCAATTTTCTGGTCCCCCTTCTTCCTCATGTTTAGCCCCATTAGTTTTCAGATTATAAGACGTTCGGCCCATTAGTTTAGCGATTTTAATACCTTTCGCCCCATTTCATTGTCAATGTTAAGACATTTCGTGCCATTTAGGGGTATTGCTTCCTGGCAAGCGATAGCAAGCCTGTAATTTTAAGAGTAACTAGCCTTTGGCCGGGATTTTTTTTACCGAAAAATGTACAAATTTATCCTGAAGGGGGTCTAGGAGGTGTTTTTCTAAGCTTGATGAAGGTCTAGCGAGGAAACTAAACAATATATTAATACATGAATTAATAGACCAAAAAACCGGCCACGGGATGGATGTAGTGATCGGGCGTACGGTCGTAATGTTGTGCGCTCGCAGTTACGTTCCCGTCTATTTCGACGCTATATTTTCTACTATTTGCCCCCTGTCTTTACTACATGAATACTAGGTTAGGTTAGGTTAGGTTGTTTGGTTAGGCTAATGTATTTTTATATTCAAAGGCAGTCAAAATAGACGGGAACATGATGGGAAAGGTCCGACGCCACTACGCGTAGTGTAAACAAGGCTGGCAGTACACCCGCACTTAACATTCTTGCCCCGGCCACTAGCCGTATTAGTGAGAGTGAGAGGGTTTATATGTATACATTCATTTACATAACACAGTTTTTAGAGTGTAGATGGAACAGGGAAAAGCCTAAGGAAATGAAAACCAAAAATACAACTAAAGAAAGGGGGAAAAATACACACACACAATAATGTAGAAGGTAAGAAAAATGTACGAGAATAATAGTCCGGCAACCAAAAGTATATTTTTCTTATAACCTTGTTTTGGGGTCTTTAAGTTTTTTTTTCAGTGGATTTTGTTTGCCAACATATCCGGTTTGAAAAATATATATGTTGGCTCGCTGTCAGCCTTGGGCAATTTGAGATAATTAGCATAAAACAAAATGGCCGCCAAAATTATATAAAAATACATAAAATACCATACATCCCTTGAAAATTCACACAGAGGGTCAACCTTACATGAATTCCAGGGTATTTTGATCCAGAAAATCTATTTCTGGTATTTTCAAATTCAAAATGGCCACCGTTTTCAAAATGGCTGCCCAACAAATAAGAAATTGAAGTGTACAAATCGTAATTTTGACGTATGTATGATTCCTACACTTTGTTAATTTACTAGTGATTTTACTATTTTGTACATTTACTCATGAAATTATCGGAAGGTGCAGTGTGTATAGTTTTTGATAGAAACTGTTGAAAACTAGGGATGCCTGAACATGCTATATTCACATCAGATATGTATAGGTGATTGATCCTCACGTGTTTGTTTCCTCGTAATCCTCACATCCTTTTGTTGTGTGGTATTTTATTTCTCTGTTTATTGTTTATCATAAAGGAGTGAGTCCTTGCACTACCAGGGCACACTGGTGACTTCACTGCTGTGAAACCCAGCATGGGGTTCAGTGTCAGCTAAGATGTAACTTAGTGCCCCAAATGTTATCTAATTTGCCCCATTTAAGTTAAATAACCGTACCTGAATAGACAGGGTGTGCCAACGTGGGAGAGCCGAGCCAAGAATGAAGAGGCTTAATTCATTCGGATGGTGTACAGATCGCACGGGACTTAAATGGCACTGGATGAACGATCGGGCTAGGAGTAGTACATAAACTGTGAGAACCTAGTTGTATCCCATACATGAAAGTGCATACTGTTAAAGGTGGTAAAAGGATAAACCCTCGGCCTTTAACAGAGACCAATGTTCTAAGTGTTAGATTGGTACTAGTGTAAGTTATTGCTACAGTTTACAATTTACAATTGAAGTGTACATGTATATGAAGTAAAGCCAGTATGGAGGAAGAATGCTATTTTGCTTGGAAGTTTAAATGCACAGATTCCAAGAAGAAAGAAGTCTTGATAAATGCTAAAGCTAAGAGGTTAGAAAATATCATAAGATGCAGTAAAATATACAAAGATGAAATCCATCAGAAACTGCAGTTGCAATATGATAATGACAAGGATGAGTTTGAAGGTCCATAGCTCATGTGTGAATAAATACGTTCATCCAAAAGAGGTTCAAAGGGCCCTGAAAGGCCAAAAGGAAGATGAAGAAGAAGCAGATGCTGCACCTAGAAAACGAGCAAGACGTTCTGAACAACTGAGGAGGTCCGTGCCAGAGGGGCCAACTCGCCACGAGTAGAGTTTTGAGTTATTGATGTTTAAAGTAGCGGAGGTAGTCACTCGTGTGTTGACTCTAACTCGGTTTGAGCGTGACTACTGAAGCACGTCTCGTACAGCGCCTGTGAGTGGTCGGGCGGGCGGCCATTTAATTCCCCATGTCGTAGCCGCGCTCTCATTGGCTGAGCGCGTTGGCGAGTTGGCCCCTCTGTCTACCCAGATTCACACCCATAAACGGTCTGCCAAACGGCAAAAACAAGGGTCGCTCAACCCTATGTGCAGTTGCTATAAGGACGAAAGTCGGATGTTTTTTTTTTGCCAGATGATTCCCAAGAATTTCACGGAGCGGGAACCAGCTAGAGCGCTGTTTTTGAAAATGTGGCGAGTTGGCCCCTCTGGCACGGACCTCCTCAACTGAAGTTCAATTTCTTTGAGCACTGTATATTTTGTGGAGAAGATTGCCAAGTTAAGAAGGACCCCAAGCATCCATCAAGATGGAAACCAGCATATCTCTGCAGACAAGTTAACAGGCCAGAAAAGAAAATGTCCCTTAAGACAGAAATCCTTGCAAAATGTGATGAACGGAATGATGACTGGGCAGCACAAGTTCGGATTAGGGTGAGTGGAGCTATCAGTGATTTGCACGCAGCTGATGCACGCTACCATGTTGCATGTCGTACCAACTTTATGTCAAGTAGATCAACCTCTGCTGCGGTAAAGGAAGCACAGGCATATAAGCCTGAGTTGGATAAAGGTTTGCAGGTTGTTATCAGTATCTTAAAGGAAGACATGTCACATATTTGGAACTCAGTTGATCTGTTCAATTTGTACATAGAAAATGAAGGCAATGCTCTATCCCGTAGACAGCTAATAGCAGAACTATCTGCGCACTTTGGTAAAGACCTTGTAGTTCTGTCTTCCCCTGGTATTGCCTCAATATTATGCTGGGGTCACACATTCACGTATATGCTCCCGTATGCTCCCGTACGAAGGTTTATTGGTAGTTGGCAACCGAATACGTAAAACGTAAGGGCTTAGTACGCAAAACGTAAATTAAATTGTGTCTAGTCGTGGGGGTTGGTACGCATGGCGGGCGTAGCCACGCTGGTCTTGGAGGTGGTTGGTGCGGCCAAGGTCGCCCGGTATGTTTTGGATTTCGAATCAGATACGGGGCTCGCGCTCACGTATGTCAAATGTCGGGAAAGCATACGTTTTACCTGGCTAGCTGCTACGTCTTACGGGTGCAGCCCCGTAAAACGTAGCAGTTAGACAGGTAAAACGTAAGTTTCTCCCGCCAATCGTACAATGTTCACGTAAAACGGGAAAGTGAAAGTAAGTCCGGGCGCATCTGGCAGAACCGCCGCACTGCAGGTTGGCGGGAAGACGCGGCACCGTTGTACGGTGGGGTCACGGGGGACAACGGGACCAGCGGGGGACCAGCGGGGGACACTCCAGTCACACCTCTCACCACACCGGAGCAGCAACCAACAAGCCAACCCTGCCACCCTCTGCACCCTGCCGAAAACAAATCGTAGCAGCGAAACGACTGCACCTATGGCTTTCATATTTTTACCACATGTACCTTACCCTTTAGGCTACCCACCACAAAAATCCCAAATCCCTCCTCCCACCCACTCGTTGACTGTCGGTCCCGTCAGAAGGAAAAAAAATGAAAATCTGTGGCGGCGAAACTACCTCACCAATCGGTTCCATATTTGTGTGACAAGTCCCTTACCCTTCTGCCTTTCCCCCACCACACCCCCAACCACCCACTTCCAGCGTATCCGTACGAAGATAAGGAAAAAAAGGAAAATCTGTGGCGGCGAAACTACCTCACCAATCGGTTCCATATTTGTGTGACAAGTCCCTTACCCTTCTGCCTTCCCCCCACCACACCCCCAACCACCTCCAACCACCCACTTCCAGCGTATCGTACGAAGATAAGGAAAAAAAGGAAAATCTGTGGCGGCGAAACTACCTCACCAATCGGTTCCATATTTGTGTGACAAGTCCCTTACCCTTCTGCCTTCCCCCCACCACACCCCCAACCGCCTCCCACCACCCACTTCCAGCGTATCCGTACGAAGATAAGGAAAAAAAGGAAAATCCGTGGTGGCGAAACTACCTCACCAATCGGCTTCATATGTGTAACACAAGTCAATTACCCTTCTACCTTCCCCCAACCAACACGAAAACCACCCTCCCACCCATACATTCCGATACCATAAAAGTCTCTGTAGTCTATAGTGTCTTTTCAGCTACTTTCGGGACCATCGGGGACCTGATTTCTGGCGAAAATAGACAAGGGGAGTGTTTTTTTTACCATTATCCTTCCTTTCTCTCCCAACTTGATAGATTTAGCCAAAAAAAAAAAAATCTGGCACTGGCAGAAGCACACCGTCAAAATTGGCTGGCACTCAGCGGGTTAAAGGTTACAAGGATGAATGGTCTTTCCTCTATAAAGGGAGTTCACAAAATTGAACTCCTCCAGGATGAATTCCGCGATGTTGTTCATGGTGCCGATGAAGGACTGGGAATGGGAATGGTGTGGCCATTCCTGCCCTTTTGTAGTTCCCAGATTCCAAACCAGACCTACGTGGTTGACAAAGACTGTCTTTGTCTGTGTTTGGACAGACGGGGTGTGCCTACGATTGTCCGGACACGGTCCACGTAATGCCTACAAACTCACAAGACATACGGCCTCAGCTACGTAGGTCTTGTGGGGGCGTGGCAATGGGCGTGGCCTGTGTTCCCGCAAATCGGGCAGCCCAGGCGGACTAACGGGGACATGCTTACGCAAGTCGCAAGCACGTACGTAGCTCCATACGACTACATTACGTCTGACGTAACACTGGCCCCGTTACGGTACGTATGTCGGGAAGTGCAATAGTCGTAGTCTATACGGGCGTACACGGCCGGACTACGCCCGTCATAACACAAAATTGGCGATCACGCCTGACGGGAGCATACGGGAGCGATATACGTGAATGTGTGACCCCAGCATTAGCCTTTCAGAGTAAGGCAGCAGATGTTCTATGCATCATTCCAGATGCAGAAGATGATGACACTGGTATTGCAATTCACAAGGTTAGGAAAAAGATATGTAAAGAAGTCAATGAAATTACATTTGATAAAAATAGCTATAATACCAAGACCAATCATGAAATTGCCTCAGAATATGTAAGCAGCACAGTTCAGGATCTCCTTGCTCGTTTGTCACCTAAACAGCTTACCTGCTCTTTTGATAGGTAACATTATCACATCAGTAGTAACAAACAATCCAACTCCATTGCAGATTAGCCTGGCTGTATTTCTACGAGATTCAAAAGAAGTAGTCAAGACAATGAATGACTTTGGAGTAACATGTATCTATGACGAGTTGCTACGGTTCAAAAAGTCTGCAGCTGTAGGTGCGGCAAAAAATACCAAATTAACAGCAATTTCAAGGGCAGAAGATGGTCTTGTACAAATTGTATCAGACAATTTTGATGCAGACATTTCATCTCAGAATGGTAAATTATCAACCCATTCTTTGGCTGTCCTCATGACTCAACCTGATGTTAATGCACAGCAACAAGAGCAGAGTATACAACGCCTGAAAAAGGCAGAGATGCCACGAGAAATAGATTATGAACTTGAAATTGTCAGGTATAATGGTCCCAAGAAACTAAATTTGCCTGCTGAATTTGTGAAAAGAGAAATACCTTCTCTAAGACTCTTAGCACATAAAGTGGTTTCACAGCGAAGAGCCAATGAGACAGATTTTGCTTTCCTTGAAGATAAAGTAAAGTTTGATAATTGTCCAGAGTTCAATGGTTACAATACCCGTCTGTGTCGTGAGCAAGGTCAGTCCCCTCAACCAAAAACTAAAGCGGTGTATCTACCATTGATTGATATGCCACCAGCAGATCCTGACAATATCATGACTGCCATGAAGAAAGCACATGAATTAACCAGAGAAACTAGCCAAGCCTTCACCCTGTTTACTGCAGACCAACAGCTGTACAGGATTGTGGTAGAGGTTCAGTGGGCTTACCCAAATATGTTTCCAGATTTGATACCCAGATTAGGTGGAATGCATCTACTGATGAGTTTTGTAGGTGCAGTCGGAACATTGATGGCTGAGTCTGGATTAGAAGCTATTCTTGAGTCTGTTTTTGGTGGTGCAGCTAAAATGCTTACTGGTAAGAAGTTCCCAATGAATGTGAGAGCTATGATAATGCTAACAACAGAGTTGCTACGAGATATTCCTGGCAAAAGTCACATACAGAGCCATGAGGATCTCATGACAGAATTGCAAGGCTTGGCAATTAAAAGTTGCACTACAAAGATGTGGGTAGATGCTTTCATAAAACCAGTAATGATCATGATGCTCTATGTGAGGGCTGAAAGAGAGGGTGATTGGCCCCTTCACCTACAAGCAGTTCAGCTCATGATGCCCTACTTCTATGCATCTGGGCACGTGAATTATGCTCGATATGGCCTCTATTATCTGCGAAGGATGGAGGCCCTCCCACAAAATGTCTTGGAACACTTCATGAAAGGATCCCATGTGATGAGACACAAGATGGGACTGTGGAATGGAATCTGGAGTGATATGTATATTGAGACAACTTTTATGCGATATGGCCATGGGAAGACTGGCATAATAGGCATCACAACAAAACCTGAAACACTGAAAATCTGGGCTCTTAGTCTGCATTCTTGTGGCCAGATAGTACAGGATGTCTCCAGCATGAGAGATTCTGACAGGTTACAGAACTCAAAGACAACCCACAAAGAAGAGGCGAAAGCTAGAATTGATGCAGATAACGCTGACAGAATAGGGCTTCGAAGAAAACTTGATATGAGTATACACCCTTTAGCCCCAGAACAACACCCCGAAGGTACAGTTATCAATGTGGTTACTGGACGAATTGCTCCACCATCAGTAAATGTTGATAAAGTACTAGATATTGGCACCAGAAAAATGAATCGAGTTTGAAAGAAAATTACCTGATGGCTTCTATGATACAATTAAGAAGGAAGATGAAACTATGAATGCCACAAAGAAGTCAATCAAGATGGGGGAACATAAGGTTTATGATACAAACCTGATTTATTCCCGAGTGATGGGACTACAAGCTAGTTCCAGAGATATAGATATTAAAGAGGTTCTGTCATATGAGCTCTCACCAGTCCCCACAGCTCTCTTTACTGAATCAGGAGAAATACGAGTCTCTAAATCAAAGTCAGTCTTGAAAACCCAGACAAGGATAGATGTATCAAACAGACAGTTGACTCAGAAGTCAGTATGCACAGTCATTGATGGTTGTGCCCTCCTGTGGATTCCTCATTGGCCAGCATCAAGTCCAACTAAACAACCTGTGGTACTTGATTATGTAGATAAATTCAAAGGTCACATAGAACAGAGGCTGAAAACTGAAGATGTGTTTTTGATCTTTGACAGATATGAGGATTTCAGTAGTACAAAATGTTCTACAAGAACCTGTAGAGTAAATGAAGGCTGCCGCGTATTTAAGTTAAGTCCCACAGCGCCTCTGCCTTCTCAGAAGCTTGCCCTTACAATGACAGAAAACAAGAAGCAATTGATCAATATTATTTGCGACAACATTCTGAATGACACAGATTTCATTCAGAAGAATACAACAAAGCACAAACTTATGATAACAGGTCAGGACAAAACACCTGTAGAAGTAAGTTGCAGTGGTACAATTGTAGAAAGAGCTGACATGGCAACCACTCATGAAGAAGCTGATAACATCATTGTGCAGTAGGCTATAGCAGTTGCTGTAGCTCAGCAGCAACCTGTCACTGTTCTTGCAGATGATTATGCACTTCTTCTTTATCATTACCTGGAACAAGGCATACAAACACCAATGTTTATGGAATTACCTGTAAAAGAGAGAACTGTTGTTGATATCCAGGCCACTGTAAAGACACATCAGAACATAATTCCAGCAATATTGGCAGGTCATGCTCTTACTGGATGTGATACAGTGGCAGCATGTTTTGGTATAGGAAAAGGAAAGATGTTGAAAGTACTGAAAACAGGTCTGAATCTGGATATGATAGGTAATGCTGAGGCTAACTGGCCTGAGGTGTTGGAACAGGCAACACAATTCATAGCTTCCTGTTATGGACAATCAAAGACCAATTCTATGTCTGAGGCCAGAGTAAGTGTGTGGACTTCAAGAACGGGGAAGTCGGGAGCAACAGTTACTCCAAAGTTATGTTCTTTTCCACCTACTACAGAGGCCTTCATTGAGAATGTCAAGCGGGCTCCTCTGCAAACATGCATATGGAAGAATGCCCTGCAACTAGATCCACCAGATTTGGAACCCACAAGTTATGGATGGATCAAAGGAAGCAGAACAGTCACTGCTGCCTACAACAGTCCCTACCAATGTTCAGCTAGCACCGAATCATATGCTAAAGTTGATAAGATGCTCATGTTCAAGTAAACAGCCATGTAAGTCCTCAAGATGCCCATGTAACAAGTCGAGGCTACCATGCACAATGTTTTGTGCTTGTCAATCCTCCATTGAATGTTGCAATGATCAAACACGAACAGCAGTTGATGAGGATGATTACTAATTACCTCAAGAATTATGCATATATGCCCATAAGAAATTGAGGACTCAAAACGATCTGACTAAAAAAACTGTCAATCTTTATTACTTTCATGTTGAACAAGTAATATTCTTATATACTAGTATAAGTATAAAAATTAAAAAAAAAAAAAAAAAAAAGGCAGCCATTTTGAAAATGGTGGTCATTTTGGAGATGAAAATACCAGAAATTAATTTTCTGGGTCAAAATACCCTGGAATCCATGTATTGGTTGACCGGTTATGTCAATTTGTAAGGGAATTATGGTATATTATGTATTTTGATATTTCCTTGGCGGCCATTTTGTTTTATGCTAATTATCTCAATTTGCCCAAGGTTGACAGTGAGCCAGCCAACCAAGATATTTTTCAAACTGGATATATGGGCAAACAAAATCCACTGAAAAAAAACCTTAAGACCCTAAAACAAGGTTGAGCCTGGTGGCTGCCGAACTATAACTAATCCAAATATCCGACACAATACAGTATTAATTTTGTTCTCAATGTCCAAAGCACATACCATAATAGTTGCTTTTTCATATACTCTGTAGTTCATATTTGCGTATTAATACATTTTGGCCACACAGTTGGTGGGCTTGTAGTAAAAGGAAAATATATGAATCAATATGAAGGAATTAAATATAAATAAATAATAATATGCAAATAAATCATATAAATAAAGGAAAATAGCAAATAAAGCAAACACGTACAATAATCTTGGCAGCGGTGATGAAGAGGCGGAAGACAGAGCCAGAGAGCAACACACCACTTTTTACGGTCTGACTTGCACTGTGAGTCTTGTGAGAGGCTACACTGGCTGGCTTTCCCTAATACCACCTTGCAGACCAGTGTTGCCAATTTAGCTACTTTCCCGCTAGATCTGGAGGTATTTACTTCGAGCTAGAGGCCAATTTATACATCTAGCGTCATAATGCTAGCGATATTCTGTAGATTTGAGAGATATTGTAGAGATTGTGGCATTATTCTAGCGATATTCTGTAGATTTGAGCCCTTTTAGAGATATTGTAGAGATTGTGCCGTTATTCTAGCCATGTTCGGTTTTTCTTTACTATCTAGCGGACTTGATTTGGTAACCCTGTAGCAGACCCGACAACCCCTCCTAACCCCCCTCTACACCAACTCTCTCTCTCTCCCCCCCCCCCCCCCCGATGTCCCCCTGTTCTCTACTCCTCCCCACCTTTCCTCTATACGCTGCCTCCTCCTCCCCTCCCTTCTTCTCCCATACACCACCTCCTCCTCCCCTCCCTTCTTCCCCCATACACAACCTCCTCCTCCCCCATCCTACTCCTTCTCCTCCCCTCCCCTACTATCTCCTCCTCCCCTCCCTTCTTCCCCCATACGCTACCTCCTTCCCCCCTACCCCTTCTCCCATACACTCTCTCTTCCTCTCCTCCCTTCTTCCCCATTACTCTACCTCCTCCTCCCCTCCCCTTCCTGAATCAAATCGTCTAATAATAACAACCTCCACGTAATCGGATCTCTGAAAGGGTTTCTCCATCACCATCTCAACCCCGTCCTCCTCCCTGCCTTCCTTTCCCATGCACTTGCCTATTCTCCTTTTACCTATAGGTCCCCCATTCGTAACTGCCTCTTGCCCCTGCTATTTCTCTCTCTCTGGGTTGTATCCATTCGGCCCCATCCAGCATACTGTATTAAGAAATGTATTCCAATCCAGAGCAATCTCGATTCATATTACCTGTCCCTTCGAGCGATAGCGAGCAACCAGCTAGTTTTGGATAATGTTTGTTAGACAGCTGGCTAAATTTGTAAATTTTTCGATAGAAAAATGTCTCCGGCGAAGCCGGATTTCACCATAAAATGCTGGCTCGCTTTCACTCGCCAGAAAAAATCAACACCTGGATGGGGATAAGTGTCTTAAAACAGTAAGCTGATAGGGGCCGAATGGATACAACCAAGAACGAGTAAAAGCAAGTCACCCCCCTTAAACAATTCTTTCCCTTCGCAGCGCCTAATAGCGATACGTACACAGTTCCCATACAAATCTGAGTGTTGTTTATGAGATTACACGGATTAGCACTCGGCGCAATTTCTCAAGGTAACGTCATTGGGGCTGTGCGTTATACATCGTCCGATTAAGGCGCGTTCGCTATAAAGGGAAATAATTGTTAAGGGAGCCCACCTCGCTTTTTGTTTTATCTTTCTCTCCCTCTCTCTTTGTCTTGTATCCATTCGGCCCCAACCAGCCTACTGTTTTAAGACGTGTAACCCCAACCAGGTGTCAATATTTTCCTGGCGAGCGGTAGCGAGCCAGCATTTATATATATTTGTTTTGACAGCAAGCTAAATTTGTACATTTTTCGATAGAATAATGTCTCCGGCCATTTCTCCATACAATGCTGGATCGCTATCGCTCGCCAGGAAGAAATCGACACCTGGATGGGGATAAAGGTCTTAAAACAGTTGCCTGAATGGGGCCGAATGGATACAAGCCAAGGAAAAAGAGAAACGGAGAGAAAGATAAAAAAGCAGGTGACCCCTCTTAAAGAATACCACTCTTAGTATCTTCTCCGTCTAGGGTCTAATTTTCTTTCAGCCCTTTCATTCTTTATTGGCTACTATTAGACGATATTATCAAGTTTAGTAAGGACATGTGGGAGTCAAGGGATCATTTGCAGTCATTTATACCACTTTCAATCCAAGATATCCTTCCTAATCTGAGTAAAATCGTTTACCGTTAGCCAAAATCAAATGAATAATGGAATTATAAGTTTATACTACTACTACTACTGCTGCTACTACTACTACTACTACTACTACTACTACTACTATTACAAATTATAAAAAATAATGATAATGAAGGGCTTTCACTATCTGGGCCGACGTTTTGGGGATTATCATAATATAATTTAATCATATATATACAGTATATAATTATATATATCGGTTATTATGTGGCTCTTACCTCTTAATCTCAGTAGAATATTTATAGGCCCGTCGGCTGCTGCAACAGTATTCTATAATAGATGTATGGTGTAGTTTAATAGGAAACACTCGTTAGGTTATTTTCTATTTTAATATCAGCAACATATACAACATATTTTGATATAACTTAGATTCTAAAGTGCTGTAAGGGAGTACTGCATCATGAGTGACTGTCAGAAGCGCATCACATGTACCCAGTCCCTTACGAAAACCAAACTGTGAGTTTGGTATCAAATTTTGACTATTACAATAAGAGGAAAGGCGTCTGGACAAAAGCCTCTCATAGAGCTTGGATAGGATAGGCGTAATGGAGATACGGCGACGCCGATAGTCATAAGGAGATGATGAGGCAGTATTTCCCTTTACGCCAGCAAAGAGGAAAACTACCTGATTTCAAAAGCAACCTAAACATCACGGCCAATTTAGGTGCCAAGACAATTGCAACCTTTTTAAAGAAGAGAGGGAAAAAACCCATCCGGGTCTGTGCCACCATAAGTGTCAAGATCCAGAAAAATACCTTTCCAGTTCAGCTGATTTGAATGCCATTGAATTGAGGTTGGGTCTAGGGAAACATGTCAATGGCAAAGACAATTCCTGATTACTCTGCTTATTAATATATATATTGGAGAGATTATTTGCCTTCGATAATGGATCAAAACAGGGATCTGCCTTGTGTAGGCCAATCGGCTTTCTGCAGACTCCCATTTTCTTATGTTCTTAAAAGAGATGGAGCCATCATAATCACAAAGAGGAGGCATGGAGGAATCTATTCCAAATAAAGAGGACTTCAAAGGGGACCACCATTTATGAGGCTGTGTAGCTCCTGCCAGAACATCCTGAAGGTGGGAGAAAATATTCCCTCTCAGCACCAGCATAAACTCTCTGTGCAACTACCCTTAGATCAACATAATTTTCCCAATGTAACCCCGGGGGTTTGATTACGTCTCCATAGACGATATGCAGCCTGTTTGTCATCAAATGCACGCTTACAGTCATCATTAAACCATGTTTTATCCCTGATACGAGACTTAATTTTTTTCGATGGAATTCTTTTGCGAAGGATACCAAGAAGAGAATTGTTGAGAGCTGAAATAGGGTTATGGGATCTTAGTATAAGATTCCACTCAATATTACAAACATCATTACAAACGTTGTCCCAGTTAACCCGGGATTTAAGGTAGACTTTACGTGAGAGAGTAATATCAGGAACTGAAAAATCAAGATAAATTTTACACATGATGGCATTGTGGTCAGAAGTGCCAATAGGTACAAGAACGGAAGTTTCCACAACGCCAGGAATATCTGTTAGTACTAGATCAAGACAATTTCCAGAGATATAAGTAGGTTCTTGGATTAGCTGTTCACAACCAGAGAAGTTTGCAAAATCCAAGGCAGCAAGACCATTTTTATTAGTTGGAGAGACCGAGTTCAACCACTCTTGATGATGCGCATTGACATCACCAACAAAAATAAACGATGATTTGATATCTACAGACCGTAGTCATATATGTCATTCTTAACATTAGGATTTCTGTACAGGCTAAAAATGTAATGATTATGATACTTGCTAGAAAGTTAGGTATAAGAAGTTCAGAATTATCTCTATAACCAGAGACAAGGGTTTCAGAACAAAAGACAATATTATAATCAACAGATGCCAATGTAAGATCCTTGATGTTCTTATAGAGACCACGAATATTGGAATAAACGACACACCAACTTGTCACGGGTTGTCTGCGAGGGCCGGGATTAACTTCTATATCACCGGACAAAAGGAGAAACAAAAACAAAAAGAGTCGAAAGCAAAACACCATATGCAAAAACACAATGATAGATATATACAGGTCGGCCCATACGGAGCCATCACATCTGGGTAAGGTAAATAAAAAGCCCCAAAGACACCATATCCAGGGGGGGGGAGCAGTAGCGGTGGATTTTATTTTTTTAAGAAAAACAGAGAAACCGAAAAAGAAGGCCAAATCTCCTGGAAATCCACCAGACTCAAAAGTCTTCCTCATCGGCCTGCTAACCACCGTGAGGAAAACAGGCGATTGAAGGAAAAGGAAGGAAAGTTGCTTTACAGTCGTGCTAATAAGTGATGTCTCGACACAAAGTATGTTTTGATCAATAATTGGTATCAGCAGTATCTGAGCTTCATTTCTTCATATCGAGTGAAATATACAAACATGTTCCTACACTTGCCCACCCAATTCAACATCTGACAGACATTAATACAGCACAGAACGAGCCAAACTTAATGACAGATTAGACATGACTTATTAGTGCGACTGTACAGCACCAAACAGCAGGGATGGATGAAAATGGGCAATGTAAAACCTTGTTGCAGGCTATGGCAGCATCATAAACGTCCATCATGGTAAAATACCATAGATTTGCTAGATGGCCGTTGACTAAACTATAGTTCATCCACCCGTTGACAGGCATTGTTTTTAGTCCTGCAGGGTGTCTATAGTCTATTTGCTGTAAGTAGGTGATAAATCATAACTTATAACCTCGATAACTTAAAAACGGATTGAGTAATCAAGCTAATATTTCTACCATTAAAGAAGAGTAAGGCAAGGAATAGTTGTGGAAATTTACAGCCAATTTGCTCTAGCCCTTTTTGAGTTACAGAGGATAGAGGTCATGGTTTCTCGCCTACTTACAGCGAATAGACTATAGTGAGAACCCGGATTGGGGGGGGGGGGTTTAGTCGCCGACAACCCGACCATGAAACAGGTAGTATCATGCTAAAAAAAAAAGGGAGATGGGCCGTTTTTCTGGTCCCCCTTCTTTCTCATTTTTAGGCCCATTAGTTTTCAGATTATAAGACGTTCGGCCTATTAGTTTGGCGATTTTATGATCTTTTTCCCCATTTCTTTGTCAATATTAGGACTTTTCGTGTCATTTAGGTGTCGATTTTTTCCTGGCGAGCGACACCGAGCCTGTGATATAAGAGAAACCGTCCTTTTCTATCGAAAAATGTACAAATTTATCTTGGGTGGGGGTGTTAAAGAAGGAGGTCTAGGGAGGAAACTAGACAAATAATAAATAAATGAAAATATAAGTGAACCATTCCCCCTTAAACTATCGAGGAGTCTGGCTTGTGGTTCATGGAGTTATACAAAGGAGAACAAACTGCAACAGACCTATTGGTCCTTACGGGGCAGTTTGGATATCTAAAACTACTAATCTACTGACTACGAGGTAGAGAAAAGGATAGCAAAGGAGAAGGCTCCTCCCCACCCACCACTCCCTCAATATTATGGGAAAAAGTTATGGGAACAGTGAAGGGGGGATGGGTGTATTTATTGGCTGATTTATGCATCTTTTTATATATACTTTTTAGTTTCCTCTCTAGACCTCCATCACACTTAAAAAACACCTAGCCAAGACCCTCATTCAAAATAAATGTGTACATTTTTTAATAGAAAAATGTCCTGGCCGAATGACGGTTCCTCTTAAATTTCAGGCTTGCTTTCACTCGACAGGAAAACATCAACACCAAAATGACACAAAAAGTCTTAATTTTTACAAAGGAATGAAGTGAAAGGTCTTTAAATTGCCAAACTAATGAGCCGAACGTCATAATATCTGAAAACTAATAGGGCTAAACATGAGGGAGAAAGGGGACCAGAAAAACCACCCATCTCCCCTTAAGACTCAATTAAGGAACTTGACATATGAGTGCATTAGGAAAGTTGTGGGGCTGGGGATCTGGACTAAACCTCCAAAATAATCAGAGTAATTGACCACTTGCGAGTTTCAGGCTATAAGGAAGTTGGAGCTGTAGACATTGATATTTAGCAGAATTACCAGCTAAAATACGGTTATAGCGCATTCATAGATACATAAAACCCAATTCAACATACTATTTATCAATCAGAAACCGACATTATTATTGAATATCTGTTTAATGTCGATGCTTACGGCTCCAATTTCCTTATAGCGGAGTGCTAACCACATAAAATAAAATTCAACATACTTTCTATCCATCAGAAACCTATATTATCATTGCATTTTTGTTTAATAACAATGTTTACGGTTCCAACTTCCTTATAACCAGAAACTCGCAAGTGGTCAATTGGGGGACTGTTAACCCGTACAGTACCGGTGACGTAATTTTTTGCATATTCTGTACACTATTAGACGATCATATTCAGCTTAGGAGGGACCTCTAGTAATGATAAGGCTTCAAACTATCTCAACCAACCCTTTTGAATACCACAGATCCTTCCTAAGCTGCATAATATTGCCTAATAATAGCTAGAATGAAATTGTAATACACATTGTTATGCCAGGTTTTTACTGGGGTTTAATTGGTTTTGATCAAGTGGGCTCTTCCTAACTGGAGAAGTTATATTGTTTTACCACAGACACAGCAAGACAATAGAGGATAATTATCACAAGACGTGTATTCATATTCCGTTTATTTGCACAAGAATATCGCATACGTAAAAGCTAGAACAACAATGGTCAAGCACAAAACAATTAAAGTGAACGAACGAGGCTCCACTACGTCTGACTCGCAAGACTGGATTGTTCTATGTAATATCTAAGTAAATATTTGGGACCGCTTTCTAACTGAAAGATTACACTTGCCCTGTATTTATTTCAGAGATAAGAGTAGCACTCCTTTCAATCGAGGATTTACACTTGTGCTTAGAAAGGTTATATAGTAATTATATATGTGAACTTTTGGTATTTACCTGCATAGAGTTTTTCTGGAATTTGGGAGCTAAACGTAATTATTTTCCTGAGGTTAAATCACTGTCGTGCTTACGCATAAGTTAACTTGAATTTATTTGTTATTAATTTTAGGAGAATTATTATCAGTACTTCCCTAATTTCTCTGAGTTTCACTAGAGCTTCCTTTCTCTCGCTTTTGTATACGTGCGTAGTATCCGATGTTTCCAGAATACTTTTTATCATATACGCAGTAGATATATTGTAATTACTTTCACTTTCGATCTTTATATACTTTCTCTCTGATAATACGCCAAGTATAATTTCTTTTCACAGTTAGATCTTCTATAACTTTTACGGTAAAATAACTTCACTTTCGATGTGTAGAATAATTAATCCAATGGATGTAGAACTAGTAATCCAATCTTGGGTAGATCCGCTGGCCGTGGGGTTGTCCTGACGTCACTGGGTTCCCACAGTGTAACTCGAGTACTTTGGTTTGGGACCTTAAATAACTAATTTTCTAGCCCAAGCCGTGACAAAATAGAATCGAGCGAACGCATGAGTGAACTCCTGTCTACTCTGGTCTTTAAAAATACTTTGATGAATTTCTTGTGGTTTGGTCTATCCCGGATAAAGCTAGCTAGTACCCGACTGTCTGCTTATATCCACAATAGCACCGGGGTTGAGGTAGGCCGAGAGTATTAGATTACTTCACCCAGAAGGCTCTAATAAACCAGCTTGTTGATACCCACTCAAAATAATTATTATCCGTGGGTGGCTACAGTCTAGTAATTGTGTCTACGCCTTGCGATCAACTGAACAACTCTTCAACTGTGCCCTCAACTTTCGAATCTGTCCTTTCTCCCGGGGTGTCAAGAACAGCTCTAGATTGAGATGTCGATCCTAAAATCTTTCGTCATAGTCATACCGTTTCTCAGGGCCTCGGGGGTGATGTGGTTGAGCATCAGAAAGGCGCCTAGGGGTAGGATGTTGTAGGGCGGTTAGTTCCTTGTGGCTTGCAGAGGGTGTGATATACTTATTTACTTATAGTGCCATTTCTTGATTGATTTCTCTTTTTCGCTTTTCTTCTTCTGTTGGACTTTGGAATTGGTTATGTTGATGGATAAGTTTTTCCCTGGTGTTAGAGGGCGTGTTGGCTGGGGGCGGTTGTGTCCTTTTTAATTCTGGGGTGAGGTGATATAATATGATATTGTCTTCTGATTTGGTCTGGGGCTGCTTATGTGTTTTACAGGCTGGAGGTAGATGGAGTGGACAGTGGTTGCAAGTTTGTAGGTTTGGGATGTTGCAGGAGAAGTGTAATATCGGCGAGAACTGATCACATGTTATCTTCTGCCCTGCAGAGGTATATAATTGTTATCCTTGAGTCCTTGAGTCGACGTTTTCTCTGATGCGGGGGAGGTGTGGTAGAGAGAGAAAACGACTTGTGGTGGTGAATGCTTGGGTAACTGTTTCTCTGTTATTGGTAGAGGTGGTGGTGGTGGTGGTGAGCAGCTATAGGTGGTGATCTTGGTATGTTGGCTGTGGTGGTGGTGGTGATGGTGGTGGAGGTGGTGGAGGTAGGGGTGGGGATCTCGGTATGTTGGCTGTGGTGGTGAATATGTTTTTCTGTTATTTCACTTCCTTCTTCCCCATCAAAGCCACGACCTCGTGGCTGGAGCTGGTCACACCAGGCATTTTCTTGGTGGAAACAAATTTCCATTTATCGAGATATTCCCACCATGTCATTGAGCTTCCATCTGCTGGTTTGCTCAGGTTATCATAAAGAGTTATGCAAGGTATCTCTGTATTATGTCCCGAGGGCTGCTTCTAGTTGATGTAGGGACTTAATATTCTTAGTTATGTCATTGGTTTGGGTCCCTATGATCTTCTTGATGTAAGGACCACTTCTGGGAATGCGGGTTGTTGCCGGCTTAGTTTTGGTTGAGGTGTTGGTTTTCTTAATCCTTGTGGGAGCCAGGGAACCCTTTTTGTTGACTGGGTTTTGCTGGATTACAGTGATGATGGATGAGGGTGCTGGAATTACGGGAGTATTGCTTGCCATCTTCAAGGTTGGAGCGAACACGGATGATTGATCGGAGACGAAAAGAACAGGGGCCGATCGACGAATGTTGTGTGCAGGTGGGTGTTTTAGCCCGACTGTATCATAGGAGGAGAGATTATCTTCGGCGGTTGGGGGAGGTGAAGAAGGGTTGGATGGAGGAGGTTCATGTGGTTTCGGAGGTGCTGAAGGTGATGTGGTAGACATGGAGGCTGGTGGTGAAGATGTAGAACAGGCTTTACCATAAAAACCGGTGGAGGTAGGTGGTCGAGGATGTGGAGGCTTCTGAGGTGGTTGTGGTTGGATGTTGATTTTTTTCTTCTTTGGTGATTTGGCTTTAGGAGTGGCTTTAGCCTGATTGGTTATGGCTTTTGTTCCTGATCGCTATTTTGATTTTCGGAATCCTTCTAGGGAAGTCTTGTGGAACGTCTTCAATCTTAGCTAGGTGGTAGATGGGTGGAGTGTTTCTGGGCACAGGCTCCCTCGCCGAGGCCATATAAATGGGCGGGGGAGGTTCAAAAAAATCTCGGGGAGGGTCTTCCATCTCTTCTACTTCTTCTTCCTCTTGGTCTTCATGGTTTTCCATCTCTTCTATTTCTTCTTCCTGTTGGTCTTCATCGATGGCTTGAATTTGGTGCATTTCCGGGGAACTGTATTCTTCATCGTGGTACTCAATGCAGTCCTTTTCTTTAGCCGGGTGGTAGATGGGTGGAGGTGTCCACGGCACAGGCTCCCTCGCCGAGGCCATATAAATGGGCGGGGGAAGCTCAAAAAAATCTCGAGGAGGGTCTTCCACCTCTTCTATTTCTTCTTCCTCTTGGTCTTCATCGATGGCTTGAATTTGGTAAATTTCCTGGAGACAGCACCCCTCACACTGGCACTCAATGTCCATTGTCTTAGCTGGGTCCCAGGTGTCAGGGATCGGGTAAGCGGGATCGCAAGCTTCCCAACTGAATGGGTAATTTAACCTAATGGGCTCTTGAGGGTGAGTGTTCCAGGGTACAGGTTTCCTTGCCGAGGCTATCTCCAGGTACGGGTGAAGATCCTGAATTTAAAAAAAAAATTGAGGGCCTCGGGTTTCCTGTTGGTTGTTCTGGTAAGATCGACCAGGATGATGGTGGTTAGGGGAGCTTCGCAGATTTCCTTGTGGGTGGCCTGACGAGAGGGGTTGGGGGCGGCCTTGGGATGAGTACTGGGATCTTTTCCTTTGTTTTTTGGTTTGTCCGGGTCTTCGGTACACTTGAGGGTGCGTGGGGGGGTTTCCGATGGCTTCTCTTGTGGAAGTTTTAGGCTGGTTGGCCAACAGCTTGCGAATAGTGATGATATCCTTTGTAAATCCCACGGGATCGTGGATATCAAAGTATTTCCTAATATTTGAGGGAAGGATCCTTAAAAGCACACAGAACACCTGTTGCTGTTGTTGCTCATAAGTGTACAGAGGGTAAGCACATTTTACCTGTCGGCTCACTATTCTCAAGGTACTGTTTAGGTTCCCTCCGTACTTGATTTCGTTGATTTTGGCTGCAACGGGGCCTAGTGATGGCTGAATAGCGTTTATCACAACAATTTGGCAAGCTTCCCATGTCATTTCTGGTGTTAACTTTCCGGCTACCAGGGGCACGGCCTTACCCAGGTGCATTAATAATAAACTGATCCTCACTGGATCGGATTGGTGTGTCAGGCTGATTAGCGGGCTGAACATCTCTAGGTACGTGCGAATATCCTGAGTTTCCGCGTCATACGTCGGTATGGAGATGTGCGAACGTGAAGTCATGATGACGTATGTGCACTCTCTTTCCTGATTACTGTGTCAAACAACTTCCTTCCCGAATCAAGAACCACCAGCTTCCGCCAATATTATGCCAGGTTTTTACTGGGGTTTAATTGGTTTTGATCAAGTGGGCTCTTCCTAACTGGAGAAGTTATATTGTTTTACCACAGACACAGAAAGACAATAGAGGATAATTATCACAAGACGTGTATTCATATTCCGTTTATTTGCACAAGAATATCGCATACGTAAAAGCTAGAACAACAATGGTCAAGAACAAAACAATTAAAGTGAACGAACGAGGCTCCACTACGTCTGACTCGCAAGACTGGATTGTTCTATGTAATATCTAAGTAAATATTAGGGACCGCTTTCTAACTGAAAGATTACACTTGTCCTGTATTTATTTCAGAGATAAGAGTAGCACTCCTTTCAATCGAGGATTTACACTTGTGCTTAGAAAGGTTATATAGTAATTATATATGTGAACTTTTGGTATTTACCTGCGTAGAGTTGTTCTGGAATTTGGGAGCTAAAAGTAATTATTTTCCTGAGGTTAAATCACTGTGGTGCTTACGCATAAGTTAACTTGAATTTATTTGTTATTAATTTTAGCAGAATTATTATCAGTACTTCCCTAATTTCTCTGAGTTTCGCTAGAGCTTCCTTTCTCTCGCTTTTGTATACGTGCGTAGTATCCGATGTTTCCAGAATACTTTTTATCATATACGCAGTAGATATATTGTAATTACTTTCACTTTCGATCTTTATATACTTTCTCTCTGATAATACGCCAAGTATAATTTCTTTTCACAGTTAGATCTTCTATAACTTTTACGGTACAATAACTTCACTTTCGATGTGTAGAATAATTAATCCAATGGGTGTAGAATTAGTAATCCAATCTTGGGTAGATCCGCTGGCCGTGGGGTTGTCCTGACGTCACTGGGTTCCCACAGTGTAACTCGAGTACTTTGGTTTGGGACCTTAAATAACTAATTTGCCTAGCCCAAGCCGTGACAAAATAGAATCGAGCGAACGCAGGAGTGAACTCCTGTCTACTCTGGTCTTTAAAAATACTTTGATGAATTTCTTGTGGTTTGGTCTATCCCGGATAAAGCTAGCTAGTACCTGACTGTCTGCTTATATCCACAATAGCACCGGGGTTGAGGTAGGCAGAGAATATTAGATTACTTCACCCAGAAGGCTCTAATAAACCAGCTTGTTGATACCCTGTGACGCTCCTGCATAGTAGCCACGTGCGGGCAGGCGCGCGCGTCGGCTGCCCAGCCATTTAGAAACCGGCTGGCGGCAGTCGGCTGGCCGGCTTTTCCTTAGTATATATCCTACGACAATGTAACTAATGTCTGGGATATTCTTATGTTGTTTCACAGCTTGAAGCTGCCCTTATTCTTAACCAACACATCTTAGTATATTTCATTCTCGATAGTTGATTGTTTCATTATAATATATAAGATGTAAGTCTAGTGAGAGTGGGAGGAGACGAGAGAGAGAGAGAGCGAGCGAGCAGGGTGGGGGAGGTGAGTGTTGCTTTTCCTCCTCCCTCCTCCCTCCCGGAGGAGTTGGTCACCGCGTGGTCTTTTCTCTCGGTTTTGATTGGCTGGTGGTTCCTGGCGCCTTCTGCAGGCCTGCTGCCGGGTGACGTAGCGGCCTGTGATTGGCTGACCACCGTGCCTTTGTGTGGGATCCTGGAGGGGTCCAGAGGAGCTATTCTCCTCAGAGCTCACCTCACTGTCGTACCCTTCGGACCCCCTTGATATCTATCCCTCTCAACCCCACTTAGAAACTTTCTCTCTTAATTTGTATACCTTCTTTCCACTACTTCACCAGTCTATTTAATTACCCCATCCCCTTGATAGACCTTATATCTATCATTGTATTAACGACGAGCTCTCAGATAACTAGATAGGATTTTGGGCCTTATGCAGAGATATAATTGTTAATGAGACCTAGGAAGCTTTTTTGTTGTCTCATATTTGGTGGTTTCATGCTTGCTAGTGTGTTCTTGTGGCAGGTGAGCAGGGGCTAGACCGGAGGGGGGGCTTTTTGCGATTCTTTAAGTAAAGTCTGCTGGTGCAAGTCCTGTGGACCTGCACGACTTTACTAGGATACCCGTGGGAGTCTGGGGGCATTTTCTTGTCTGTGTGCCTGTGTGTCTAGTGTTGTGTTGTGTGAGGGCCCTTGCCTAGTCCATTCAGCACTGCGCTAGCACGTCTTGCGTTTGTTTTAGGGTCGCCAGGAGAGAGACAGATACTTGGGATCTGAGTCTCTCAAGAGAGCACCCTTTCAATTAGAGTAATTTGGCGCACAGACTTGGGAACGTCCCTAGGCTAGAGCAGGTGGCTCAGCCCGGGTATCCGAAGCCTATATCCTTCCGGCTAGACCTCTGCCACCTGGCAGATTAACAGCTAGCGGTTTATTATATCTGTATGCTTGTTATTGTGCCACAGTTTACCGTCTTTGTGAGCATTGTGAGTCAGGGTGTGGCTTAGAGACTCTGTCCGAGCAGGCTTGCCTGACTAAGAGTGAGAAGCACACCTGGATGTGGTTATGTTGCGAGTTGCTGCCTTTATTTAATTATACCTATGCCATTATACACTGTATGGCCTATCACTAGTATTTATTCCTGCTTATGAGTTAAGAGTTCTCTAAATCCGTAACTTACTTTCTTTGCTAAGCATCAGATCCTACAGCAGCCGCATGCAGTTTAGAAACCTGCATCTTGTCTACCTGTACGATGTTTTGAGGACTGTTTGCTTTCACCTTCTTTCACGCAGGGGTGATTAGTTGTATTAATTAACGTAACGTTAAATGTACTTTCTTCTAGTTTGTTATTAAATTGTTTCTGCAATTTAATTCCGTTATCTATCTTTTCCTTGAAGCTTTAAGTCAACTTAATTGTGTGATCTTTTATATAGCCTGCTTGACTATCAGCAGTCTATAGTGCGTGCACCCTGTAACCGAGTCATAGGATACCTTGTTGTCCAGGCAGGACTCTTGACGGTTTAGGGTGGTTTGTTGCCTGGGTTTATAGATAAGGGTGGGATCTAGCGTTTTCCGTTGTTGCTTGTTGCCGCATACCTAGTCCAATAGAAAGAGCCCAGTGTTTATATATCCCAGGACGTAACAAATGGCGACCTTGCATAGGATTTACTGAACAGAGGAATATAGTGGTCATTTGTTTTGAGATTCCTTATGATTAAAGGAATACAGTGGACATAGTTTTTTTTGGAGCAACCAATATAACACATTAAAAACTTTAAATAACATTAGTATATACATACTTGCATAGGAGATAAGGCACATTCTATAACCGTGATAATTACTGCAGTGCACAAACATGTCTAATACATCAGAACACAGTGGTGGGTCAGGTCACGATACAGGCTCGGAGGGAGAAAGACCTGTGGAGTGGCTAGTCGATAGCGAGGAGGGTGCTAGAAGATTTTTAGAGGTGCCCCTTACCGCTGCCAGGGTGTTGAAGCTGAATAAGTATGGCTTAAAGTGTGTGGCAGGTCTTCAGGGTCTTAAGTGGCATGAGGAAAGATCAGCTGAGGACTTTGATATTGGGTTTAGAAGGGAGAGACCTGGGTGGAGAGGCGACTGGGGGCCCCGGTCCCCAGCCCCCCCTCCACTCTACCCCCGTATCAAACGTAAGGGTGCCTGAATTTAGTACATACCCCCAAGTTGATGGTCAATGGCAGCGTGGAATTCAATCACAGGGACCCTCCCCATTAAATGCACCTTCCCCTCCTCAAGGGTTGACTCCAGATTTGTTGTTTCGGCTTGAGATGGCCAAGGTTGAGGCCGCCGAAAGACAGGTTAGAGTTCAGGTTGAGGCTGCCGAGAGACAGGCTAGTGTGCAGGCTGAGGCTGCTAGAGCTCAGGCTGAGGCTGCAGAGAGAACAGCTATACGAGAGGCTGAACTGCAGGCAGAGTTTACTAGATATCGGGCTGACAGGGAGCTGGAGAGATCTCGAGTGAAGGTAACAGGGCGTAATATTGGGGGAGGTAATAGACATCGGGACCAATCATTGTCGCACCTGCTTAAACTAGTTCCTGTGTTCGATGAATCATGTGTAACTGAGTTTTTTATGCGATTTGAGAAGAAGTGTCAGGAACACCAGTGGCCTCAGGAAAAGTGGGCAGCATTAGTTTCATCAAGACTCCTAGGAAAGGGGCTAAAAGCGTATGATGCACTACCTTTAGAGTCCTGTGTAGTTTATGATGAGCTAAAGAAGGCTGTGCTACGGGCCTATGAGTTACAACCAGAAACTTACCGCTTGAAGTTTCGGGGTGTTACTAAGGGCAAGGATAGTACCTTCCTAGAACACGCCCGGGACTTGTCTGATGCACTACGACATTGGCTGCGTTCTGAGAGGGCAGCTACTTTTGAGGAGTTGAGGGAGTTGGTTCTCTTGGAGCAGTTCTTTAAGTGCACAGGCGGGGACTTAACATTAAATATAAAGGAAACAAATCCTAGAACTCTCCAGGAGGCAGCAGAAATGGCTGACCTCCGACTGTCATTAATTCGAGGGTGCGAAGCAGCAGCTAGGAGTGAGTCGGGTGCAAAGGATCGTACCCCTCCCCCTCCCAAGAATTTTGATACACATAAATACACAAAACCAGGTAGCACTGACAATAAAACTGAACATAAACCAAATACCGTCCCGTATAAGAAGTCTAATGGTACCTCCCACTCCCAAGGGAATCCAAAGAGTAAAGAGTGCTTTGCATGTCACAAGGAGGGTCACTTTGCAAATGCTTGTCCGAACAAGCCACCAAACAAGGTTGTGTCATTGGCCCGCAGCATAGGGGTGTCGCCTATATCTTCTGAGTTTGCCAAGGGTAGTTCGTCAGAGGTTGGGACACAGCCTGTGTTCAAGAGTCCGGAAGGCTCGAACCCTGTCCGCGACGTCTTTGGGGGTCATAGAGGGCATGGTTTTGTGAGGTGGGCTGGCGAAAGGCGAGGAGTTAAGCTATTGCGTGATACTGGGGCTTCTCAGACCTGTTAAAGAACTTTACTGGTAGGCCGATTAACGCTGCTCGGGTGGTGGTAGTTCAGGGGATCAATGCTACGAAGTCCTACCCGCTGGTGCGGATGGAGCTGGAGGTGGGTGGTGTGGCGAAGGAGCTGGATGTCGGAATCGTAGAGAACTTGCCTGTTGGGGGCGTCGACCTCCTCCTCGGCAACGACTTTGCGGTGCCTGCTTCTAAGGTTTCACCCTTGGTCGTTGCCGAGAAGGCGGCCGACGTTAGTAGGGAGGAACAGGAGTGGGTTGAGAAGTGTAGCGTACAAACCATGGCGTGTGTTGTGACGCGTTCTCAGACATCCGGAGCCTTGCAGCCACCACCTCAGTCTATCAAACCGCGGAGGAAAGGTCACAAGAAAATGGGAAGTGTTGGTCAATTGGAGAGTTTTGAGCCGGCAGTGTTTCTTGGTGACTCATTATTGGCACCTATGTTAGAGTCTGGAGAGGCCCCAGGACCTGTCACAGCTAGTGAGGAGGTAGGGCAGGAAGAGACTCCGAGGCAGCTACGTTACACACGGAGAGAAAAAAGGGTTGCTCAGTTTGATATTGGGGGAGGACTTGGGTTGCTTCGGAAGCATCTAGACAGGTTGGTTCCCTCAGATATTTGTAAACTGCAGTTGGAGGATCCGGAAGTTCAGAAGTGTGGTAATGGTGCTGTCGAGATCAAACACGAGGACGGGGAAACATGTCATGTGAACCTGTTGGAGGAGTTTGTGAGGCAACCACCTGAGCAGCCTACTGTCCCTGCGTTGGTCTGCCGCGGTCAAGGTGGAGAAGGAGAGGGGGGCAGTAGGGCACAGGTGGAGGAGAGTAGGGATTGTCATGTCTCGGCGGAGCAGTGGGCGGGGGACACGAGTCTGGTGGCTGTGGAAGCGCTAGAGCACCTGCCTGAGCAGCAGTGTGCAGCGCTCCAGCACCAGCTCGGTTCATACCCCACTGGTCGTGCCGAGCCCCTGAGTCTCACAACTCGGGCGGTGCACGATGTTCCGTGGGCAGGTCACGTGGATGTTGAAAGACCGTTAGCCTCGTTGTTTCGGTGGTTCAAGGTGAGCGACGAGGCTTTGGCATGGTTGCCAGGTCAGGGTCGACCCATGGCTGCCAAGGGTGGTGGTCAAAAGGAGGACTTTGAGCAGATTGGTGAGGTTGGCTGTGCCCGGTCATCGCATAGCCTCCCAATGCTGCTCTAGTCTAATGCAGCAGCCCTACCATAGACCGACTGTATCTGGCCCTGTCGCTAAAAGCGGTGATGCTGCGCAGGCAGATGTCGTCACAAGGAATGCAGGGGGTGCGCATGTACGGTATCGGCGGGGAAGCCTTAGCAATAATGAACTATGGGAGTGACTGCACAGTTGGTACTGATTGTCCCTCTCATGACCTGGCTGTTCTAGGGACGAAGGTGGAGAAGGAGGGAGACTACAGGTTAGAAGCTGCGGTCTCGGCTGGGTTGTGGGAGGGCACTAGGCATGTTGTTTGTGGAGACAGTGCAAGGCAGTTGTTTACTAGGCTATGGCAGTACTTTCGCATGTTTGTTGCTTCTCCAGGCCTGATGTACGGGGTAGAATCCGACATGCACGCTGGAGATAGTGCAAGGCTCAATTTAATTCCCTACCGTATAAATCCTGCTCGACAGCCTGTGGTGCAAGCAGAGCTGGATTACGTGTTGACGAAGGGTCTGAGGGATAAGGAATGTCGTGAGTGGTCGTTGCCTGTAACTTTGTAACCTGTGTTAAGTGGCAAGATCAGTGAGTGTGTTGATTGCGAGAGTGTGTGTGCATTATCCCTGACAGACGCCTATACTTTATCGAGAGTTGACGACACCATAGACCGCCTCGGGGCTGCATCGCCTATCACGAAGGTAGAACTAGTGAAAGGTTATTGGCAGGCCCCGTTGCCGGAAAGAGCGAAGAGAAATGCCAGTCTTGTGTTGAACTGGGCAGTTTATCAGTGCCAGGTGTTGTTGTGCTGCCGGAACACAAGTTGGATGTGTGGCATGATAAGGGCACTGATAATGTTTTGGCTGATTGGTTGTCACGGGAGGGTTTGTTTGCAGGAGAACCCTCGCCGTTCAGTCAGTGTGTGTTGAGGGTGGAGGAAAATAGGCTGTCACTGTAGTTCAGCCGAAAAATAAAAAAAAAATAAAAAAGCAAAAACCTTATAAAAACTCTTTATTTTTATAACGTGTAGAATTTTGTATAAGATGTTGTAGCAGTATCTAAGTTGAATGTTTCCGCTTATTGTCGCTAAGTTAGTTGAACTTGCTCGGTGGAGTGCAACAGTCTTTATTTTTTTTTATATATAGTGCCTTGTGTCGCAACAGTGTGTGGTACTATGAGAAGCTTTCTGTTAGATATGAAGAACTTAGTCAAGTGTCTTATATCTTGGGGGAGGTGTGACGCTCCTGCATAGTAGCCACGTGCGGGCAGGCGCGCGCGTCGGCTGCCCAGCCATTTAGAAACCGACTGGCGGCAGTCGGCTGGCCGGCTTTTCCTTAGTATATATCCTACGACAATGTAACTAATGTCTGGGATATTCTTATGTTGTTTCACAGCTTGAAGCTGCCCTTATTCTTAACCAACACATCTTAGTATATTTCATTCTCGATAGTTGATTGTTTCATTATAATATATAAGATGTAAGTCTAGTGAGAGTGGGAGGAGACGAGAGAGAGAGAGAGCGAGCGAGCAGGGTGGGGGAGGTGAGTGTTGCTTTTCCTCCTCCCTCCTCCCTCCCGGAGGAGTTGGTCGCCGCGTGGTCTTTTCTCTCGGTTTTGATTGGCTGGTGGTTCCTGGCGCCTTCTGCAGGCCTGCTGCCGGGTGACGTAGCGGCCTGTGATTGGCTGACCACCGTGCCTTTGTGTGGGATCCTGGAGGGGTCCAGAGGAGCTATTCTCCTCAGAGCTCACCTCACTGTCGTACCCTTCGGACCCCCTTGATATCTATCCCTCTCAACCCCACTTAGAAACTTTCTCTCTTAATTTGTATACCTTCTTTCCACTACTTCACCAGTCTATTTAATTACCCCATCCCCTTGATAGACCTTATATCTATCATTGTATTAACGACGAGCTCTCAGATAACTAGATAGGATTTTGGGCCTTATGCAGAGATATAATTGTTAATGAGACCTAGGAAGCTTTTTTGTTGTCTCATATTTGGTGGTTTCATGCTTGCTAGTGTGTTCTTGTGGCAGGTGAGAGGGGCTAGACCGGAGGGGGGGCTTTTTGCGATTCTTTAAGTAAAGTCTGCTGGTGCAAGTCCTGTGGACCTGCACGACTTTACTAGGATACCCGTGGGAGTCTGGGGGCATTTTCTTGTCTGTGTGCCTGTGTGTCTAGTGTTGTGTTGTGTGAGGGCCCTTGCCTAGTCCATTCAGCACTGCGCTAGCACGTCTTGCGTTTGTTTTAGGGTCGCCAGGAGAGAGACAGATACTTGGGATCTGAGTCTCTCAAGAGAGCACCCTTTCAATTAGAGTAATTTGGCGCACAGACTTGGGAACGTCCCTAGGCTAGAGCAGGTGGCTCAGCCCGGGTATCCGAAGCCTATATCCTTCCGGCTAGACCTCTGCCACCTGGCAGATTAACAGCTAGCGGTTTATTATATCTGTATGCTTGTTATTGTGCCACAGTTTACCGTCTTTGTGAGCATTGTGAGTCAGGGTGTGGCTTAGAGACTCTGTCCGAGCAGGCTTGCCTGACTAAGAGTGAGAAGCACACCTGGATGTGGTTATGTTGCGAGTTGCTGCCTTTATTTAATTATACCTATGCCATTATACACTGTATGGCCTATCACTAGTATTTATTCCTGCTTATGAGTTAAGAGTTCTCTAAATCCGTAACTTACTTTCTTTGCTAAGCATCAGATCCTACAGCAGCCACATGCAGTTTAGAAACCTGCATCTTGTCTACCTGTACGATGTTTTGAGGACTGTTTGCTTTCACCTTCTTTCACGCAGGGGTGATTAGTTGTATTAATTAACGTAACGTTAAATGTACTTTCTTCTAGTTTGTTATTAAATTGTTTCTGCAATTTAATTCCGTTATCTATCTTTTCCTTGAAGCTTTAAGTCAACTTAATTGTGTGATCTTTTATATAGCCTGCTTGACTATCAGCAGTCTATAGTGCGTGCACCCTGTAACCGAGTCATAGGATACCTTGTTGTCCAGGCAGGACTCTTGACGGTTTAGGGTGGTTTGTTGCCTGGGTTTATAGATAAGGGTGGGATCTAGCGTTTTCCGTTGTTGCCGCATACCTAGTCCAATAGAAAGAGCCCAGTGTTTATATATCCCAGGACGTAACAACCCACTCAAAATCATTATTATCCGTGGGTGGCTACAGTCTAGTAATTGTGTCTACGCCTTGCGATCAACTGAACAACTCTTCAACTGTGCCCTTAACTTTCGAATCTGTCCTTTTACCCGGGGTGTCAAGAACAGCTCTAGATTGAGATGTTGATTTTTTTTTTTTTTCCCAAAATCTTTCGTCATAGTCATACCGTTTCTCAGGGCCTCGGGGGTGATGTGGTTGAGCATCAGAAAGGCGCCTAGGGGTAGGATGTTGTAGGGCGGTTAGTTCCTTGTGGCTTGGAGAGGGGTGATATACTTATTTACTTATAGTGCCATTTTTTGATTGATTTCTCTTTTTCGCTTTTCTTCTTTTGTTGGACTTTGGAATTGGTTATGTTGATGGATAAGTTTTCCCCTGGTGTTAGAGGGCGTGTCATCTCGATGGTAGTAACTCGTGTTGGCTGGGGGCGGTTGTGTCCTTTTTATTTCTGGGGTGAGGTGATATAATATGATATTGTCTTCTAATTTGGTCTGGGGCTGCTTATGTGTTTTACAGGCTGGAGGTAGATGGAGTGGACAGTGGTTGCAAGTTTGTAGGTTTGGGATGTTGCAGAAGTGTAATATCGGCGAGAACTGATCACATGTTATCTTCTGCCCTGCAGAGGTATATAATTGTTATCCTTGAGTCCTTGAGTCGACGTTTTCTCTGATGCGGGGGAGGTGTGGTAGAGAGATAAAACGACTTGTGGTGGTGAATGCTTGGGTAACTGTTTCTCTGTTATTGGTAGAGGTGGTGGTGGTGGTGGTGAGCAACTATAGGTGGTGATCTTGGTATGTTGGCTGTGGTGGTGGTGGTGATGGTGGTGGAGGTGGTGGAGGTAGGGGTGGGGATCTCGGTATGTTGGTTGTGGTGGTGAATATGTTTTTCTGTTATTTCACACATTGCTTGTGCTAAAAGGGTTGACCGTTGCAGTAACCCAAGTGCTCAGGCACCTTCTTGGAGGCTACTGTGCAATACATTAACCCCTTCTGTACCGGCTATGTCTTTTTAACTTTATTCTGGCTACCAATAGACGATTTTTGGGTTGTTTAAAGAGGGCCTCCAGCTATTAAAAGGTTCGAACTATCTCTCTTAACCCTTTTTAATACCACAGCTCCTTCTTAAGCTGCACAAAATGATCTACATTGAGGAACAATAACATTAAAAAGACGTCGCCGGTAAAGAAGGGGTTAACAAAATCCCGCGTACTACTCTACCTATGCGGCTGCCGTATTTATCCTTTAAACAACCTTACTAGATTGTCTGATATGAGATTAGGAACTCATACAATATTTAAGGGGATCGAGGCAGACCGTTTTTCTGGACCCCCTTCTCCCTAATGTTTAGCCCCACTAGTTTTGAGATTATAAGACGTTCGTCTCATTAGTTAGGCGATTTTAAAACCTTTCGCCTCATTTTCTTGTCAATTTTAAGACCTTTCGTGCCATTTAGGTGTCGATTATTTGAATTTTATTTCCTGGCGAGCGATAGCAAGCCTGCAATTTTAAGAGGAATCGGTGTTTGGCCGGTACATTTTTCTACTGAAAAATTTACAAATTTATCATGAAGGGGAGTCTAGGGAGGAAACTAAAAAATATATGAATAAATGAATTAATAGACCAAACAAACAGTCAGTCTCCCCTTAACTTTAGCTAGGTGAAGCATAGTTTAACAAATAGAATATTTTAATAATTGTCCGTGACCTGGGCCTCCACACCCCTCTTTGGTGTATTTTGGTAGGCTGACTGGCCTAATGATTACAATAGCCCCCCCTCAACCTGTCCTGTATTTATTTTCGGTATAATCCTGTGTAGCGGGCTACCGTGTATATATATCTCAATAATTTGGTAATGTAGCAATATATTTTTACATTTTACATTCATAAATAGTACACTAATATACTAGGTTAGGTTAGGTTAGGTTTTGGTTAGGTTAAAGTAGGCATCTGAAAAACAGTTACCCGCTACACAGGATCTTACCCCATTTTCTTTAGTCTGTGCTCAAAAACGAATTTTCTGAAAAAAAATAAAAAATAAAAATAAAACGTGGGTTTGGAGGGGGAGGGGGGAGGGAGCAGCCGAGAAGTAAAGAATGACCAAATCCCGTACTGACAGTAATAGATTTGTTAGAGAAATTCTACTGTAAAGATATATTATATATTAGCCCTCTTTTGCTATATATTACCATAGTTAACCTGACAGATAGCTTAGTATATAATGAATGTGCATGAGAGAAAACGATACTTATTATCCAATTTTAGGTATAAGTATTTAAAGGTGAATTCCAGGGATGAAACCTATTCAAATTACAATGTCCATTGGGATCTGCTTGGTTTTATGTATATGATACTGAAGAACTTTCATCAATAGGCAATATGGTTTTAGACGATGTCGATCAACTGCAGACATTCTTTGCCTTCTTACGCATCAAATCAACCAAGCTACAGACCAACATGGTGAAACACATACAATAGCACTGGATATATCAAAGGCATTTGATAGTCTGGCATCAATCCTTATTGTCGAAGATGTCACACTACGGCCTTGCATCATTAGTTCCACTAATTTCTTCTTATCTTCATAACAGAAAAATATGTGTAATGGTAGATGGCCTTTATTCTCAATTTCACTCAATAAATGCTGGTGTTCCCCAGGGATCAGTTTTGGCCCCAACTCTGTTCCTCATTCATATCAATGATCTCATATCTACCACTCATAATCCAATACATTCCTACGCAGATGACTCAACACTCCACAGTTCCTTCACATTTACCAATTCTTTCACCCAACCCGATCTTATAAATTCAAAAATAAACACTGCAATTTCTCTGAACCAGGACCTTTCTAGAATTGAGGAATGGGGACAAAAGAATCTAGTTTCCTTTAATGCACAGAAAACCAAGTACATTCAATTTTCTAACCGACAGAATCTCACCGACTCCCATATATTTTTTAATGATGTAAATATTCCCACTTCCCCTAGTATTGACATTCTCGGTGTAACATTAACTACTAACTTGAGCTGGACACATTATGTTAGAAGCATTGCTAAGAATGCCTCTAAAAAACTGGGACTCCTGTACAGAGTTCGAGAATTCTTCACTGACGAGCAGTTGGCCGTAATATATAAGTCATGTGCGTTCTCAGATGGATTATGTTCACCTCTGTGGAGTGGAAGTGGAGTGGTTGCATTGAGGCAGTTGGACAAAATTCAAAATAAAGCTATTAGATTAATCAATAACCCTGCAATCACACAGGACCTTCCTACATTATCCATACGAAGAAACGTTGCATCCCTTGCATTATTCTACAGATATTTTCAAAGCAATTGTTCTGAGGAACTTGCTTCAATTGTGCCGCCTCTCCACATCTTTCCCCGTAGAACTAGGGCAGCTGAGAGCGCCCATGAATTTACACTTTCTCCACAATGCAGAACTTCTGCTTATCAAAATTAATTTATCCCTAGAACTACTACTCTTTGGAATTCACTTCCCTCGAGTTGCTTTCCACAAACTTACAATCTACAAAAGTTTAAATCCAGTTGTTACAAACATTTTATGAATGGAGGATGCCTTTAGGCACATGGACCTTTTTGTTTTATCTGTTTTTCCTTCCTCCGTTCATTGTCTCTTACAAAAAAAAAAAAAAAAAAAAATGTGTTTTAACAACATAGAAATATAGCTTATCTAACTTATTTTATGTGGCGCGAACTGGCGTTATTACCATGACGTCACTATGTTTTTTTTTTTACCTCCATCAAAATTACAAATACTCCCAAGACCCCCCTTCGAGATCAATTCGTGCATTTTTCGGTAGCAAATGTCCCGGCCGAAGATCGATTCCTCCTAAATTGCAGGCTCGCTGTCGCTTGCCATGACAAACTCGACACCTAAATGGCACGAACGGTATTATAATTGACAAAGAGATGGGGCGAAAGATATTATAATCGCCAAACTAAAGAGGAGAATGTTTTAACCCTTCTTTGGCGGCGCGCAACTTATGTCGTGTGATATAAATTTGGACTAAGTGGCGGTTCACAACTTATGTCGTGTGCCATTTTCAGCACGTAATGTTGCAGAGAGAGAGAGCTGAGCGGTGTGAGGAGCGTACTAAGGCTATGACCGGCGCCCACGACCGCGGTGGGCCAACTGAAGTGAAAACCATCCTTCCATCCCCCCTCACACTCGCTACACAGGGAATTATGTAGGGAAAGTACCTAATTACATGGTTTTTGCACTCGTGTTGCGCGATCGTTGCAAGAAAACCAGTGGTCGTACAAGGATGGTTGGGGTGTCATTGGAAAGCTCTGTTTATGCCCTTTCAGGAATAGATACTTGTTTTACACTCTGGGTCTTATTTAGGCATGAAAATGATCACGTAAACAACCCTATTTAGGGTAAAAACACCCCGCTGGGCAGTACATATAAATTACCGCCTAGGCCGCTCGTAAGGTGTTAAAGTTTATATAGTTAATGGGGCTAAACATGAGGGACAAAGCGGGCCAAAAACTCTCCCAACCCCCTTAAAGGAGCCCACCTTGCTTTTTTTCTCTTTCTCTCCCTCTTTCTTTGGCCATGGTATCCATTCGGCCCTATTCAGCCTACTGTTTTAAGATGCTTACCCCCAACCAGGTGTCAATATTTTCCTGGCGAGCGGTAGCGAGCCAGCATATACAATATATATATATATATGTTTGTTTTGACAGCAAGCTAAATGCGTACATCTTTCGATAGAAAAGTGTCTCCGGCGAAGCCGGATTTCTCCATACAATGCTGGCTCGTTATCGCTCGCCAGGAAGAAATCGACACCTGGATGAGGATGAACGTCTTAAAACAGTTGGCTGAATGGGACCGAATAGATACAAGCCAGAGAAAGAGAGAAAAGGAGAGAAAGAGAAAAAAAGCAGGTGATTATTGTTACCTTGAAGAAGTGATAATGGGAGAGCCAAGAACAGTGACTCATTCTTGTTGACTTGCACGAGTATACTAATCGGAGGCAGCATCTTCAACAATATGCTAGTTACCTCTCATACACTCTTACACACATTCACTCTCTCTTCTCTATCTATCTATCTATCAATCTCTCGCCCCCTCTCTCTCTATCAATCTCTTTCCCCCCCCTCTCTCTCTCTTCCTTCTCCCTCTCTATTTCTCTCTCTCTCTCTTTCTCTCTCTCTCTCCCCTCACTCTCTCTCTATCAATCTCTCTCTTTCTATCTATCTCTCTTCCTCCCCCCCCTCTCTCTCTCTCTCTCTCTATCTATCTCTCTTCCTTCCCCCCACCCCCCCTCTCTCTCTCTCCACCCTCACACCGTTCTTGTCTCTTCCCACATAACCCACTAATTATTTTGGAGCAACTCTAAACGGCCACACTCCAAAACGGCCACAACCCAATCAACGACAATCTTAAGGGGGTAGTGCTTGTTTTTTGGGCTATATATTTATTTGTTAATTTATTTTTGAGTTTCCTCGCTAGACCTCCATCAAGCTTAGAAAAACACCCCCTAGATCCCCTTGCAAGATAAATTTGTAAATTTTTCGGTAGAAAAATGTCCCGACCGGTTGTCGGTTCCTTCTAAAATTAGAGGCTCGCTATCGCTCGCCAGGAACAAATCGACATCCAAAGGGCACGAAAGGTCTTAATATTGATAACAAAATGAGGCGAAAGGTCTCTAAATCGCCAAACTAACGGAACAAACTTCTTAAAACCTCAAAACTAATATGCTAAACATGAGGGAGACGGGGATCCAGAAAAAGCGAGTACTACCCCTTAAAGAGCGTAGAGTGGGTTAGATAGGAGTAGGGAAGGCTTGGTTTCATTAGGGAGACATTAAGGGAGCCCACCTCTCTTTTTTTCTATTTCTCTCCCTCTCTCTTTGGTTTATATTCATTCGGCCCCATTCAGCCTACTGTTTTAAGACGTTTACCCCAATCCAGATGTCAATATTTTCCTGGCGAGCGGTAGCGCGTCAGCATATATATATATATTTGTTTTGACAGCAAGCTAAATTTGTACATTTTCGATAGAAAACTGTCTCCGGCGAAGCCGGATTTCTCCATACAATGCTGTTTCGTTATCGCTCGCCAGGAAGATATCGAAACCTGGATGGGGATGAACGTCTTAAAGCACTTGACTGAATGGGGCCGAATGGATACAAACCAGGGAAAGAGAGAAAAGGAGAGAAAGATAAAAAAAAGCCAGTGACCCCCCTTAATGTTTTTTTAGTCTATAGAGGGCCCGCTAAAGATAACTTGCTCCACAATGGCAAAAACAATAAAAACACTCAATTGTGATTTAACACGATCACATTATTAACCCTTATTTAGCGGCGAGCAACATAAGTCGAGTTAAATAAAGCTGGACTATGTGGCGGCGCTCGACATAGGTCGAGTGGCAATTTCAGCACGTAATGTGGCTGAGAGAGAGAGACAAGTGGTGGCAAGGGGGGTCACCGGTTTTTGTTTTCTCTCTTTTTCTCTCTTTCCCTGGCTTGTATCCATTCGGCCCCATTTAGCCAACTGTTTTAAGGCGTTTATCCCCATCCAGGTGTTGATTTCTTCCTGGCGAGCGATAGCGAGCCAGCATTGTATGGAGAAATCCGGCTTCGCCGGAGAAATTTTTCTATCGAAAAATGTACAAATTTAGCTTGCTGTCAAAACAAAAATATATATTTATTAGTGGCCCCTCCATCATTGACGATATGCCTATTAGTATAATTGTCCCCTTTCAAGAGCCCGCGGGTAGCCCGTTTGAAACGACCGTCGCTCGCGGGGAGAAAGAGTCCTACATCATAAGTGTAACGCTAATTCTCTTATGGAATCGTCTTATGATTGGGGTACTCACTACGAAAAAACTTCGTAAAAAATAAAAAAGGAAAATTAACTTAAAACTTGTTATATTAATGCTTTCCATCTCGGTGGATTTCTTGCGTGGATTCTATTCCTGACGTTGCTCTCAGAGACGCCATTCCTCCTTCCTCTCCCCGCGGCCAACCTGACTAGACGTGTGCAGCCAGTGCTCCGCGTTATTCTTCGTTCGCTCGCTTCTAGTGAGTCCTAGATCATTTGTATATATCTGAGTTGTAATTGAACAGGTTTTAGATTAGCTAGCACAGGCAGCCCCATTGGAATGCCCGCAGGGAGTGTTAAAATAGGGTACTATTGTACAGGCACCTACAGTCCCCCAGGATCAGCGCCTCATGTGTTTTGTGTTTTGTTAATGCGCCTTAGTTTTGCTATTACCTACTAGTTAGGAGGCTACTATATCCGCAAGAGTATGCTTCAGGCCGTCTCTATGAGGCAGTTGCATTATCTTTTTATTAGCTGGCGCACTAGTTCAAGAGTTGTCACACGTGGTGTGGGACTTTCTAGGGTCCGAGTCTGCTTTTCCTCTCTCTCGTGGGGCCCTCGCCAGATGCTTCAGCTGTGTCTTCAGGAGGTAAGGTACCAGCCAAGAATAATTTCTACGAGTCTCGTGGCCAGCCTCAGTAGGGGTCTCCGTAGTGGGCTAGGGGTATATATTTTGATTAATAAAATCTCTTTACTATTGTAGCCCTAAGATGTATCCCTCGTTTTTCATGTATGATATTTTCATGTAATTGAGTTGTCAGGAGACGTCCTGTCTATTGTGGGTTTCTGGATTTGTCTAACTTTCCCATATAAGTCACCACCTCTGGAAAGTTTGGATTTTTCCCTGCCGGCGATCTTTCTGTGTATTGATGCCGTTGTTTCGCCTCGCAGGCGGAGAGGAATGATACCAAGTTACCCGGCGTAGTGTGCAGTACTGTGCACCTCCCGGCGGAAATGCTAATTCCGGCGAGAGGGATCTCGGCTAGGCCGGGTGAACTCCCCCAAATCAACCTCGCACGACAGGACTTTTTACGCCACAGTCCAGTGTGGTCCTTAACTATTCCGCTACTCCAAATAGACGATGAGATAGCTAAGGGACTAGGTTTGAGGGGTCTGTGACACAGGTCACAGGTAAGCAGTTCAATGACGAAGAAACCTTCAAGGGGGGTTCTTTTCACATACAAGTACGGCGGAAGGTTAGAGTAGCAGTTGGGCTACGTCTAATTTTCCGGCGTATTTGAGGTGTTAGGATGTGTAAACCTCTCGGATTATCCTTATGAGCATTGATTCCTGGAAATGTTTTATTTCCAGATCTCGTCACATCTTGAGCAGCACAGCAAACAGAGGAAGGAACCGTTCCCGGCGGGGAGGGGGGTTCAGTAACCATAATGCTTCTGTTTAACATTTGTGCCACACCAACCTGCTCACTAGTTCCGGTAATTGAACACAAACTTTGTATACGATGTGTTAAGTGCATTGATATGTCTAAGTTTCTCTGGACTTCCCAGAAATGCCCAGTGTGCTCGGATCTTTATGCGGAATGGGTTAGTAAGCAAGATCTTTCGTGCCTAGTGGCCTTGATCGATATAAAGTCTAAATTTACCTCCTATGCCAAAAGAGTAGCAAACGTAGAGTTAATATGCGATGACGCAGACCTGTTACGGCTCATTCTGCTCTACTTATTCAATGATGATTCCCCAGTTATACAGTCAATGTCTATTAATACAGCTAAAACTCAACACGTAGTAGAGCTATTAGCCATTAGCAGTGACTAGGAATCTAATGAGGTAAACCCCCCTCCCCAACACAAGAAATCCCACTCGGCATCGCCAGGCGCCCGGCCACGATCAACATCCAGGTCACCCCGGCGACAGTGCGGACAGTCTTCAGGCCAGGGCTCACGGTCTCCTAAGCGACAGAAGTACTACTCGATGGTCTCTACTGTTAGGGTCACGGCGGAAGTTCATGCCAGTAACCATCCTGCAGAGCCGCTGTCGCAGCAGAGGAGTAAGCCGGATTCACGACCACTCCCCTCAGTTTCTGCCCCTGACGTGCCAGAGTTTTTTCCCGGGCTCCTCGGGGCAGGAGCGGGGGGGATTGGGTTGGGTCCTAAGGATAGGTCTAAGGTAAGGGTGGTTCAACAAGGATCCCAAATAATGCTCCCAAAAGTTGATTTGCCTTGCCCAAAGGAAGAACGTTTAGTCTCACCAACCACGGCTACAGGGCAGTACCGCAGTTCAGCGGCATGTGAGAGCACAACAAGTTCAGGTTCTCAGGTAGGTCAAGATCCACCTACACCCAGGGCATCTAGTAATCGCGACTCCTCTGGGAGTAGCTTCCTATCTAGTAAACTCAACTCCTCTGGGAGTAGCATCCTAGCACCTAGTACGCTAGGTCCCATTCTGGACGAACGGTGTAGAGTAACTGAGAAGGCAACCAGCCTTACATCAGAGACAGTGAGGGTAATGGGATCGCCGGAGGAAGTAAAACATTCCGCGGCACCACCGGAGGACCTAGAATGTTCCTTGGCTTTACCGGAACATAGCGAGAAGGTTGAGTACAGGGAGAAGGTAGAGAAAGTACGTACCAAGTCTCTAAAGAGAACCCGTAGTCAGTGTGTCACAGCCAAACATTTGGATAAATTATTACAGAAAGTTTTGCAGCAATGTTATGTGTCAAAAAGGTCTCGAAACACTCCCACAACGATGATGGGAGCTCCCCCTATTGCCTCTGTGCTTCCGCTCACCCCAGCCAAAATTAACGTACTGTCCCCTCAGAATACTCCCATGGTTAACATGGGAGCTACCCCGATTGTATCTGTACTACCACTCACGCCGTCTAAAATTAGTGTACTAACAACCCCAGTTGCTTCCCCGGCTCTCATGCCATCCAAATTTAGTATACTGCCAAATCCCGTCTGTCCTATGGATAAAGTAACAAAGTCATGTCCCCCGGCGTGTGCTAATACAGTAACCGCCTCCTGGACAACCCCTTATCATTGTTCAAACCCAGCTTTCTATCCTATTTCAATAGATAAACAGCTACACACGAGAGCCACTGTTCCACGCTTGCAAGAATCAGATTGTTTCTGGTTTCCAGTCCGAACAACCAAATCAGGGTCTGAGCATAGGTCTATTGCAGGGGAGATCCCAGTTCCTCGTGAGTGGGTAATCGAGATCAGTAAGAATAAGGAGTTCCGTGCTAAGGATGCACAGGGTAGAATTTTAAAGGTACCAATTAAGGCTATTCCCAATGTCTGGAATTATGAATATTTTGTTTATGTTCCTGCTCAGCTTTTACCTCCTTCCCCAGGGGAGCTAAGTTGTCCTGAATGCTCCCGGCCTTACGGCGTACACGGTTATGATTCCCTCAAAGTAGAGGAACCGAAGTGGATTACAACTCCGGCGCACTTACCGTCGGGCAATCAGGAAGTGCTCCTGGGGCAGGTGGGTCATGGTCCATGGGTGGACTGGGATAAGGAGGCTCAACAGTTTGCTATTGCTTTAACGTCACAACCCTCCCAAGCTATCCCTCTACCCAACCAAATTGAATTTGATTTGCTGAATCCACAACTGGGACGTGTTCCCTCCTCCATTTTTGAATTCCTTGCATCCCCACAGTTATCACAACTGGATTTTCAGGATCCCTTCAATACTCCCCCACTGATTGATCTCCAGAGAGAGTTTATGTTACGAGATAATGCTCATAGACGGTTTTCAACATTCTTACTCAGTCGACAAACTGCCCAGTCCATCTCTCGACCAGTAGAGTCTAAGACAGATCACGGTATGAGTGAGACAATAGGGTTATTCCAACAGCTCCTTCTCCCCCACCCGGCGAGATCACTCAGGGACATACGAACAACCTTGTTTGAAGTTGTCCGTGCTAGGCAACAACTGAGACTCTTTATGGTGAAAGGATTGCCCAGGAATATTTCTATCTATCTATCTATCTATTGCCTGACGCCGTGATCCCCGAAGGGGTGGCCACGAACGAACCGCCCCCATGCACCTCTGTCCCCAGTCAGTCGACGCCCCTCCCCCCAACCAGCACCGCCTTCGTTCATGTAGTTCCTCACTCCATCCTTCCACCTCATATTCGGTCTACCTCTCCCCCTCTGTCCCTCCACCTCGCTCTCGTACACCCTCTTAGTCATTCTCTCGCTTTCCATACGTTCCATATGGCCGAACCATCTCAAGTTGTTCCTTTTCACACTTTCCAGCACATCTACCTCCACACCACACCTCCTTCTTACTTCCTCATTAGTCTGTCTATCCCTCCATGTAACTCCGCACGCACTCCTTAAGTAATTCATTTCCACTGCTCTCACTCTTGGTCTGAGTCTCTCAACCAACGTCCATGCTTCGCTTCCGTAAGTCAGTGTCGGGATTACCACACTGTCATGCAAGGACTTCTTCACTTCCATACTGACCACCCTATTTCTTGTTACTGCTTTTAGCGTTCCTACAACCCTCTTCCCCTGTTGTACCCTCTCCCGCACCTCTTCATCCATAGTCCCATCTTTACTCAACACACTGCCCAGATACTTAAAAGAGTTGACGATCTCCATAGCCTGACCGTTCAGCTTCACCTCACACTCTGTGACTTCACCCCTTTCGAAGACCATAACCTTGCTCTTCCCCGTATTTACCTTCAAATTCCGTTTTTCGCACACTGTTCCAAACTCATTTACCAGACCCTGCAACTCCCATTCATTATCACTCATCAGAACTGTATCATCCGCAAACAGCAGTATAGGTAGCTTCCACTCAATTCCCTCCCTTTTCAGCGATACACCAACATTCACTGCTCTTGATAGTATTTCTTTCATGACTCCATCCATATATACAGTAAACAACCACGGGGACATCACACACCCCTGTTTCAAACCAACATTCAGGTCAAAGAACTCGCTCTGCTCACTCTCCACACGTACTGCCGCCTTTGCACCCTCATACATGCTCTTCACTGCTTTCAGCAACTTGCCCTCTACTCCGTATATTCTAAGTACTTTCCACAAACCTTCTCTATCCACTCTGTCATAGGCCTTCTCCAAGTCCATAAAGGCAACATACACCTTTTGTTTCTTCTCCAGATACTTCTCCACAACACAATTCAGGGTAAAAATCTGATCTACACATCCTCTTCCCTTCCTAAAACCTCCCTGCTCGTCGCCTATCCATTTCTCCGTTCTCACTCTCACTCTCTCAATCACTACCCTACTGTATACCTTCCCTACTACGCTTAGAAGACATATTCCTCGGTGGTTACCACACACTCCTCTTTCCCCTTTGCCCTTATATAGGGGGACTATTATGCCAGTCTTCCAGTCATCGGGTGCACTCCCCTTCTCCCATGCTAGTTTGCACATTTTCCATACCCATTCTATCACTATCTCACCACCATACCTCAACATTTCCCCACACACTCCATCTGTTCCTGGTGCTTTCCCCAACTTCACTCTTTTCATGGCTTCCCACACTTCTGACCTCCTGATCCCCACCTCCTCCTCCACTACTTCTCTTCTTCTCCCTCCCATACCATATCCAGCTATGTTTGCTGGCTCTTCATTCCTTTCATTTAGCAACTCACTGAAGTACTCCCTCCATCTTTCGACTCTCTCTTGCTTCTCGGCTAGCATTCTCCCATTCTTATCTTTCACACCCTTACTGTTTCCCTTGCTACCTTCCCTAACTTTCTTGACTTCTTTCCAGAACAGTTTCTTACTCTCCCTCCATTTTACACTCAGATTCCTTCCAAATTCCTCATCTACTCTTCTCTTACTTTCCTTCACTACTCTCTTCACCACCCTCTTACTCTCCACGTACCTCGCTCGTTTCTGTCTCTCGGAATCTTCATTCCCTCTACTACCCAACCACACTCTATATGCTTTCTTCTTTTCTTCCACAGCTATTCTTACCTCTTCTGTCCACCATGCTGTACCTTTCACTCCCCTCCCTCTTCTCCTCACTCCACACACCTCCTCACATGCTGCACAGATCTCATCCTTAAACACCTTGCTCATCTCCTCCACTTCCTCCATAACTTCCAGGTCGAACCCACCTAGTCGTCTTTCCACTGCTCTCCTGTACTCCTCCCTGACTTCCTCCTCCTGCAACCTCTCCACCCTCCTCACCATTCCACCCTCCTCTCGCCTCCCTCCCGCTCTCCTCACCCACTTCTTTTGTATCCTAACCTTAGCTACCACTACATAATGATCAGACAGACCCCCTCCAATACCCCTATACACCCTAGCATCCATCACAGATTTCTTCATTCGTTCATCCACACATACATAATCAATCAATGACTTTCGTTCCACCACTGTCTTATCTTTCATCGTCAACATCCGTTTCCACGTGTACCTGTGGATCATTCTGTGTCGGAAGAAGGTGTTGGCTATCCACAGCCTCCTCCCCACACATACGTCCACAAGTGCACTACCATTCCCATTCACCTCTGATGGTACCCCCCACCCTCCCACCACTCCCTCAACTTTCCTATCACCCACCTTACCATTCAGGAATATTTACCACCGGGTAATCCTTTCTCCGGTGTTGACAGCTTCAGTAATGAACACGGAGACTAGGCAGGCAGTTCAACAGATGCGAAATCAGTCATTAACCGCCACATAACAGGGTAAGGGGGGGATGGGTTATGATAACTACCAAGTTAGGGTACGACATCGGCCATCACCAGGCAGTCGTCGTTACCAAGCTACACCACATCTTTAGATTCCGATGCTCTCTCTCTCTCTCCCAGGGCCTTGTGAAGGCGTGTGGATCCGAGGGTAGACTCCGTAGAACACACCCAGGCAAGTGCCAGGGGTCCCTACGGTCGTCACCGGGCTACGCCCCGGCAGACGTGGGCAGGAGCAGCAACACGGGCTTCCTAACGAAGACTTCGGCGGCGACCTCGTTAACGTTAGTTAATCTTGTTTATTTAGAGGTGGAATCACTAGTCAAAGGAAAGTTTCCCAAAATGTTGTTGTTCCAGCCTAGCCAACATACTATGTTGTGACGTCCAGAGTTACCTAATGCCACAACCGGACTATATTTGCATGCAACCGTTAGTACACCTCCCCCGGTGTCGAGATTCGCATTGTCAAAGCTCCTTTCACCCTTCAGGACATTCAATTGGTCATACAACAGCTTCCGCCGCAATATGGTAACCTAGCCTAGTGGATTAGTCCGGCAAACCTTAAGGCCACGGTAAAATCAAGGAATCAAAAGATTGTGCTGCTTAGACGACTGCCAGGTAATGGCGGAGTCGTTCAGTACCAACAATGCCATGTCTATTACATTATAATTCATGTTTAATCCCAGTGCCTACAATGCCCATGTCCATTACATTATAATTCATGCGCTATCCCTAGGGTTCAAGGTCAACTTGGCAAAGTCGCACCTTGTTCCCACACGGGTAATTCAGTGGATAGAGCTGGTCTGGGACAGAGCCAATCTTACTCTCAGTCAGAATGTGGACAACCGCAAAAGATTTCGCAGGAAATTGTTTCGGTTTATCCACAGTCTGAACATGACGAGAAGGACGTGGGAATCCCTGGTCGGTTCTCTCAACTGGATTCAACTGTGAAGTTGGGCCAGTTGAAAGTAAAGAGATTAATCTGGGAAGGCAACGCATTTTTTCCCACTCTTGCCGGAGGGAAAATTATGGACCATTCCTCCATTAATTCACAACTTACTGTCGGTCTGGGCAAGGAAGGAAAAATTGCACTCAATAATGATGTGGGTTTCTCCCCCACCTACGGTATGGGTAGACACAGATGCTTCAGGGACAATAGACTGGGGATATCGAATCCCTATCGAACCTAGGCCACCAGGGTCAAGGTCTTTGGTCCCAAGACGAGAACTTTCATATCAACAAATAAGAACTTCTAGTCCCTTTGTTTTTTCCTTGAAACTCATGACTCTTCTTTACAGGGGAAATCAATAGCCTTTAGAATGGACAATTTGAACGCGGTACACTGCATTCAAAAGCAAAGGTCAACGAGGTCTCGGAAGTTACTAGAATTGTCGGAACAGACCTTTGCTCTGGCCGAAACGCTGAGCATTCAGTTTCATGCATCTTACCTCCCGGGCGTAGTGAACGTCTGGGCAGACGCTCTGTCCCGGAGACAGAGCACAAGAGTAGAATGGGCACTCAAGCAAAACATCTTCAACGAGATGATTGCAGAGCCATACCGTCCACAAGTGGATCTATTCGCATCCGAGGGAAACCACAACTCCCTCTTCCTAACCCGCCGGAAAGTGACTTTGGCAGGGGGAGGAGGTCCAAACGCATCATTAGAGGACTGGAACAAATGGAATTACATATATATTTTTCCGCCTCCAGACGCCTCATGTGTCAAGTAGTTCACTAACTACGGGGGTTACCGGAGCTTAGTCTCAATGATCGCGCCACTTTGACCGGCTCAGGTGTGGTACCACCAATTGAAAACGTTGTGCGAGAACCCAGCGTCACTCCGTCTCGTACTTCCACTTGGAGACTATTGAAAACCTAGAGACCTGGCTGATTTTTGCCTTCTGGACATTGAAAATCCCAAGCGGTTAACTCAGTATGGAGAGAGTGTTACAAGTAAATTTCTTAATCAGTATACTATTTCTACCAGGAAATAATATCAATCTCATTGAAAAACGTTCACAACCTGTATAGTAGAGACAGACGGCGCAAACAGACTCATCAGTAGCTTTGGTCTTTAAGTACTTTTTTTTTTTTTTTTTTTTTTTTTTTTAAGAGACAATGAACGGAGGAAGGAAAAACACAGATAAAACAAAAAGGTCCATGTGCCTAAAGGCATCCTCCATTCATAAAATGTTTGTAACAACTGGATTTAAACTTTTGTAGATTGTAAGTTTGTGGAAAGCAACTCGAAGGAAGTGAATTCCAAAGAGTAGTAGTTCTAGGGATAAATGAATTTTTATAGGCAGAAGTTCTGCATTGTGGAGGAGAAAGTGTAAATTCATGGGCGCTCTCAGCTGCCCTAGTTCTACAGGGAAAGATGTGGAGAGGCGGCACAATTGAAGCAAGTTCCTCGGAACAATTGCTGTGAAAATATCTGTAGAATAATGCAAGGGATGCAACGTTTCTTCGTATAGATAATGTAGGAAGGTCCTGTGTGATTACAGGGTTATTGATTAATCTAATAGCTTTATTTTGAATTTTGTCCAACTGCCTCAATGCAACCACTCCACTTCCACTCCACAGAGGTGAACAGTAATCCATCTGAGAACGCACATGACTTTTATATATTACGGCCAACTGCTCGTCAGTGAAGAATGCTCGAACTCTGTACAGGAGTCCCAGTTTTTTAGAGGCATTCTTAGCAATGCTTCTAACATAATGTGTCCAGCTCAAGTTAGTAGTTAATGTTACACCGAGAATGTCAATACTAGGGAAGTGGGAATATTTACATCATTAAAAAATATATGGGAGTCAGTGAGATTCTGTCGGTTAGAAAATTGAATGTACTTGGTTTTCTGTGCATTAAAGGAAACTAGATTATTTTGTCCCCATTCATTAATTCTAGAAAGGTCCTGGTTCAGAGAAATTGCAGTGTTTATTTTTGAATTTATAAGATCGGGTTGGGTGAAAGAATTGGTAAATGTGAAGGAACTGTGGAGTGTTGAGTCATCTGCGTAGGAATATATTGGATTATGAGTGGTAGATATGAGATCATTGATATGAATGAGGAACAGAGTTGGGGCCAAAACTGATCCCTGGGGAACACCAGCATTTATTGAGTGAAATTGAGAATTAATGCCATCTACCATTACACGTACTTTTCTGTTATGAAGATAAGAAGAAATTAGTGGAACTAATAATGCTAGGCCGTATAGTGTGACATCTTCGACAATAAGGATTGATGCCAGACTCTATCAAATGCCTTTGATATATCCAGTACTATTGTATGTGTTTCACCATGTTGGTCTGTAGCTTGGTTGATTTGATGCATAAGAAGGCAAAGAATGTCTGCAGTTGATCGACATCGTCTAAAACCATATTGCCTATCACTGATTAATTTATTATTCTCAAGATGCCTAATTATGTGATTATTTAATATAATTTCAAAGACTTTACCAAGAGTGGAAGTTGATGTTGTTGTTGTTCCCCAAGCTGCCTGGCCGAACAGCCCTAAGGCCCCGAGCAAGGCCAAGGCCATAACCGAGCGCCCCCACAGAACCCTCCCTGCCGACCACAATAAAGCCTGGGTGACTGAAGCCACTCCATGGCGGGGAGCTGAGGAGGGTGTAGAAACGCCCGGGAAACCAAAGACCCACCCAGGGCCCTGTGCCCCTCAGCAATTATGAAGAGAAAGTTGAGGGGCAAAGGAAAAATTTGATGCTTTGGCTTCCAATCTTGGTAGATTGGGAGGTCAATCCACGGAAGAGACGCCGTCACTTGAGATCTAAAAAATATATAAGTAAAAGGAACAGTCAGAGTAAGCTATGGGTATGGCAGAGATCGCTCAGTTCTCACTCTGATAGGCCAGCCCATCACCACCAAGAGTGGAAGTTATAGCTATTGGTCTGTAGTTTGATGGATCTGAAGAGGCACCTTTTTTAGGAACTGGATGGATGTTTGCTTCTTTCCAGGGTACTGGGAAGCATGAGGTATGAGTACACAGACGGAAATTTTTTGCCAATACAGGAGCGAGCACCAAGGAGCAATTCTTAAGTACTATTGGAGGAATTTCATCTGGACCAGGAGCCTTATCTGCTGAGATTCTGCAAAATAATTTTGACATGTCTGGTGTGGATCTTAAGTGAGGGAATTTCAGGCGAATTAAAATTAAGTACAGGGACATCTTGATTTATTTCATCTAAGGTTGAGTTGGTGGAGAAAATATCCGCAAGAAGGTTAGCTTTACCTCGTGGGTCACTTACAAGATTGCCAGTCAGAGATTTTAATGGTGGAATGGATGAAGCAGTAGTGAAGTTGGATTTGAATGAGTTAAGAGTAGACCAAAATATTTTGTTATCATTTGGATTATTTAGAAGTTTATTTGCCTGCATGTGGAGAAAGTTTGAATTAGTTAGGTTTAATACAGTTTTGGCATGATTTCTGATGTTTCTAAAGTAATTAAAGGCTTCATGTGTTTTTGATCTTGTGTATGCATTGTAGGCTATTGCTTTTTCTTCAGTTACTCTAGCATAATTATGGTCAAACCATTTAGGTGAATTAGATCTTTTACTGTACTTTTGATGAGGAATAAAAGTTTCCATTCCAATTTTTACAAAATCTTGTATGTGGATCAAGGTGGTGTGTGCATCATTAGAAAAGAAAGAGATCCAGGGAATATCAATAAAGAAACCTTGAAGACCCTCCCAGTCTGCCCTATCGTAATGCCATTTAGTCACCAAAACAGGTTCAGAGTGGGAAAGTGTGGTAGGTGATAGACAGGTGGCCTGTATCAGACAGTGATCAGAAGATCCAAGCGGGGACCTCACTGTAACATCATAATTTTCTGAATTGGTTGTTAAAAATAAGTCCAGTAGGTGGGAATTATGATTATGATTATCTGGTACACGGGTGGGTTGGTTGACTAGTTGAGTGAGATTAAATGAGTCTGCAAATAGCTCACATTTAAGACCAGCATTATCAGTCCTGGCTGAATGAGTGAGCCATTCAACATTATGGACATTAAAATCACCCAACACAGTGATTTCAGAATAAGCATTTAAGTTGAGGACACTGAGTTGTGAGGACAGAGAATCAAAAAGACTTTGCTCTGGAGGAGTATTTGGGGAACGGTAGATGCAACATATTTATTTAAATTTACCAGCAGAAATTAATTTGTATATAGAATAATCAAAATAGGGACAATTGAAACTAGTAACCTCCTCCAGGGCAATTTCAGATTTTTTGAAGCAACATACACCGCCTTTAGGTCTGAAATTTTGGAGCAGTTGATAACCTGGAAAATTAAATCTAGACGTGTCAGATGTGGATGTTACTTGCGTCTCTGTCAAAAAAAGGAGAGTAGGGGATTCTGCTTGAAGAAATTGATGTACAGAATTGATGTTAGAGTGAAGTCCCCTTATATTGCTAAAGAAAAAGCTGCACCGACGAGCAGCTTGGGACGTTGCAATGCTATTGACACAGTCGCATGATGACGACCGGGAGGGCCCTGTGTCAATGACCCAACGCTGCCGGGGGTGGATATCCGAGGGACCACCAGGTTTGCTCTTAACAATTGTACTGCCATATTTATTTGGTAAAATAACTTAGACTATGTGTTTGAACAAAAACGCTTTTCTGTAGTCACACTGAAGAACCACTTGTCTGCCATTAGAAACCCCCCCCCCTTTTTACGACCTTACCAGTCCATCCATACCACAGGCGAAGGAGAAAGGGTTCATGAGGGCATGTTTCAAACTGCACCCACTACTACGTTAGCTCATGCCTACCTGGTCACTGGACAAAGCTTTATCTTTGCTTCATTCGCGCAAGTATGATCATGCGCCGGACTTTGACTCATTATTAAAGAAGGCTGTGTTCCTTATGACTTTGGCAAAAGGAAACAAGAGTATCTGAGCTGGCGGCGATGAGCAACGAACGTAATTGCCTCAAGTTTGGGAGACTGAATGAACACTTACATATCGCTCCGTCTCCCACATTCATAGTAAAGAATGAACATTGTGATCATGTGTTTTCAGAATCTACAGTCCCGGCACGCAAACGCGGACATACGCATCTCTTTTTGTGCCCGGTGCAGGCTTTAATCAAGTTTATGAGGGGGCACAACCTCAACAACCAGGCTTCTTATGGGTCAACAGCACAGGTACGCGTGTCACGAGAAGGAAATTAGCTTCTTTATTCGTAGACGTCATTAGGGAAAGTAATCCCGGTGTAGTGGGCAGAGCCCATGACATCAGAAAGTGGGCCGTCTCTCTCAGATGTTACAAGATTATTCAATTGATGACATAGCTAACACTAATTTGTGGGCTTCCAACCATACTTTCTTGACGCGATACCTGTCTGTGGCTCTGGATAAGCCGAAACTAACCTGTGTGGCGTTACGGCAGCGGGTCTAGTTAGTCCATGTGCTATTACAAATTAAGTTTAATCTTAAAGGAGAAAAAGGAGGGGGGGGGGGGTGCTGGTAAGCCCAAAAGACCCCTAGAACCCCTCCGCCGGATGATGTGATAAGGTCACAAGCTGTGATACTTAATAAGTCGAGCTGGTTCTACAGCTCTAAAATATTTTTCTATGATTGAAGTCACGAGCTGTGATACTTAATAAGTCGAGCTGGGTCTACAGCTCTAAAATATTTTTCTATTTTTGAAGATATCTATCATAGTTACAACTATATAGTATAAAATAAAGTGTACAAATTGTATGGAATGTACAAATAGTTTTAAGTACAGAAGATATAATCCAAGGATATATGTGTCTGTAGTAGTTGAACAGGAATACAAGTAGCCTATGTTCCTAGACAACACATTTTATGAATCTCAATGTGAGATCTTATCATATGTACCTAGTCGGTCAAGTATAAGCAGATATTCTTCGAAGTAACGCACTGCTTTCTTTTCAAATTTATTACCTTTATTGTATGTAAGCAATAAAGACTTAAATTGTTATATGGTTCTTTGTCTCTACCTATGGTATTTGTTAGTGGTTTGATATTGTCACGAATGTCCCCCTCCAGTCTTGAGGTATCAGGCATATCGTCAATGATGGAGGGGCCACTAATAAATTATAGGTTTGAGTCCCGGAGGGAAGAATGAAAACCTAATATTTAGTAGTGGCCCCGAAATCATTGACGATGTAGGGCCCTCCCTTCCATCCCCTTCCCATTCGTTTGATGTCTTGAGTTTAGTCTTAATATGTCATTGAAGGAGGAATGGCGTCTCTGAGAGCAACGTCAGGGATAGAATCCACGCAAGAAATCCACCGAGATGGAAAGCATTAATATAACAAGTTTTAAGTTTATTTTCCTTTTTTATTTGTGTACAAAGTGTTTTCGTAGCGAGTACCCCAATCATAAGACGATTCCATAAAAGAATTAGCGTTACACTTATGATGTAGGATTCTTTCTCCCCGCGGCGGTCGTTTCAAACGGGCTACCCGCGGGCGCTTGAAAGGGGACTATTATACTAATAGACATATCGTCAATGATTTCGGGGCAACTACTAAATATTAGGTTTTCATTCTTCCCTCCGAGACTCAAACCTATAATATGCTGGCTCGCTACCGCTCGCCAGGGAAATATTGACACCTGGATGGTGGTAAACATCTTAAAACAGTAGGCTGAATGGAGCCGAATAGATACAAGCTAAAGAGAGAGGGAGATAAAGAGAAAAAATGCGAGGTGGGCTCCCTTAACCCCCAGTGCGTCGCAGCAGACAGTAAGATATAAATAAACAACACACAGAAAATAAGCACGACAGACAATAATTAATGCAAGTACGTTGATCAGGTGGTGTCACACGAGCTCCTTTTCCGTCCATTTTTAAGGGCAATTCTAGTAAGGTGCGGGTGCATGGGTTGAGATAAACATGGAATAATAATCGCCAACCTGCACATAATTAGTTTGCAAAATGTTATGGCACTGAAATAATTATTAACAATGGTATAAAGGATTTTGTGGATCGTCTACACCGGACCTGTGACGTCATAGGAGTGTAAGCCCACCATCCACTCCACGATGAGGATACTCCTGAGACGTCATTATGACGTTACAGGTCCGGTGTAGACTATCCACAAAATCCTTTATACCATTTTTGATGATTATTTCAGTGCCATTGCATTTTGCAAGATAATTATGTGCAGGTTGGTAATTATTATTCCATGTTTATCCCAACCCATGCACCCCCATCTTTAACCCTTAACTGTCGGCGCGCAACTTATGTCGTGTGAAATAAATTTGGACTATGTGGCGGTTCACAACTTATGTTGAGCGCCATTTTCACCACGTAATGTTGCTGAGAGAGAGAGCTGAGCGGTGTGAGGAGCGTAGCAACTGTATAACCGTCCCCCACCACCGCGGTGGACCAACTGAACTGTATTCTAACTTCCTCCCCTTCTCCTCACTCGCTACACAGGCAATTATGTAGGGAAATTACCTAATTACAGGGTTTTTGCACTCGTGTTGCACGATCGTTGCAAGAGAACCAGTGGTCGTACAAGGATGGTTCGGGTGTCATTGGAAAGCTCTGTTTACGCCCTTTCAGAGATAGATACTTGTTTTATGCTCTGGGTCTTATTTAGGCATGAAAATAATCACGTAAACAACCCTATTTAGGGTAAAAAAAAAAAAAACGCTGGGCGCTACGGTCAAATAGACCACCTAGCCCGCTAAATAAGGGTTAAGCTATATCAGAATTCAGCCACATAACACAATCTACCTTCAGTCTAGTTTCAGATTCTAATGTGAAAGAGTCTCAAAATGTTACGAGAAAACACTTGCTCATAAAAAATTGCCGCAAAAAGTGCTCGTGTCCTAGGTATATGAACTTTATACCCAAGATATATATATATATATATATATATATATATAAATACTGTATATATATACAGTATACAGTATATATATATATATATATATATATATATATATATATATATATATATATATATATATATATATATATTGAGTATACTGTATATCACAAATACACGTGAGCCACTAAATGTTTCTAATCTCTCGGTCGGCGGTTCGAACCCCACTGAGAGATTAGAAACATATATATATATATATATATATATATATATATATATATATATATATATATATATATATATATCTTGTGTATACCTTGTTCGTGTCAAGCAACCGAGGCATTGTAAAGCATATACTTGTACATACGGTATATTAAATCCTTCAAGATTATGACGCATTTTCCCAATTTAGTCTGGCTCTCATTAGATGATTTTATACAGTTTAGGAAGGATCTGTGGGAATTATAAGGGTAAAGGTTCTCAATTAACCCTCTGGCTTCCATATACCCTCTCTAATCTTAATAAAATCGTCTAATAATAGCCATCAAACAGAACAAATGGAAGGAATGTGTAAGAGAGTATGGGTCTGTGGGTTCAAGGATTGTGTGGGTGAGAATGAAAGTAGGAATACAAACGTGGGTGATTGTATGCGTGTATGCCCCGACAGAGGATATACTTGAAAGAAAGAAAGAGGAGTTCTGGATGAATGTGGAGGCGTGCCTGGAGAAGTTTGACAAGAACGAAAGAATATTTCTGATTGGGGATATGAATGGTAAGGTGGGTGATAGGAAAGTTGAGGGAGTGGTGGGAGGGTGGGGGGTACCATCAGAGGTGAATGGGAATGGTAGTGCACTTGTGGACGTATGTGTGGGAAGGAGGCTGTGGATAGCCAACACCTTCTTCCGACACAGAATGATCCACAGGTACACGTGGAAACGGATGTTGACGATGAAAGATAAGACAGTGGTGGAACGAAAGTCATTGATTGATTATGTATGTGTGGATGAACGAATGAAGAAATCTGTGATGGATGCTAGGGTGTATAGGGGTATTGGAGGGGGTCTGTCTGATCATTATGTAGTGGTAGCTAAGGTTAGGATACAAAAGAAGTGGGTGAGGAGAGCGGGAGGGAGGCGAGAGGAGGGTGGAATGGTGAGGAGGGTGGAGAGGTTGCAGGAGGAGGAAGTCAGGGAGGAGTACAGGAGAGCAGTGGAAAGACGACTAGGTGGGTTCGACCTGGAAGTTATGGAGGAAGTGGAGGAGATGAGCAAGGTGTTTAAGGATGAGATCTGTGCAGCATGTGAGGAGGTGTGTGGAGTGAGGAGAAGAGGGAGGGGAGTGAAAGGTACAGCATGGTGGACAGAAGAGGTAAGAATAGCTGTGGAAGAAAAGAAGAAAGCATATAGAGTGTGGTTGGGTAGTAGAGGGAATGAAGATTCCGAGAGACAGAAACGAGCGAGGTACGTGGAGAGTAAGAGGGTGGTGAAGAGAGTAGTGAAGGAAAGTAAGAGAAGAGTAGATGAGGAATTTGGAAGGAATCTGAGTGTAAAATGGAGGGAGAGTAAGAAACTGTTCTGGAAAGAAGTCAAGAAAGTTAGGGAAGGTAGCAAGGGAAACAGTAAGGGTGTGAAAGATAAGAATGGGAGAATGCTAGCCGAGAAGCAAGAGAGAGTCGAAAGATGGAGGGAGTACTTCAGTGAGTTGCTAAATGAAAGGAATGAAGAGCCAGCAAACATAGCTGGATATGGTATGGGAGGGAGAAGAAGAGAAGTAGTGGAGGAGGAGGTGGGGATCAGGAGGTCAGAAGTGTGGGAAGCCATGAAAAGAGTGAAGTTGGGGAAAGCACCAGGAACAGATGGAGTGTGTGGGGAAATGTTGAGGTATGGTGGTGAGATAGTGATAGAATGGGTATGGAAAATGTGCAAACTAGCATGGGAGAAGGGGAGTGCACCCGATGACTGGAAGACTGGCATAATAGTCCCCCTATATAAGGGCAAAGGGGAAAGAGGAGTGTGTGGTAACCACCGAGGAATATGTCTTCTAAGCGTAGTAGGGAAGGTATACAGTAGGGTAGTGATTGAGAGAGTGAGAGTGAGAACGGAGAAATGGATAGGCGACGAGCAGGGAGGTTTTAGGAAGGGAAGAGGATGTGTAGATCAGATTTTTACCCTGAATTGTGTTGTGGAGAAGTATCTGGAGAAGAAACAAAAGGTGTATGTTGCCTTTATGGACTTGGAGAAGGCCTATGACAGAGTGGATAGAGAAGGTTTGTGGAAAGTACTTAGAATATACGGAGTAGAGGGCAAGTTGCTGAAAGCAGTGAAGAGCATGTATGAGGGTGCAAAGGCGGCAGTACGTGTGGAGAGTGAGCAGAGCGAGTTCTTTGACCTGAATGTTGGTTTGAAACAGGGGTGTGTGATGTCCCCGTGGTTGTTTACTGTATATATGGATGGAGTCATGAAAGAAATACTATCAAGAGCAGTGAATGTTGGTGTATCGCTGAAAAGGGAGGGAATTGAGTGGAAGCTACCTATACTGCTGTTTGCGGATGATACAGTTCTGATGAGTGATAATGAATGGGAGTTGCAGGGTCTGGTAAATGAGTTTGGAACAGTGTGCGAAAAACGGAATTTGAAGGTAAATACGGGGAAGAGCAAGGTTATGGTCTTCGAAAGGGGTGAAGTCACAGAGTGTGAGGTGAAGCTGAACGGTCAGGCTATGGAGATCGTCAACTCTTTTAAGTATCTGGGCAGTGTGTTGAGTAAAGATGGGACTATGGATGAAGAGGTGCGGGAGAGGGTACAACAGGGGAAGAGGGTTGTAGGAACGCTAAAAGCAGTAACAAGAAATAGGGTGGTCAGTATGGAAGTGAAGAAGTCCTTGCATGACAGTGTGGTAATCCCGACACTGACTTACGGAAGCGAAGCATGGACGTTGGTTGAGAGACTCAGACCAAGAGTGAGAGCAGTGGAAATGAATTACTTAAGGAGTGCGTGCGGAGTTACATGGAGGGATAGACAGACTAATGAGGAAGTAAGAAGGAGGTGTGGTGTGGAGGTAGATGTGCTGGAAAGTGTGAAAAGGAACAACTTGAGATGGTTCGGCCATATGGAACGTATGGAAAGCGAGAGAACGACTAAGAGGGTGTACGAGAGCGAGGTGGAGGGACAGAGGGGGAGAGGTAGACCGAATATGAGGTGGAAGGATGGAGTGAGGAACTACATGAACGAAGGCGGTGCTGGTTGGGGGGAGGGGCGTCGACTGACTGGGGACAGAGGTGCATGGGGGCGGTTCGTTCGTGGCCACCCCTTCGGGGATCACGGCGTCAGGCAATAGATAGATAGATAGAAACAGAACAAGAACATGCGTAATCGGATCTTGAAATGGTTAAAACTGCGAGAATAATAGTCATCATTATCAAGAATTCCAAAACACGAGAACCGATAGCGAGATAGGCATAAGAGGACGGATGGAAAATTGGAATAGATGAAGATAAATATATACAGAGAGAGAGAGAGAGAGAGAGAGAGAGAGAGAGAGAGAGAGAGAGAGAGAGAGAGAGAGAGAGAGAGAGAGAGAGAGAGAGAGAGAGAGAGAGAGAGAGAGAGAGAGAGAGAGAGAGAGAGAGAGAGAGAGAGAGAGAGAGAGAGAGAGAGAGAGAGAGAGAGAGAGAGAGAGAGAGAGAGAGAGAGAGAGAGAGAGAGAGAGAGAGAGAGAGAGAGAGAGAGAGAGAGAGAGAGAGAGAGAGAGAGAGAGAGCAACAGCATTATTATCAGATTGTCTATATGGTTTTGTTACTAAAGCCGGTATCACACCAGAGCTTTTATAGTCAACATTCGATGATCAACATTTTTCTGGCAACATTTCTGGAGTATTTTGCAACGGTATCGGAAACTAGACTGATGAAAGATGCATTTAGGCAACCAAAATATTATATATACTGACCACATAAGCTGCCGGACCAGTGTTGAGGATAAATGTTGAGTGAAAAAGTGCTCATGTGATACCGGCTTAAGTGTTCAAACAAACCTGATGATCAGTAAAGCGAGCCTCCCTGCCGCAAGTGCAATTTTTGGGAGAGATATTGCATTAAATGATCAACGAATATTACATTATCAACTCTGCGTAAGCAGAGTGGTATCGCCCCCTGTATAGTGGTACATGCCGGCCGAAATGTCTGTCTGTCCGATAACTCCTCCTAGACCGTTCGACGGATTTTCACCAAACTTCACACGAACATTCGGTGCGTGAATGCGACGGTAATTAGGCCCGCAGTACCAGATAATCGTGAGATCCCTTCGACGAAGGACTCTCACGTCGGATTCGCACGTGAAGGTGATACCACCAGTTGCTTCCTTGTGCGAATCTCTCGGGCGATGCCGTCGGACGTATGGTTGGTAAGCCTGTCAAACTCGCCGCGGTGCATTTCTTAAGGTTGGTATACCTGAAGAACGTTTTGTTTACAAATTACTGCCTCGGGCAGCCTCACGGGAGTACAGACGGAATCGAATCGTAATAAAGTGATGGTCCCTGGTGTATTATTTACCCAGTTTATTGCATTAATCTTATTATTCTGTATTTAGGACATTCTCAATTGACGAAAATAAGGTAGCCTAGGCCCTAGTAATTCCCCAGAGGACCATTGAATTTCTCTAGCCTAATTTCCCTTCAACCACCAATAAATTTTTGAATTTAGGAATAGCCATGGGGTTGTGGTATGGATTTTCGCTGAATAATTGGGTTGTGCTTGGCTCTCTGGAAAAGTGGCTTGGTTATAACCTAATATCAGGCAAGCTTTTCTGTTATATTCAAGCCTAGCTCTGTTCACCTGTTCCAAGTAGATCTATGGCCATAAATCTTGAAATCTAACCTAGCCTATCTCTAACTCAAAAAGGGCCAGAGCTAGGATAGTGGGCTGTAAATTGCCATAGGCTATCTATCCCCTGGTTGACCCTTCCCAAATGGGAAAGGTAAAGCTTTGAGTCCTCCATTTCATAGTAAGAGATGCTTAAATTGGACATAGGGTATGAGCAATTTTGATGAGAATTTAGCCTAGGCCTATATTGTTAAGTAATTATCTTGATATATTAAAACTACTGAAAACAGGGTAGGCCTAGCCTACCGGGGTTGGATTTTGGACGATTGGTTAGGCATGAGAGGCTAGTGGATTATTTAGTTTATAATAACCATGGTAACCTAATAAAACTAATCTATTCTAGCTATCCAAGCGAGGTAACCTCTGACTCTCCGAGTTTTTCCAAAAATTTAGCAGGGAAAGTGTTTGGATCACACAATTGTTCTCATCGGCTTTAGACATCTAGGGATAGTCACCTATCCTAGCCTAATTATAGAAAAAGATTTCATGGCTAAATATTATTTTTTAATCTCCATGGGACTTGCATAATTATTTAATCAACATGTAGCCTACTCTTTAAACTATGCAAAATTGTTGACAAATTAATATAGTAAAGGTTAGGTTAGCTAATGGGGAAAGCGATTTCTGAATTAACCTAACCTACAAATTTAGAATAGGCCTATGATAGGTTTCTTGAAGTAGTGTAGCCTAGCGACACTCCTTTGGAGTATAGGACTATCCCGTAAATTTCAGAAGCCAGCCGAAGCAAATCGGCTTCTAAAAGTTGGGGCAAGGATGTACGGTAGTATTCAAATGTATCGCCTTCCTTGTTTACACTACTCGCACGCTCCTTTATATTTTGACTGCCGTGGGATACAATAATAGGTTGAAGGGGGGCTTTTCCCCCCTAAGCCACCCCAGGAATTAATTGTCATCTTATATATTGCCAGCATGGGGTCTGTAAGGTTAGTTACATTAGGTAAGTTAGGCACAGTATAGTATTGTAGCAATCCGATTGTGGGATTGGGTTGATTTAGTTTAGCTTTATGAGGCAGAGTTTCTCAACTGAATATTACCATAGCCTAATACTCACAGATGTTTTTTCTGGAAGAGGCCTAGGCCTGTGGCTCCAGTTCAGTAGCCTGGGTAAGATTAGGAGTAGTGGGCGTACCACTACCAACATACAGCATAACTGTATCTATAAAACATTAACCTAACCTAACCTAACCTAGTATTCATGTAGTACTAGGTTAGGTTAGGTTAATGTTTTATAGATGATTTATCATTTATGCTGCATGTCGGTAGTGGTACGCCCACTACACCTAATCTTACCGTAGCCTCGTCACCAATTTGACCCTGGCTTCGCCTGTCTCAACTCTTATGTATTCCCTCAAAAACAAATACCTGTATGTATAAGTTCAGAATAGTGAATCCTATACAGATCACTTAGTAGGTACCGAGTACTGTATACTTTATGGGGTTATTTACCACAGCTGCACCAATTTGCCCCAAGTTTTATACTGTACAGTTCTGCTACATGAAAAGTGCCAGGTTTTAATCCAGTACCATTCAGTGGCAGTGCAGCAATATCATAAAGTTTCGGGTTTCAAGTTAATAGTAATGTGATCACCCCCTTTGACTAGGCTAATATAGAAAACCATTTATTTTCAATACTTATTCTGCATCAAATTACATAAGAACATAAGAAAATGGGAGTCTGCAGAAAGCCGATTGGCCTAAGCAAGGCAGATCCCTGTCCCACACAACCCCAATTTAATTACAAAGCCCAATTATAGGCTTCACACTCTAATACCCTGAGGATCATCTTACCAAAACGGTTAGAGATTAACGCAGGATTATCTTACAGTTTCTTACAGTAGATCCTCTGGAAAAAGGCAAACTATGCCTGTGTATCCAGCTCAGTACCAGTGCTTGCACTGCTGCGGTCGTTCACGGTGTTGGCGGCGGCGGTAGCAGACGCAACATTTTTACTATTCTGTATTTTTGTTTTATAATCAAACTTCAAATCTTGTCTTCCCCATGCTTTATCAAGATTACTTTCAAACTCCCTTATTGATTCGGAATCGACTACATACTGGGGCAGTGCGTTCCACTCATTTACCACTCTATCACAAAATGAGTTCTTCGCCTTCTCAAGCCTATTTCTTTCTTTGTAAATTTTCTTAGAGTGTCCTCTCGTTCTTGTTCCCTCCCGCATCAAGAAGATACCTTCACACACATCCTCATCGTACTTTCCTGACACTATCTTAAAAGTCTCTATCATATCCCCTCTCTTTCTCCTATATGCCAGTGTCGGAAGTCCCAGTGTCCTCAACCTCTGCTCATAGCCCGCGTTCTTCAACGTTGGTACCAGCTTGCTAGCTCTTCTCTGCACTTTCTCCACTGCTTCTATATCCTTTACCATATATGGAGCCCACACCTGGTTTGCATATTCCAGGTGTGGCCTAACCAGCGCTGTATATAGATTCCTGAAGATTTCTTCGTCAAGTGACACAAATGTCCTCCTTATCAGCCCTACAATTCTATTGGCTTTGTTTATCTTTTCCGCTAAATGTTCTGAGAAATTTAACTTATTATCTATCACTACTCCTATATCCTTTTCTGCACTCACTTCCTCCATCGCTTCATACATACTGTATCCTACCTTGTCTATCTTGCTGGTCCCAATCCGCATGTACTTGCATTTTTTTGGATGAAAAGGCATTAACCAATGCTCAGACCATCCCTTCATGCCCTCCACATCTCCTTGAAGCAAACCCATATCTTCCTTACTCCTCACTCTTCTATACAGTTTAGTGTCATCCGCATACAGGTATACCTCACTTCCATTAGTTATAACTTCAGGCAAGTCGTTGATAAATATAACGAACAGCAATGGTCCCAACACAGATCCCTGAGGTACCCCACTTGTAATTTCCCTCCACCCCGAGCCTATTCCATTCACCAATACCCTCTGTCTCCGATCTTTCAGGAAGGCTTCTATCCATTTCACACATTTCTCCCCTATATTATAGCTTCTAACTTTCTCTATTAACCTTTTATGTGGGACCTTATCGAAGGCCTTCATAAAATCGCAATATACCACGTCTATTACATCACCATCTTCTAGAATTTGCATCCAATCATCTACCACCTTAATTAGCTGTAGTACCGTCGACCTCCCCGGCAAGAATCCGAACTGTCTCCCACTGAAAAGTTGGTTTGACTTCATATGATCCATTATTCCTTCTCTAATTACCGTTTCCATTAGTTTACACACAACACTTGTCAAACTGACTGGTCTATAATTCCCTGGGTCATTTCTCTTTCCCTTCTTAAATATAGCTGTTATGTTCGCCTCTCTCCAGTCCATCGGGATTTGTCCTGTATTAAACGATACCTCAAATAACATTTTCAATGGCTCTACTAACATCTCCCCTCCTTCCTTTATGATTCTTGGGTGTATCCCATCCGGTCCCGGTGACTTACTTCTATTCATTTTTTCTATAGCCCTTCTTATTCTAGCATGGGAAAACTCTACTAGTTCTAGTGCCGGTGCCTGTTTGATGGGAATAGTAGGCACTGCATCCTCCGACTCCACTGTTAGTACCCCCCCAAAGTATTTCCCCAGCACCTCTGCTTTCTCCTTATCAGTCTCCGCTCTACTCCCATCATTCAACCCCCCCACCAGCTCTGGGATCCCTACTCTTCTTGTTAATTTTTCCTGAATGTACTTCCAGAATATTTTGGATTATCCTTCACATTTCTAGCTATCTCTCTCTCCCTCTCCTTCACCCCCCTCCTTGTTTCCCACCTTATTTTATTGTTTATTTGTCTGCGTTCCAGATCCACTTCCTTAGCCTCTATACTAGACCCCCTGTTCTTTTTTAACAATTTTAATCTTTCCCACAATCGTTTCTTTCTTCTAATCAATATCCAAAGCTTTCTTTTCATTGGCAATTCTGGGTTAGTTCTTTTCCTCAATTTTGTTTTATCCTTATATTCCCTTACTGGTACACTTTTGGATACAGCATTCTCCAGTTTGACTCTAATTTTCCTCCACATTCCTTCAGCGTCTTCACCGTTCAAATATTCCCCCCAGTCAATGTCCAAACACCGTCTCAGCAGCTCATAATCTGCTCTATCATACATGTATATTTTTCTATTGCTTTTATTATCCCTCTCCGATTTAATGTTACATCTCCGATTATGAGGGTCTGCAGAGCGCTGATTGGCCCAACCCGGCTGATCCCCCTTCACACCCAACCCTTCTCGTCCATATGCTTATCCAATTTTATCTTAAAGCTCCCTACAGTTTTAGATCCCACTATAGCACTTGGTAGTCCATTCCACCCATCTACAACTCTGTTACCAAACCAATACTTGCCTATATCTTTTCTGAAACGAAATTTATCTAATTTGAAACCATTGGTACGAGTTCTTTCGCTATCACTGAGCTTTAGTACATTTGCCATGTCCCCTTTGTTAATCCCACTAACCCACTTGAACACCTCTATCATATCCCCTCTAACTCTGCGTCTCTCTAACGAATGAAACCTAATTTCTTCAACCTTTCTTCATACGAAAGATTTCTAATATTATGGATCATTTTTGTCATTCTACGCTGTACTCTCTCCAATGAATCTATGTCCATTCTGTAATAAGGACACCAACATTGGACAGCATAATCCATATGGGGTCTCACTAATGACAAGCAAAGTTTTAAGATAACATCAGCAGTTCTGTTACTCACACTCCTAGAGATGAACCCGAGAATCCTGTTTGCCTTATTACGAACGCTTATACACTGTTTTCTAGGCTTCAAATCATTGCTAACAAACACCTAGATCTTTCTCGCAGTCTGAATTTCTAATTCTAAATTAGCTAGTTTATATTTAACATTTGTTTGCATCTTCCCTATCTTTAATACCTTGCATTTGTCAATGTTAACTCCTTCAGACATATTATGTTCCAGTAAGTCCACGGAGGCGCGCACGTATCATTGCCACTGCACCACACAACTGTCAAAACCACACTGCTGGCCGTTAGAATTGTCGGAGGAACCTGGGGTTGCCACCAACCGACAGATCGTCATCTAACTTACCGGACTTACTGAGCTCCATATGACGCTAGAGCGTCATTTGGACTTATTGGAGAGGCATGTAGATAAGTCCATATGACGCGATCGCGTCATATGAGTTTTTGGTCATAAGTTCCATATGACGCGATCGTGTCATATATGTCGCAAGGAGTTAAACTTCATCTGCCAATTTACTGACCATTCATGTAAGGTATCTAGATCCCTTTGGAGGCACTCTATATCGCTATCTGAATCAATTGATCTCCCTATTTTAGTATCGTCTGCGAATTTACTTATCCTACTAGTTATACCTAAATCTAGGTCATTTATGTATATAAGAAACAACAGGGGACCTAATACCGATCCCTGGGGGACACCACTTTTGACTGCTCCCCATTCTGACTTGGTACCATTTATGCTGACTCTCTGCTTCCTACCAATTAGCCATGACCTAATCCATCCTAACAACGCCCCAACCTATTCCAAATTTCCATGTGCCTCAACCTTTCTCATCAATCTCTCATGAGGGACTCTGTCGAAAGCTTTACTGAAATCTAAATATATAATATATGACTTGTCATTATCTACTGCTTCATATACCTCTGAGAAAAAACTAAGCAAATTAGTAAGGCAAGACCGTCCCTGAGTGAATCCATGCTGAGAAGAATTGATTAAGTTAAATGTTTCTAAGTGGTTTCTCATTTTCCTAGCAATAATTGACTCTAGTAGCTTTCCTATGATTGATGTAAGACTAATGGGACAGTAATTGGATGCTATTGATTTATCACCTTTTTTGAAGATCGGAACTACATTTGCAAGCTGCCAAGCTTCTGGAACTATACCTGTTTCTAATGACTTGTTAAATAGAAATGTTAATGGATAAATTAACTCATCTCTTTTAATACTCTCGCATATACCTCATCAGGACCAGGCGATTTATGAGGTTTCAGTCTGTCAATTTCCTTAACCACATCATTTCTACTTATAGTAACCGTACTTAACCTATTTTCTATACTATCGCTGTATACCTTACGGACTTCTGGAAACTGTGCCAAATTTTCATTAGTGAAAACGGAAAGAAATTGACTATTTAATGTACTGCACATTTCTAAATCACTTTCTGTCAATTTTCCTATCAAAGTTTTAAGGGGACCAATTACATCTCTAACCTTGGATTTATATAGTTGGTAAAAAGCTTTAGGATTATTTTTTGAATCATTGGCAACCTTAATTTCATAATTTATTTTTTCTTTACTAATATCCTTTTTTACCTGTCGTGATAGATTCTGATAGTAAGCAAGTAGGTGAATTTTGCCTTTTTTAATTTTTCTATATATTCCTCTCTTTTTTTCCTAGAAAATCTAATAGTCTATTATTCATCCATTTGGGTTGGTTCTGTGTTCATCTAAATTTTCTTTTGGGGATATATTTATTTTGCGCATTGAATACTGACTTGATAAAATTATCGTATGTATCTACCATGTTTGACGTCTCCTCCTGACTTAAGATGACAGGTGCCTGAGAAAGGATACACTCATTTGGACACCTGGATCGACTTAATTTTTTGACCATAGGGTCCGCTAACAGGGCTTCTCTTAACCCACCATAATTGGCTTTTCTGAAGTCAGGTATTAATGTTGTATTCTCTCTGATATTACCTTTCCATTGTATATTAAAATACACAGAATTGTGATCACTATTTCCTAGGTGGTCCCCGATTTCTACACTATTTATCATATGTTCATTGTTACTGAAAACTAAATCGAGAATATTATCACCTCTAGTCGGCGTATCTATGAATTGAGATAAAAAACTATCTTGTACTACCTCAATAAACTCCTTTGAATCAGTGTCGCCTATTTGTTGCTGCCAATCTATATTAGGGAAATTAAAATCCCCCATAATTCACACGTTGCTAAGCCTTGATGCTATTTTAATTTCCTCCCATAATGATGTTCCGTCATTTCTACTCATATTTGGCGGTCTATACATAACTCCAATAACTAAAGTCTCACTACCTTCGTTAACTTCTACCCAAACACTTTAATTTTCATTATTTATTCTAATACCTGATTTAGTACAGCTTTTTAATGAACTCCTGACAAACACTGCTATACCGCCACCCCTCTTACTTGTTCGGTCATATTTAAACAAACTATATCCCGGTATATCAAACTCTGCTAAAAAATGCCTGGTTTCTGTATTAATCCATGTTTCAGTTAGCGCTATTATGTCTATATTTTCTTTGCTAACCAGTGTTACGACCTGGCACTCGGGTACACAAGGGCTCTCAATCAGGACTCTAATACGGCTCGCTGCCACAACGGAAACACACGATCCCAACCCCTGAGTACTGCCAGCCGAACAAAAAACACCAATACCCTCCAGAGTTCAATCTGCTATAACGGGGTATACAAGAACTCGGTACTAGTGTTCAACAACAGACTAATAAAGAGACAGGAATTCTCTAGTCTGGTCAACAATCAAACAAAGAAGTAAGAAACAACAACACCAAAGAATAGTGTTGGCCGAAGCCGAAGTAATCCACCCTTGACTAAGAACTTAAGAAGTCCTCCACCCTCTACTTCGGATCGGCACTATTACGTTACGTTAATTAATAGTCCTTAAGCATCGAGCAAGGAATCTTCTGAAAAAAGTTAGATGCTTCTCGGATGCTCGTAAGAAGTACGTATCGGATTTTGAACAGTAATTCAATAAGAAAAACACTGGCAATTAAATACTATTACAGGTTTAAATTGGCATAAGAATAATTAAAAGAATATGCAATAGTAAATGGCAAACATTAAAAAGAAGTACTCCGCAAATGCAACGGCAATAGCCTACTCGGATTGTGCTCGTGGGCCACTAATCACTAAAGTAGCCAAGCTTGCAACACATGAAATCAATAGTGCATAAACAATATCATACATAAGGAAAGCTTCAATACTATTCTGTATCTACTAATCGAGTAAAGTCTAGCTGGGGTACTGTGGGCAAAAGGTAGCAGTGACTGAGCAAAAACGGCTCGTAGCCTAGCGAAGTCCTCACAACTGTTTAAAGTATTACGTTAACACTAACAAGTGCACTTTGAGAAATCCAGATCCCTTGTATCTGGTTTTCTCCCGGCTCCTTGACAAAGTAAAAACAAGCTGTTAATAAAATACAGGGTGGTTAGGCTCTTGCCCTCACGCACTGTAAATTATTAACTCAACACAGTCAGCCGCGAAGACAACCTAGGCTTCACTGAACCGAAACGAGTATGCAGGTTTATCGCTTAACCACTGCATCAAACAACAACTCGTAACACAGAAAAGCCTTACCCCAGTCTAGCATTACCTAGACTAGCAGAAACCAGGAATAATAATAATAACACACAGGGAAATGCATAGACAAGTGCAACAAACATAAATCAATCCTATTCTAAGTTAACCCTTCCAAAATAGGCTATCTAATAGGCATGTATCTCATGAGAACTCAAGCGATAATACGTTGGCTGACTAGCTCTGCACCAACGGGACCATGGAAGTTAAAAAGGGTAGGGAAAAGAGGAGATAAGAATGTAAGGTAGTAGAGAAAGTTCACATCAGTCAGAAGAATATATATAGTTAGCAAGGGAAATGAGAAGTCGCTCTGCCTAATGAGTTCTGATCAAAAAATGGCTAGACTTCCCTTTTTATACTCGGCCCTCTAGTGAGCCCAACGTGAACTACTAAGGACCGCCCACTGACAATCATTACGTAATTTCTCTCTCTCCTCTGGGATAGACAAAGGCTTTCCTAGCACTGAGGGGAGGGGGGAGGGGGGGGGGAGTGCTAGTGAGTTAGGCCCACCTCCCGCATGGCGCACCCACTGACCCCCAACTGTGGCTGCCGCTTCTCCCATCATTACAAATAAGTTTTACACACAATACTTATAACTAATGATATAAAATAGAACTCGTTGACTCAGATGAAAACAAAATACATATTCATATTACTTATAGTACAACGGCTCACATGAACTAAGTTAGGAAACTCTACATAGACTACAGCCAAAGTTCCTGCCCTGACGATCCTAGCGAGAGTGGGGCATGACTAGGCGTTCTGTACAGCATGCTCACACTGGACATGCGTCACACCTCCCCCAAGATTTTACTTGCTCAACCCTGAGCTAAAATCTGACAAACACAGAACCCCATCAAGCCCCTCACACCCAGCGACCCAGCGACCGCATGGCACTAAAACAAAGCTGAGTTTATCACCAAAACGCATCTTATTATTAACCAAAAATTCACATTTTATAACTCCTCCCAACAATAGCAAAAAGACACAATATCATGCTCCCAGAGCGAGCTTACAGCAGCTCAGCCGTTTGATAGTTTGTGGACTACTCAAACTCTATAGGCTATGACAAACTTATACGATTACCTATATCAAAAGAAAGAGTTTTTTATATGATTTTTATATTTTAATATGTTTTTCCCGGCTGCACTATAAGGGCAGCCTATTTCCTCCACTCAAACCCACACACCTGTGATAGCCTACGACTGATCATCCACCCTTGATAAACAATCCGCGATCACATTGTCACATCCAGCAATATGACGGATGTCCAGGTTATACTCCTGCAACATCAAAGACCACCTGGTCAGTCTCATATTGTGATTGTGAAATTGATTCAGGAATCTCAAAGGGTGATGATCAGTGTAGATAACCACGACTGGGCCATAGGCTGGAACATACACCTCGAAGTGCCTGAGCGACAGCACAATCGCCAGTAATTCCTTTTCTATTGTAGAATAGTTCTTTTGTGCAGCATTGAACTTCTTAGAAAAGAAACTTACTGGGTGTTCCACACCTTCATTGTCTGTCTGTAGCAAGACGGCACCAGCCCCTACACCACTAGCATCTGTTGCCAGCTGAAAAGGCCTGTTAAAGTCTGGGGCCCTGAGTATCGGGTGAGTACATAGCAAATGTTTCACCAAAGTGAAAGCCTTTTCACACTCAGGTGCCCACAAAAACTTTTTGTCTTTAGATAACAAATCTGTGAGAGGTGCCAACACCGTTGAGTAACCTTTTATGAAGCGTCTGTAGTAGCCTATCATACCCAAGAATCTCATAATCTGCTTCTTGGTTGTTGGGTGCGGAAATTTATTGATAGCCTGTACCTTGTTCTGAGGAGGGCACACCTGTCCCCTTCCCACTACAAACCCAAGGTACTGCACAGTGGCTTTTACGAAGTCACACTTTGCCAAATTTACTACCAGACCTGCTTCACTAAGTTTCCGGAACAAGGTCTCAAGGTGCTCACAATGGCTCTCAAAGTCGTCATCATAAATGATTACATCGTCCAAATATACGGTGCAATTTGGAATGTCCTTTACAATTTCATTCATCAGGTTCTGAAACGTTGCTGGTGCATTCTTAAGCCCGTAAGGCATAACATTGCACCGGTAGGTACTCCCGTCCACAACAAAACCACATACCTCTTTAGCACGCTCGGACAAAGGTACTTGCCAGTAACCTTTTACTAAATCTACTTTAGACAAAAAACGAGCATTACCAATTTTGTCAACACTATCATCAACCCGAGGAAGAGGATATGGGTTAGTTGGAGTCAAACCGTTTAACCTACGGAAATCAATACAAAAGCGTACCTTGCCATCTGGCTTAGGCTGCAGTGTTACAGGGGAAGTCCACTTAACTGTGCCTTTCTCTATCAACCCTCTACCGAGCATATACTCCAACTCATCCCTCAGAGCTGGTAGTTTTATGGGGGGCACACGGTACGGGATTGACTTAAAGGGTAGATGGTCCCCACGTCAACATCATGCATAGCCTGAGTAGTGAGGCCTGGGTGTTCAGCAAATACAGTGGGGTATGAACCGAACAACTGACGGATAGCATCAAACTGCGGCTCAGGCAAATGAGCTATAGCCTCGTCAGCCCTTAGGCTCGAGTTCCCCGCCCACTGATCCGCTGAAACATGTTGATCCCAGCTATCCTCCTCTGAAGCTTGACTGTCCCCCTCTCCTTCTCCACCACGGCCGCAACAAGCCAACACAGGGACAGTGAGAGGCTCAGAGGGGCGCCTCACATACTCTTTAATAAGGTTCACGTGACATAACTGGTTCTTTTTCCTCCTGTCTGGAGTGGCAACAAGGTAATCTAAGTCTGAAATTTTTTCTACAATTTTATAAGGTCCAGTGTACTTCGCAGAGAGGGGGTTACCAACCAAAGGCAACAAAATTAATACCTCTTGTCCTACAGTGAACTTCCGGAGCCTCACTTTGCGATCATACCTGTCCTTCATCAAAGCTTGTGATTCTGTCAAATTTCTACCTGCCATCTCCAGACTCTTAAGCATGCGCTCACGGCTTTCAAGCACATACTTTAATAATGGACAAGGCTGCACAGTCCCCTCCCAAATTTCTTTCAGCATGTTAAGGGGGCCCCTGACACGGTGTCCAAAAATCAGCTCGTTTGGACTAAATCCCAGGCTCTCACCAGGTACCTCCCGAGCAGCAAACAGCACATAAGGCAATCCAAGATCCCAATCCATACCGTTGTCAGCACAATAACACCTGAGCATGCTTTTAAGTGTAGCATGCCACCGCTCAAGCACCCCTTGACTCTCAGGGTGATACGCTGACGATACTACTGCTCGTATCCCATGCTGTTGCATTGTTTGCTTGAACATGTTGGAGGTGAAATTAGATCCCTGATCAGACTGAATCTCCTCCGGGTACCCGTACCTTGAGAAGTACCACAACAAGTTACTGACTACCGTCTTAGCCATTCCATTTTTCATAGGGTATGCATCGGGGTATCTAGTGGCAACATCCATTATGGTTAACAAAAATTTATTTCCCGCCTTAGTGGGAGGGAGTGGACCAACCATGTCAACAATAATTTTACTAAAGGGTGGCCCAATCACAGGAATAGGGTGTAACGGAGCCTTAGGAATAACTTGGTTCGGTTTCCCGACACGTTGACAAATATCACAGGAGTTTATCCATGACTGCACATGAGACTTCATCCCCGGCCACCAAAACAATTTCCCCAAAGCCGCCACCGTTTTTCTCACCCCTAGATGTCCTGCCAGTGGTGTGTCATGCGCCAACCTCAGTAGGCTATCCCTGCACTCCCGTGGCACCACCAACTGGTCCACTACTCCGGACCCCTTTTGCCAACTACGTTTAGGGTCTTGAAAACGCCTATAAAGGATGCCTTCTAAATAAAAAAATCTCCTGGCTGTGCATCGCCGTCCTCGTCGAGCTCTACAGCTCCATTAGCACACGTTTGGAGCTCAGGGTCCTCTAGTTGCAACCGACTTATATCTGAGGGTGCCAAGCGATCTAACTGCTCCCGGAGCAATGCATGACCTTCCCCGATACTGGGCTGCTCCCTCTGTCTCTCTCGATGTACATAACGTTGCTGTCGTGGAGACTCGTCATGCCCAGCCTCGTCACTCTCGATGACAGGCCCAGGGGCTACTCCAGAATTAAGTAATGGTGCTAATACTGAATCACCCAGGAGAGCCGCCGAGTCAAAACTCTTAAAACCAACTCCAGCTTTAGCCTCCTCCTGTTGATCGTTCCTCCGCTGGTCTGAAGGCGGAGGACTAGGCTGTGACACTTTAGCTGCCCGAGCTCGGGTGACAACACACGCCATGGGTTGTGTCTGGCACCGCTCGACCCACTCTTGCTCTTCCCTACTCACGTCGGCCGGCCTCTCGGCAACGACTAAGGGTAGAACCTCGGAAGCGGGCATTGCAAAGTCGTTGCCGAGAAGAAGGTCGACGCCCTCCACTGGCAGTTTCTCCACAATCCCGACATCCAATTCACGTGCCACACCATCCACCTCCAACTCCAACCGCACCAGCGGGTATGACCGAGTTGCATTAATACCCTGCACCACTACCACCCGAGCCGCGTTTATAGGGTAGCCAGTCAAGTTTTTCATCAGAGTCTGGGAAGCACCTGTATCACGCAAGACCTCTACTCCATGCGCCCCGCCCACATCACGCAACCCCGCCCTCTATGGTCGCAAAAAACATCCTGAGCAGGGTTCGAGCCTCCCAGGTGCTTCTGCATTGGCTGTGCCTCAGCCTCTGACGAACTGCCCCAGGCAAACTCAGATGACTTCGGAGACACACCAATGTTGCAGGCCAAAGACACAGCTGCTGTAGGTGGTTTGCTAGGACAGACTCTTGCAAAGTGCCCCTTTTTATGACAATGATAACACTCCACCTCCCCTTTGGGCTTCCCTTGGTACTGGGAAGGGCCCGGCCCCTTCTTAAATGGGACGGTGCTAGTCTTGTGGTCAGTCTTGGTATCATGGCTCTTGTACTTGTTTGCATAAGGTATATCACTAACTCGGGGGGGTGGGGCGTCACGCCCCTTGTTACCTGCCTCACTACGCTGGGCAGACCCGCACCCACGAATTAGTGATAGCCGGAGGTCAGCCATCTCAGCTGCCTCCTGTAGAGTTTTTGGGTTCTTTTCTTTAATAGTTAAAGTCATTTCTGCACCAGTACACTTATAAAACTGCTCGAGCAGAAACAGCTCAGTCAACTGTTCGGCCGTCTCAGCTTTCTCAGAACGTGTCCAGTTTTTAAGTGCATCTTTTAAGTCCCGGGCATGTTCAAGAAAGGTCACCTCCCTAGTCTTTGTAACACCCCGAAACTTCAATCGATATGTTTCCGGTTGCAACTCGTATGCCCGTAGGACAGCTCTCTTCAATTCTGGGTAGTCAATGCAAGACTCTAAAGGCAGTGCATCATAAGCCTTCAGACCCTTACCCGTAAGTCTTGAGGAGACTAGAGCTGCCCACTTCTCTTCAGGCCAATTATGCTCCCTACATTTCTTCTCAAAACGATTAAAAAATTCTGTGACTTCAGTTTCACTAAATACCGGCACCAATTTGACTAATTGGGCCAAGGACTGTTCTCTTACTTGGCCCTCACGGCCCATCCAAGTCCCTGTCGACTCTGCACGAGACTTATCTAAATCTAATTTAGCACAATATTTCTCCGAGTCGTACTTAAGCTCAGCCTCATGCCTCCTAACCTCAATCTCAAGCCTCCTCGTCTCATCCTCCTGCCTCCTGGTCTCATTTTCATGCCTCCTGGTCTCATCCTCCTGCTTCCTAGCCTCAATCTTAGCAAGCTCAAGTCTAAATACCATATCTGGAGACAGACAGGAAGAGGGAGCTGCCACTACTGAAGGAGGGGGGGCAAAAACTGGGGAACCACCATGTGCACCACCCGAGGGCACTCCAATCTGCCAATTCTCATCCCTCTGTGGGAGAGTGCTAACCTCCGGTAACTGAGTGGACGGCACTGTGGGAGTCGAGTGAGAGGGGATCTGGGGAGGAACCCCCCCAAACGCCCTCTCCTCCGAAACCCCATGTCGCCCACGCAACACCCAGGAAATCAGCTCCCCCTTGGACATCCCTACTACATTGGAAATTCCCAAAACCTTGGCTATCAGGTGCAAGCCACAAACATCCACCCCAGTCAGCCTCTCCTCCGTCACGTGGTACCGCTTACTCACAAAAACTCTAGCATCCTCCTCACTGGTTACTAACGGCACACCTTCAAATGGCATCTCTCGCTCATCGTCAGTGCTAATGCACGACATACTGAAGTCCACAAAAAAATTCTCGAGACAAAAGTGTTTAACTTCCTATGCAAGCACTAATTACTAAATTAACTGGAGTCTCTTAAATGCTTTACTAATTGCCATACAAAAAAATATTCTTCAATATGCACGCTAAAATACAAACAAACAAATGTTGTACAACTCTGCAAAAATTTATACTGTTCACAAAATCCTAAGCAAGGTCGCCATTTGTTACGACCTGGCACTCGGGTACACAAGGGCTCTCAATCAGGACTCTAATACGGCTCGCTGCCACAACGGAAACACACGATCCCAACCCCTGAGTACTGCCAGCCGAACAAAAAACACCAATACCCTCCAGAGTTCAATCTGCTATAACGGGGTATACAAGAACTCGGTACTAGTGTTCAACAACAGACTAATAAAGAGACAGGAATTCTCTAGTCTGGTCAACAATCAAACAAAGAAGTAAGAAACAACAACACCAAAGAATAGTGTTGGCCGAAGCCGAAGTAATCCACCCTTGACTAAGAACTTAAGAAGTCCTCCACCCTCTACTTCGGATCGGCACTATTACGTTACGTTAATTAATAGTCCTTAAGCATCGAGCAAGGAATCTTCTGAAAAAAGTTAGATGCTTCTCGGATGCTCGTAAGAAGTACGTATCGGATTTTGAACAGTAATTCAATAAGAAAAACACTGGCAATTAAATACTATTACAGGTTTAAATTGGCATAAGAATAATTAAAAGAATATGCAATAGTAAATGGCAAACATTAAAAAGAAGTACTCCGCAAATGCAACGGCAATAGCCTACTCGGATTGTGCTCGTGGGCCACTAATCACTAAAGTAGCCAAGCTTGCAACACATGAAATCAATAGTGCATAAACAATATCATACATAAGGAAAGCTTCAATACTATTCTGTATCTACTAATCGAGTAAAGTCTAGCTGGGGTACTGTGGGCAAAAGGTAGCAGTGACTGAGCAAAAACGGCTCGTAGCCTAGCGAAGTCCTCACAACTGTTTAAAGTATTACGTTAACACTAACAAGTGCACTTTGAGAAATCCAGATCCCTTGTATCTGGTTTTCTCCCGGCTCCTTGACAAAGTAAAAACAAGCTGTTAATAAAATACAGGGTGGTTAGGCTCTTGCCCTCACGCACTGTAAATTATTAACTCAACACAGTCAGCCGCGAAGACAACCTAGGCTTCACTGAACCGAAACGAGTATGCAGGTTTATCGCTTAACCACTGCATCAAACAACAACTCGTAACACAGAAAAGCCTTACCCCAGTCTAGCATTACCTAGACTAGCAGAAACCAGGAATAATAATAATAACACACAGGGAAATGCATAGACAAGTGCAACAAACATAAATCAATCCTATTCTAAGTTAACCCTTCCAAAATAGGCTATCTAATAGGCATGTATCTCATGAGAACTCAAGCGATAATACGTTGGCTGACTAGCTCTGCACCAACGGGACCATGGAAGTTAAAAAGGGTAGGGAAAAGAGGAGATAAGAATGTAAGGTAGTAGAGAAAGTTCACATCAGTCAGAAGAATATATATAGTTAGCAAGGGAAATGAGAAGTCGCTCTGCCTAATGAGTTCTGATCAAAAAATGGCTAGACTTCCCTTTTTATACTCGGCCCTCTAGTGAGCCCAACGTGAACTACTAAGGACCGCCCACTGACAATCATTACGTAATTTCTCTCTCTCCTCTGGGATAGACAAAGGCTTTCCTAGCACTGAGGGGAGGGGGGAGGGGGGGGGGAGTGCTAGTGAGTTAGGCCCACCTCCCGCATGGCGCACCCACTGACCCCCAACTGTGGCTGCCGCTTCTCCCATCATTACAAATAAGTTTTACACACAATACTTATAACTAATGATATAAAATAGAACTCGTTGACTCAGATGAAAACAAAATACATATTCATATTACTTATAGTACAACGGCTCACATGAACTAAGTTAGGAAACTCTACATAGACTACAGCCAAAGTTCCTGCCCTGACGATCCTAGCGAGAGTGGGGCATGACTAGGCGTTCTGTACAGCATGCTCACACTGGACATGCGTCACACCAGTGCTCTAAGTTCGTTCATTTTGTTACATAAACTCCTGCAATTTGTATAATAAACACTCAAACTATTACTTGTATTTGCAACTATTTTTCTATTGTTTTTAACTAATTTATTTTTACCTGTTGAACTACTGGACCTAGACGGAAAATCTACGCTATCAGAATGTTCGTTATTACTATCAATTTCATGTGGCTGGGATTCTATTTTACTTACACACCTATGGTTTATTAACAAAACCCCGCAACAAACTTGTCGAGTGAGCTGGCTAAGGTCGAAACTCCTAGTCGAGAGAGATGTACTCCATCCTGGGCATACAGTTCATCCTTACCGTAGAAGAGGGTCCAGTTATCCAGGAATGGAATAGTATTTGCCTTGCAATACTTCTCCAGCCGGCTATTTACACCAATAGCCCTGGAGGACCATTCCTTCCTTACCCCTCTTCTTGGTAGGATACTGTGTAGCACAGGAACTCCACCCTTCTCCTTGATCCTCTCCAACATTTCCTGGTACGTGGTGAGCAACTCCTCAGTCCTGCATTTCCAAATGTCATTGCTCCCTGCGTTGAGGAAGATGATGGGGTCCTCTCCACTCGCTTCCATGACACCATCTAGCTTTTCTGCCACCTTCTCGACTCCGGCACCAGGCAGACAGACAACTTTACCAACATGTGTGTTAGTAGCCCTACCAAGGTATTTAATCATTGAATCCCCTACAATTAAAATAGACTTAGCTGTTTTCTGTTGCCGGCCTGTAGCAGGAGTTGTAGCAGCAACAGCAGCAGACTTCCCCCCCTCCCCTCTCACTGCCTCGATGATCGCCACTTCCTCGCCATCACTCTCATCAGCCAAGGTGCTGAAGTTGTTGTGGCTGCCTTTTCAGCTTGCAGGCCGTTGCACTGGTTGACACCACTTTCCAAGGGGCTTCACGATCCCTGGGAACACTTCCGGTAGCCTCACACTTCTTTTCCGCCATAGCTAGTCTCAAGGCCAAATTTTCATCTTTGAGACACTGAATCTCCTGCTCCACACTCTCCAGTCTTTCTTGCAAAGCAAGACAAAGCTGGAGAGTATGGGAGGAGACAGCAGACTCATCAACAACAGCCATCACTAAGAAAGTTCACTAGGACCTCACTAAGGGTAAACAGGTTCACTAGCGGTCACTGGGGACGTCCGCACTGGTCAGGGGTCAGAGGGCAACTGAATTGACACCTGCCCTGTCTACAGTACTATACGGTACCAAAAACAATAAGTCTAGTAGGCAGGTTTACTTTTATAAATGACTAAATATATGATGCTTGGACAATTATAGGTACCGCATAAAGAATGAACAATATATTTCACATCATTTATTGCAATTCTTACATAGGCCTACATAGGTACCCGTTATATAATATTGTATTATCTAATCACAACTCCTGTTGTATGCTTCCATATGGATAGGTCCTTAAGACCACTTCATCAGATTTTATTCGCCCAATTAGCCTACTACCTAGGTAAGAAAATTCATGACATTACATTATACTTGCTTGTATTTTTGGCTTGGAATCCTCATTTGGTGACCATTATTATCTATCTATTTGAGGCATAGGCCTAGGCCTATTTCCTGAAATAAGTCTTGCAATTGACGAGGATGGGTGTGAATGGGATATGCCGTGTGTGGGCCAGTCAGCTCTGCAGACTCGTTATCTTATGTTCATTTATGGAAGTATTTCAAGTAGGCCTAGGCCTAGCCCAATCAGGGAGAACATGTTAGTCCCTATTTATAGCCTCCTTTAGTAGGGTAGGCTGGTTAGGCCTATATTTTTTAATCCATAGGCCTAGCCTATGTTAAAATAGCCAACAATAGGGTACCTAGGTTAATAAGTCCCAGATATTGAAAGAAAAAGTGGTAAAAATTGAAGAGACCTCGGACAGCCTTTTAACTAGGCCTAGGCCTATAATTATTTTTTGTTAGGTTAGGTAAAAAGGCTGTCCAAGGTCTCTTCAATTTTTACCACTTTTTCTTTCAATATCTGGGACTTGTTAACCTAGGTACCCTATTGTTATCTATTTTAACATAGGCTAGGCCTATTGGATTAAAAAATATAGGCCTAGCCTACCCTACTAAAGTAGGCTATAAATAGGGACTAACATGTTCTCCCTGATTGGGCTAGGCCTAGGCCTACTTTAAATACTTCCATAAATGAACATATATAACTAGTCTGCAGAGCTGACAGGCCCACACACGGCAGATCCCATTCACACCCATCCTCGTCAATTGCAAGACTTATTTCAGGAAATATGCCTCAAATAGATAGATAATAATAGTCACCAAATGAGGATTTCAAGCCAAAAATGCAAGCAAGTATAATGGAATGTCGTGAATTTCCTTACCTGGGTAGTAATTGGGCGAATAAAATCTGATGAAACGATCTACAAGTTGTCAAGGCTGGCCGACATAGGCCTCAGGTGAAGGTGCCTGTACAACGGCTCCTGTCAAGTTCAACATCGTCATTGAAGATATATCGAAAGTCTTTGGAAATGTGCTAATTGTAACCCATATTAATATATATTAATAGTTTCGTACATTATGCAATTGATTTGCATTAAAGAATGTCTTCTGTAACCTTTAATTTACGAATTGAAACAATAATACAAATAATAAAATTCAATTAGGCTAGCAAACGAAGGGATCCGACGACCATCGAAGAGAAGGGTCGAAGGTCCTCTTCAGATTCTAATAATATTGGACGTAAACGGTCGCGGCGACCGTTTACGAAAGCATTCGCTTGGCCAAACAAATCCAAAGAATGTTTCTATACTACGAATTTTGAAAGGAAGGATACCTTCGAGGGAAGGGAACGTTTGGTACTGCGGGCCTTATAGCATTGAAGAGTCGTATTCTTAAAAACCCATACCTTCCTTTAACTTTCCTTTCCCTTCCAAGGAATTTTCTTTCCCTTCGGTATTCTTAAAGAATTCCTTGGAAGGAAATTTTTTCGGAAGTGTTGGTAGCTCTGTTCCACAGGCGAAGCTAGGCGCGCACCAGTTGGTATGCCTGAACTCCCTGAAGTAGTAAACAAACCTTGTCAAACAAACGTTTCCAAGGGTTGACTTGCATTATTGTTGCCCAAAATAATGATTTAGACCACAAATATTGTCTTCAAAGCATATTATGTTGACTTGCACAAACACAAGAATGAATTGTCAACATGATATTAATAAATACAGGATCCTAGGCCTACCTCTAAATCGCGCAAGTACACCAACAAGCCATATTTTGTTGTAGTATTTAGACCTAGCCTATAGGCTATTATCCAAGAATATAATTACATATAAACTGATATGGTAAGAAACAGGGATGGAGATAAATTAGATTAGCCGAATGTAGTGCGAATTAGTGTACCGTATATCAAGCATGAAAACTTTTCAATTACAAGGTCAAGTCTTCCATTTCTGACCAAAACAACAACTAGGCTATAGGAATCGCACAATAACCCACTATTGAGAAGTATTTACCTTCAAAGTTCAATACACATTATAGCCTGACATATTCTGGTGTGCTGAGTTCAAATACTAACTTGAACTTCTGTAGGCCTAGCCTATATATTATATAGGCCTAGGCTAGATTTGTTTTCTATTCAGCGAACAAAAAATAAAAGCTAGGCTATAATTATTTGATCTGGCCCAATTTGGTAAAAATTGCAATTCATGGCCCATAGTAGATTTACTATGCTATTGAAACTAGTTTTTGTTCAATGTTTATATTTAGCCTAGGCTACCGATATTTATTTATTAATTATCTAATTTGACCATTTTATATTTTTATACATTAGCCTATTTTGGGCAAGAATGTAGTTACCAGGTGTACCGGCAGTACCGCCCACCTTGTTTACACTATGCGGATGCCTTTGGATATAAAAATACATTAGCCTAACCAAACAACCTAACCTAACCTAACCTAACCTAGTATTCATGCAGTAATGACAGGGGGCAAATAGCAGAAAATATAGCGTCGAAATGGATGGGAACGTAAGTGCGAGCGCACAACATGACATCCTTCCCTATTTTGGTAAGGGTTGTGTTAGCGGGCGTACCGCCGGCTTTGTTTCCATATTAGAACACTCGCAGTTAAATTCACGTCTAATTTGACTGCTGTTATTTGCCCCTGGTAATATACTGTATATGATGATGACAATGTCATGGGGGGTGAGGGGACATAGCACCCCTCAAACCATTATTGTATCCCACGGCCAGGTGTTGGGTAAATTGTTTTGCCGGGGGATACAATAATGGTTTGAGTGGGGCTCACCCCCCCATCATCCCCATGACTTGTCATTATCATACATATTACCAGCAGGGGCAAATAACAGCAATGAAATTAGACGCGAATGTAACTGCGAGCGTGCGACTATAAACAAAGTGGACAGTACGCCCGCTAACACAACCCTTACCATTATTTGTTATTTGCCCTTCTGCAAACAATATATACTGTATATTGATGACAATAATTCCTGGGAAGGTGAGGCCCCCCATCAACCTAAGAAGCGGACATAATAGAAGTGAACTTAACGGTCATGGCCCAGAGCGTGCAAATCGACGCGGAAGGTTACTTGGATAATACTGAACCTTTAAATGAGATTCTTCCAATTTTTAAATTGAGTTTTGTTCTTGGGTAATCTGAATAAAAGATGAATCGCCAATAGTTATGATTTAGGCATCAATGAGTAGGTTATTCATCATATTAGCTATCCATTAGTATAGTTTTGAAGATTGGGTGATATTCTTATGTTCTTTACTCTCCCCTCAAAGGCTAGGCTATCATATAGTTTGGCAAAGGCTAGGTTATCATGTAGTTAGGCAAATATCTTTGTAAGGCCTCGCCCAATTTCTTACCGATTACTCACATACACCAGTGGCTTGCACTATTTGTTTCACTAACTGGCCTTCCTTGTGCAGCCCAATATAATGTGCAATTAGATCCGATGTCACGTTCTTTCGCTGACCCGTACACACTAAAAACTGACGGGGACTTGTCCACCACTGCCATACTGATCATAATAATGACTGATACCGATCTACCCATAACAGCTGCTGGAAGCACTGATGTTCCAACACTGTATGTACTGTATGTAATAATACCATAATTATTCCTAACCTTCAAGACTAGAGAATACTAAGGATGTAAAGTAAATTCAGACAGAAAATCCACAAATTTTATTTGAAACAGTGTGCGAGGGACTCTGGTGACTAGTGGGGTTTTCCTTACAAACATTGAGTAGGCTATATTTGACTATTATTGCTTTGCTGATTCAGTCCTTTCAATGCATTAATATTGTGCACAGTGTGACTACATTTTGACACATGTTAATGTAATAAGTTTGAAAATTCAGGTTTTGAGGCTTGCCAGGGATCAAGAACAATCCCAAGTTTTCAACAAAATCTCATACCATACTGTATACAGCCCAAAATAAGTAGCCACATTTTTTCATTAGCAATTTTGGGCCCTAATCTTATAAATTTTCTTGTAGCCTACCAGACTTTTAGCTACTACCAATGTTAGTAAGTTAGCCTATACACTCGGCATAATCAAACGCTGTATATTAGCATAGCCTAGGCCTATCTTAGGTTCTCAGGTTAAGTTATATTGTTTGGATATTTAAAGAAAGTAGAGGGATTAGGCTAGGATATACTTACACTTACACTTAGTTACACTTAGTTGTATTCCGTCCGTTAGTGACACAGTTGAGCTGGGGCTCCACTGCGACCAGGCAGCTCCCTTTCTTCCACTCTCCATTCCAGAAGTCGGTTGGAGTTGGTGCTGGGGTATCCTGGTGTTGGTGGCCGGTCCGGTATTTTGGCCAGCCACATGTCCAAGTGTTTCTTGAAGGTGTCTGGAGACACCCCGGTTATGTTCCTGAGAGGGGCTGGTATACAGTTGAACAGTCTGGTTCCATTGTATGTAAAGCTGTGATGGATCAGGGATTTGATTTTTTGTGTTGATCCCGGCGTAGTCCTCACATAGCACAGCCTCCCTCGCCTTTGGTGCTGAGTCTCTTGGATGTTTGGGTTTGGTACCTTTTTTTCCAAAATCTTCCAGACGTAGATGATGATGTATCTCTCCCTACGTCTTTGAAGTGAGTACAGCTGCAGCTCCTTAAGTCTCTCCCAGTAGTTAAAGTGTTGAAACCCATGGATTTTACTGGTGAATGTCCTCTGGGTGGCTTCAATTTCTGTTATTTCTCCTACTTTTTGGGGAGACCAGAGCTGGGAGCAGTACTCCAGTCGTGGTAGGACCAGTGACTTCCACAATGTTAGCATACACCTCTCATTTCTTGTGTGGAAGGTTCTCAGGATCCAGCCTGCTATTTGTTTTGCTGTTGTTGTGGCTTTGGTAATATGCTGGGAAAAAGTGGCGTCACTGCTCATATTTACTCCCAAGTCCTTCACTGTGTCCTTGGCGGTAATTTCTTGCTGTCCGCTTTTGTAGTTGGTGTCGTTTTGTAGTGCTCTCTTGTTCCCATACCTTAGAAGCTCGAACTTGTCTCCGTTTAGGGCCATGTTGTTTTCTTCTGCCCACTTCAGGATTTTGTCCAAGTCTTGTTGTAGTAGCTGAGCATCATGTTGTGAGGTGATTTTCTTCATGAGTCTGGTGTCGTCTGCAAACGATGTGGCTGTTGAGTGTTCCAGGTCCCTGTCGATGTCTCCTATCATGATGAGGAATAGGAGAGGTCCCAGTACTGATCCTTGTGGTACTCCGCTGATGACCCCACCTGCTTCTGATAGGCTTCCTTGAACCGTGACTCTTTGTTTTCTGTTGGTGATGAAGCTATGGAGCCATCTTCCAAGGTCTCCCCCTATTCCCAGTGATTTGAGTTTATGTAGAAGGATCCCATGGTCCACCTTGTCAAAAGCTTTGGCGAAATCTAGATATATGACGTCTACATTTTCTCCGTCTTGAATATCCTGTAGGATTTTGTCGTAGTGTGATAGTAGTTGTGAGAGGCAGGAGCGGCCTTTTCTAAAGCCATGTTGCCCCTCGTTGAACGCCTCATTATCTTCCAGGAAGCTGACCATCTTAGCTCTTATTGTTCTTTCTATGATTTTAATAAGGTGTGACGTCAGCACCACTGGTCTGTAATTTTTGGCTATGCCTTTACTACCCCCTTTGTGTATTGGTGTGACATTACCTTCTTTTAGGGATTGTGGTACATATCCAGTTTGGAGGGACTTGCTCCACAGCAGTTTTAGAGGCAGGGCTAGCTGATGTTTGCAGTTTTTTAGCAGTTGGGCATGAAAGCCGTCTGGTCCTGCTGCAGAGTTTGGTCCAATCTTGTCGATGGCTGCTATTATGTCCTCTGTTGATACTGTTACCGAGGAGAGTTGATGTGGTGTCTCTGGAGCGTTGCCAAAGAAAGTCGTTGCATTCTCGATTTTCTTGTCTTCATTTGGCGGGCTGAAGACACTTTCATACTGCTGTTTGAGTATCTTGGCCATTTCGGTTGGGTCACTCTCAAGTTCGCCCGTAGGTTTTGCAAGTGGTCCTATTGTTGTGGTGTTCCTGAGTCTCCTTTTTGCATATGCATAGAAGAATTTGCTATTTACTCGTATGTTTGCAACTGCTTGTAGTTCTTCGCGTGTTCTTTGCTCTTGGTGTGACTGGATGAGTTTACGTTCCACTTCATCAAGCTCTTCTTGTAGTTTGGTGATATTGTGCGCATAGCTGGTCTTCCTTTGCTTGGCTCTCAAGTACGTCCTTTTCTTCATTAGTATTTTTCTATCTCTGGGAATCTGCTTGATCTGCTTCCTGCTTGATTTGGGTGGTATGGTGTTTTTACAGGTCTCCAGGCATTGTTGCTGGAGGATACTGAGAGTTTCGTCGACGTTTTTATCTTCGAATAGTGCCCTCCAATCAGTTCCTGCCAGTTCTGCTCTCAGTCTGTCCCAGTCTATATCTTTGCTGTAGAAGTTGAGATCTTTCAGAGAGGTGCAGGGTATTTGGCTTGATTCCTGTTGACATCTTCTTGGTGGTGTGGCGGTTGGTGTGGGGGTTCTAACTTTGATGAGGCTGTGGTCGGACATTATAGTTTTTACAGTTTCATACGAGTGTACCAGGTCGAAGTTGTTGCCAAATAGTAAGTCCAGTGTGTTGTTGCCTCTTGTAGGTTCCTCGATGTATTGCTTCATGTATGCAGTGTCCATGATAGTCATTAGCTCCTTGGCTTGCTGTTTTTCCTCCCTGGTTCCTCCATCTATTTTCATGGTTGCCCAATTGATGATGGGCAGGTTGAAGTCTCCTGTGATGATGACATCTGTAGCGGGAGTTGGAAGATTTTGTAGGAGTGATTGTATTTTCTCTGTGACCTCCTTGAAAATTTCCCCTGTGGTGTTTGGAGGTCGATACAAAATTATGATGAGCATGTCGGTTTGTCTTATGTGTACTGCTAGTAGCTCTGTTGTGCCGTTTGAGAATGCAACTAAAGTTTCGGTATTTGCAGCCATATCCTCCCTTAGGTAGAGTGCTACTCCTCCGTGGCTTCTGTCCTCTCTGTCGGCTCTGAATAGAGTGAAATTATGGATATTGATCTCTGCATCCAAAATGTTTTCGTTCAGGTGTGTTTCTGTGAGGGCTAGAAAAATTGAGTTGTCTTCCTCTGCAATTTCTCCCAACATAGGGACTTTACATTGATTGTTTCGTGGGTAAAGTCCTCTGATGTTGCCCACAACAAAACTAGTTAGTGGTAGTTGCACCTTCCTCTGTGGTTCGTGTCTGGCCCCTCGGTTTGGGCTAGGAATCTCTCCATAATCACTTGAGACCGTGATACTGTAATGAAAGATTAGGGTAGCCTATAATTGTACTCTCAACCAATAGTATTGAATAGGCTAGTGTTTACAAATATGTTTTTCAAGGGATTTTGTTTTGATTAGGCTAATATGATGACAATATTCAAGCAGACACTGCGGCAATATTAGCACGCTCTATGCGTCAGATTTTACCACTTTTTTCTGAAATTATCCCTCTGCGAGTGGTTATTTGCCTCCTGCTGGCATTATATATGAATATGATGATGACAATTATGTCCAGGGGGGGGGGGGGGGGGGTTTGAACACCAAACACTGTAAAATTTAAAATAAACGCAGAGAGCGTGCAAACTGCTGCCTGTAGTCTCGTTGAACTGTAGTTAAGATACCCGGTAGCTACCGAATAATCTAAAAACACGCTCCCTGATAGTGTACAAGGCTATGAAAATCAGGGAAAATATTATAGTGAAAAGGTAACTCGGACTTTCTATAACATAAAGTAATAAAGGTAAGGATGTAGTATTCGAGGAATTTCGAGCTTATCGCCTGCCTAGTTTACACTACTCGCACGCTCGCGATCACGTTTCCGTCTATATTGACTGCCGTGGGATACAACATTAGGTTGAGGGCCCCCCTCACTCCCCCATGACTTATTGTCATCATCATTTATAGGCATTTTGCCAGCAGGGAGCAAATGACTTTAACAACATGTAATGGGGGGGGGGGGGGGGGTGAGGACCCCGTCAACCTATTATTGAATCCTGCGGAAGTCAAAATAGACTGGAACATGATCGCGAGCGTTCACTGCTGCCGCCGTTCCGCGTAGTGTAAACCAAGGCAGGCGCCATGTAGTATGTCCAAATACTACATCCTTCCCATAGGCCTAATAAATTCACAACATTTTAAATCCAGATAGCCTATCTGAGGTGAGCCAATTCTGACAAAATCTAACAAATGTTGGCTTGAACATTATGATGGGCTAGCCTAGAGGGACAGAGACTAGCCTAGGTTAGTTTATTCAGTGGGGATGTAGGCTAGGAAAAAAAATTAGGCCTACAATCCTGTATGAGTCATGAAATTCATAAGAAAAATAGATTAGCCTGGGCTAGGCTAGCTTACATGATGATGTAGCCTACTGTAGGCTAAGCCTAGGCCTAGCCTAACCCAATATGTGGTACTGGTAAGGTAGGCTAAATTAGTATATAAGATGATTGACCACTAGTAATGTTAGCCCACAAATTTATATTAATATTACAGTATATGCCTAGCTATTTTTAGTTATGTAAAGTATGGTATTACTGGGAATTGTTGATAGCGTATCTCTGGCAAGCCTCAAAACCTGATAATGTTGACACTTATTGCATTAACACGTGCCAAAATATATTCACACCGTGCACAAAATTGATGCTTTGAAAGGGCTACATCAGTAAACCAATGAAAATCAATAATAATCAAAATATGTATAAGATGAGGAATAGGCTATCAGCTGGCAGCCCGAAATTGCCCAAATCGTCCGCACTCGAATTCACGCCGAGCCTCCGAGATCAGTGGTCTTCTAAAACTTTTAATAACATTACTTTATTTTCAATATCATTTTCAATATCGTGCATTATATCATGTTAATAAAATTACATAGTGGTCAAATCCAATATTTAGTCACACTGACTCCAATTATATAAGAATGTTATGAACAAAATGACGAAGGGAAAACTGAAGACCTGCCTAGTGAGAGTCCTTCAAATTCCAATATTTTCCCCTGTTTAAGGGAAAGATTTTCCCTTCCCAAGGGAAAGGAAAGGGAAGGATTTTTTAAGAATACCAAATCGAAAGAAAATTCCTTCCTTTCATTTTCGAAGGGAAAGAATTGTTTAAGAATACGGCCGTATTCTTAAACAATTCTTTCCCTTCGAAAATGAAAGGAAGGAATTTTCTTTCGATTTGGTATTCTTAAAAAATCCTTCCCGTTCCTTTCCCTTGGGAAGGAAAAATCTTTCCCTTAACCCTTTCACGCACATATGACGCAGAGGTTGCCAGATTAGCAATAAGAAATAGTTATCTCACGCTTATAATTACCTCTCCAAAATTAGTTTTCTGCCCACAGCTAACTCAAAGACAATTGCAGAGGTTGAAGTAACTAAACTAAAGGTTTCTAAATACCCCTGATGGTAACAAAGGCTTTAAAGTATCCCTAATAGGCTCAAAATCGCGTCATATGTCGGAGAGGGTTAAACAGGGGAAAATATTGGAATTTGAAGGTCTATCACAAGTCTGCTCTTCGATTTTCCCTTCGTCATTTTGTTCAATACATTCTTATATAATTGGAGTCAGTGTGACTAAATATTGGATTTGACCACTATGTAATTTTATTAACATGATATAATGCACGATATTGAAAATGATATTGAAAATAAAGTAATGTTATTATAAGTTTTAGAAGACCACTGATCTCGGAGGCTCTGCGTGAATTCGCGTGCGGACGATTCGGGCAATTTCGGGCTGCCAGCTGATAGCCTATTCCTCATCTTATACATATTTTGATTAGCCTAGGCCTATTATTGATTTTCATTGGTTTACTGATGTAGCCCTTTCAAAGCATCAATTTTGTGCACGGTGTGAATATATTTTGGCACGTGTTAATGCAATAAGTGTCAACATTACCAGGTTTTGAGGCTTGCCAGAGATACGCTATCAACAATTCCCAGTTACCAGTAATACCATACTTTACATAACTAAAAATAGCTAGGCATATACTGTAATATTAATATAAATTTGTGGGCTAACATTACTAGTGGTCAATCATCTTATATACTAATTTAGCCTACCTTACCAGTACCACATATTGGGTTAGGCTAGGTGGCTAGGCCTAGGCTTAGCCTACAGCCTACAGTAGGCTACATCATCATGTAAGCTAGCCTAGCCCAGGCTAATCTATTTTTCTTATTAATTTCATGACTCATACAGGATTGTAGGCCTATTTTTTTTTTTCTTAGGCTACATCCCCACTGAATAAACTAACCTAGGCTAGTCTCTGTCCCTCTAGGCTAGCCGATCATAATGTTCAAGCCAACATTTGTTAGATTTTGTCAGAATTGGCTCACCTCAGATAGGCTATCTGGATTTTAAAATGTGAATTTATTAGGCCTATGGGAAGGATGTAGTATTTGGACATACTATATGGCGCCTGCCTTGGTTTACACTACGCGGAACGGCGGCAGCAGTGAACGCTCGCGATCATGTTCCAGTCTATTTTGACTTCCGCAGGATTCAATAATAGGTTGACAGGGTCCTCAACCCCCCCCATTACATGTTGTTATCATCATAATAATCACTCGCAGAGGGATGATTTCAGAAAAAAGTGGCAAAATCTGACGCATAGAGCGTGCTAATATTGCCGCAGTGTCTGCTTGAATATTGTCATCATATTAGTCTAATCAAAACAAAATCCCTTGAAAAACATATTTGTAAACACTAGCCTATTCAATACTATTGGTTGTGAGTACAATTATAGGCTACCCTAATTTTTCATTACAGTATATCCTAGCCTAATCCCTCTACTTTCTTTAAATATCCAAACAATATAACTTAACCTGAGAACCTAAGATAGGCCTAGGCTATGCTAATATACAGCGTTTGATTATGCCGAGTGTATAGGCTAACTTACTAACATTGGTAGTAGCTAAGAGTGGTAGGCTAAAAGAAAATTTATAAGATTAGAGCCCAAAATTGCTAATGAAAAAATGTGGCTACTTATTTTGGGCTGTATACAGTATGGTATGAGATTTTGTTGAAAACTTGGGATTGTTCTTGATCCCTGGCAAGCCTCAAAACCTGAATTTTCAAACTTATTACATTAACATGTGTCAAAATGTAGTCACACTGTGCACAATATTAATGCATTGAAAGGACTGAATCAGCAAAGCAATAATAGTCAATATAGCCTACTCAATGTTTGTAAGGAAAACCCCACTAGTCACCAGAGTCCCCCGCACACTGTTTCAAATAAAATTTGTGGATTTTCTGTCTGAATTTACTTTACATCCTTAGTATTCTCTAGTCTTGAAGGTTAGGAATAATTATGGTATTATTACATACAGTACATACAGTGTTGGAACATCAGTGCTTCCAGCATCTGCGGTGGGTGGATCGGTATCAGTCATTATTATGATCAGTATGGCAGTGGTGGACAAGTCCCCGTCAGTTTTTAGTGTGTACGGGTCAGCGAAAGAACGTGACACCGGATCTAATTGCACATTATATTGGGCTGCACAAGGAAGGCCAGTTAGTGAAACAAATAGTGCAAGCCACTGGTGTATGTGAGTAATCGGTAAGAAATTGGGCGAGGCCTTACAAAGATATTTGCCTAACTACATGATAACCTAGCCTTTGCCAAACTATATGATAGCCTAGCCTTTGAGGGGATAGTAAAGAACATAAGAATATCACCCAATCTTCAAAACTATACTAATGGATAGCTAATTTGATGAATAACCTACTCATTGATGCCTAAATCATAACTATTGGTGATTCATCTTTTATTCAGATTACCCAAGAACAAAACTCAATTTAAAAATTGGAAGAATCTTATTTAAAGGTTCAGTATTATCCAAGCAACCTTCCGCGTCGATTTGCACGCTCTGGGCCATGACCGTTAAGTTCACTTCTATTATGTCCGCTTCTTAGGTTGAGGGGGGCCTCACCTTCCCAGGAATTATTGTCATCAATATACAGTATATATTGTTTGCAGAAGGGCAAATAACAAATAATGGTAAGGGTTGTGTTAGCGGGCGTACTGTCCACTTTGTTTACAGTCGCACGCTCGCAGTTACATTCGCGTCTAATTTCATTGCTGTTATTTGCCCCTGCTGGTAATATGTATGATAATGACAACAAGTCATGGGGATGATGGGAGGTGCGCCCCCTCAAACCATTATTGTATCCCACGGCAAAACAATTTACCCAACACCTGGCCGTGGGATACAATAATGGTTTGAGGGGTGCTATGTCCCCTCACCCCCCATGACATTGTCATCATCATATACAGTATATTACCAGGGGCAAATAACAGCAGTTAAATTAGACGTGAATTTAACTGCGAGTGTGCTAATATGGAAACAAAGCAGGTGGTACGCCCGCTAACACAACCCTTACCAAAATAGGGAAGGATGTCATGTTGTGCGCTCGCACTTACGTTCCCATCCATTTTGACGCTATATTTTCTGCTATTTGCCCCCTGTCATTACTGCATGAATACTAGGTTAGGTTAGGTTAGGTTGTTTGGTTAGGCTAATGTATTTTTATATCCAAAGGCATCCGCATAGTGTAAACAAGGTGGGCGGTACTGCCGGTACACCCGGTAACTACATTCTTGCCCAAAATAATTTATAAAAATAAAAAACGGTCAAATTAGATAATTAATAAATAAATATCGGTAGCCTAAATATAAACATTGAAAAAACTAGTTTCAATAGCATAGTAAATCTACTATGGGCCATGAATTGCAATTTTTACCAAATTGGGCCAGATCAAATATAGCCTAGCTTTTATTTTTTGTTCGCTGAATAGAAAACAAATCTAGCCTAGGCCTATATAATATATAGGCTAGGCCTACAGAAGTTCAAGTTAGTATTTGAACTCAGCACACCAGAATATGTCAGGCTATAATGTGTATTGAACTTTGAAGGTAAATACTTCTCAATAGTGGGTTATTGTGCGATTCCTATAGCTTAGTTGTTAAGTTTTGGTCAAATGGAAGACTTGACCTTGTAATTGAAAAGTGCTCATGCTTGATATACGGTACACTAATTCGCACTACATTCGGCTAATCTAATTTATCTCCATCCCTGTTTCTTATCATATCAGTTTATATGTAATTATATTCTTGGATAATAGCCTATAGGCTAGGTCTAAATACTACAACAGAATATGGCTTGTTGGTGTACATGCGCGATTTAGAGCTAGGATCCTGTATTTATTAATATCATGTTGACAATTCATTCTTGTGTTTGTGCAAGTCAACATAATATGCTTTGAAGACAATATTTGTGGTCTAAATCATGTTTTGGGCAACAATAATGCAAGTCAACCCTTCTTCTTCTTCTTGATATTTATATGTGCAGTTTGCTCGGAGTATTTCAGATATCCAGATTACTGCACAGGCATAGAGTTGCTTGCTGAGGGGAAGGGAAGTTTGTTAGTTGAAAGGGATCTACAGATAGGATGTCTAAATAGTGAGTACAAGTATTGTACCCTACATAGTTTTAACTATAGGTCAAGGTCATTAAGGACTAGAAAGTGTTTTGAGGGTAAGTAAATAGGTAAGATGAGGATTGGTTATTAAGGTCTAATAGGAGGTAAGTCGTTATGTCAAGTCATGTTCGGGTTTTGTAGGGTTGGCAGAGGTCTAGTACAGTACAGTACAGTACCAGTATGGGTGGTACCGTACTGTATTGGTTAGGGGTAGGTTTTCTGTGTGTTGGGAGTTGTTTTGTCGTTGATGTTATTAGATGTCTGAAGTTTTATTTGTGCCTCTTATGTATGTTCCTAGAGCTGAGGCAATTGCATGTTTGCCTTGTTGGTCAATATCTCCTCCTCCTAGAATATGTTGTAGATTGAAGGTCCCTCCGTGTTGTGCCACTGTTCTTCTCAGGTGGGTGCGAGCGCTGTAATGCCTATGGCAATGAAGTAGATAGTGTTCCACTGTTTCTGGGGTGAGGCAGTAGGGGCAGTTCTCGTCTTCTTCTAGTCCCATTCTGTGCATGTGCTCCGCTAGTCTTGTGTGTCCTGTCCGTAGGCGGAATGTAGCTGTATTTAGAGTTTTATTCTTGTATTTTGTATGTTTCCATATGGACCATTCGGGTTTTATATTTCCGTATCTTGTGCCAGTGATGGTGACTTTCCATTCACCCTTGAAGTCTTGGAGGATGTCTTCTTTTAGGATGTTGGCTCTGTCTATTGTAGTGTAGGGGAGGGGTGTAATTCTTCTGAGGGAGTGCATGCCCCTGGCCAGTTCATCGACTATTTCATTGTGGAGTATGTCTATATGGCCAGGTACCCACTGGAAGCTCATAGTATAACCTTGTAGGGGGAGGTTAGTGAGTAGTTGGAGCATGGGGTATACGAGTTCCTTACTTTGTGTTGTGTTGTATGTAATGGCCTGGATAGCGCTCTTGGAGTCGCAGCATATTGTGTATGGGCCTGGTGGAAGGGTACTGATGATTTCTAGTGCTTGATTGAGTCCGTACAGCTCTGCAGTGAACACTGATGTTTGTTTGGGGAGCTTCCATCCCACGATTAGATGAAATTTTGGGATCCATAGTGCTGCTGACGTGGATGTGGTGTTTCCGTTTTTGATGAGTGATCCGTCTGTGTATATGTGAGTGGAATTTTTATGCTGAGTATTCAGGATTTCTAGGAATTCCTGTTTTAATGGGGATGGGTTGTCCTTCTTAGTTTTTAAGGTTATGAGATCTGTGTGAGTTTTAGGAGGGGTATATTCCCATGGTGGGACTGGAGGTACCATGGGTTGCGTTTGGCAGCCCAGAAAAATACGGGCCTTCCTGTGTATGATCTGGCCTATTCTTTCTCGGAAAGGTGATTTGCGGGTCCGGTTCTCCTGAGGTCGTATTGGTATGTTGCGGAGAGATGCTGAAAAAGGATGGGAGGGGGGGGGGCGTTATATGTTTTTGAGAAGTATGAAGAGCACTGTAAGTCTCTTCTGGTGGTTAGGGGGATTAGGTTAGTTTCACACTGGAGGCTGGCTATTGGTGATGATTTGAGACCTCCTGTTATGATTCTCATAGCAGTATTTTGAATCACCTCCAGCTTGTGAAGGTGTACTGGTGCGGCTGAGGTGTAGGCCTGGGCACAATAGTCTAGTTTGCTCCTTATGTATGCTATGTAGAAGGTTCGTAAGGAGGTAGCATCGGCACCCCAGGTTGTTCCAGTAAGTGCTCTCATGATATTGAGTCTTTGATTGGTGCATTGTGTAAGGTATTCGATGTGGTTTTTCCATGTGAGGAGTGGGGCATCAAAAATTACTCCCAGATATTTATGAGTAAGTGTTTGTTGTAGATCTTCTCCATTGAGTGTGAGTCGTAGGGGTCTTACATTTTTCTTTCTGGTAAAGATTTGATATACTGTCTTTGTTGGGTTGATGGTTAGTTTTGCTTTGTTAATCCAACATCCTAAGGTGTTGAGTGCGTCCTGGATTTGCTGTTCCGCTATTTGAGGTTTGTGATCCGAGGCATATAATGTTATGTCATCGGCATATTGCATTATCTTGGCGGGTGCTACTGTTGGCGTGTCGGATAGGTATGCTGTGAAAAGGGGGGGGGGGGGGGGGGCTTAGTGAGGAGCCCTGAGCTAATCCTTTATTGTGTTTGATAGGATTTGACATTTGGCCTTGGATGTACACTTGGCTTGTTCTGTTAAATAGAAATGCTTGTAGCCATTGTAGCAAGTTCCCTTGTACACCAAGGCCGGCTAGTTTGGAGAGGAAGAGGTCGTGGGGAACTGTGTCAAAGGCTGATGACAGATCTAAATATACAACAATGCATGTCTTTTGGTTTGAGAGTGAAGAAAGGATTGCTTGTTCTAGGTTAAGCACCTGGTCTACTGTTGAGCAGGTGGTTCTGAAGCCAGCCTGTATTGGTGGGATTATATTGTTTCTTTCTAGATGCCAAACTAGCCTCGTGTTTACCATTCTTTCGGCTAGCTTGCTCAAGGTTGGTAGGAGGGTAATAGGTCGGTATGATGGGGAGAGGGATGGGTCTTTTCCTGGTTTGAGGAAGGGGATGATGATGCCCTTCTGCCATGAGTGAGGGAGCTTGCCCTGTTTCCAGGTTGTGTTAATAAGGTTGAGTAGTTGAGGGTGTGATGTTGAGGGCAGGTATTTTACGAGTTCATACGGTATGCGATCTTCCCCCGCTGCTTTGCCTGTAGGAAGGTGGGTTATTGCCGTTTCCAACTCAAAATGGGTGAAGGCTTGATTCATTTGATTGGGCCGTTTTGCGGCTGTAAAGATTTCGTTGTTAATTCTAGCGGTTTCTTCTGGGTCTGCAGGGGGTTCTTGTTGCTGTTTTGACTGTATATGGTTGGCTATTGCGTCTGCTCTGTCTTTTGGTAATAGACACATTTGTCCGTCTATTATAAAGGGATATGTTGGGAATGATGGACGGCCTTTAATGTTTCGGAATCTGTTCCAGACTTCTTTTAGTGGTGTTTCATGAGTTATTTCGCTGCAGTATTTCCTCCAGCAAGAGGTGCATGTTGACTGAGTGGTTTTCTTGGCATAAGCAGTTTTTTTTTTTACCTGGATCCAGTTCTGTAGCGATTTTGATCTCCTTTGTTTCTGAATCGCTCTTCTGCGAGTAGCTACCGCTTTGGAACACTTCATTCCACCATGGCCTTAAAATTTTGTTGGAGGGTTGACCTGATGTGCATTTAAAATGTTGTTTGGCTGCATTGTTTATTGATTCGGTCAGATTGTTGTGCATATTGTTGGGATCTGTGGAGCTGGTTTCTGGGATTGTAACTGAATTTTGCCAACATTTCCAGTTGAATTTGGAAGGGATGCGCCATTTGGGTAGTGCTACTGGGTAAATTGGAGGGGTGAAATTTTTAAATACTACGTGTAGGGGGCGGTGGTCTGTACCTAGGTCAGGTCCTACTTTGGATGTTATGTCCGCAGATAGTATTCCTGATCCAAAGCAGATGTCAATCGTAGACGTGTAATTTGTTTGTAGGTTGAAATATGTTGGGGAAAAGGGTTCTGATAACAGGCTATAGTTGGTATTTTGCATGTAGTTATAAATGTTGTTTCCGGCAGTGTTGGGTGTCCCTCTGCTCCAAGATAGATGGTTGGCATTTAGGTCACCTATCACCATGAATGGCGAGGTGACTTGTTGGATGTAGTGATCTAATTCTTGATGTGATATCGGACCGCCAGGATTATATGTGCCAATGATGGATAATTGAGTATTCTGATATGGTAGTGAAATTGCAAGGATTTCTAATGTACCATTGGGAAATGGCCTGAGTTTAATTTCTTTAATAGGAAGCTCTTGTTTCATTAAAAATAATATTCCTCCACCTGGTCTTCCAAGCCTGTCTTTCCTCAGAGTTATATAAGGTTTTAAGTTGGGTTGGTATTTTTCTTTTAGCCAGGTCTCTGTTATTATAGCTATGTGTGGGGATTTATAATTAAGGTAGTTTTTTAACTCTGATAATGATGTCTTAAGGCATTTTGCATTCCAGGTCATTACTTGTAATGGAGCCATTATTGTGGTCGTTTCTTAGTGGAGTTCCTAGAGGGTCTTCCACGGTTATCCGTCAGCTGCGATGGTGGGTGTTGTTTTTGGGTATTGTTTGTGTGGTTTTGTGGTTTTCTTGTGTTGTGTGCTTCTTGTGTAGTTTCTGCAATGTTAGTTGGAGCTTGGGTGATGGGAGGGGTTTGTTGATCTTCACCATGTGTTTCCCTTTTTTCTGGTTGTTCGTTGGGTTCATCGTTGCCATGATTATTCAGATTTTCGGAAACGTTATCCGTATCGGGTTCTGTCTGTGTCGGACCTGTCGGTGGTTGGCTTTGTTCTGCTTCTGCTGGTGTAAGTCTATTTCCAAGCTGGCAGTGGGAGGTGTTATCTGAACCGTTGCCTGTATCAGACTCCCCTTCTTGCTGTAGTGGTTGTAGGGTAGATTGTAGGCAGTGGGAGGTGTTATCTGAACCGTTGCCGGTATCAGACTCCCTTGCTGGCGGGGGTAGTTGTAGGGTAGATTGTAGAGGTGTCTTATCTGGGATTGCCTGTACATTTGTGGAAGGTGGAGTTGTAAGTTGTAACTGTAGGGACATTTTGTGGTGGGGTGGTTGATATTGGGGGAGTCACAGGTGTGGGTGCTGGAGTTGGTAAGGTTTGGGTTGTGATTGGAAGTGGTTGTTGTGGATGTGTTGATGTGTCTTTGTTGTTGTGGGACGAGTTTTTGGCTTTAATGTTTTTCTGAATGTTATTGACAACTGTGATTATTATGTTTAACTGTTCTTCTGTTGTTAGTGTTGCGATCATACTCAATATTTTACGTTCTTTGTCCTCTTCTGGCTGTGTATTAGTCTTTGTGGTTGGTTGTGTGCTAGTAGGCAAACTGGCCCTACTGGGTTGGGGGTTGTGGCCAGTAGAAGTGGATGGGGTGGTTTCTGTTACCGGTACTAGCCTAGCCCTATGTGGGTTTTGAAACCAAGGGTTTATTGGGGTGTGCCTGGTTTGTTGTTGATTTAGTTGGGGGTTGGGCTTACTAATAATTATTTGAGTAGGCCTATGTGTTTGTTTTGAAGTGCTGTCTAGATTTTCATTATTTGGTTTTGTTGTGGTACCAGTATAACTTAGGTTTTTCCAGTTTCTAGCTTGTAGGAAAGCTGGACATTTATTAAATGTGGATGGATGGTCTCCTCCACAGTTGGGACATTTGAAATCTGTGCTGTCACAGTCTTTGGTAAAATGTGATTGGGCACATCTAGCACATCGGACTGACTTGGCCGTACAGTTCCTCGTGATGTGTCCCAATCTTTTGCACTTGCGGCAGTGGATGGGAGGTGGAATGTATGGGGTAACTGTTCTAACTAGTCTCCATATTTTTATTATTTCGGGAAGTGGTGAGCGGGAGGTTAATAATATTCTGGTGGACTCCTCTAGGTGTCCATTTGTTTTGGTCTTGAATCTATGTACTTCTACTATGTCTTTGCCTAGGGGTGTATCGGCTAGGTTTGTCTCTACCTCCTCCACGGTCACGTATGTGGGAATGTGGATTATGCCAGAGTAGTATCTAGTGCTATCTTTGGGAAGAGTGACTGAGAGTTCCCAGTTTCCTATCTTATTTGTCTGAAGGGCATTTTCAATCGTTTGGGTGTTAAGGTTTGGGCTTTCTGTATCTATGTCTACTGCTAGGATACCTTTGGCTTTGTTGAATCTCAAGTCCCTCACTTTTATTTGTAGTTGGTTCTCTAGTGTTTTACAGAAGTCCAGATATCTTGTTTCCTTAGCAAAAAAGCTGTTAGGATCTGTTGGATGGACTAGAATGGTTTGTACAGGGCATGGCTACTCACTCGGGTTGTTTGGGTTGGGGTTAGGGCCTACCGGTACATTCTGGGCGCTTTGTTGTTGTCCAAGCTGCCTACGTGATTTTGAACTTTTGTGGTTCGTTCGTGAATGATAGGCGCTGTCTTGCCATTCATCATCTTCTGTAGGGCTGTCAGTTCCGTCTGGGTCAGTCATGGAATGTCTAGGTCTGTCACAGGTAGATAGAGGGGGGTTAGTATATAGAGCCTCTGAAGCGTCGTCTCTAGCCGCCGCCATCTTGAAGACTCCCTTGGAAACGTTTGTTTGACAAGGTTTGTTTACTACTTCAGGGAGTTCAGGCATACCAACTGGTACGCGCCTAGCTTCGCCTGTGGAACAGAGCTACCAACACTTCCGAAAAAATTTCCTTCCAAGGAATTCTTTAAGAATACCGAAGGGAAAGAAAATTCCTTGGAAGGGAAAGGAAAGTTAAAGGAAGGTATGGGTTTTTAAGAATACGACTCTTCAATGCTATATGAAAGCACTTGAAGTCTAGTCCTACAGCAAACAGACCTGGAAGCTTCTGCAGACTAAATTTGTAAATTTTTCGATAGAAAATGTCTCCGGCGAAGCCGTATTTCTCCATACAATGATGGCTCGCTATCGCTCGCCAGAAACAAAATCGACACCTGGATGGGCATAAACGTCTTAAAACAGTAGGCTGAATGGGGCCGAATGGATACAAGCCAGAGAAAGAGAGAAAAAAGGCAGGTGACCCCCCTTAAGTATATCGAAAAATTCCTTGTTCAGACATTCACTTGACCCTCGGCTGTAGTAACACGAGTATAATAGTATTAAAGGGCAGATGGGGCGTTTTTCTGGTCACCCTTCTTCCTCATGTTTTAGCCCCATTAGTTTTCAAGTTTTAAGACGTTTGACCCATTAGTTTGGTAATTTTAAGATCATTCGACCCATTTCTTTGTCAATATTAAGACTTTTCGTGGCATTTAGGTGTCTATTTTTCCTGGCGAGCGATAGCGAGCCTGTAATTTAAGAGGAACCGGCCTTCGGGCGGGACATTTATATACCGATAAATGTAAAAATTTATCATGAATGGGGGTCTTGGAAGGATGTTTGGCTAAGTTTGATTGAGGTCTAGGGAGGAAACTTTAAAACAAAAAATACTAAAAGGATACATAAATGAGCAAATAAATACGCCGGTACTGGTACCGCCCATTTAACATTATTTTGGCTACTATTAGACGATTATATTAAGCTTAACCCTTTACTAGCGGCGCGCAACATAAGTCGAGTTAAAGAAACTGGCAAAAAACGGGTGAAAAATGGGTGAAAATCCGAGTGAAAATGGGTGGAACAGTAATAAACCATACGTCCGACATCTGTGGCCTCCCGACCCACACTAACTCCAGTTCCCCCACCGCACGGGAGGATGACAGTGTGACCAATAGTTCGCGAAAAGTGAACAATGTAGCAAAATCCGCTAAACTTCCATCTTTGAGGTAACACTGTCAGGGCTCCACGAGTGCTACGTAGCTGTATGTGGTGTCATTGTGTAGCGATTTCCGCCTAGTTTTCGGCACAATACAGTTCCTTTCATGCTGATGGTTGATATAGCAGTCAGAATGGCCTGAAAAGGCCCAAAATGGCCACAGACCCCCCGCTAGACAAGGGACTCATACGTAATGCTGGAGTCATGTCGAGGATTAACATGGCTGGTTGAATATAAACTACAGTCTGGCCTGCCAATACGCGAGCTTTTAATACGCGATTCACCTTATACACGAGGAGGGGGTCGAATCATACCCAAAACTTTCAAAACGCGTGATGTACCTTTAAAACGCGAATCCGGGGCCGATATAAGGGCAATTCCGGGGAGTTCAGCTAATACGTGAGGCCCCACACCATTCCGCGCATCCATCTGCGCAGGGACGCCAGGGCAGGGCATTGTGGGATACGCCAGTCTACCCTCAGTCCTCGCTCGCGCAACAGCAGTCCGACTCGTGTGCAGTGATATAGTTTTTTGCCCCCATCATCATGCCCCCTCGCAAGAACAAACTTATCACCCACCAGATGAAGCTGGAGGTCATCAAAAGAAAAGGAAAAGGAGAAGGAAACTCAGCCATCGGTCGAGCAATGGGTTTAGCGGAATCGACAGTTAGAACAATCTGGGCTAACCGAGAAAAGATCAACATCATCGTGAAGTCCTATGGTGCTGCCATGATGGACCAACGTTGCAGGAGCAACAATCCAGCTATGGTGGTCATGGAGCGATACCTGGCAGCATTCCTAGCCCGCAAACACCGTGAGCAAGTCCCGGTGGATAAGGCCTATATCAAACAGCAGGCTAAACTCTTCTACACCACCGCAAGTGCTAGGACAAAGTCTGGCCAGAATTTTAATTTTAAGGCATCCAACGGTTGGCTCCATGGCTTCATGAAACGGAAGGACCTAAGGAACATCAAGGTGTCCGGAGAACGTGGGTCTGCAGATGTGGTGGCAGCCGACACATTTCCTGGGGTGTTGAAGACCATAATCGAGGATGGTGGCTACACAAAGGATCAGATTTATAATGTGGATGAAAGTGGCTTGCAATACAAGTGTATGCCAAAATCTACATATCTTGCCAAATCTGTGAAACAGGCAAAGGGCCGCAAGATAGACAAGTCAAGGTTCACTGTCATGTTTACTGTGAACCTTTCCGGCAGCCACAAGATGCGGCCTGTAGTGGTGCACACAGCTGCCCACCCTCGATGTTACAAGAACCTGCGCGACATGAATGACACTGGAACTTATTGGTACAAGAGCGCTAATGGGTGGATGACTAGTGCCATTATGTCTGACTGGCTTGTCAAGCAATTTGTTCCTGACGCCCGCCTCAAATGCCAACAACTAGGCCTACCTTTCAAGGCCCTGTTATTGATGGACAACGCCCCTTGCCACCCACACTATTTAGAGACTCTACATCCCGACGTACAGATTGTTTTCATGCCACCAAAAACAACATCTCTCATACAGCCACTGGACCAAGAAGTCATATCGAATGTGAAGCTCTTTTACCAGACACGACTCTACAATTATCTACGCCAGAAGACAGAGAGCAATGAAGAGATTTTGGCTATGCAGCAGGAGTTCGCATCATCGTCTGATGAGGAACAGGCACCCCAGGCAGAGGCACCCCAGGCAGCGGCACCCCAGGCAGCGGCACCCCAGGCAGCGGCAGCAGAGGCACCCCAGGCAGCGGCAGCAGAGGCACCCCAGGCAGCGGCACCCCAGGCACCACAGGCAGAGGCAGAGATGACCGTGACACACTTCTGGCGTGTTTTTACCATCAAATACGCAATCGACTTCCTTCTTCTAGCATGGGCTGATATAAATGATGCCACAATTAATCATGCCTGGCGAGCACTTACTCCTCATTTATGTGCTCCCAAGGCCAACAAAGTCCAGTCAGTCACCGAGGCAGAGGCAGAGGCAGTTCAAGCGGCCCGCGCAGTGGCTGGTTTCGGGGCAGTGACAGCCGAGGAGATTCGTGAGGTTATTGAGGCAGGTGAACAACAGACTCAAGGTGACACAATTGAGCAGATTGATGCCGAAGATCAAGCACATCAAGCACGACAACCGAACAACGACGTTGAACCAGCCCCTGCACCTGCTAACATGGATCTGTCTGTAGGTAAACTGAGCGAAATCTTGGCTTTAGTTGACCAACTCAAGGAAGGATTTCGCTCGGTGGAGCAGTGCCCTGTGAGAACACATGAAGTCCTGCTGGCCGTTGACAGTGCTTTCCGCTTTTATTCTGACAAACATCATCAGGAAGTCAACAAGAGGAGACAAACTTTAATGACAAGATTCCTTGCCCGCCAAGAACCTCGACAAGAAGATGATGACGAACCCCAACCTTCGACCTCGGCAGGCTCGGCTGCTCAGGTTGACATGCCCGACGATGATTTTGGTGGCTTCATGAGGGAGGTTCAGGTGGAACAAAGGCGCCTGGCCCTCAACAGAGTGCTAGATGCCAGGGATAGTTCGTCGGACGATGATGATGCCGGGGCCGGGGCCGGGGCCGGGGCTGGGGCCGGGGCCGGGGCACATTAGCTGAACTCGCCCTGCCTCGGAGGGGGCCTGCCTCGGAGCCCCCACCCTTCATATCTACAGTTACTGTTAATTTTAAGGTGAGTTTATTATTATTGTTATATTTTCTTATGATTTGGATGTTTATGTATACATATATGTACCTTTTGTGGCAATTGACGGAGATAAATAGGCCTAAAGTAGACAACTTGGAGTCAGTGCCGCCCATATCCATTTATTCCCATATAATACTCTATTGCTAATACGCGAATTTTCATTCCGCGCCCTCGCGTGTCGCCCATATTCTCGCGTATTGGCAGGCCAGACTGTACACTAATACTCGGCTTGATAGGTTCGGGGGTCAATGGCTCAACAAATACCCAAGTTGGCCCTATCAGATAAGCCAGGTGGTTAACCCCTTCTGTACCGGCGATGTCTTTGTAGTTTTATTCTAGCTATATTTAGACGAGTTTGTGCAGTTTCAGAAGGGTCTGTGGTCGTATAATGGGTTAAGTGAGATAGTTCGAAGCTTGTTAATTGCTGGAGGCCCTTTTTAACCCTTTACTAGGGGTAGTGCTTGGTTTTTGGTAATTATATTTATTTATTTATATATTTTTGAGTTTCCTGGCTAGACCTCCATCAAGCTAAAAAAACACCCCCTAGACCCCCTTTCAATATTAATGTGTACATATTTCGGTAGAACATTTTCCCGGCCAAAGGCCGGCTCCTCCTTAAATTGAAGGCTCGCTATTGCTCACTAACATAATATCGACACCTAAATGGCACTAAAGTTTGACAAATAAATGGGGTGAAAGGTCTTAAAATCGACAAAATGATGAGGAAAACATCTTCAAATCTGAAAACTAATGGAGCTAAACATGAGGGAGAAGGGGGCCAGAACAGTGACCCATCCCCCCTTAAGTAACTGGTATATGTCATAGTGAGCATCGGGAAAGCCAACCCAAAACTCTGATTCAATTCCCATGTAATAATAGGACGCTTCATCCCATTTAGGTGTCAATTTTTTTTTTCGGGGCGAGCGATAGTGAGCCTGTAATAACTCAGAAATTTACCTTCGGCCGTGACACGTTTCTAATGAAAAATATACAAATTTAGTTTGTAGGTGATCTCGGTGGTCATATTATTGTTTGAAGTAAGTCTTGAAAGCCTTTTTTGTTCGCCTTAGGGGGCAAATTAAAACACATTACTCGAAACTGGCAAATGCAAACAAGATCGTCAATAATAAATAAGGGGAGATAGGCTTATTTATTTGCTCATTTATGTATATTTATATAATTTTTCTAGTTTCCTCCCTAGACCTCCATCAAATTAAACAAAAAACGTCGATCAGATCCCCCCTTCTAGATTAATTTGTAAATTTTTAGGTAGACAAATGTACCGGCCGAAGGCCGGTTCTTCCAACATTACAGGCTCACTATCGTTCGCCAGGGAAAAAATCGACACCTAAATAGCACGAATGGTCTAAATATTGACGTAGAAATGGGGTGAAATGTCTTAAAATCAAGTAAATAATGGGGCAAACATTTAACATCTGAAAACTAATGGGGCTAAGCATGAGGGAGAAAGTGGTTCAGAAAACCGGCCCATGTCCCCTTAAACAAAATATAATAACCCCCAAGACGACGGACCAGACAGTGTTAACCCTTTCTGTACCGGCGACGTCTTTTTTTAATTTATTCTGGCTACTATTAGACGATTTTATTCAGTTTAAAAGGGCTTCCAGCAATTAACAGGCTTCGAACTATCTCAATTAACAGGCTTCGAACTATCTCAATTAACAGTCTTCGAACTATCTCAATTAACAGGCTTCGAACTATCTCACTTAACCCATTTTACTACCACAGATCCTTATTGAACTGCACACAATCGTCTAAATGCAGTCAGAATAAAAGAAAAGGACGTCGCCGGTACTGAAGGGGTTAATATAATCGGAACAATGATTATCAAATACCTTTATCTAATCACAATCTTCCTCAAGTAGTTAGTTGTGATTTGTGGGGGTCATATCACTTAAGGGGGTAGTGCTTGGTTTTTGGTCTAACTACAGTATTTATTTATTGATTTATTTATTAGTTTCCTCGCTAGATCTCCATCAAGTTTAAAATAGCACCCCTTAGACCCCCTTTCAAGATAATTTTGTACAATTTTCGGTAGAAAAATGTACCGGCCGAAGGCCGGTTCCTTCTAAAGTTACAGGCTCGCTATCGCTCGCCAGGAAAAATCGACACCTAAATGTCACGAAAGGTCTTAAAATCGACAAAGTAATGGAACGAACGTCTTGAAATGTCAAAACTAAACATGAGGGAGAAGGAGGTCCAGAAAAAGCGACTATCTCCCCCTTAACTCTTCCATGATCCGACTACGCGTCTAATGATAGCTGTCAAAATGCGTCATATGTTGTTGTTGTTCCCCAAGCTGCCTGGCCGAACAGCCCCAAGGCCCTGAGCAATTCCAAGGCCATAACCGAGTGCCCCCACAGAACCCTCCCCGCCGACCACAATAAAGCCTGGGTGACCGAAGCCAAGGTTAAGAGATACAACAGGTTGGCGCACGCGCAGCCTGTTGATGTCAGAAGGTAGGGCGAGAGAAAGAAAGCTAGAAAAACGCTCGCCTGCCAGCCAAAGCGCTGCCACTAGACCAGGGCTGTCAAACATGTTAATTAATATTAGTACCGGTATTTTTTTTATACCGGTATCTTCATTTTGCTTGGTTATTGTTCTAATTTCTTATTCTTATAATATAATTAGCTTGCACAAAGAGGGATAAGGATTACATAAACACAAGGATTTCACACTGATTTTATTAGTTTTGACATTTTAGATTTAGTTTTTCTAGGATCATTAGCATTCATATTTCTGTTTAAAATCCGTATTCTAAAAAACATTCGGAATCTTACAAAAGAACTACTTACTTCCCATGGTAAAGTCACCATACCAACAATTTCTTTACACAATGATTTTACTGAGTTTTTGCCAGCTTTGAACTCTGTTTTTCCCATGAAAACACACACAGATTTTTTCCATTAATTTAAGCTGTTCAAAGAATTAATTTTTTGGTGTCATAAGCATCCCTATATATACCGTATATATATATATATATATATATATATATATATATATATATATAAATAAATGTATACGGTGTATTATATATATCAGTATATATATATATTGTATTATTATTATTATTTTTCGTATTAAGAACATGCGAGTCTGCAGAGAGCCGATTTGCCCACACAAGGCAGAACCCTTTCACAACCAACCCATCTCGTCCATGTACCTATCTAATTTTATCTCTATCTTTCTTGATCCTATTATAACACTCGGTAGCCTATTCCACCTATCTACAACTCTGTTACCAAACCAGTATTTGCCTATATCTTTTCTGAAACGCAGTTCTCTCTCTCTCTAGCAATATGCGCCCTAGTACCAAACTGATATAAATGTAATATGTATAACTACAATATCTAGTCACAGGTATAGTATAACTACTTTTTATCACCCCCCTGCCAAAATATATATATATGGCCCTTGTGTGGGTCATTCGGCTCTCTGCAGACTCAAATTTTCTTATGTTCTTTTCTTATATATGCTGTTAAATTTCAATTACAGAATGATTCCTTGGAGAGAGTACAACGTAGAATGACAAAAATAATCCATAGTATTAGAAATCTTCCAGATGAAGCAAGGTTGAAGAAATTAGGCTTACATTAGGCTTAATTAGGCTCCCATATGGGTGATATGGGCTGGGTGTGAATGGGAGCTGCCTCATGTGGGCCGCATGGCCATATGCAGTATCCCGTGATCTTATGTTCTTTGGTAATTGGGGTTGGGTGTGACAGGGATCTGCCTTGTGTGGGCAAATCGGCGTTTTGCAGACTCCCATTTTCTTATGTTCTTATGTTCATTGGTTAAAAAGACGCATAGTTAGAGGGGATTTGATAGAGGTGTTCAAGGGGGTTAGTCACGTAGTGGCATTATAGAGGGGACATGAACAATGTACTAAAGCTCAGTGATAGCGAAAGAACTCCAACAAATGTTTTCAAATTAGATACATTTCGTTTCAGAAAAGATATAGGCAAATATTAGTTTGGTAACAGAGTTGTAGATATGTGGAATAGGTTACCAAGTGCTATAGTGAGATCAAGAATGATAGAGAGCTTTAAGATCAAATTAGATAGGCATGTGCACGAGATGGGCCTCTGTAACGAGTGCAAGCCTAATTTATTCAACCTTTCTATTTATGGAAGATATATAATATTATGGATAATTTTGGTCATTCTTCGTTGTAGCCTACTGACTCCAAATAAACTATGTCCATTCTGTAATGAGGACATCAAATTTGAACAGCATAATCTGAACCTTTTATATAGCGGTATACACACATACATACAAATAATTCTAGATGTAAGGACAGTGTGGGCTTCAAGATAAAATTAGATAAGCACATATAGGACGAGATAGGTTTGGTATGAAAGGCATCTGCCTTGTGTGACCCAATCTGCTCTCTGCAGACTCCCATTTCTTATGTTCTCATATATATAGCACAGGTATAAACTCACCTATTTCTTTCAATGGTGCGTCGGTGTTCACGGTTGCATCATCTTGTAGATTATTTTGGTCTCTTGCATCACGGTTTGTTTGTTGCTCAGTCACTTTGGTGTCGTCGTCATCTCGAACTCGCTTTCGGCCTCTCTTGGACTCGCTTTCAGAGGCAGCCTGGGCAGGCAAATGCAGAGTTGGTAATGCTCCAGGTTTGAATCTTATTTGGCTGTAAGGTACTGGTAGTCCAAGCAGTTCGTATTTCAAGTGTCTTTCGAAAGCTGAGGATTCAAAATGTTTAGTGCAGATCCTTGCTGTTGGTGAAATAATACAGCCTTTTTTCCCACTTAGATACTCCATTTTGACCGCAGTGTTTCATCTTTGGGAAATTTATGGAATGCTATGTTACTTCCTTTGATAAATATCGACTTGCATCCAGCAACTTAACAATATATAGGCATTTTGTTTAGTTAAAATAGAAGAGCTACACTTTCACACGGCATTATACAGTAGTTATAGCATCACGGTATGAAGTCAAAGAAAACGGAGGATAGTGCTGGCTCGGCTGCTCCTTTGAGAATGAAGTGTATACAGTCGAGTGACCTCTGACCCTTTCTCCCTTGTGACGTCATGCGCGAGCGGGTACGAGTTGGAGTGACCCCATGCTCCAACCTGTTGTATCTCTTAACCTTGACCGAAGCCACTCCCATGGCGGGGGGCTGAGGAGGGTGCGGAAACGCCCGGGAAACCAAAGCCCCACCCAGGGCCCTGTGCCCCTCAGCAATTATGAAGAGAAAGTTGAGGGGCAAGGGAAAAATGTGACGCTTTGGCTTCCAATCTTGGTAGATTGGGAGGTCAATCCACGGAAGAGACGCCGTCACTTGAGATCTAGAAAATATATAAGTTAAAGGAAAAGTCAGAGTAAGCTATGGGTATGGCAGAGATTGCTCAGCTCTCACTCTGATAGACCAGCCCATCACCACATGACTAGTACCCAATCCTCTCAGCATCAGCTAGAAAAGGCCCTAGAAAGCCGCCTTTGGCTGGGGGATAGCTCCCCTATTTCAACCCCTTTCGGGGTTGGGCACCCGCCCAAATGCGTCATATTCTTTAAGGTAGTAACCCCTTCTGTACCGGCGCCGTCCTTTTAACTTTATTATGACTGCTTTTAGACGATTTAACTCAGTTTCATAAGGGCCTCCATGAATTAACAGGCTTCGAGCTATATCACGTCTCCTTTTTACTACATCAGATACTTCTTAAACTGCATAACATTTTCTAAATTTAGCTAGAATAAAATTTAAAAGACGTCGCCGGTACTGAAGGGATTAACATGCGTAATATTATTAATTTTTTTCCGCATGGTAGCAATTGTCTTATCTCTTTGGGTAATATAGGCAACATTATCCTCTTTAATTTAAACCTCGCTAGTCTCTTCGTGGCTTAAGTTGTGGCATTTTGATTAACACCTTCAGTTTAACCCCATTAGTTTTGTTATATTATAAGATGTTTGCCCCATAAGTTTGTCAATTTTAAGACCTTTCACCCCATTTCTTTGTTAAAATTAAGACCTTTCGTGCTATTTAGGTGTCGATTTTTTTCCTGGCGAGCGAAAGCGAGCCTGTAATTTTAGAAGGAACCGGCCTTTGGCGGGTACATTATTCTACCGATTTTTTTTACAAATTAATCTAGAAGGGGAATCTAATGGAAGTGTTTTTAAGTTTGATGGAGGTCTATGGAGGAAACTAAAAAAGAAAATATATATATATATATATATATATATATATATATATATATATATATATATATATATATATATATATATATATATATATATGGAATAATCGACCAAAAAATAAACACTTCCCCCTTAAATGTCTACCATAGAAGAGAGTTGAAGTGTCTCCCTGGTGGCCCTGGCGTGGGTCAACTTGGTGGTGGTGGTGCGTGGGTTGAAGGCTTTTCACATGTTGTTTCTAAGAGTTTTTTTGGTCCCCCTTCTCCCTCATGCTTAGCCCCTTTAGTGTTCAGACTTTCAGACGTTCAGCCCATTAGTTTGGTGATTTTAACACCCTTCGCCCCATTTCACATGTTTTTTTTCTAAGACGTGAAAATCTCATTAGAATAAAACTATAATAGGGAGCTTCAAATTCCTCTCCAGCATAAAGCCCCAAAGCGTTTTTTGGACCAGCAGATAATTATCTAGATATTGATTTCCAGTAATACCCCAACGTTAAGGGAGCCCACCTCGCTTTGTTTTGCTCTTTCTCTCCCTCTCTCTTTGGCTTGTATCCATTCGACCCCATTTAGCCTACTGTTTTAAGACGTCTACACCCATCAAGGTGTCAAAATTTTCCTGGCGAGCGGTAGCAAGCCAGCATATATATAGTTTTGTTTTGACAAGCTAAATTTGTACATTTTTCGATAGAAACATTTCTCCGGCGAAGCCGGATTTCTCCATACAATGCTGGCTCGCTATCGCTCGCCAGGAAGAAATTGACACTTGGATGGGGTTAAACGTCTTAAAACAGTTGGCTGAATGGAGCCGAATGGATACAAGCCAGGGAGGGAGAGAACAGGAGAGAAAGATACAAAAAGTCGGTGACCCCTCTTAATACTATTAAGTATTATATATTGTTAATAGTCAATTAGGGCAAGTATGTGGCCGAAAGTCTATGGAACAGGCACACCAGTTTCTGTAGCACTCGTATGTATGGCTGAGAGTTTAGGAATAAGATGTTAGTAAATATAAAAGAGTGGTGCGCAGATGTAGACATAATTGTTTTAACACAACTTGATAATTCCCCAAGAGTCCAGTCAATGTACACCAGGACCCACCACTAATTGCAACAGAAACGAAACTAGTGTTATTTGTCTTGGAAAAAGGTTCCTTATAAGAACATAAGAACATAAGAAAATGGGAGTCTGCAGAAAGCCGATTGGCCTAAGCAAGGCAGATCCCTGTCCCACACAACCCCAATTACAAAGCCCAATTATAGGCTCAACACTCTAATACCCTGAGGATCATCTTACCTAAACGGTTAGAGATTAACGCAGGATTACGGGGGTCTGCAGAGGGCTGATTGGCCCAACCCTGCTGATCCCCCTTCACACCCAACCCTTCTCGTCCATATGCTTATCCAATTTTATCTTAAAGCTCCCTATCGTTTTTAATCCCACTATAGCACTTGGTAGTCCATTCCACCCATCTACAACTCTGTTAGCAAACCAATATTTGCCTAAATCTTTTCTGAAACGAAATGTATCTAATTTGAAACCATTGGTACAAGTTCTTTCGCTATCACTGAGCTTTAGTACATTTGTCATGTCCCCTTTGTTAATCCCACTAACCCACTTGAACACCTCTATCATATCCCCTCTAACTCTGCGTCTCTCTAACGAATGTAAGCCTAATTTCTTCAACCTTTCTTTATACGGAAGATTTCTAATATTATGGATAATTTTTGTCATTCTACGTTGTACTCACTCCAATGAATCTATGTCCATTCTGTAATAAGGACACCAAAATTGAACAGCATAATCCATATGGGGTCTCACTAATGACAAGCAAAGTTTTAAGATAACATCAGCAGTTCTGTTACTCACACTCCTAGAGATGAACCCGAGAATCCTGTTGCCTTGTTTCGAACGTTTATACACTGTTGTCTATAGTCATCCTCCTATGAAATGAGCTACAAGGTGGAGTCCCTCGCCCTGTGCGGTGTTGTCAAATATTCAAAGCTTTAACAATTTCAGGCTATTAACAAATTAATTTTAGCTTTTATGACTATATATATTATATTACAATTTATAAAGGTTATGTGGTGTTAAGAAACATATCATTTTAAGGATATATAGAAGGAATTTATACAACATATGGCACGCTATTTAGAACATGCTGCCATTTTTCTGGGGACAGCTATAAATAGATTTAAGGAGTGGTATGATTTGCGACGATGCCAAGTAATGTCAATGCGGTTCTGTTGGCTACGCACGCACTCACACACACCCCTACAGATACACACACATACATACACAATCTCCAAAATGCAATATAGCACAATGTAATCCCATCAAAAGAGAGAGAGCGAGAGAGCTGGATACGAGTAATGGCAATGCTTTACAGGGTCTCAAACAACGACAACAACATCACCCAGGTAAGACGGTCACTAACCCTCATTCCCCGTTTTCTAATAGGTTTGGTTTGGTAAAAATGTGGCACCACCGCACAGGGCGACCTTGACCTCCTTGGAGCTCATTTCAGTTGAGGTTGACTATAGGCTTCAAATCATTGCTAACAAACACACCTAGATCTTTCTCACAATTCGAGTTTTCTAATTCCATATTAGCTAGTTTATATTTAACATTTGTATGCATCTTCCCTATCTTTAATACCTTGCATTTGTCAATGTTAAACTTCATCTGCCAATTTACTGACCATTCGTGTAAGGTATATAGATCCCTTTGGAGGCACTCTATATCTCTATCTGAATCAATTGTTCTCCCCATTTTGGTATCGTCTGCAAATTTACTTATCCTACTAGTTATACCTAAATCAAGGTCATTTATGTATATAGTAAACAACAGAGGACCTAATACAGATACCTGGGGGACACCACTTTTGACTGCTCCCCATTCTGACTTCGTACCATTCATGCTGACTCTCTGCTTCCTACCAATTTGCCATAACCTAATCCATCCCAACAACGCCCCACCTATTCCATGCGCCTCAACCTTTCTCATCAATCTCTCATGGGGGACTCTGTCGAAAGCTTTACTGAAATCTAAATATATTATATTATATGACTTGTCATTATCTACTGCTTCATATACCTCTGAGAAAAAACTAAGCAAATTAGTAAGGCAACAACGTCCCTGGGTGAATCCATGCTGAGAAGAATTTATTAAATTAAATGTATCTAAGTGGTTTCTAATTTTACTAGCAATAATTGACTCTAGTAGCTTTCCTATGATTGAAGTGAGACTAATGGGACGGTAATTGGATGCTATTGATTTGTCACCTTTTTTGAAGATCGGAACTACGTTTGCAAGCTTCCAAGCTTCTGGAACTATACCTGTCTCCAATGACTTGTTAAATAAAAATGTTAATGGATAACTTAACTCATCCCTACATTCTTTTAATACTCTAGCATCAGGACCAGGCGATTTATGAGGTTTCAGTCTGTCAATTTCCTTAAGCACATCATTTCTAGTTATAGTAACCGTACTTAACCTATTTTCTATACTATCGCTATATACCTTACAGACTTCTGGAAATTGTGCCAAATTTTCATTAGTGAAAACGGATTTTTTTTTACTATTTTATGTACTGCACATTTCTAAATAATTTTCCGTCATTTCTCCTATCGAAGTTTTAAGGGGACCAATTACATCTCTAACCTTGGATTTATATAGTTGGTAAAAAGCTTTAGGATTATTTTTTGAGTCATTGGCAACCTTAATTTCATAATTTCTTTTTTCTTTCCTAATATCCTTTTTTACCTGTCTTGATAGATTCTGATAGTAAGCAAGTAGTTGAATTTCTCCTTTCCTAATTTTTCTATATATTCCTCTCTTTTGTCCTAGAAGATCTAATAGTCTATTATTCATCCATTTTGGTTGGTTCTGTGTTGATCTAAATTTTCTTTTGGGGATGTATTTATTTTGTGCATTGAATACTGACTCGATAAAATTATCGTATGTATCTACCAAGGTTGACATACTAAAAGTCCCAAAGAATCGTCGGAGTGGAACATGGTGAAATAACAGAATGAAAAAGCATCACTATTTTGCCACTTAAAAAAAAAAAAAAAAAAAAAAAAAATCTTTACCTATCTTTTCATGGTTAATCTTTCCAATAAAACTGTTAAAAATTAGTTCCCCCCCCCCTAAAGTTAAAAATTAGTTACCCCCTACCCCCACCCCCTTCCGCACATACATAGCATATAATAGAACTCCTAATCCCAGTTACCTTTTCAGTCAGATTTCGCTGTCATCTCCATCCTCAGCAGTCATAGTCATTGTTCTGACATATACCTCTGCATCCAGACCAAGCAGGTGAGCATTGAAGCCCATGCCGGCGGCAGCTACAGCGCAGCGTCCCACAACCTGACTTGCAGGCACACCACACTAGAGTCAACAACGACTGTGGTGCAAGGGCACGGTCAGAGATGACTGGTTTAGACGTTCCATCTGAGAGCTTCCAACCCCAGTCTTCAGCATTCAGTGTGTTCCCCTGCCACTCTTGGACTTGGTAGTAGACATGCAGGCTATGGTACTTCGTAGCTGCTGATGTTGGTGGCAACATGTTAGGAAGAACTGCCTTATTTCTCGTAGTGACAAGGGCTTGGAATCGGCGATATCTAACATCATCGAGGGAGTCACTGGGGTTCCACTTATAGACAATGGCCATTGCCTTCTCACCAGCCGTGATGATGTCGTCCTTTGTTGCCCTTTTACTCCTGAACACCTCTGCCTGTTCCCGAAATGCCTCCCTGTCTTGAATAAGTTTGAAACCTGCCGCCTTCCCGATCCCAAAAACCCTGGATGTGGTATCACACCCCAAGAAAGCATGCACAAAGAGAATATGCCTGCAAACCTGGACCCCAAGATTATGTTTGATCGAATTACGACCCATGCACCTGACTTCTGCTCCTTTCTTTGGTTCAGGTCGGAAGTGGATGTCATGTTTGTTTTCTCCTGCAAGGTGGATGAGGAGAACAAGTAGGTCTGTGTCGTCTCCGACTAACACAGTTTCTCTGTCCTCAGAGATTCTCACTGCAGTTTGGACAATAAGAGTATCTGCATCCCCTCTGGCATGGATAACTTCACAGCCTTCTTTGGTCAGGGCATCTCCCAAAAGTTCAAGAAAGCATTGCTTGTTCTCTTTGTTTGAGAGGAATTCCTTCTTTTTTAACTGGAGTTTCGTGGACAGATGGAATGTCACCTTCCTACCCTCACACTCCACTCGACGCTGATGTGTTCTGTCTTTTGTTGAAGGTCCCGCCTCATAACCATCAAACACAACCACTGCCTGACCATAGTGTTTTGTAACATATCTGGTATAGTCCTGCAATATCTTGTCGTATGTTTCACCAAGTTGCCATGGAATGCGATGGAGAAGAGCACCTCCATCAAGGACGTATGTGATATTTTGACATGGTGCTGGGTTGTGTGGTACCTCGGATCAGATGGCGTCAGCTAGTTGTGCCTTCACAGCTTTCAGGAGCTTTCCGTTCCGTTCGAACAAGGCAGGTGGGTAGTTGCAGAGCTCATAGGTGAGGGCATTCGGAAGATCATTTGCCTGAGATCCTGCAATGATGAGTCGTTGAAACAGAAGAAGAGGATCAATCTGTACTTCCTCATCACCTATCTTGACTGCAGACTTAGAGTCAAAAGTCCCAGCTTGGGCTTTCCTTTTGAAACTGTACTTGACCACATGTTGTCCAACCATTTTATTAAGAATGTCATATCCGATCCTTTTTGCATCATCCACATTAACCTCGGAACCAGCCGAGATTCCGCTGACTATGTTGCGGAGGGATGAGTCTGCTTCGAATGGAGACCTCCAGTCAATGGAGGACAGCAATGTGCTACAGTCACTACTGTCCCTTGTTTGCTGAGCTTGTGATATGTCTTTATGCTGTTCACTCGTCTGGTATGTGATGGATGGCAGCTGTTGCATTGCCATGTTTACTTCTGCACAAACTGGCCTTGAAAGACACCAGACCAGTCTTTGGGTTTCCGTCATTCCCCTCCCTCTGGTGAGACCTCCACTCGTCTTCAGACTTCTCATAAGTGCCTGTTCGATCACCAGGTCTGGAGACAACCCTGCCCAGAAGCGGTCACTCCTCCTGACTACATGTAGTCCCTGGGTGAACTGTTGGTAGACATTGGGGTGTGTGTCTTCCAGTTTTGTCATTTTCTGCAGATAGAGGTGCAATGACTTCGTGTACAAGTTATGGCCGGAGGCAGCTAAGTACGGAAGCATGGCTTGCATCGTCTCCAGAGGGAGGGACCAATCTCCGATTCGTTCTGATCGCATGAATGACCTCATTATGTCTATCATCTTCATGTATTGCAGCCACAGACGTGCAGTACGGTAGCTCGATTCCAACATGTCCTTGTGTGTCTCAAGTTTCTGTTGTAGATCCTGCAGGTACAAAGATGATTCTACATCACTGAGCGTGATTTCACCAGAGAGGAGATCATCATAGAGGTTCCCTATTGTCCCCTATTCCAGTGGCACATTGTCATTAGATAAAGACAACTTGATCCCCAACAGGCTGCTTAAGAGAAGTGTGTGAAGGACGGAATCTACAAGGAGATGACCACGAATGGCACGAGCAACTGCGTGTCCAGTGAGAATATGGTAACAGTGTTCCCAGCGAAGATCACTTCCAAGATATCTTGAAGGCCTGTTCCTCTCATCAAGTGCCCAATGCTACCCAGAAAGCTCATTAGTGCGTGAAATCCCCCAAGTCTTAAAATAATCGGATGCAGATCACTGTCCTCTCCAGCACTTTCCACAATTTGAGTTGCCTTGAACCACAACGGCTGGTCAAAAGTGAGCATTGGTGTTGCTCCATAGCACTTGGCATGCTCTGCAATGAAGTGTAAAGTTGAGTTGACACACGTCATGTCACTCGGGTTCATATCAATCATGGGAAGGAACATGGTGGATGACTGTCCTGGGTGGTCTCCGTTGATTACCATTTGCATGTATCCCGACCATGCTGGTCTTGGTAACCGGACTGACAGGGACGTTTTCCACAGGAGATCTACCTTGGGGCTTTCCGTGTGTTTGGGTTCCTCTGGTAGAGCTTCATACTTGATATTGGCAAGTTCATCACCAAGTGATATGAATTTCTTAATGCTGATGTGTCCTACAGCAGCGATCTCCTCTGTTGTCACAGACACACGTTTTACCACAGAGGTGACATCACATTTGGGTGTTACAACTGCCATAATACCCATTCCGTGGAATGTCCCAGAGCCGTCAAGAGTCCTAGTGTCATGATCCACGTTGTCGGCCACATATTGAACAGACTGCCCAGGGAGGAACTCTGGAATGTCCAATCCCTGGTTGACAGCTGCACTCCGTTTATATTTTTGCACCTCTGAATATGAACTACAGAATCCATGGGCATTCAGTGTGTCAATCAGAAATCTTGAGGCAAAATGCGAATGCATTTGCACACCTAGACCTAATTGCAATGGTGCAGTCATAACTCTGGGGCGGGCAGCCTGCATTATCGCTTGCCCCAATGAGCACATCTTCAACCGTTTATTTTTTCCAGCAAAAACGGTGTTCAGTAGTAAGCTTAGTGACTCTGGAATATAGTTAGTAGCTTCTGAGATATCACTCATAGAAAGACTAGTTGGGTATGTGTCCTTCAGTTGTACAACTGACTTAACATCACTTTTAATGAGGTTGGCCGCAGTTTCTATCAGTCTCAACTTCTCCGCTTCTGGATCACTATCCTTGGGCTGTTTATAGAAGTCGTTCAGGATCACAGAAACTGTACCTCGGAATGTCACAATATTTTTAATACCATTGATTTCAGTTATTATTATTCTATCTCCAAAATGATCAATAAGTTTCTCTTTCATGTGAGTAAAACCATAAGGTTCCAGATTGGTGTCCTCCAGGAACTCCTTCATTTTGTTCATTAGAGCATTAATCGTCATCTGTTCTTCGTCGTTCTCCTCCAGGAAAGACGTCACCCTTTGAAAAGCATCAGCCCTAACTGTATCCGATGGTCTCCCTACTTTCCGCTTTTTTGACAGGCTCTTAACATCAACGAACTGAGGAACCCCTTTTCCTGTTCGGAAGTTCACACTGCAGGCTTGGTGGTATACAGCATCAGCTGCATGGAGGTCTTGTGCAAACAACATCCTGCCTTTTACCTTCTCTGCCCAGTCATCCTGACCGTCATCACAAACCTTAATAATAGTGCTGTCAAAACCTAATGTCAAAACAGGAATTAAGTCAAATTGTTTTTTCTTTCCGCCATATTTGTTTCCTGTTCCACAGAACAAACAATGGTCCTTGTATGAAAATTATTCTTTGGAGCAAAGAGTGGGCACTGTTTCACTGTCTGAAGAACGTTTCCGCTTGAACCGTTCTATTTCACTCGGATGACAAAAAAAAAAAAATCTACATTCTGTGTGAACAACATCACCCGATTTCACCACAACACTGGATTCACGTTGAATACTTGCTTTTGCTATGCCTTCGCAACCATTATCACCCAGTGTGACTGTTGCTCCCTCTGTCAGTTTCTTCTTACAAAAGACGCAGTCTGCCATGATGACCCTGAAAAGAAAATGGTTGAATATTAATATAGGCCTAAAGACAGACCTTATGGGAAAACATACATGTAGTTATGAATATTACTACCTATACTGATGTCATACATGCACCAAAAAAAAAAAAAAAAAAAAAATCCAAAAAAATCCAGAAATCCAAAAGTTCAACCCTGATAAAAATATTGATCCACTCAAAAAAAATTGTGGGACTTTTAGTATATCATGAAGGGTACCCTACTGAACAAATCCCAACAGGTTTCGTTTCTGTTGCAATTAGTGGTGGGATCGGGGAAATATCAGCTAATTTGACTGGACTTTTTTAAGGGGGTAGGGTTTATTTATTGGTCGATTTATTTATTTGTTTATATATATATATATATATATTCCTCCCTAGACCTCCAGCAAGCTTAATTAAGAAAACATCCCCAATATGCCCCTTCTACATATACAGTATGTATAATTATTAGGTAGAACAATTTACCGGCCAAAGGTCGGTTCCTCCTAAGTAACAAACTCCCTATCGCTCGCTAGGAACAAATCGACACCTAAATGGTACGAAGCGTCTTAATATTGACAACAATTTTGAAGAGTGAGGTCATCACTAATTTAATGCTTTGTAGATTCTGACGCATTTTGCCAGTTTATTTTGGCTATCGTTACACGATTTTATACAGCTTATATAGGATATGTGTGAATTATGAGGGTGAAGACTATCTCAAGCATCTCCCTGACTTCCATTTACTCTTCCTATTGTGAAAACAATTGTCTAATAGTAGATAGCAAACAGAAAAGACAAGATATGTACTCCGTGCTGAGACGTACAATCGCACAAATAAGTGATGGCTCGGCACCAAGTATGTTTTGATCAATAATTGGTATCAGCAATATCATTATTGTTTATTATATTCTGACAATGATTAGACGATTGTATTTAGCTTAGGAAGGTCGTCTATCAATTGAAAGGCTACAGACTATTTCAATTAATCTTTTTAGCTACCATATATCCTTCTTAAGCTTCATAAAATTGTCTAAATGTAGCTGAAATAATAAAAATAAAAGAGATGTCACCAGTAATGTACAGTGGCGCTAATAAGTCATGCCCCAGCTGTCATTACGTTTGCCTCGCTCTGTACTGTCTGTCAGATGTTGAATAGGGTGGGTAAGTGTAGGAACATGTTTGTATATTTCACTCGATATGCATAAATGAAGCTTAGATATATATTGCTAATAACAATTATTGATCAACATATACTTGGTGCCGAGACATCACTTATTAGTGCGATTGTACACTCGACCAAAAAACAATCTTGACACTGGTGAGCTGTAAATAATCTAGTGTGAACGGAATGAATCGGGTGAAACATACGTCTGTGAGGTATTATCATAAAATGTCAACCCACTTCCAGAATGTTTAGAGTGTTAGTGTAGAGATTGTTTGTTGGTCAAGTGTACAGCACAGACCGCGCCAAACTATAATGACGGCCGAGACCGGACTTATTAGCGCTACCGTACTGGCCGTAAAGGTAGTGTGGGTGTGTTAACCCTCTCCGACATATGACGCAATTTTGAGCCTATTAGGGATACTTTAAAGCCTTTATTACCATCAGGTTTTTTTACAAACCTTTATTTTAGTTACTTCAACCTCTGCAGTTGTCTTTGAGTTAGATGTGGGCAGAAAACTAATTTTGGAGAGGTAATTATAAGAGTGAGAGAACTCTATTTCTTATTGCTAATCTGGCAACCTCTGCGTCATATATGTCTGAAGGGGTTAAGTGGCCCTTTAATGGTTGGTAAATTTGCATCTGCCAATAACAAGACGCAGCTCTATCTACGGTATGAATTCAGGAACTATGATAACCTCTACCTACCCCCATATATATACTGTATATACTATATATATATATATATATATATATATATATATATATATATATATATATATATATATCTGTCTGTGGTGCTGCAGTCTATAACGTCTCGGGGAAGCCCATTTCACAAGTTGACAAATCGATTGAAGAAGAAATTCTTAGATTCGTGTGAGTTAGAAGATTTACCACTAATTTGCAACCGTTTCCCCACGTGTAATTAGATTGGTCGATAGTGAAGTACTTACAAGTTCATATTGTCGATGCCTTTAATAATTTTAAACACTTGAATTAAGTCGCCTCCTAATCTGCGCTGGGTTAAAGGAAATAGATTTAATTCTTTAAGACACTCCTCGTATGGTTTGTTCTTTAGGCTAGGTATAATTTTGGTAACTCTATGTTGAACTTGTTCTAGCTTGTCTATATCTTTTTGGTAATAAGGGCACCAGGATTGAACGCAGTATTCCAGAAGAGGGTGGACTTAGGAATTGTAAAGGGTTAGGATAACTTCTTTGGATTTACGCTCAAATTACCTGTCTATAAAGCCAATTATTTTGTTTGCTTTCTTAACAACCTCTGAACATTGTTGACTCGGTTTTAGGTTACTCGATATTGTTACTCCCAGATCGGTTTCTCTGTTTACACTCTTAAGCTGGGTGCCATGCATCGAATAGTTTGCGTTCTCATTTTGGTATCCAATATGTAGTACTTTACATTTATCCGCATTGAAACTCATTTGCCAAATTTGGGCCCAATATGACAACTTATCTAGATTGTGTTGCATATCGTCAACTTGTTCTTTTGAGAGTACGCTATTTGCAATTTTTGTATCGTCAGCAAATTTTGAGATTGTACAGGTGAGACCCTCATCTATGTCGTTGATGTAAATTAGAAAGCAAATTGGTCCTAGTATCGATCCCTGGGGTACCTCGCTACTTACATTGGTCCATTTAGATGCCTTACCGTTTATGACTACTCTTTGCTTTCGGTCGCTGAGCCAATTTCTTATCCATTTCAACACACCATCTTGTATTCAATGCGCTTTTAGTTTTAGCAGTAAACGTTTGTGTGAACTTTGTCAAAGGCCTTTTGAAAATCAAGGTATATAATATCTACAGCTTTACTCTCATCATAGAGGTTGAAGATAACATGGAAGAAGTCTAAGAGATTTGTTAAACAGGAACGTTTGTTACGAAAGCCAGCCGTATTGAGTATCTTTAACCCTTGTGTAGCGGGTCCTCTGTGGCCGTTTTGGGCCTTTTCAGGCCATTCTGACTGCTATATCAACCATCAGTATGAAAGGAACTGTATTGCGCCGAAAACTAGGCGGAAATCGCTACACAATGACGCCACATACAGCTACGTAGCACTCGTGGAGCACTGACAGTGTTACCTCGAAGATGGAAGTTTAGCTGATTTTGCTACATTGCTCACTTTTAGCGAACTATTGGTTACACTGTCATCCTCCCGCGCGGTGGGGGAACTGGAGTTAGTGTGGGCCGGGAGGTCACAGATGTCGGACGTATGGATCATTACTATCCCACCCATTTTCACTCGATTTCCACCCTTTTTTCACCCGTTTTTTGCCAGTATTTTTAACTCAACTTATGTTGCGTGCCGCTCTTTAAGGGTTAAGTATGTTATTTTCCTCTAAGTGATTTACGAGTCTGTCTCTTATGAGTGTTTCTAGCATTTTACATACAACTGAGGTTAAGCTAATTGGACGATAGTTACTGGGTAGGGATTTCCTGCCTTTTTTAATATCGGTGTTACGTTGGCTAGCTTCCACTGATCAGGCATAGTTCCAGACTGCAAGGATTTATTGAATAGCAATGTCAGTGGTTTGGAAAGCTCATTCTTAGCTTCCTTTAGAACTCTAGGTGAGATTTGTTACGACCGGCACAACTGAATAAACAAGGGCACTTAGTATTGGACTACAATATATGCTAAGTATGCAACAACGGTACGGTACGCTAATTCCAAACCCTTGAACTATTAAGCCGGTGAACAAAACACATAAACCCTCTAGAGTTAATATACTAGATAACGGGGTATCAATTAACAAGGGATAAGTGTACTCTACTAAGGCTTTCCAGCAATGGCAAAGCCTGCAAACAACAAGAGGTAATTACGTTAATAAAATGCTCTCAAGTATTAACAAAGCTTAAATAAACTATGACAAGATTTAATAAAAGATTAGATGCTTACGTTATGTTTAATGTTAATCTGAACTCAACATTAAAACCCTTCAATGCTAAATGAAAGCAGTTGAAGTCTAATCCTACAGCAAACATACCTGGATGCTTCTGCAAACGTCTGATGCTCTAAGATGCTCGTAGAATATAGAACTGTAATAATGCAAGAGGCAGGACATGAAACGTGTATCTTAAATACACCATAAAGCAGGACATCTGTAATGGAAAACACGAGAATGCAACAACTCTGTGACAGTAATAATAACAGCAACTCAAAAACAGTACTTTCTTAAATAAAGTAACAGCCACCAACGGTGTGCCCTGCGCAACAACCTAGGCTAAACAATACCGTGAATAATACTAAAGCACACGTGATAAGAGTTAATAAGTATGCATTGCCTTCTCTATTAATAAAGTCTAGCTGTGGTATCAGGGTTTGGGAAACTAGGTAGAGCCAAGCATGCTCCTAGCCTTGTGCCACCCTTAAGGATATCTCCCTATCTTACGTTAATGACCGGGAGGCTCTCTTGGCAAGTCCAGGTCTCTCGTACCTGGTCTTGCCCTGACGCTCCCCAAGAAGTCAAGCAAAGAGCTAGCAATATACTGGCAGGAGTAGGCAAAAGCCCTCTGCCAGCACAATGCTACATTCGCAAAGGAAATATCCAAAAGGGCTGGCCACCAGGCTACCCAGCACCGCCGAAGTCGTATAGGCTGTAGCGAGCCGTATACACAACACTGACAACGACAACAGATACCCACCACAGTCTAGCATTAAATAATGGAGGAGAACAAGCAATATTGAAAAGCACCCTACAGTATGAAATCTATGCCTCTAAACCTTGCTAAGCTAGTACATAATAATATCTGAGAGCAGGAGATTGTAATACGACTGGCGGACCGTGAATGTCGCTTGCGAGGAGCCAGAAGGGATGGGTAATTGACTGCAAAGCATAGAAGTATGGAAAAGAAGAAGTTCAGAGAGAGAAACAGTAGTATAGGTGGTTATTGGGGAACAGAATGCAAAGAGATGTAGACGCAACCTCACGGCGCCGTGCTCTGCGGGAGTCAGGAGGGTAGGAGCCCGTCCACTGGGCTAGGAGAGGAGCAACCAACCACAGGCCACTACGTCACAGGGACACAAAGCCCACGTGACCCTGTTCAGCCACTCACCGACAAGCGGGCTGGCCGGGAAGAGAATGCGCGCACACGCACTACACCTCGCTCCCCCCTATCTCTCTCATTGCAACTAACACACTGCGTATCTTATAACACTATCAATGATATAAAATACTTCTTGGTGTCACAGACAAGAATAAAGGCAAACACTAAACTGTCTGTGACAACTTAAACACTATGAAAGAAAGAGGGTCACTCTACGACTATCATAAGCCATTTCACTGCCCTGGCGAGCGCTAGCGAGTACGAGAGCATTCTGAACAGCTGGCTAGTGTAACACCCCGCCCAAGATGTGGGACGTTTTAACCTCAGGTGAACGCCACATCTGACCAGACAGAATGCTAACAAACCCCGCATCACCCGGCTACTCCCCAAGTTGTGAAAAACAAGGCACAATCACAAACTTAAAACACATTATTATTAAAAGAATAAAAACAAATACACAACACTTCCCCAAAATAATAGTATCACTTCAACAATGTTACGCTCAACGAGCAAGCTTCCCAAAGCCTAGCCTACTAAGTACAAAACTCGGAATGTCTTAGATTCTTGCTGTAACATACTGCACACTTTATACTATCAAAAGAAAGAGTTTTTATGTAAGTTTTTTTTGTAATTATTTTAATAGTGTTTTTGGCAGCTTTGCAGCTACAGGGGCAAGCCTAATTTTCCTCCAAACTCAAACCAACACACCTGTGGTGAGCTACCCTGGGTCCTCCACCCTTGACAGACAGTCTGCTATCACGTTGTCACAACCGGCAATATGTCTGATGTCTAAGTTATACTCCTGCAACATTAATGACCATCGGGTTAGCCTCATATTCCGGTTGTGGAACTGATTTAAGAACTTCAAAGGGTGGTGGTCAGTGTAGATCACCACGACTGGGCCATAGGCGGGAACATACACCTCAAAGTGCCTGAGCGCCAGCACAATGGCCAGAAGCTCCTTCTCGACTACTGAGTAATTCTTTTGTGCCGAGTTGAATTTCTTCGAGAAGAAGCTTACTGGGTGTTCCACGCCCTCGGTGTCTGTTTGCAACAAGACGGCCCATGCCCCTACACCGCTAGCATCTGTCTCTAGCTGAAAAGGTCGCGAGAAGTCTGGGGCCCTGAATATGGGGTGAGTACACAGGAGATGCTTCACCAGGGAGAATGCTTTCTCACACTCAGGTGCCCACACAAACTTCTTAGTCTTTGCAAGTAGGTCAGTCAAAGGAGCCAGCACCGAGGAGCAGCCGCGGATAAATCTCCGATAATATTCGATCATGCCCAAGAACCTCATGATTTGTCGCTTGGTGGTCGGCCTGGGGAACTGGTTGATAGCTTGTATCTTAGTTTGGGGGGGGGGGGGCACACCTGGCCTAACCCTACCACAAAACCTAAGTACTCCACAGTAGCCCGGACAAAATCACATTTTCCCAGATTGACCACCAAACGAGCCTCACTCAGCTTCCTGAACAATGTTCCGATGTGCTCGCAATGACTGTCAAAATCATCATCGAATATGATTACATCATCTAGATAAACGGTGCAGTTAGGGATCTCCGCCACTAACTCGTTCATCAGGCTTTGAAACGTGGCAGGTGCATTCTTCAATCCGTACGGCATTACGTTGCAACGGTAAGTAGCCCCATCCACCACAAACCCATACACCAACTTCGCCCGCTCCGACAACGGCACCTGCCAGTAGCCTTTGACAAGGTCTACCTTGGTCAGATAGCGTGCACGCCCGATCTTGTCAACGCTGTCATCCACGCGGGGAAGAGGGTAGACATTGGTGGGGGTTAAACCGTTCAACCGTCTGAAGTCAATGCAAAACCTAACCTTGCCGTCTGGTTTTGGCTGCAGTGGAACGGGAGATGTCCATCCCACCGCCCCCTTCTCTATCAGCCCCCTCTCCAACATGTAGCCTAATTCCGCTTTGAGAGCCGGAAGCTTAATGGGAGGGACACGATAGGGTACTGATTTAAAGGGGGGATGGTCTCCAACGTCTACATCGTGCTCAACTTTAGTTGTGAGGCCTGGGTGCTCGGCGAAAACAGAGGGGTATGAATCGAACAGGTGCTGGATCGCTACACGCTGTTGCTCAGGCAGGTGCTCAAGCGCCTCTACAGTCACATGACTCGTATACCCCGCCCACTGATCCGCCGAGACATGACAATCCCAGCTGTCCTCCACCTGTGCCTCACTGTCCCCCTCTCCTTCTCCAACCTGGCCGCTGCAGACCAACACAGGGACAGTAGGCTGCTCAGGTGGGCGCCTCACAAACTCTTTCAACAGGTTCACATGACAGAGCTGATTCTTCTTGCACCTATCAGGAGTAGCCACAAGGTAGTCAAGGTTGGATAATTTTTCACCACCTTGTAAGGACCGACATACTTGGCCGACAGAGGATGGCCTGCTAGAGGCAACAAGACCAATACCTCCTGCCCAACCACAAACTCCCTGAGCTTTGCTTTGACGTTGTACCGATCCTTCATCAAGGCCTGAGTACCCACCAAGTTTCTCCCTGCCAACTCTAGGCTTTTCAGCATCCTGTCTCGACTCTCGAGGACATACTTCAACAGAGAACATGGCTGCACAGTCCCTTCCCAGATCTCCCACACCATGCTAAGAAGACCTCTGACATGATGCCCGAAAACCAACTCGTTGGGGCTGAACCCTAAACTCTCACCGGGTACCTCTCGTGCAGCAAACAAAATATACAGCAACCCCAGGTCCCAATCCTTCCCATTCTCCAAACAGTAGCACCGCAACATGCTCTTCAACGTGGAATGCCATCTCTCCAACACCCCTTGACTCTCTGGGTGATAAGCTGAAGAGACAACCGTGTTGATGCCATGTTGCTGCATTGTCTGCTTAAAGAGGTTGGACGTGAAGTTTGAGCCCTTGTCCGATTGAATCTCCTGCGGGTACCTGTACCTCGAGCAATACAACAGCAGGTTCCGCACAACAGTCTGGGACTTGCCATTTCTCATCGGGTATGCGTCCGGATAGCGAGTGGAAACATCCATGATGGTTAGTAAAAATCTGTTACCCGCACTAGTGGGAGGCAGAGGGCCTACCATGTCTATGATAACTTTCCTGAAGGGAGGCCCGATCGCAGGCACTGGGTGCAACGGAGCCTTAGGTATGATCTGGTTCGGCTTTCCCACCCTCTGGCAGGTACCACACATCGCCACCCAGGCCGAAACTTGTGCTTTAATGACCGGCCACCAGAACAACCTAGACAACGAGGCCAACGTTTTACTTACACCCAAGTGACCTGCCAGCGGAACATTGTGCGCCAACCGCAACAGGCTATCATGGCACTTTTCAGGTACCACCAACTGGTCGACCACTCTTACTCCACCATCCCAACTACGTCTGGGATCCAAAAAACGCTGATACAGAATTCCACCAACATGAAAGAAGTCTCCCGGCTTTGCATCCCGGTCCTCATCGAGTTCTGTAGCCCTGTTCCCACAACTCTCAAGCCCAGGATCTTCTAATTGCAACCGACATATATCAGAGGGTGCCAACCTGTCCAAATGCTCCTGGAGCAACTTGTGGCCACCCCCGATACTGGGCTGCTCAATCTTTGCTTGCTTAGTCTGGGAACGCTTCTGTCGCGGAGTGCTGTGGTGCCCTACCATGTCACTAGGTGGGACAGGTTCTGGGGCCACTCCGGACCTTAAAAGTGGTGCAAGTACTGAGTCACCAAGGAGTGCCGCTGGGTCAAAACTCTCAAACCGACCACCAGCCTTGGCCTTCTCCTTCTGACCCTTCCTCCGCTGGTCTGAAACCTTAGGACTAGGCTGTGACACCTGAGAGGATTGAGATCTGGTGACAACACACGCCATCTGCTGCAATTGACACCTCTCTACCCACTCCTGCCCCTCCTTACTCGTGTCGGCCGCCCTTTCGGCAACGACTAAGGGTGGAACCTCGGAAGTAGGCACCGCAAAGTCGTTGCCGAGAAGGAGGTCGACCCCCTCAACTGGCAGTTTCTCCACAATACCCACATCCAACTCCCGTGTCACACCATCCACCTCAAGCTCCACTCTGACCAGCGGGTAAGACCGCGTAGCATTGATGCCTTGAACCACCACAACCCGAGCCGCGTTAGTAGGCTTGCCAGTGAAGTTCTTAAGAAGTGTCTGGGAAGCGCCCGTATCACGCAGCAACTCAAGCCTATGCTCCACACCAGCCCACCTCACAGTGCCGTGCCCCCTATGACCGCAAAAAGCATCTCGGACGGGTGACGAGCCCTCCTGCTGCTTCTGCACCGACTGTGACTTCGCAACCGACTTTTTACCCCGGGCAAACGCGGAAGACCTCAAAGACACACCGATGTTGCTCACTAGTGACACCACCGCTATAGGCTGTGTGCTCGGACATGAGCGGGCAATATGCCCCTTCTTATGACACTTGAAACACTCCACTTCGCTCTTGGACTTCCCCTGAGGTGGGGAAGGGCCCTGGCCTTTCTTTAACGGGAAGGGTTTCGACTTGGGATCAAAATTGGCACCAGTACTCTTAAATGTGTAATTTGTTGTGTCATTCATTCGGGGGGGTGGAGTGGTACGCCCCTTGTTACCTGCCTCAGCTCTCTGTGCAGACCCGCACCCACGAATCAATGACAACCTGAGGTCAGCCAACTCAGCCGCCTCTTGCAGAGTTTTAGGTCGCTTCTCCTTAAGATTAAGAGTCAAGTCACCGCCAGTGCATTTGAAGAATTGCTCTAACAACACTAATTGCTTCACCGCATCAAAAGTAGTTGCTTTCTCCGACCTCAACCAATGTTCAAATGCATCTGACAATTCTCTGGCATGCTCCTGGAAAGTACTCTCCTTTCGCTTAGGAACAGCTCCAAACTTCAGCCTATAGGTCTCTGGCTGTAACTCATACGCCCTCAGGACAGCCTCTTTCAACTCATAGTCAACACAAGACTCTAGGGGTAAAGCATCGTACGCCTTGAGTGCTTTCCCCGTTAATCGCGAAGAAACAAGGGCTGCCCACTTCTCCTCGGGCCACTGATGCTCCCGGCACTTTTTCTCAAAACGAAGGAAAAATTCTGTAACTCCTGACTCATCAAACACTGGCACTAACATCAATAGATGCGACAGAGACTGGTCACTGGCTCGACCCCCCTGGCCGAAACGGTTCCCTGTCACCGCTACATGAGTTTTTTCTAGGTCAACATCGGCACAATACTTTGCAGACTCAGCCTGATATCTATACTTGAGCTCAGCCTATCGGCACTCCGACTGAGCCTCATTTTAGCAAGCTCGAGCTGAAGTACCATCTCGGGGGACAAACCTTGAGGAGGGGGTGCTATCACCGGGGACCCACCCAGTGGGCCACCTGAAGGTAACCCAAGCTGCCAGCGCAAATTGGTATGCGGGAGTGTACCGTGCTCCGACAACCGAGAGGGCGGCACAGTTGGAGTCGAGTGAGATAGAAGCTGGGGAGAACGTGCCCCAGCTCCGATACCACACGAAGCACCATGCCCCCCATCCAGCACACAGGTAATCAGCTCACTCCGCAACATACCACTCATACAAGGATAGCCTAAGACCGTGGCTAAGCACTGCAACCCGTACCGGTCAACCCCTGTTAACCGGTCAGCTGACACAGGCACCTCCAAAAACTTCTGAGCATCCTCCTCACTGTTCACCACCCGAAAACCGTCCAACAACTCCTCCTTCTCCACCTCTGGGCTCTCACCATTCTCAGACCCGTACAGCAACATGATGGAGTTAACAAAAAAATTCCCCAAATCAAACAAAAGTAGCCAACCTCTCACGTAGCCTTATTCACCAAAAAAAAATCGAAGTCGTCTCAAGTGCAATACTACGTCACCAACAAATCTCCAACGTGTTCCATATATCCACATAAACAATGTCCACTGCCAACACTGAGAGAAATAAATTCAACCCCAAATGGCAACAAGATTTCTCCAAAAAAACCTGCAAAATTTAGTTCACTATATCCTGGACTAAGGTCGCCATTTGTTACGACCGGCACAACTGAATAAACAAGGGCACTTAGTATTGGACTACAATATAGGCTAAGTATGCAACAACGGTACGCTAATTCCAAACCCTTGAACTATTAAGCCGGTGAACAAAACACATAAACCCTCTAGAGTTAATATACTAGATAACGGGGTATCAATTAACAAGGGATAAGTGTACTCTACAAAGGCTTTCCAGCAATGGCAAAGCCTGCAAACAACAAGAAGTAATTACGTTAATAAAATGCTCTCAAGTATTAAAAAAGCTTAAATAAACTATGACAAGATTTAATAAAAGATTAGATGCTTACGTTATGTTTAATGTTAGTCTGAACTCAACATTAAAACCCTTCAATGCTATATGAAAGCACTTGAAGTCTAGTCCTACAGCAAACAGACCTGGAAGCTTCTGCAAACGTCTAATGCTCTAAGATGCTCGTAGAATATAGAACTGTAATAATGCAAGAGGCAGGACATGAAATGTGTATCTTAACACCTTACGAGCGGCCTATGCGGTTTATTTATATGTACCGCCCAGCGGGGTGTTTTTAGCCAAAATAGGGTTGTTTACGTGATCATTTTCATGCCTAAATAAGACCCAGAACGTAAAACAAGTACCTATCCCTGAAAGGGCATAAACAGAGCTTTCGAATGACACCATAACGATCCTTTTATGATGGCTAGTTTTCTTGCAATAACCGTGCAACGCGACTGCAAAAAGCATGTAATTAGCCACTTTCCCGATACAATTCCTTATATAGCGAGTGAGAGAGGGAGGAGGGAGCTGGGATTCGTGTCAGTATGTTCGCCGCGGTGGTCTGGAGCAGTCATACGCTCGCTACTCTCCTGCCACCACTTGTCTCTCTCTCTCAGCAACATTACGTGCTGAAATTGCCACTCGACCTATGTCGAGCGCCGCCACATAGTCCAGCTTTATTAAATACGACTTATGTGGTGAGCCGCTAATTAAGGGTTGAATACACCAAAAAGCAGGACATCTGTAATGGAAAACACGAGAATGCAGCAACTCTGTGACAGTAATAATAACAGCAACTCAAAAACAGTACTTCCTTAAATAAAGTAACAGCCACCAACGGTTGTGCCCTGCGCAACAACCTAGGCTAAACAATACCGTGAATAATACTAAAGCACACGTGATAAGAGTTAATAAGTATTCATTGTCTTCTCTATTAATAAAGTCTAGCTGTGGTATCAGGGTATGGTAAACTAGGTAGAGCCAAGCATGCTCCTAGCCTAGTGCCACCCTTAAGGATATCTCCCTATCTTACGTTAATGACCGGGAGGCTCTCTTGGCAAGTCCAGGTCTCTCGTACCTGGTCTTACCCTGACGCTCCCCAAGAAGTCAAGCAAAGAGCTAGCAATATACTGGCAGGAGTAGGCAAAAGCCCTCTGCCAGCACAATGCTACATTCGCAAAGGAAATATCCAAAAGGGCTGGCCACCAGGCTACCCTGCACCGCCGAAGTCGTATAGGCTGTAGCGAGCTGTATACACAACACTGACAACGACAACAGATACCCACCACAGTCTAGCATTAAATAATGGAGGAGAACAAGCAATATTGAAAAGCACCCTACAGTATGAAATCTATGACTCTAAACCTTGCTAAGCTAGTACATAATAATATCTGAGAGCAGGAGATTGTAATACGACTGGCGGACCGTGAATGTAGCTTGCGAGGGACCAGACGGGATGTGTAATTGACTGCAAAGCATAGAAGTATGGAAAAGAAGAAGTTCAGAGAGAGAAACAGTAGTATAGGTGGTTATTGGGGAACAGAATGCAAAGGGATGTAGACGCACCCTCACGGCGCCGTGTTCTGCGGGAGTCAGGAGTCCACTGGGCTAGGAGAGGAGCAACCAACCACAGGCCACTACGTCACAGGGACACAAAGCCCACGTGACCCTGTTCAGCCACTCACCGACAAGCGGGCCGGCCGGGAAGAGAACGCGCGCACACGCACTACACCTCGCTCCCCCCTATCTCTCTCATTGCAACTAACACACTGCGTATCTTATAACACTATCAATGATATAAAATACTTCTTGGTGTCACAGACAAGAATAAAGGCAAACACTAAACTGTCTGTGACAACTTAAACACTATGAAAGAAAGAGGGTCGCTCTACAACTATCATAGCCCATTTCACTGCCCTGGCAAGCGCTAGCGAGTACGAGAGCATTCTGAACAGCTGGCTAGCGTAACAGATTGTATCAGGTTCAGACGTTTTAATTACCTTGAGTTTATCTAAACATTTCAATACTTCTCTCTCTGTAATGGTGATATTGCTTAAAACATCAGAATTATCAATTTGAATCGGCGATGCGGTAGGGATATCACTGAGGTCTTCTGTTGTAAAAACTGATGCAATGAAGGTATTGAGGGCATTACTCATCCTTCAACAATGCAGAGTATTTTATGAATTGTCATGTCCACACGAAGGTTGCAAACTTCGAAACAAGAATTACATTGGCATGACCACTACCACACTTAGCAGACAACTCACCATGCACCTACAAACAGGTTCTATTAAGGAGCATTTGAAACAACAACATATATTCGAAATCACAAGACAACAACTAACAAGCAACACTAAGATTTTTTAATACTGCATAGATAAATCACGGCTCGAAATAGCCGAATCCCTGCTGATTAGAGAGAAACAACCAACAATAAATAACCAAACCACAGGTATAGATAGAGTTTTAACATGTTTTAGCCATAACAGAACACAGACAACTTGTAATGTTGGTGTCCCTCAAGGTTCTATGTTAGGGCCAATTTTATTTTTACTATACATCAATGATATCCATAATGCTACAGACACTGGCCAGGCACTTCTCTTTGCTGACGACACTACATTTTATAGTTCGAGGCAAAATCACCAATCACTTGGTGATATTATGAAAACACAACTTGATAACCTAGATAAGTGGTTTACCAAAATAAGCTATCAGGTAACACTTAAAATGTAAAACTTGCAAACTAAACAAACCAAAATTGGGACAAGGACAATATAAAGTCAAATTAAATTATCAAAATCGCTATGTGGAAACAACGCTTACTAAAATTAAAATTATTAAATAAAAGAACACAATCCACCACATAGGGTGTACATTACTACATGAGCAAGTTAATCTGTTTCCCAAGCAAACTAATCGCACATATAACAACGCACTATCGTCACGTTAAAGGAAGTAGTCAAGTTTGGGAAGTCCGGGACGTTCTGGCAAATTTTTATTAAACTCTGCATGAATAAAGAAACTACATGTTAAATGTCAAAATATTATTTAAAATCAAATTTGCAACATGACAAGACATTAACAATAGTACAAAATACAAATATTGATAAGATATCTATACTATTACAAAATAATATATAAAATACAGTACAGCACTCACTAACGATAGTGCTATCGGGTAGGTACCTGTAAGCATAGCATGCCTCAAGTGACCCCTATCAATAACTACCCTACAAATAACCTACATTTATAGCACAAATAAACTAAGGAAATCGCAAAAGTAAGCAATTGATACAATCGACAATGAATACATATAATATAAAGACAAATAATTGCAAAATATGAAGTAACAACAGATTTAAACAAAGAGTACTCTTTTAACAAGAACAATACATTTAAAAAATCATCAATATTAATATCAATAATAGAAAAAGACCTACTCTATGGTACCCTTACAATTTAATGGATCTGATATTGCATGTAAGATTGAACAATAATTTTTACGAGTTCTCATAGATAAAAAAATAAATTGGAAAGCTCATAAAACTGCTCTCAAACATAAGTTATCTCGAGTGTGCGTGCGGTATCATATATAAAATCAGAGATAAACTGTCGTTGCAAGCACTCCACATTATATATTTTTCATTAATTTATCCCCACCTCTTATATTGCAATACCATATGGTCTTCAACATATCAAGCTCAGCTGCATCCACTGTTTATTTTGCAAAAACAAAACAAATTAAGAATTATGACCCACAGCCCTAGGATGCAGCATACGCAGCCACTTTTTATTCTGTTGAAAATGCTACGACAGAATTATATTTTTAACCAATCTATAGCTATTCTTATATATAAATCCCTAAATAATATGATACATTGTCCTATTGAATATAAGTTTAAACATAATACTAATTATAATCTTAGAAATTAAAACGAATTGGCAGTCACATTTGTTTTTTCTACCCAGTCACAATTAGTTGTACAATATCGAGGTTGTCAATTATTCAATTCCATTCAAAAAATTTATTGACATGAAAATTGTACATAGTTTTACAATACTTAACAATAATTAACTCCAAACAGTCCATGGCAATTAGGACTAATACCTATTGGTATACATGTATATATGGAACACACTCCCAATGATATCAAGTATTCATCCTCCATTAATGCATTCAAAAATCAAATCAAACATTGCTTTATCATGCAATACACTCCAATATAGAATACCTTTTTGAATGAAACCACTTGATGTTTCTAATCATTTTTCGTATTATTTAATATTTTAATATTTCTCTTTATGTTAGTATTTATTGCTTATACTGTAACCTTTTTGTTTCCCTCATAGCTATCGTGTATCATTAGTGACAGCATCAACATAAAACAAGGTGCCTGCTGGAAAGCATATGCTTAGCGGGTTCAGCTTATATAAAGTATTGTGTAAAACTATCCTTGTAAATGTATGAGCTAAATAAATTATTTGAATTTGAATTTAAATTTGAATTTGAATTTGAATTTGGATTGAAAGCTGCATTACTTCTGCAATGTACTTTGCATAATAAATATTTGTTATTAAAAAAAAAAAAAAAACCCCACAGATCAACACAAACCGACACGTACAATCTTAGAAGTCAGTCTCGTTCCAACCAGCAATAGAGGTACACCTCAATCTGTGAATTTACGCTAATACTCTAATGTTACTCAACATTACTTAATTTTAATTCATTAGTTTTGTATTTCTAATTATAAGTGTTAATATATGTCTATATTTTCCAGCAATACTGATAATGTGCTAAGATGCACGAAACGTCTATAAAAGAAAGACAGAAAAATAGTCAGAAACATTAAAAAAACAAAGAAGAAATTAATAAATAATAAATATGCACTGGTCTTCAATAAATTGTGTATTAATGAAAATATTCTATCAACGTATACTTATATATATATATATATATATATATATATATATATATATATATATATATATATATATATATATATATATATATATATATATATATATATATATATATATATATATATATATATATATTTAAATAAATTAGGTGATAGAAAAAATAGTCAGGAAAGGAAATTAGATGTTATTAATAACAGTGAAACAATAGGTGACAATGCAGTAATAGAAGTTAGTCATATTAATAGTGGTACAATATCTACCTTAGTACAAGATAATAACAACAGTCAAATAGATACAAATAGAAGAAAAGAAGGTTCACCAGACACCAGTAAAAGAAATACATTGAGATTATATTACACAAACTGTAGGAATTTAAGTAATAAAATGGACGAACTTAGAGCACTTGTTAGCAATGAAAATATAGACATAATAGCGCTTACTGAAAGATGGATTAATACAGAATCCAAGCATTTTTTAGCAGAATTTGATATACCAGGATATAGTTTGTTTAAATATGACCGAACAAGTAGGAGGGGCGGCGGTATAGCAGTGTTTGTCAGGAGTTCATTAAAATGCTGTACTAAATCAGGTATTAGGCTAAATAATGATAACGAAAGTGTTTGGGTAGAGGTTAGCGAAGGTAGCGAGACCATAGTTGTTGGAGTAATTTATAGACCACCAAATATGAGTAGAAATTAAGGTAAATCTTTATGGCAGGAAGTGAAAATAGCATCAAGGTTTAGCAATGTGTGCATTATGGGGGATTTTAATTTTCCGAAGATTGATTGGCAGCATCAGATCGGCGACTCAGATTCTGAGGAGTTTATTGAGGCGGTACAAGATAGTTTTTTATTTCAATTCATTGACTCGCCGACTAGAGGTAATAATATCCTTGATTTAGTTCTCAGTAATAATGAACATATGATAAATAATGTTGAGATAGGGGACCAACTAGGAAATAGTGATCACAAGTCTATTTATTTTAATATACAATGCACAGGAAATGCTAAAGAGAATCCGTCACTTATCCCAGATTTCAGAAAAGCCGATTATGGTGGGATAAGAAGAGCCTTAAGGGTGGACCCTATTGTTAAACAATTAAGTCAAGATAAGCCAGGGTTAAGCTTGACAGCTACATATGAACAGTTTATTTCTTCACTTCACAATGCGCAAAATAAATATATCCCCAAGAGAAGATTTAGATCGATACAGAACCAACCAAAATGGATGAATAATAAACTAATAGATCTTATAGGAAAAAGGAAAGGAATATATAGAAAACTTAAGAAAGGCGAAACTCACCTACTTATTTACTATCAGACTCTATCAAGACAGGTCAAAAAGGAAATTAGGACAGCAAAAAGAAATTATGAAATAAGGATAGCCAACGACTCAAAAATTAACCCTAAAGCTTTGTACCAACTATATAAATCTAAAGTTAGAAATGTAATAGGCCCCCTTAAAACTTCGATAGGAGAAATGACAGAAAATGATTTAGAAATGTGCAGTACATTAAATAGTCAGTTTCTATCCGTTTTCACTAATGAAAATTTGGCACAGATTCCAGAAGTCAGTAAGGTATATAGCGATAGTATAGAAAATAGGTTAAGTACGATTACTATAAGTAGAAATGATGTGCTTAAGGAAATTGACAGACTGAAGCCTCAGAAATCACCTGGACCTGATGAGGTATATGCTAGAGTATTAAAAGAATGCAGAGATGAGTTAAGTTACCCATTAACATTTCTGTTTAACAAGTCATTAGAAACAGATATAGTTCCAGAAGCTTGGAAGCTTGCAAATGTAGTTCCGATCATCAAATTATCGTCCCATTAGTCTCACTTCAATCATAGGAAAGCTACTAGAGTCAATTATTGCTAGGAAAATGAGAAACCACTTAGAAACATTTAACTTAATCAATTCTTCTCAGCATGGATTCACTCAGGGACGTTCTTGCCTTACTAATTTGCTTAGCTTTTTCTCAGAGGTATATGAAGCAGTAGATAATGACAAATCATATGATATATATATTTAGATTTCAGTAAAGCTTTCGACAGAGTCCCTCATGAGAGATTGATGAGAAAGGTTGAGGCGCATGGAATAGGTGGGGCGTTGTTGGGATGGATTAGGTCATGGCTAATTGGTAGGAAGCAGAGAGTCAGCATAAATGGTACTAAGTCAGAGTGGGGATCAGTCAAGAGTGGTGTCCCCCAGGGATCTGTATTGGGTCCTCTGTTATTTATCATATACATAAATTACCTTGATTTAGGTATAACTAGTAGGATAAGTAAATTCGCAGACGATACCAAAATAGGGAGACCAATTGATTCAGATAGCGACATAGAGTGCCTCCAAAGGGATCTAGATACCTTACACGAATGGTCAGTAAAGTGGCAGATGAATTTTAACATTGACAAATGCAAGGTATTAAAGATAGGGAAGACGAATACTAATGCAAAATATAAACTAGCTAATGCTGAATTAGAAAACTCAGACTGCGAGAAAGATTTGTGTGTGTTTGTTAGCAACGATTTGAAACCTAGAAAACAGTGTATAAGCGTACGTAACAAGGCAAACAGGATTCTGGGGTTCATCTCAAGGAGTGTGAGTAACAGAACTGCCGATGTTATCTTGAAACTTTACTTGTCATTAGTGAGACCTCATATGGATTATGCTGTCCAATTTTGGTGTCCTTATTACAGAATGGATATATATTCCTTGGAGAGAGTACAGCGAAGAATGACAAAAATGATTCATAACAATTTTAGCGTCAGGCGAAAGCGATAAGGATATTCAGTCTCATGCTAAAAATGATGACTATAATGCAAATGATAGTAGTGATGGTGCAACGGAAGATGGAAATGTCGCTAAAAACAAAGGTAAATTAGGTATGAAGAAAAGAAGTAAATTGAGAGTATATTACACAAACTGTAGGAGTCTATGTAACAAAATGAACGAACTTAGAGCCCTTGTTAGCAAAGAAAATATAGACATAATAGCGCTAACTGAAACGTGGATTAATACAGAAACCAGGCATTTTTTAGCAGAATTTGATATACCAGGATATAGTTTGTTTAAATATGACCGAACAAGTAAGAGGGGTGGCGGTATAGCAGTGTTTGTCAGGAGTACATTAAAAAGCTGTATTAAATCAGGTATTAAACTAAATAACGATAATGAAAGTGTTTGGGTAGAGGTTAACGAAGGTAGTGAGACCATAGTTATTGGAGTTATGTATAGACCGCCAAATATGAGTAGAAATGACGGAACGTCATTATGGGAGGAAATTAAAATGGCATCAAGGTTTAGCAATGTGTGCATTATGGGGGATTTTAATTTTCCGAATATAGATTGGCAGCATCAAATAGGAGACTCTGATTCTGAGGAGTTTATAGAGGTAGTACAAGATAGTTTTTTATTTCAATTCATAGATACGCCGACTAGAGGTAATAATATTCTCGATTTAGTTTTCAGTACCAATGAACATATGGTAAATAATGTAGAGATAGGGGACCACCTAGGAAATAGTGACCACAATTCTGTGTATTTTAATATACAATGGAAAGGTAATACCAGAGAGAATACAACATTAATACCTGACTTTAGAAAAGCCAATTATGGTGGGTTAAGAAGAGCCCTATTAGCGGACCCTATGGTCAAAAAATTAAGTCGATCCAGGTGTCCAAATGAGTGTACCCCTTCTCAGGCACCTGTCATCTTAAGTCAGGAAGAGACGTCAACCTTGGTAGATACATACGATAATTTTATCAAGTCAGTATTGAATGCACAAAATAAATACATCCCCAAAAGAAAATTTAGATCAACACAGAACCAACCCAAAATGGATGAATAATAGACTATTAGATCTTCTAGGACAAAAGAGAGGAATATATAGAAAAATTAGAAAAGGCGAAATTCACCTACTTGCTTACCATCAGAATCTATCACGACAGGTAAAAAAGGATATTAGGAAAGAAAAAAGAAATTATGAAATTAAGGCTGCCAATGACTCAACAAATAATCCTAAAGCTTTTTACCAACTATATAAATCCAAGGTTAGAGATGTAATTGGTCCCCTTAAAACTTCGATAGGAGAAATGACAGAAAATGATTTAGAAATGTGCAGTACATTAAATAGTCAATTTCTTTCCGTTTTCACTAATGACAATTTGGCACAGTTTCCAGAAGTCCGTAAGGTATATAGCGATAATATAGAAAATAGGTTAAGTACGGTTACTATAAGTAGAAATGATGTGCTTAAGGAAATTGACAGACTGAAACCTCATAAATCGCCTGGTCCTGATGAGGTATATGCTAGAGTATTAAAAGAATGTAGGGATGAGTTAAGTTACCCATTAACATTTTTATTTAACAAGTCATTGGAGACAGGTATAGTTCCAGAAGCTTGGAAGCTTGCAAACGTAGTTCCCATCTTCAAAAAAGGTGACAAATCAATAGCATCCAATTACCGTCCCATTAGTCTTACATCAATCATAGGAAAGCACTAGAGTCAATTATTGCTAGTAAAATTAGAAACCACTTAGATACATTTAATTTAATAAATTCTTCTCAGCATGGATTCACTCAGGGACGTTCTTGCCTTACTAATTTGCTTAGTTTTTTCTCAGAGGTATATGAAGCAGTAGATAATGACAAGTCATGATATAATATATTTAGATTTCAGTAAAGCTTTCGACAGAGTCCCCCATGAGAGATTGATGAGAAAGGTTGAGGCGCATGGAATAGGTGGGGCGTTGTTGGGATGGATTAGGTCATGGCTAATTGGTAGGAAGCAGAGAGTCAGCATAAATGGTACGAAGTCAGAATGGGGAGCAGTCAAAAGTGGTGTCCCCCAGGGATCTGTATTAGGTCCTCTGTTGTTTGTTATATACATAAATTACCTTGATTTAGGTATAACTAGTAGGATAAGTAAATTTGCAGACGATACCAAAATGGGGAGAACAATTGATTCAGATAGAGATATAGAGTGCCTCCAAAGGGATCTAGATACCTTACACGAATGGTCAGTAAATTGGCAGATGAAGTTTAACATTGACAAATGCAAGGTATTAAAGATAGGGAAGATGCATACAAATGTTAAATATAAACTAACTAATGTGGAATTAGAAAACTCGAATTGTGAGAAAGATCTAGGTGTGTTTGTTAGCAATGATTTAAACCCTAGACAACAGTGTATAAGCGTTCGAAACAAGGCAAACAGGATTCTCGGGTTCATCTCAAGGAGTGTGAGTAACAGAACTGCTGATGTTATCTTAAAACTTTACTTGTCATTAGTGAGACCCCATATGGATTATGCTGTTCAATTTTGGTGTCCTTATTACAGAATGGACATAGATTCATTGGAGAGAGTACAACGTAGAATGACAAAAATGATCCATAATATTAGAAATCTTCCGTATAAAGAAAGGTTGAAGAAATTAGGCTTACATTCGTTAGAGAGACGCAGAGTTAGAGGGGATATGATAGAGGTGTTCAAGTGGGTTAGTGGGATTAACAAAGGGGACATGACAAATGTACTAAAGCTCAGTGATAGCGAAAGAACTCGTACCAATGGTTTCAAATTAGATAAATTTCGTTTCAGAAAAGATATAGGCAAATATTGGTTTGGTAACAGAGTTGTAGATGGGTGGAATGGACTACCAAATGCTATAGTGGGATTAAAAACGATAGGGAGCTTTAAGATAAAATTGGATAAGCATATGGACGAGAAGGGTTGGGTGTGAAGGGGGATCAGCAGGGTTGGGCCAATCAGCGCTCTGCAGACCCCCGTAATCCTGCGTTAATCTCTAACCGTTTTGGTAAGATGATCCTCAGGGTATTAGAGTGTTGAGCCTATAATTGGGCTTTGTAATTGGGGTTGTGTGGGACAGGGATCTGCCTTGCTTAGGCCAATCGGCTTTCTGCAGACTCCCATTTTCTTATGTTCTTATGTTCTTATAATATTAGAAATCTACCATATGAAGAAAGGTTGAACAAATTAGGCTTACATTCGTTAGAAAGACGCAGAGTTAAAGGAGACATGATAGAAGTGTTCAAGTGGTTCAGTGGGGTAAATAAAGGAGACATGAAAAATGTACTGAAGCTCAGTGATAGCGAAAGAACTCGAACAAATGGTTATAAATTAGATAAATTTCGTTTCAGAAAAGATATAGGCAAATATTGGTTTGGTAACAGAGTTGTAGATGGGTGGAATAGGCTACCAAGTGATATAGTGGGATCAAGAACGATAGGGAGCTTTAAGATAAAATTAGATAGGCTTATGGACGAGATGGGTTGGGTGTGAGGGGGATCTACCAGGTGTGGGCCAATCGGCGCTCAGCAGACCCCCGTTATCTTGTGTTAATCTCTGACCGTTTTGGTGGGGTCAGTACTCAAGGTATTAGTGAGTTGGGCCTATAATTGGGGTTGGGTGTGACAGGGATCTGCCTTGTATGGGCCGATCGGGCTTTTGCAGACTCCCATTTTCTTATGTTCTTATGTTCTTACATACATGAACACTCACAGAAACACACACACACACACACTCACGCATTTATATATTTATTTATTTATTTATGTGTATATATTTATTTGTATGTCTGTGTGTGACACTAGCCTTATGAGGGCCCTGGCCAAGTGGGCTAGTATAAAATAAACACATCGACAACAACAACATGTTTGTGTGTGCGCGTGTGTCTGTGTGTATTAATTAATTTATTTATATGTGTACGTACGGCAAGCGTACATATCTACAGTATATGCGAACAATATAACTGTTCAAAATTATTACTAGAAGTCTAGTCGCATGCAGTGATAACAAATATTATATCATACAAGGTCACCTGGCCATGTCGTCTATTGATAAGATTTGATTATAGATCACTTACATGACTATGCATGTGTAAGAGAGAGAGAGAGAGAGAGAGAGAAGGGGGGCCTGCATGAGTGAGTGAGTGTGCTTGGTTATATGTGGGCAAGTGTGACAGACAGAGAGTGTGTGCGTGCAATGTTGTATCATGCTGAAGCATTCTGACTCACTGTTATTAGTACAAACATTGAAATATTGTCATTGTTTACATAGCACTGTCCCTCACACACAACAACGGGCAAGGATATCATTAAGGGGGGCCACCTGCTTGTTTTCTCTTTCTATCCTTTTCTCTCTTTCTCTGGCTTGTATCCATTCGGCCCCATTCAGCCAACTGTTTTAAGACGTTTATCCCAATTCAGGTGTCGATTTCTTCCTGGCGAGCGATAGCGAGCCAGCATTGTATGAAGAAATCAGGCTTCGCCGGAGACATTTTTCTATCGAAAAATTTACAAATTTAGCCTGCAGTCAAAACAAAACAATATGTATGCTGCTCGCTACAGCTCGCCAGGAAAATATTGACACCTTAAAACGTCTTAAAACAGTAGGCTGAATGGGGCCGAATGGATACAAGCCAAAGAGAGAGGGAGAGAAAGAGAAAAAAAGCGAGGTGGGCCCCCTTAATAGAGATACCATGTCTGTGTACCTGTGCCCGCTATCTCACCTGGGCAAGGGTATCCTATCAACTGATGTACATTTGTTGCATCTCATCGTATAGATAAATTCAACATGTGTAATAGGTCTATGGTAAACTCAATCCATAACGAAGTAGCAACAATTCACATACATTTGTTTAATGAACTAAACCGTTGACAAAGTTATGAGTTATTAATGGAATAGTTGATATCTTCATAGTATCAATTAGTTTGAAATATATATATATAAAATTGCCGTCATCGTTTTATTGGGAATAATATTATGTCTACGTTATTATTACGTATGCATTGAAGACTATATATTGGGGTTACCATAGAATACCTCGTAAAGTAGTTAGCTGAAATGGTTATATTAAGGAACGGGGACCCCGTTAATCCACCATTACAAACCCCAATGCACTTTATTACATTAATGAAAGCATATGATGCTCCCGAGATTCGAACTCGGGACAGCACACCCAGAACATAAGCATCTAAACCATTACACCACCAACACAGTTAAATATCATAATATCATAAACATCATGAATATCATAATGGTAGATGGTGGAATCTATTATAATTAGTAAAGTCATTTAGTCGGTGCCAATAAGTCACCAAGGTATCTGTTTGTTGTTACTTTAAGGGTCGTGACCTGCTTTTTTTCTCTCTCTGGGTTGTATCCATTCGGCCCCATTCGGCCTACTGTTTTGTCCCCATGCAGGTGTCAATTTTTTCCAGCGAGCCAGCATATTTTTTATAATTGCGTTTGACAGCAGGCTAAATTTGTACATTTTTCGATAGAAAAATTTCTCCGGCGAAGCCGGATTTCTCCATACAATGCTGGCTCGCAATCGCTCGCCAGAAAGAAATCGACACCTGGATGGGGATAGATGTCTTAAAACAGTAAGCTGAATGGGGCCGAATGGATACAACCCAGAGAAAGAGAAAAAATGAGAAAAAAATAGCAGGTGACCCCCCTTAATCAACTGTCTGTCTAACGTCATCCAAGTAAGGTTACCATAGGATCAAAATGTATTACTGTGAGTTCATATACCGACATATAAGTATTTCAGAGTTCATATTCAGTCATTACAAACACTTGAGTTATCTATTAAGGGGGGATGGTTCACGTTTTGGGCGATTTTTGCATGTATTCATTGTTTTTCTAGTTTCCTCTCTAGACCTCCATCAAATTTAAAAAACAAAACAAAAAAACAGTCATTAGATCCCCCTTCTAGATTAATTTGTAAATTTTTCTGTAGACAAATTTCCCGGCCGAAGGCCGGTTCTTCCAACATTACAGGCTCACTATCGTTCGCCAGGGAAAAAATCGACACCTAAATAGCACGAAAGGTCTAAATGTTGACGAGGAAATGGGGCGAAAGGTCTTAAAATCGACTAACTAATGGGGAAAACATCTTAACATCTGAAAACTAATGGGGCTGAACATGAGGGAGAAAGTGGTCCAGAAAACCGGCCCATGTCCCCTTAAACCCCCTAACTCTCACAAATCCCTCTTACATTTCAGAAGAGGTTCCAAAGAAGAACGGCATCATTGTATTGAAGTACTTATGTTTTTAAAGACATTCGCTACAGACAACCTGCCTTTTGTCTCCTTCATACACGTACTGTATATAAAAGAAAACTGTATTTGTGTTTTGCTTGTTGTTCGCTAAGATACAAGGAAACAACTTAGAAGGATCGTAGCAAGGCATTGTATTACCATTCTAATTAATACTTTCATTGATTTAATTAGTTGGGTTTATTTGTAAATTAATTGGCGAGTTGGTGAAAACAAATATGAATACCTTACATTAACTTTTACCCTTCCTGGTATATTAGATGGTTGCCAAGGAAACTATAACTGACACCATGGAGAGCGGAAAGAAGATACAAGACAAATCAACCGAAGATTTGTCTGGGGTTCGAACCTTCGAGGACCTACTGGAGGTGATAGGGACCCGGGGACCCTGGAACATTATGCTGTTCTTCCTGACTACCTACGGTTAGTATCACTCAGTTGAGGGGACATGGGTCGTTTTTATGGTCGCCCTTCTTCTTCCTCATGTTTAGCCCCATTAGTTTTCAGATTTGTTGATGTTTGCTTCATTAGTTTGGAGATTTTATGACCTGCCCCATTTCCTTGTCAATATTTAGACCTTTCGTGCTACTTAGATGTCGATTTTTTTTTCTTGGCGAATGATAATGAGCCTGTAATTTTGGAAGAACACATTTTCTACCGAAAAATGTACATATTAATCTAGAAGGGGGATCTAATGGATGTTTTGTTTTAAGTTTGTTGGAGGTCTAGGGAGGGAACTAAAAACATGAACAAAATATGAAATAATCGACCAAAAAAGTAAACCATCCCCCCTTAACCACTTGCGAGTTTCAGGCTATATGGAAGTTGGAGCTGTAGACATCAATATTTAGCAGAATTACAAGCTAAATAATTTTTATATTACATTTATATAGTACATAAAATCCAATTCAACATATGTTTCTTCCATCAGAAACCTACACTGATATTGCATTATTGCGTTGTATCGGTGTTTACGGCTCCAACTTTCTTATAGCCTGAAACTCGCAAGAGGTTATTTTGTTACATACTATTTATTTACCTGTTTCCTGTGTGTATGAAGGAGACAAAAGACATAGTTGCCTGTAACGAGTGACCCCACCCCCAAAGTTGAAAGAGTGATAGAGAGCCACATTCAAGGTACGTTAGCGTCAACAGTCTCGACAAACAGAGGTTGAAGCAGTTAAGGGGAGACTGACCGTTTGTTTGGTCTATTAATTAATTTATTCATATATGTTTTTAGTTTCCTCCCTAGACCTCCATCAAGCTTAGAAAAACACCCCCTAGACCCCCCTTCAAGATAAATTTGTACATTTTTCGGTAGACAAATTTCCCGGCCAAAGGCCGGTTCCTTTTAAAATTGCAGGCTCGCTATCGCTCGCCAGGAAATAATCGACACCTAAATGGCACGAAAGGTCTTAACGTTGACAACGAAATGGGGCGAAAGGCGTTAAAATCGCCAAACTAATGGGCCGAACGTCTTATAATCTCAAAACTAGTGGGGATAAACATTAGGGAGAAGGGGGTCCAGAAAAAGGGTCTGCCTCCCCTTAAAGTCATAGAAAGAGGAAAACAGATTGAGGGAGAGAGTTCCAGGGTTTACTTGTTGAGCAGAAAAAAGACTTAGAGAATCGGTTCCCTATTTCACGTGCTACTTACTATTTCACTACTTACTATGTCAATGCTTACTATTTCACTACTTACTATGTCAATGCTTACTATTTCACTACTTACTATGTCAATGCTTACTATTTCACTACTTACTATGTCAATGCTTACTATTTCACTACTTACTATGTCAATGCTTTCTATTTCACTACTTACTATGTCAATGCTTCCTATTTTACTACTTACTATGTCAATGCTTACTATTTCACTACTTACTATGTCAATGCTTACTAATTCACTACTTACTATGTCAATGCTTACTATTTCACTACTTACTATGTCAATGCTTACTATTTCACTTACTAATTACTACATAAATAATTACTATTTCAATTACTACTTACTTACTACATCAATACTTACTACTTCAAGTACTACTTACTACATCAATACTTACTACTCCACTTACCACTTGCTACATCAATACTTACTACTGCACTTACTACTTACTACATCAATACTTACTACTCCCCTTACCACTTGCTACATCAATACCTACTACTTCACTTACCACTTGCTACATCAATACTTACTACTTCACTTACTACTTACTACATCAATGCTTACTACTTCACTTACTACTTCACTTAATACTTACTACATCAATACTTACTACTTCAAGTACTACTTACTACATCAATACTTACTACTCCACTTACCACTTGCTACATCAACACTTACTACTGCACTTATTACTTACTACATCAATACTTACTACTCCACTTACCACTTGCTACATCAATACCTACTACGTCACTTACCACTTGCTACATCAATACTTACTACTCCACTTACCACTTGCTACATCAATACTTACTACTTCACTTTCTACTTACATCAATACTTACTACATCACTTACTACTTACTACTTCACTTAATACTTACTACATCAATACTTACCACTTCACTTATTACTTATTTACTACATCAACACTTACTACTTCACTTACTTCATCAATGCTTACTACTTCACTTACCACTAACTACATCAATTACTACTTTCTTAATACTTCATATACTACTTATTAATTAACTTACTACTTACTTGCTACATCAATAATTACTACTTATTTACTACTTCACTTACTACTTCTAGTTATTTACTACTTCACTTACTACTTCACTTACTACTTCACTTACTAGTTATTTACTACTTCTCTTACTACTTCACTTACTACTTACTGTCTAGTTATTTACTACTTCACTTACTACTTACTGTCTAGTTATTTACTACTTCACTTACTACTTACTGTCTAGTTATTTACTACTTCACTTACTACTTACTTTCTAGTTATTTACTACTTCACTTACTACTTACTGTCTAGTTATTTACTACTTCACTTACTACTTACTTTCTACTTATTTACTACATCACATTCCACTTCCTACTTATCACATCAATTACTACTGTACTTACTACTTTACTTACCACTTAATACTTCAAATACTAATTACTTACTACATCAACTACTACCTACTTACTCCTTCACTTACTGCTTCAAATAATACGATATTAACCCTTTCGCTCCATTTCTTTGCCAATATTAAGACCTTTTGTGCAATTTAGGTGTTGATTTTGTTTTTCCTGGCCTGTAATTTAGGAGGAACCGGTCTTCGTCAAGGACATTTTGCTATAGACAAATGTACAATTCAATCTCGAATTTTGGGGATATTTTTAAAAACTTGATTGGGGTCTAGGGAGCTAACTAAAAACCTCCTCTTAACCTAGTCGTCTTCCCGCGGGTTTTTCATCGATCGGTTTACTTGACCTAACTCAAGAGGTGTGGTGGAGTGGTCTTGCCACTGGCCTGGTAATCCAAAGGTCCCAGGTTCAAATCCCGATGTATCAATGGGAAGATATTATTGGGATGGAATTTGTGCTGTACCTAGTATCAGTGCATTACCACAAGCCCACCGAAACGTCAATAAAATACCCTCATTGTTCCCTGATTAAATAGCACTGTATGAATATTCCCATATTCAAAATATGCTATAGGGGTGCAATGCCTGGTGAGTTTTCTGCTCAACATGTGGCGTTGCGTGTGTGTAAGTGTGAGAGTCCGAGTGTAGGAGGTGAGACAGTGAAGCACGGGAACGAGGTGGCTTCAGAGATTGGGTCGTTTCGGGCCATGAGTGAGCACCGTGCCTCATGTGAAGGCAAGATGGCAGGTGCTCGTTGTACTCTACGTGCTTTACATGTCTCACTCCCTAGACTGGAACAAGACCTCACGGGCTTCACTGTTCATTGTAAAGCGGTGAATGTTAAGGCTCTCAGCCTATGCCCGAGAGGAAGTAAGTTGCAATATAGAAAAAAAAAAAAAAAAAAAAAAAAAAAAAACTCAATCTGACCTCCTCTTCAGGATTCACCGAACCTATTTACTTTACCTAATGTACTTAATCTATTCCCCGTGGCCGACTTTCCTTAACCTGACAAGCGCGATATAGACGTAGGTGCTAGGGTAGTTATTTGTGCATTTCTAGCCCTGGATTCTGACAGAATTCGTTATATTTACAATATAAACCATTATTTGTTTTCGGTATGCTTTTATTTTACATATATGATGTATATATGAACCTTCAAGAGTGCTAAAATAAGTGGGAAAAGCATTTGGGTGGTGAAAAATGAAGATATTGGCCACCCGGTCATAATCTCAGGCGAGAGAGAGAGACAGGCAGCCCTCCCCTCTCGCTGTCTGGGAGTCAACTGAGACGAGCGAGGCGGTGTGTGCCGGTGTCTGGGTGTTGCATAACGATCTTTTATGCAACCCACTTGTGCTACATTATCGCGGGAGAGAAAAATAACAGATAAATGATGATAATAAGAGGAAAAATAGGTGATAATTGAGGAGGGGAGGGAGGGGGGAATAAGGTGGGGAAGGAGGGGAGGGGGGTGGGTGAGATTTACATGGATGAGTACTGGAGGGGAATTATCTCACCTAGAGACAAATTCCTTTGTTTTGATAGGCCCTTTTTTTTTATGGAAGGCTTTTTTTATGGTCATGCTTCCGTGAGGCCTATCGCGTTCCCTATAGGAAGCCTTCCGTGAGGCCTATCGCGCTTGCCGGGTTAAGGGGAGATGGGCTGGTATTTTTGGTCGATATTTTCATTGATAAATTATGTTTCTAATTTCCTCCCTAGACCTCCCTCAAACTTAAAAAACAACAACCTCAGGATCCCCCTTCAAGATATTGGCTATTTGTACATTAATTTTTCGGTAAAAAAAAATCCCGGCCGAAGGCCGGTTCCTCATAAACTACAGGCTCGCTATGGCTCGCCAGGAAAACATTGACAGGTAAATGGCACAAAAGGTATTCAAATTTACAACTAAATGTAGTGAAAGGTGTTAACATCACCAAACTAATGTGCCGAACGTCTGAAAATCTCAAAATAAATGGGGCTAAACACGAGGGTGAAAGTGACCCAAAAAGCGGCCCATCTCCCCTTAAGTTATAAACTGAGTTATCTTCATCCGATTTCTGTTAGAGGCCAAGTTCATCTGGAACCATATTGACACCAAAAATATATTAAAGTTTCAAAGCTGAGTTATCATAACATCCAGATCTAAAAAATGTGTACGTATTTCACCTTTATTCTGCATTAACCCTTCAGTACAATCCCTAATACTTTGGTGAACTAAAGCTGGAGTCACACGAGCCCTTTTTCGAGCAATTTTTAGCGGTAATTATTGTCTGAAACCTTAAAAAAATAAACTTTTTCAGAATTCAGCCACCTAACATAATCTACCTTCTGTCTAGTTACCGATACCAGTGCGAAAAAGTCCCGAACTAATACGAGACAAAACTTGCTCATGGAAAATTGACGGAAAAAGCGTTCGTGTGACAGCGGCTTAAGCCAAGATTCAGAAAAGTTACACCTTCAAAATGAATTTTCTGTAACAATTGCCAGGAACGAAAACATGATTAGCTGATAATAGTGTTCTCGTTAAGGGGAGAGGGGCTTGTTTTTCTGGCCCCCTTCTCCCTCGTGTTTAGCCCCTTTGGTTTTTAGATTCTAAGACGTCCGGTCCATTACTTTGGCGATTTTAACACCTTTCGCCCCATTTCGTTGTCAATCTTAAGACCTTCCGTGCCATTTAGGTGTCAATTATTTCCTGGCGAGCGAAAGCGAGCTTGATATTTTAAGAGGAACCGGCCTTCGGCCGGGAAATTTTTCTACCGAAAAATGTACAAATTTATCTTGAAGGGGGTGTCTAGGGGGAGTTTTTCTAAGGTTGAAGGAGGTCTAGCTAGGAAACTAAGAACTAAAGGAATAATTGAATTCATAGACCAAAATAACGGCCCATCTCCGCCTAAAAAGTTGCGCGATGAGTATGTGATACGACAAATGTATATGATGTTTAATATTTTATCTAGATATTCGAGATATAACCATTATGTGATAATGATATTCTTCTGCTTCTATTGCCTAGTGATATTCTATCAATTGTTCCATCGACTATTCTAGTTCTTTGTGTTTTAGACATAGTAACTTTGCTTTTCCTTTTGCTGTTGTATGCTGGAAAATTAAGTATGTCACCTTCTTTGTGCAGTGCAATCAAAAATTGGATTAAAGTATGGATTTATTTTGACGTCGTAATTCAATAATAAGTTTTTAAAGCATTGGTTTGTTATGACAGATCAAGTTGTAGCTTATTCCCTTCAGTGTGATGACGATTCTTCTTTCTTGCGTTCTGGTTATCCTTGACGATTTTATTAAGTTTAGAAGGGTCAGTTCAAATCAAATGTTATCTTATAATTTTGACCCCTTATGCTCAATGGGCCAGCTTCCCAAATCACACGAATCGGTATCCCCAAGGTGGCCAGATTTCGGCATAATTTCCAATAAACAGATATTCAGTTATTTGAGATTTCATTGTACTAATATTTCCAACGCAATAAGAAAATGTCTTGTGGATTACAACTGTAGATAAAAACACTCTCAGATGGTACTAATATTCACCTTTGCCCAGTGCTAGAGGTCCTTCCTAATATGAATAAAACTCCCGGGTCATCCTTCCCCACCAGCCTGCTTCGTGTCGCCGTTCAATGCTATGTCGTACCAGTTCCTTGGCGCCACTCCCGACTATTGGTGCCGGGTGGGGCCGCTGGTGGACGCCAACTGGACACAACAACAGGTCCTTGATCTCGCTATTCCATACAAGTGAGTCTCTTTCTATGTCTATATGCGACCTTTTCACAATATCTGTAATATGTAAAATGAAAGTAAAGCCGCTTACAATGTTCATTTTGATTTCCAGAAATTATTCGACAAAGCTCGACAACTGTCTCGATAAAATTAAAGAGAAGGATGTGTACTTCGATCGATTGAGAATTGGCTTACTGGGCGTAAGCAGCAAGCCTAAGACACTTTTCAATCTCTCTCTCTCTCTCTCTCTCTCTCCCTCCCTCCCTCCCTCCCTCTCTCTATTTCTATAACCAGCCTACTCTGTTCCGCAAGGATGGCACTCATCTAAACCCTGTGGGTTCAGCACGCATGGGTCATCTCCTACACGAAGCAGTCCGCAGCCATGGATAAAAAAACGCCATCCGAGAAGAAGCAGCAGTGACATAAATCATCCAACGCCAAGCAAAAAACAGAGGCAACCGAGGACCACCAGCGATAAGGACCGAAGACAGCGAGGACCGAGGACAGCCATGAACATACATGTAGATCCGACAAGAACCAACAATATTATTAAAGAGCGTTCCGGGAGTTCTAAAATAACAAATTTAAAGGTTTTCTATGCAAACGCTCGTAGCATACGCAATAAATTTTCAGATTTAGAGGAGCTAGTGTTTACAGAAAATTATGATGTGATTGGCATAACAGAATCTTGGCTCAATACAGAAGATAGAGATTTTTTAGCAGAGTATTCACTTCCCGGTTATGTAATGTTTTGAGAAAAGCCGAATAAATCGAAATGGAGGTGGCGTTTTACTTTATATCAAAGAAAGTCTTAACCCTACCCTCTTGTCAAAACCTCAAATTGTGAACGTCGACACATCTTGTGTGCTAATAAAGATTAATAAAGGTACAAAAATAATACTTTCGTTAATATACAGACCTCCAGCTCAATCAGTGCAAACTGACCGAGAAATTTACGAACAAATTGCAGATGTAAGTAACTAACAAGATACCGTAATTTTTGGCGACTTTAATTTACCTGTGACCAAGTGGGGCGATACTCTTACGTCACACTCCGGACATGACTTGTATACGAACTTGCAGGAGAGTTCGCTTTATCAATTTGTTCGAACACCGACCCGTGGTAATAATGTTCTTGACATTGTACTTGCAACAAAAGAAGAATAAATAGAGAATTTGAATGTTGGTGATGAATTCAGTAACAGCGACCATCGTACGATAACTTTCACTTTAACCTTTACTAGTAACGAACCAAATAGTAGCATCGAAAAAGTCCCTAATTTCAAGAAAGCAAACTTTCATAAACTTAGAGCTATGTTTAAAGAAACTGACTGGAGCTTTTTAATTAACAATAACGACATAAATACATCTTGGAAGTTATTCGAAACCACTTACCTAAAAGCAGTGCAAGACTGCATACCATCGAAAACACGGCGTCCAGGCCATAATAATAAACCCAAATGGTGGAATAAAGATATTTCAAACTACCTGCTTGCTAAAAAATTTGCTAATGATAGATTAAAATCCTCACAAAATGACGAAGAATGGGTGAAATTTGTAGAGCTACGACGCAAAGCCAAAAAGTTAATTAAGCAAAGTAAAAAGACCCTAAAGTTACATATTGCGAATCAAAGTAAAACAAACCCGAAAGAATTCTATAGTTATATCAGAAAGAAAAAAGTAGTTACTTCAACTGTTGGACCGTTAGTCGATGAAAATGGAGAATACACCAAAGACGAAGTACAAATGAGTAATGCCCTCAATACCTTCTTTGCATCAGTTTTTACAACAGAAGACCTCAGTGATATCCCTACACCATCGCCTATTCAGATTGATAATTCAGATGTTCTAAGCAATATCACCATTACAGAGAGAGAAGTATTGAATTGTTTAGATAAACTCAAGGTAAATAAAACGCCTGGACCTGATACAATCTTGCCTAGAGTTCTAAAGGAAGCTAAGGATGAGCTCTCCAAACCACTGACATTACTATTCAATAAATCCTTGCAGTCTGGAACTATGCCTGATTAGCGGAAGATTGCCAACGTAACACCGATATTCAAAAAAGGCAGCAAATCCCTACCCAGTAACTATCGTCCAATTAGCTTAACCTCAGTTGTATGTAAAATGCTAGAAACGGTCATAAGAGACAGACTCGTAAATCACTTAGAGGAAAATAACATACTTAAAGATACTCAACACGGCTTTCGTGAAAAACGTTCCTGTTTAACAAACCTCTTAGACTTCTTCCACGATATCCTCAACCTCTACGATGAGAGTAAAGCTGTAGATATTATATACCTTGATTTTCAAAAGGCCTTTGACAAAGTTCCCCACAAACGTTTACTGCTAAAACTAAAAGCGCATGGAATACAAGACAGTGTGTTGAAATGGATAGAAAATTGGCTCAGCGACCGAAAGCAAAGAGTAGTCATAAACGGTAAGGCATCTAAATGGACCACTGTAAGTAGCGGGGTACCCCAGGGATCGGTACTAGGACCAATTCTCTTTCTAATTTACATCAACGACATATATGAGGGTCTCACCTATACAATCTCAAAATTTGCTGACGATACAAAAATTGTAAATAGCGTACTCTCAAAAGAATAAGTTGACGATATGCAACACAATCTAGATAAATTGTCACATTGGGCCCAAATTTGGCAAATGAGTTTCAATGCGGATAAATGTAAAGTACTACATATCGGATACCTAAATGAGAAAGCAAACTATTCGATGAATGGCACTCAGCTTAAGAATGTAAACAGAGAAACCGATCTGGGAGTAACAATATCGAGTAACCTAAAACCGAGTCAATAATGTTCAGAAGTTGTTAAGAAGGCAAACAAAATAATTGGCTTTATAGGCAGATCATTTGAGCATAAATCCAAAGACGTTATCCTAACCCTTTACAATTCCTTAGTCCGCCCTCTTCTGGAATACTGCGTTCAATGCTGGTGCCCTTATTACCAAAAAGACATAAACAAGCTAGAACGAGTTCAACGTAGTTACCAAAATGATACGTAGCCTAAAGAACAAACCATACGAAGAGGGTCTTAGAGAATTAAATCTATTTTCTTTAACCCTGTGCAGATTAAGAGGTGACTTAATTCAAGTGTTCAAAATTATCAAGGCATCGACAATATGAACTGTAGTAAGTACTTCACTATCGACCAATCTAATTACACGCAGGGAAACGGTTGCAAAATTATTGGTAAATCTTTTAACTCACACGAATCTAAGAATTTCTTCTTCAATCAAGTTGTCAACTTGTGGAATGGGCTTCCCCGAGACGTTATAGACTGCAGCACCGTTGATTCATTTAAACTCCACCTAGACAAATATCTCGCATCAAACCCGCGACTGACTGCGTTTGTAAATGAATAACTTTATTTTATCCTCCCCTCAGTTACTAACCCATATGTCCCCTACTAACTTCCTAGTCCTGCCACGGACATTAGTTCCAGGGCAGTAGTTCCCTTTCCAATGTTCTCTTACCCACTCTAAACCACTGTTTGGACACTTGATCCTCAGTGTTTTGGAGGACAAGCAGCCTAGAAGGGTCACTAGATCTGTTGTTGCTTGATTTCCTTTGTACTCCTTTGTACTCTCTCTCTCTCTCTCTCTCTCTCTGTTTGTGTGAACTTAAATAAGCGTCTCTTTACAATATTCATTATTTCCGCTATTTGGGCCAAAGCTGCCTATGTGACTTTGCACTCCATGTAAAATTCACTTTAATACAACACTCGTGTTTTCAGTTCATAGTTCAGAAGAAAGGGGGATAGACCAGGAAAAACATTGTTCACCCTTGAGTATTTTGGGATACCAATAATAATTGTATTATTCTGTATTCATCCTTCAGTACAGGCTCCAATACTTTGGGGAATGGTTACTGAAGGTGTCTTTATGTAAGTGTGTGAAATAATATCTGTTCTATTGTTTTTTTTTTTTTGTTTTTTTTTTTTTCTTAACCTTCAGCACAAACACTAACATCTTGGTTAGAGTTGTAGCAATTCACAATTAAATGTGTGTTCTAATAATATCAAAGTTTCCCATTAAAATGTTCTTCAAATCTATATTTGTTTATTAAGTGGCTTTGATATTATTAGAGCAATTAGTGTCATAAGCAGAATATTAGTGCTTGTAATGAATGTGGAATAAATAATTTGGCATAGCTATCATTACACACACATACTGTACATGTGCAACCATGAGTAGCATTGGTTTCTCAAAATGCTCAAGGGTGCCAGCTCTACAATATCCGGTGGACCTAGCATCTGGAACCTCCACAGTTAAAGAATCTGCAAATAAATGCTATGCACCACATTTTTCCAACTTCATTGAAAAAGTCCCTTGCCACCTGGACTTTCATCACTGTGTATCTTCACAAGCACAAGCAATTTTCAGTTTCCCTAGTCTGTAGTAAAATGTTGACATTAACTAAACAATGATCTATTGTCCCACCAGCAATGACACGGGTCAATATGATGACTGTGACATGTATAACTATAACTACACGGCGGCAGCAGAGATGGGCTACGAGGCTGCCATGAAGGACCTGCCAGGCTCCAACAACCACACCGTCATCTGCCCTGCCAGGGACTTCAACCACACCCAGTACCAGTCCACAGTTGTTACAGAGGTAGACACTTCAACCACACCCAGTACCAGTCCACAGTTGTTACAGAGGTAGACACTTCAACCACGCCCAGTACCAGTCCACAGTTGTTACAGAGGTAGACTCTTCAACCACACCCAGTACCAGTCCACAGTTGTTACAGAGGTAGACACTTCAACCACACCCAGTACCAGTCCACAGTTGTTACAGAGGTAGACTCTTCAACCACACCCAGTACCAGTCCACAGTTGTCACATAGGTAGACACTCCCCTTCTCTCTCAACCTTGCTGAAACAGCTTCCCAGAAGTTAGGTGTGCTCAACCTTTTCTGTGCATTCTTCACCCTCGCACAGATTCTTGCTCTGTACATGAGCACTGTGCGACCATGTATTAAGTATTGTTCACATATGTGGGGAGGCTCAAAACATACCACACTTCTCGAAAGGGTAGTCAAAAGCATTTTGTCTCATCAATTCACCTCTTCTTACTAATTTCCTACAATCTCTCTACACACTGCAATATTGTATCTCTCTCACTATTCTATACCACTATTACAATAATCAATGTTCATTAGGGATTCCCAGTACATACCTCCTCCTTTTTAGAGATTGAGGGTCTTTGCCTGTCAACACATTCCCACCCCTATTCTTTCCAACTCACTAACCCAAGAGTGAACCAACTTACCCAGTCTTTCTTCTACTCAACAAGTATGCTCTAGAACTCTCTCCCTCACCCTGGCTTTCCCTTATCCTATTATTTAAACTGCTTCAAGCTCCGTGTGTCCAGAAATTTTGACTCTAACGTACCTTGAATTTGGATCTCTATCACTCTTTCAACTTTGGGGTGAGACACTTGTTACAGGAAGCTTTGCCTTTTTGTCTCCTTCATACATATAGAAGAAAACAAAGCTGTTCCAATCTCCCTTCTCTCACTTCTCCCCATGTAATAGAGCTAAAATTGTGGTCAAATATTGAATGTAAAAATTAATTGAGCTGCCAGCCCAAGTAGGATACTTTATATATGTCTCGCGAGTATAGTACCGGTTTGGTTTTGTAACTGACTGTGTCCCGAGTTCAACCCCTTAGAAGTGAGGGCTGGGATTCTTGTGAGAAGACACAAGAGGGCTGGTTCTATCAGAGTGAGGAACTGGGCGTCCTCTACCCCCCTAGCCTATTCTATCTTATCTCTAACTATTTTTTTTTTTATTTCTGTTTTGGGAATGGAGTTTAGTGGTTTCGCCACAGCTGAGCACCCAGCATTCCGTATCACTACCATTCCTCTCAACCAATGGTGCCTGTTGGTCTTTCTGTACTGCTAACCCTAAGTTGTGATTGGCAAGGTGATGGGGTGAATGGTGGCAGCAGTATAATCCTGCCATTGCTATTGTCAGCGATAGTTTTCTGGTGACCTTCTGTCAATAATTCTAACCTTACCTGATGTGGCGGCTCCATCAGGTGGACCGTTTATTTCCGTCCTTTTCTATCATTGTTTATGGTTATTCATTACATTTTAGTTAGTTTGCTTTTAATTCTGGCCGGTGATATACATCCTAATCCCGGCCCTTTAAATAAATGTTGTAGAGTATTGTACTCAAATATTCGGGGCCTGAAAGGTAATCTTTATGATCTTTCTGTTGCATCAAACAATGTTGACATCATTTGTTGTTCAGAAACACTTGTTTCAGAAATGAGACATATTTCAGAACTTCTTATTCCCAATTTTAAGAAACCTATTTTACTTAGACGCAATGCTATTCCTAGGGCCCAAGGAATGTCTATATATTCGTTCAGGTTTTAATGCCTCTCGTGTGTCCACTTATGAATGTAACATAATGTCATGAGTTTTTTTTATTAAAACTCTCTAGCAGATTTAACAATTTTTATATTTTTTCACTATACCGGAATCCTAACCATGACAACAACATATATGATTGCTTGTTGACTGCTATGGCTAATATCCAATCGTCTGATCGTAAAGCTGCATTCATCTTTATGGGTGATCTTAATGCACACCATTCGGAGTGGCTTGACTCAGTTTCCCCTACTGATCAACATGGACGTGCTGCTTTGAATTTTGCAAATCTGTCGGGGTGTGAACAAATTGTTTTAGGTCCGACCCATGTCTCAGGTAATCGTTTAGACCTTGTCCTTACAGATGTGCCTGGAGTTGTATATGTCGACGTAGTTTCTCCTTTAGGCACCTCTGATCACTCTGCTCTGTCCATTAAACTCCAAACAGGCTTTGTTCTCCCAAATATTTCCTTCTCCCGCAAGGTATTCCTTAAATCCCAGATAAATTGGCCAGGGATTACTCTAGATGTTGGTAATATTTATTGGCATAATATTTACCATGCCCCTTGCCCTGTTGAGGCTCTTAACAATGTTCTCCTCGATATAGGTAATAGGAGAGTCCCACGTAAGATTATAAAGACCAGGCTGAGGGATAAAGCCTAGTTCAATGAAGATTGCAGGCAGGCACAGCGGGTAAAGCAGACTGCATTTCGTTCATGGATACGCTTTCGTACACGGTTATGCTGGGAGAATTATGTTAGTTTGCGTTTGGATGCCCAGCGAATATATTCTTTAGCGGAAGCCGAGTACAAGAACCATCTAAAAGCTATTCTGACTGGTGCAACTCAACCACACAAATGGTGGTCAGCTTTGAAAAAGAGTTGGTTTGGTGTTGATAATTCTTTGCCACCACTGTGTAAACCGGATGGTTCGGCCACATTTGACGCTTGTGAGAAAGCAAAACTTCTAGCTTCCGTTTTTGAGAGTAAGCAGAGTGACTCTGAGGTTGCATTACCTCATTCTTGTTCTGAACATAAGTTCAAATCTTTTGCATTTAGATCAATTGAATTACAAACTCTCTTGAATTATTTGGATTCTTTTGGGGGTACCGATCCTACTGTTTTTTTCCCTCTATTTCTTAAAGGGATTAGCAAACTTTTGGCGCCTAAACTTGCTGTTATTTTTAGAATTTAATCCGTCGTGACATTTTCCCATTATATTGGCGTTCTGCTAACGTAACACCTATTCCAAAAGGATCATCTCCCACTGTTCTCCCAGAAGAGTATAGACCTATATCCATTACTGCAGTTTTATCAAAGGTCTTTGAACGCCTATTGGCCAAGCGACTCATAGCTTTCACCAAAAAATGTAATTTGTTGCCTCCAAACCAGTTTGGGTTTAGGAAGGGCTTAGGTACCTCTGATGCTCTTCTTGTCCTCACTCATGATCTCCAGGCTTCATTGGATGCTGGACATGAATCAAGATTACTATCTCTAGATTATAGTTCCGCTTTTGATCTAGTTAATCATAAGGCTCTATTATTCAAACTCAGTTCCATGGGGATTGGTGGTTCAGTTTTAAAAATAATTTCGAAGTTTTTAACTAACAGACAACAACGTGTGGTAGTTGATGGCAATTTTAGTTCTTTTAACATTGTTAAATCTGGTGTACCTCAGGGTAGTGTACTGGGCCCTCTGCTTTTTATCCTTTTTACTAGTGATATGTGGTGTGGAGTTTCCTCTAAAATGATTGCTTATGCAGATGATGCCTCATTATATGCTCCCATTACTTCTCCTGCTGAGAGATATTTGATCGCCAATACTCTGAAAGATGATATACTAACATTATTAGTTGGTGTGATCGTTGGGGTATGAAGCTGAACTCTGCAAACACACATAGCCTTTTAATTAGTAGATCTAGGACTCCTTGTCCTATGCATCCTGAAATTATAATAAATGATTCTGTAATCAATCAATGTACCAAACTTAGGTTACTGGGTGTGACTCTTGATTCAAAACTTACTTTTGAGGCACACTTACGCTCAGTTGCCTCATCTATATCTCAGAAAGTTGGTCTACTACGTAAATGCAAACAGATTTATTCAAGTGATGCTATTGTTCCGAACTGTTTTTACTCTTATATTTTACCCTTCTTTGAGTACTGCTCTCCTGGGTGGCTCTCTGCCGCAGGTTCCAATCTGAGGCTTCTGGATCGTGCTTTTAATCAGATAAAGTTTATGTTGCCTGACCTGCATATTAACCTTGAACATCGTCGCCTTGTTGGGTCTTTGACTCTATTTCATAAGATATTTCTCAATGCTGATCATCCATTACATTCTAAAATTCCACCACCTTTTCGGCCTGTTCGTGTGACTAGATATTCCTTGGAGTTAAATAATCAGGCCTTTGCTCATGTTCATTGTAACACGTCACAATATTCAAGATGTTTTATCCCATCAATCACAAAATTCTGGAATACTCTCCCTAATGAAGTAGTAAATGAGGAGAGCTTTCAGGTTTTCAAGACGAGGGTTAACACCTTTTTAGTTAGCTAGTTATACCTTCCTGGCTATTTGTGCCCCCCACTGAGACCCTTCGGGGTATATAGTCTCCCTACGGCTCTTCGGTGGGGCTCACATGTAGTATCTGATAATAATAATAATAATAATAATAATAATAATAATAATAATAATAATAGTGCCCCAACCTATTTTGGCTACTAAAAGTTAAAGTAAGGTATCAAAGTTTAGGAATTACCTCGACGTTACACCCATCTTCCTTCTCTCTTAACTGGTCACCATCTTCCTCCTCTCACAACCTGTCACCATCTTCCTTCTCTCACAACCTGTCACCATCTTCCTTCTCTCACAACCTGTCACCATCTTCCTTCTCTCACAACCTGTCACCATCTTCCTTCTCTCACAACCTGTCACCATCACCCTTCTCTCACAACCTGTCACCATCTTCCTTCTCTCACAACCTGTCACCATATTCCTTCTCTCACAACCTGTCACCATCTTCCTTCTCTCACAACCTGTCACCATCTTCCTTCTCTCACAACCTGTTACCATCTTCCTTCTCTCACAACCTGTCACCATCTTCCTTCTCTCACAACCTGTCACTATCACCCTTCTCTCACAACCTGTCACCATCTTCCTTCTCTCACAACCTGTCACCTTCTCTCTTAACTGGTCACCATCTTCCTTCTCTCACAACCTGTCACCATCTTCCTTCTCTCACAACCTGTCACCATCACACTTTTCTCACAACCTGTCACCATCCCTCTGCTCCTTCAACAAAAAACTGGCATAAAAGTAACTACAGTATAATATCAATCAAATCAAATCAAGCCTATAGGAAGCCAAAGCAATTACAACTTATAATGCTTTATGTGTAACTTTTCAATCTATTTTTGTAAATATTGGCATTTATTTACATTTTCAAGTGTCCTGGCATACATAAATAGTTCGTATTATCTCGCACACTTATCCACTACATTTCAAAATCGCATACATTTCATTGCGACAATTTTGTTGGTAAGGTTACTTATACAATTTGAATAAGGGGGGTCACCAGTTTTTCTTATCTTTCTCTCCTTTTCTCTCTTTCCCTGGCTTGTATCCATTCGGCCCCATTCAGCCAACTTTTTTAAGACGTTTATCCCTATCCAGGTGTCGATTTCTTCCTGGCGAACGACAGCGAGCCAGCATTGAATGGAGAAATCCGGCTTCGCCGGAGAAATTATACTATCGAAAAATGTACAAATTTAGCTTGCTGTAAAAAAAAAAAAAAATACATATGCTGGCTTGCTACCGCTCGCCAGGAAAAAATTGACACCTGGATGGGGGTAAACATCTTAAAACAGTAGGCTGAATAGGGCCGAATATATACAAGCCAAAGAGAGAGTGAGAGAAAGAGAAAACAACTGAGGTAGGCTCCCTTAAGGTGAGGTGAATCAGTTTATCATGCGAATGACTTTAGGTTGCAAGTCCAAACACACTATACACAATTACTGTTTTGTGCTGCTGTAATATATGTAAAAGTACTGTTCTGCATAGGTAAAACTGGCACTTCATTGTCTTGGGAAGGTTTCTTGACGTTCCTCGTTAATATTGTGGTCTACTGTATAATAACAGTATGATATTAGCCTCAGATAATTTTGGAATATCGGTAGAATTATATATATATATATATATATATATTCAATGTTTGGGGCCAGGCTACAGGATAGAAAAACAAATGTTGAGCTGAGGAGACGTTTAGGTGTAAAGAGTATTAGCGAGGTGATACGTACAAGTAGACTGGGATGGTATGGACATGTGGAGAGAATGGATGAAGAAAATTGGGTGAAAAAATGCAGGTCTGTGATGGTGGAGGAAGCTGCACCAAGGGGTGGACAGAGGAAGACCTGGGATCGGACTATACGTGCCGATCTCAAATCCAAGAACTAGACAAGTGAAGCAGCCCTTAAGAAGGTTGCCTGCAACGCCGCCATTAGGGCAAGAGACTGAAACTGCACTTGTGTGTAGAACACTCAGTCTCAAAATTGTATGTATATATATATATATATATATATATATATATATTATATATATATATATATATATATATATATATATATATATATATATATATATATAGTATATATATATATAGATATATATATATATATATATATATATATATACTATATACATGTATATACTGGGTATATAAATATATATATATAGATATATATATATATATATATATATAGATATATATATATATATATATATATATATATATATATATATATATATATATATATATATATATATATATATATATATATACAGTATAATTATATATATATACAGCATAATTATATATATATATATAGTATAAATATATATATATATATATATATATATATATATATATATATGTATATATATATATATATACCGGTATATATATATATATATATATATATATATATATATATATATATATATATACATATATATATATATATATATATATATATATATATATATATATATATATATATATATATATATATATATATATATATATATATATATAGTTTATTTATGTATGTACAGTATGTATGTATGTATGTTTTGTTTGTGTGTTTGTTTGTCTATTTATATATGTATCTATTTATTTATCTATTTTTCTATTTATCTATTTTTCCTTTATTTATTTATTTATTTATTTATCTATTTAGTTTTCTATATATTTATCTATTTATTTATTTATTTATTTATCTATATATTTATCTAATTATTTACTTGTGTTGTACCTTAACAGTGGGATTTAGTGTGCAATAGGCGCGCCCTGTACTCCACCACCCAGTCAGTGACATCGGCGGGAAACCTGGTTGGATCGCTCATTACTGGCTTCCTCTTTGACAGGTACAGTTACAGTATATATATAGATTAAGAGGGGTCACCGGCTTTTTTTTTTCTCTGTCTCTCCTTCTCTCTCTCTCTCTCTCTCTCTCATGTTCTCTCTTTCTCTGGTTTGTATCCATTCGGCCCCATTCAGTCAACTGTTTTAAGACGTTTATCCCCATCCAGGTGTCGATTTCTTCCTGGCGAGCGATAGCGAGCCACCATTGTATGGAGAAATCCGGCTTCGACGGGGACATTTTTCTATCGAAAAATGTACAAATTTAGCTTGCTGTCAAAACAAAAAAAATATAGAATATATGCTGGCTCGCTACTGCTCGCCAGGAAAATATTGACACCTGGATGGGGGTAAACGTCTTAAAACAGTAGGCTGCATAGGGCCGAAAGGATACAAGCCAAAGAGAGAGGGAGAGAAAGAGAAAAAACGAGGTGTGCTCCCCTAACCTCTTCTGTACCGGCGACGTCCTTTTCATTATATTCTGGCAACTAATATACGATTGTATTCAGCGTAGGAAGGATTTCTACCCATTAAAAGGCTACAGACTGTCCCACTTCATCCTTTCAGCTACCATATATCCGTCTTCTATCTATCTATCTATCTATCTATCTATATGCTCAGGCCCCATCCCCATTTTTCCTATTTTTATCCTTCCTAAGCTTCATAAAATCGTCAAAATGTAGCTGAAATTAAGAAAACAAATACGTCGCCGATACAGTAGAGGTTAACTCTCTTAGGATTTGTACGCCTCTCTGCACATATCATGGCTAACATTATGCCATTTTACCGGGTGTAGGAATAGATCTGTGGGAGGCGAGGGAATTAATTAACCCCTCCAGTAGCAGCGACGTCCTTTTCATCATATTCCGGCAACTATTAAACGATTTTATTCAGCTTAGGAAGGACCTCTGGCAATAATAAGACTTCAAACCATCTCAACCCACCCTTTATACTACCACACATCCTTCCTAAGCTGCATAATATCGTTTAAATATAACTAGAAACAAATGTTAAGCACGTCGCTGGTACTCAAAGGGTTAAGAGAGTTTTATACCCTTTTTAGTCCTACAGATCCTTCCTTAGCTGTGAAAATTGTCTCCATTTAGCCAGAATACAGTATAATTAGTGTATTCGAAAACGTTTAAGTGGGAATGGGCCGGTTTTCTGGACCACTTTATCACTCATGTTTAGCCCCATTAGTTTTCAGATGTTAAGATGTTTGCCCCATTAGTTAGTCGAATTTAAGACCTTTCGCCATTTTTCGTCGTCAATATTTAGACCTTTCGTGCTATTTAGGTGTCGATTTTTTCCCTGGCGAACGATAGTGAGCCTGTAATGATGGATGAACCGGCCTTCGGTCGGAACATTTGTCTACAGAATATTTTACAAATTAATCTAGAAGGGGGATCTAATGGATGTTTTTTTTTAATTTGATGGAGATCTAGGGAGGAAACTAGAAACAATAATGAATACGTGCAAAAATCGCCCAAAAAGTGAACCATCTCCCTAGTGAACCATCTCCCTAGTGAACCATCTCCCTAGTGAACCATCTCCCTAGTGAACCATCTCCCTAGTGAACCATCCCCCCTAGTGAACCATCTCCCTAGTGAACCATCCCCCTAAGTGAACCATCCCCCTAAGGGTAAATAATGATCGCAAGACTAATATATGAAATTGAAGTAATGATTAAAAATGTACTCCCTCTCAGACATCAGAAGGATTTATGGGAGGCAGACCGTTTTTCTGGACCCCCTTCTCCCTAATGTTTAGCCCCACTAGTTTTGAGATAATAAGACGTTCGGCCCATTAGTTTGGCGATTTTAACACCTTTCGCCCCATTTCGCTGCCAATGTTAAGACCTTTCGTGACATTTAGGTGTCGATTATTTCCTGGCGAGCGATAGCGAGCCTGCAATTTTAAGAGGAACCGACCTTCGGCCGGGACATTTTCTACCGAAATATTTACAAATTTATCTTGAAGGGGTGTTTCTCTAAGCTTGATGGAGGTCTAGGCAGGAAACTAAGAAAATATATGAATACATTAATTAATAGACCAAACAAACGGCCAGTCTCCCCTTAATGAAATAGGTACCGTACAGTCATGAGCTATAATATGTATTCACCTATTTAATTTTGTTTAATGATTAACCCCTTCAGCACGAGGACGCCTTTCTACCTTTTATCCTGGCTAAATTTAGACGTTTTTGTGCAGTTTAAGAAATACTTAAGTTATTCAGAGAGTTTGTAGAGATTGTTTGTACCTCTTTGAGTCCTAGAGGTAAATTATAAGCTAAAGCAACTCGTCGAATGGTAACCAGAACAAGAGTAAAATTACGCCATCGTGCTGACGGGGTTAAGCTCAAGTTCTGAAACATCTGAGATAACTTCCTTGATGGTGTAATGGTTAGAGTGTTTACAATCTGTATGTGATAACTCAGGTTCGAATACCGGACACATGCTTGTTTTCATTAATTGCTTTGGGAGGTGTTTGGTGTTGGAGTGAAATTAATACAAATAATTATAATATAATATGTATTGTAGTGGCTCGCATGGGTATGGTACAGATTCACAGGGATGCTTAGCTATTATGGGTCAAAGCTGTATACTGCCTGTAAGACGGTACAGTAGCGCTAATAAGTCATGTCTCGGCTGTCATTACGTTTGGCTCGCTCTGTGTTGTAGTAATGTCTGCCTGATTTTGAATAGGGTGGGTATTTGTAGGGACATGTTTGTATATCTCACTCGGAATTAATAAATCAAACTTGAAAAATGCTGATACCAATTATTGATCAAAATATGCTTGGTGCGGAGACATCACTTATTAGGCCGACTGTACACTGGAGAAAAAAAGAGTATACAAAGGGTATATACAGTAAATGAGTATAATGATTGTGATT
>CM064492.1:14129116-14154116 GCA_032716605.1 Paralithodes platypus | reverse complement strand
ATCTACAAGTTTACTAAAAATACATCCACTTGTACACTAATGATATTCTGCATCAAAGTCAGTGTATACCAGATCGTGTAATGATATAGGTATACATTCACCTATCGACTACTTAACAACAGCGTATTATTATTTTAGTTTTATTCAAGTATATTGGGGTTTGTAATTGATGATTGTTAAGGACGGGGTGTTATTTATAAATATATATATATATATATATATATACATAGGGCGGTTCCTTTGCCGTGTCAATATCGTGTGCGCCTACAACGGTCGTATTTATCGTTCAAGATATGTGCGTCTCTTGTGCTGTAAATGTATGGTGGTCAACCAAAGGCGGCATTATCGTGCTCTTAACGTGCTTTATATGTATGACGAACGTGTGATAGCCGAGTGAGTAGCGTCGCCGGTCAGCGATTTATTCTACAACGGTCGTGTTGCCGGCGTGTATGACGTGTGTGTGACGTGTGTGTGTTGAGTGACTGTCGAGGGTTTGTTGTACAGCAATCGTGTGCCTGCGAGGATCGTGCAGTGATCCAGTGATTCGATTACAATCGGCGAAAAAGTGTAAGTCGTCCTCTGTCGGCAGCTGTCGAGCTGTGGCCGTACTGTGTGAGACACGGCCTTAAGTATGGAAGCCTCTACGGGACAACAGAGGGGTATATACAACTCAATAAGTAGGTGTACGGTCGCACTAATAAGTCATGTCCCAGCTGTCATTACGTTTGGCTTGCTCTCTACTGTATTAATGTCTGTCAGATGTAGAATAGGGTGGTTAAGTGTAGGAACATGTTTGTGCATTTCACTCGATATGAAGAAATGAAGCTTAGACTTTGCTGATACCAATTATTGATCAAAACATACTTGGTGCCGAGACATCACTTATTAGAGCGACTGTACATGGAGCTTGCAGTTGGTATCACTTTTCAGCCAGACTAATGTCCTGTTATCTGTTATCTGTTATAGAGTTCGCCACCTGCAAGTGGTGCGCCCCCTGTTATCTGATAGGCTTTCAAGTCAAAACGGCCACACTCCGAAATGGCCACAACCGAAATGGCCACAACCAAAACGGCCACAGACCGAAATGGCCACAGACCGAAATGGCCACACTCTGAAATGGCCACAAGCCTAAATGGCCAAAAACTGATATGGCCACAAATCGAAATGGCCACGCAGGAGAGGCTGTCAGCAGCGCACGGGTAGTGACTGGTTGAGGCCAGTCACCAACGCTCGCACTGGTTCAATCCAAGATATACAGTATATCTTGGTTCAATCCACAACTCAGATTAACAGTTTGTTGTGATCTATTTAACTGTATATATTAACACGGTTTTAGATAAAAACAAAGTGAAAGCACACAGATATAATATATCTAGTTGTCATGAAATACTGCAATTATTAAAAAAAATAAAAATAAATAGATACCAGTTGATGCTTTAATCACCAAACATATATATTGCATAAATACTTTAACAAAAAGGAGGTATATTATCACTACGTTTCATTAGAGAGAGAGAGAGAAAGAGAGAAAGAGAGAGAGAGAGAGAGAGAAAGAGAGCGCGAGAGCGAGAGCGAGAGAGAGAGAGATTCCCAAATCTGTGACCTGAGGTCACAGGCTAAACATTTCTTGCCCTTAATTAGGGTTGGAGGCGGAGTTAGCACTCACTTGTCATATTCTTTTGTTCACAATTACTTACCTATAGTCTCTCTCTCTCTCTCTCTCTATCTACATATATCTCCCTCCCTCTCTCTCTCTCTCTATGTCTCTCTATATATATCCATCTATCTCTCTCTCTCTCTCTCTCTCTCTCTCAAAATGTTTAGCTTCATTATGAAAACAATACTCAACCACGGCTGGAAGTTATAACTGAAGAGGTTCAGAGCTAGTAATTGTGAAAACTTTTTCACATACGATCTGTCCTGCCTAGAACAAACTTCCCTCAGAAATTGTAAGCAGTTCTTAAGTAGAGCAGTTCAAGAAGAGAGTAGATAGTACTTTACACACTGTAATGAGTGTAGTGAACTAAACCGGCTACCTTCTTCCACTTCGAGTATCTCCTCGGAATGGACGGCAAGGTCTCTTGAGATTCTAAATATTCCTTGTAACTCTCTCTCTCTCTCTCTCTCTATCCTTGTTCCTGGCAAATCAATGACTTTGGTTATACAATTATTGACATTACATTTGCATTTAGAGATAACACAAGAGAGTTGATTTGTGTTCTACTAGAAATACCGTTCTAGCAAACCAATTGAACTTTTTGTATTTGGTAAACATTTAGAAGGTATTTTCATGTACTAATGTCAGCATAAATGGTACGAAGTCAGAATGGGGAGCAGTCAAAAGTGGTGTCCCCCAGGGATCGGTATTAGGTCCCCTGTTGTTTCTTATATACATAAATGACCTAGATTTAGGTATAACTAGTAGGATAAGTAAATTCGCAGACGATACTAAAATAGGGAGATCAATTGATTCAGATAGCGATATAGAGTGCCTCCAAAGGGATCTAGATACCTTACATGAATGGTCAGTAAATTGGCAGATGAAGTTTAACATTGACAAATGCAAGGTATTAAAGATAGGGAAGATGCAAACAAATGTTATATATAAACTAGCTAATTTAGAATTAGAAAATTCAGACTGCGAGAAAGATCTAGGTGTGTTTGTTAGCAATGATTCGAAGCCTAGAAAACAGTGTATAAGCGTTCGTAATAAGGCAAACAGGATTCTCGGGTTCATCTCTAGGAGTGTGAGTAACAGAACTGCTGATGTTATCTTAAAACTTTACTTGTCATTAGTGAGACCCCATATGGATTATGCTGTCCAATTTTGGTGTCCTTATTACAGAATGGACATAGATTCATTGGAGAGAGTACAGCGTAGAATGACAAAAATGATCCATAATATTAGAAATCTTTCGTATGAAGAAAGGTTGAAGAAATTAGGTTTACATTCGTTAGAGAGACGCAGAGTTAGAGGGGATATGATAGAGGTGTTCAAGTGGGTTAGTGGGATTAACAAAGGGGACATGGCAAATGTACTAAAGCTCAGTGATAGCGAAAGAACTCGTACCAATGGTTTCAAATTAGATAAATTTCGTTTCAGAAAAGATATAGGCAAGTATTGGTTTGGTAACAGAGTTGTAGATGGGTGGAATGGACTACCAAGTGCTATAGTGGGATCTAAAACTGTAGGGAGCTTTAAGATAAAATTGGATAAGCATATGGACGAGAAGGGTTGGGTGTGAAGGGGGATCAGCCGGGTTGGGCCAATCAGCGCTCTGCAGACCTCCATAATCCTGCGTTAATCTCTAACCGTTTTGGTAAGATGATCCTCAGGGTATTAGAGTGTGAAGCCTATAATTGGGCTTTGTAATTGAATTGGGGTTGTGTGGGACAGGGATCTGCCTTGCTTAGGCCAATCGGCTTTCTGCAGACTCCCATTTTCTTATGTTCTTATGTTCTTATGTACTGCGTTTGGTTAATATTTGACGAACCCCCCCCCCCCCCCCCTTCCATCATCCCAACCCCCTTCAGAGGGGTTGGGTTCGAAAGAGATCTGCCTTGTGTGGGCCAATCGGCTCTCAGCAGTCTCCCGTTTTCTTATGTTCTTATACAAATATATACCGGTATATATATATATATATATATATATATATATATATATATATATATATATATACATACATATATATATATATATATATATATATACGGTATGTATATATATACATATATACCGTATGTATATCTATATATCTATATATACATATATACAGTATGTATATATATTAATTACGGATGAAAATGAGGCGAGAGTGCTGATCGACCTAAATTTTATCAGCCGTAATAGTCCACCCCCAAACCAAACCTGCCCCACATGGCAGACACATGTGGTCACAGGATTATTCGTGGACAGTTTACAGTGAGGTGGCGTGAATCCTGGAACACTTATGTAAGACCTTCACTGTACAATTGTGATAGGAGTAGAAAAAGGAAATGTTTGACCTTGTCATGAATCAAAGGACTCAAGACACAACATAAATGTTACGAGACAGCCTTCATGTTAACCTGTCAATGTTGTCTAGGTCCAAGTCATCATTGTAGATACACCTCATTCTATGGTGACCAGTGTGGTGATCAAGTTTGGCTATAAAGTCATGATAATAGTGTGCCTTTGGTTGGCCCGTGTAAGTCTTTGGAATGTACATTTGATGAAACCTGCTACTCCAGAGACCACTCCGAATATATGAATATATACCAATGGCACACTATTATCATGACTTTATAGCCAAACTTGATCACCACACTGGTCACCATAGAATGAAGTGTATCTATATATATATATATATATATATATATATATATATATATATATATATATATATATATATTATCTTTGGTTCGTATGTAACACACTGTATATGGGTGCCAACATATTCAGGTACGGTAACCTATATATGCTGTGAAGGTGTGACTAGATTTAATTCAGTAAAGGTGTCTTTATAGTTTAAAAACCAGTATGACGTTTTTCATTATTCCTATACTGTTATTATGTGCGAGTAAAATATTTTACCATTTGTGGTATATCCTCAACAACCCTTGTACCAGGCTCACCTGTTGTCACCTGCATGTAGCGGAAACAATTGTTATGTCAATAATCCAAGAACCAATAGAGGTCTTTATTATATTATCAATGTTTTCTTAGACGATATGGCTGTAGCCCTACATTGTATGAATAACTTACTCAAAACTATATAACTTGTACATAATAGTCGTATATAATAAAGACGACTTGTATGGACATGAACACGGAAATCTCCAGAGAGTCTACAGGCCCACGCTAAGCAGTTCCCTTTCACACCTAACCAATATCATCCATAATTACGTTTAACACTTTTCATCATTACTTAACTGATTAAAGTACTAGGCTATCTATTCCACACTATTCACAACCCTATTTCCAGAGCAAAAGCTATGTTATGATTAAAAACGATAAGCAGATATGTAGTTAGAAACCATTTGTAAGGGCTATTTCGCAATCATTCAGCTTTTATACTTTACTGTCGCCTGAGTTTATGCTCTCAGCTCGCTTAAACACCTCTATCATAATTATCTACTCTACATTATCGTCTTTCTAATTAATGTAAGCCGAGGGTTTTAACCTCTTCTCATACGATAAATATCAAATATTGTGGACAATTGTTGTCATAATACGTTGGATTACCTCTAGAAAGTTTACCTACATTCTATAATAAGGGCACCGTATATGAACGACACAATCCATAATTATGAGGTATCACTAAGTAATATTTCAGGATAACGTCAGCAGTTCAGTCTTCACATTCCGAAAGATGAATCCGATAATCCTGTTTGCCTTGTTTTCTAGGTTTCAGATCATTGCTAAGAAACATAAGAAAATGGGAGCCTGCAGAAAGCCGATTGGCCACACAAGGCAGATCCCTCTCACACCCAACCATAATTATAAGGCCTAATTATAGGCCCAACTCACTAACACCGTAAGGACCGATCTCACCTTCACGGTCAGAGGTCAACATAAGAAAAGAAAACGGGGGTCTGCAGAACGTCGATTGGCCCACACACAGCAGATCCCCTTCACACCCAACCTATTTCGTCCGTACGCCTATCTAATTCTATCTGAATGCTCTCTATTGTTCTAGATCCCACTATAGTACTGGTAGCCTATTCCACCTATCTACAACTCTGTTACCAAACCAATATTTGCTTATATCTTTTCTGAATCGAAATGTGTCTAATTTGAAACCATTTGATCGAGTTCTTTCGCAATCGCTTAGCTTTAGTACATCTTTCATGTCCCCTTTATTAATCTCACTAACCCACTTGAACACCTATATCATATCCCCTCCAACTCTGCGTGTCTCTAACGAAAGTAAGCCTAATTTCTTCAACCTTTCTTCATATGGAAGATTTCTAATACTATGGATAATTTTTGTCATTCTACGTTGTACTCTCTCCAAGGAATCAATGTCCATTTTGTAATAGGGACACCAAAATTGGACAGCTTAATCCATATGTGGTCTTACTAACGCTAGTTTTATTTTATGATTACGTCTGCTGTTCTATTACACTTCTAGATATAAATCCGATAACTCTAATTGCCTTATTTCGAGCACTAATGTATTGATTTATAGGGTTTAAATCACAGTTGACTACCAAATCTTTGTCATTATCCGATTGTCTTATATTCACATACATCCTGCATTGTCTATCGATTTTCTTATATTCACATACATCTTGCATTGGCTATCGATGTTCTTATATTCACATACATCCTGCATTGTCTATCGATTTTCTTATATTCACATACATCCTGCATTGTCTATCGATTTTCTTATATTCACATACATCCTGCATTGTCTATCGATTTTCTTATATTCACATACATCCTGCATTGTCTATCGATTTTCTTATATTCACATACATCCTGCATTGTCTATCGATTTTCTTATATTCACATACATCCTGCATTGTCTATCGATTTTCTTATATTCACATACATCCTGCATTGTCTATCGATCTTCTTATATTCACATACATCCTGCATTGTCTATCGAATTCCTTATATTCACATACATCCTGCATTGTCTATCGATGTTCTTATATTCACATACATCCTGCATTGTCTATCGATTTTCTTATATTCACATACATTCTGCATTGTCTATCGATTTTCTTATATTCACATACATCCTGCATTGTCTATCGATCTTCTTATATTCACATACATCCTGCATTGTCTATCGATTTCCTTATATTCACATACATCCTGCATTGTCTATCGATTTTCTTATATTCACATACATTCTGCATTGTCTATCGATTTCCCAAATTGTACTACACTACATTTATCTACATTGAACTTCATCTGCTAATTAGCTGCCCATTCGTGTAGTGTATCTAGATCTCTTTGGAGAGCATATCTCTCTCAGTTTGTATAATCCGTACTAGATAATATGATTATATATATATACCTAAAATAACCAATGAATATGGTTCATGAATATACAGTACATATACTGTATATCCCTTCCCCAGGTTTTGCACTAGGCCATCAGGATTGCAATATATCCACTACACCATGAGGTGGTAAAACCCACAAAATGGGTTATGGATGGAAAAATAGCCTTATGCAAAATATATCCATTTTCTGTAGAGAATTATAATTCATAATGGTTAATGACCTTATTGTGTAGTGGATATTATATCCGAGACGTCAACCCTGATGTTAAACATATACTGTACAATGTACATATATAATGTATAAAGGTTTTAAAAATTCACCATTAAAAAACAAAAAACAAAAAAACAACAATGTAGATTATATACAAAGAAAAACACTGGACAATATGTAAAAAATATGCCCGCTATGGCTGGCGCCCTACAGTACAACTTTTGAAAAGAATAACAAATAAACAAATAAATAAAATATTGAAATAATCAAACCCAATGCTAGATAGAAACATTGAAAGCGTCATAAAATGGTTATGAATTATAAACAAAGCTAAAGAGGACAAATATAATAATAGAATGCACAAAGTTTGACATGGAGAAAAATATTTATGACAATAGGTCTGCGTGTCAGGTCGGCATCCTCTAGGAGGATTAATTACCTCTGCCCCAAACCATTCCCCCGCCCTCCTATACAAGGCTCCTCCTATGCACACCTGTAGATCTAGAAGAACAGATACAGGGATATATTTCAACACTAACTCTCATGATAAAATCTAACTATTACGTTCCTTAGCTTTATTTAAAAATATTACGCTTATTTATGAACATTGACTCTACTGATCTGCACTTTTTGAAGTCCCTATATATTATGAATACTTTACTGGCTCCCCAGTATAGAATTGTACAGAGTTTGCTCTCTCTCTCTCTCTCTCTCTCTCTCTCTCTCTCTCTCTCTCTCTCTCTCTCTCTCTCTCTCTCTCCAGATAATACAGTTGAACACATTAAATTGTATCCACTGAGTGACTTTATGTGTGGAAAGGAAAAAAGTATGATTATATTAGGGGCGTAGTTCCTTATACAGTATACGTTAATTCATATGCCCAAGTAGCGGGTTTGTTACACATTAGTTGTGTTAGTCAATCCTAATATTCTTCCTTCCATATATAGCACAATGAGTGGATAGTTTTTTATGGCCAACTTTACATAACTGACCACGGTCGCCTAATTAAATAATTATGACCTTGACCTGACCCTTCCAGGAAATACCATTTATTCACAGATAGGCTCACTAACAATGCATAGAGTATTACCTCAATTGTCTTATGTAGCTTGTGGGATTTTGACATATGTGTGTGTGTGTGTGAATATATACGGGAGTATATATATATATATATATATATATATATATATATATATATATATATACTGTAATATATATATATATATATATATATATATATATATATATATATATATACAGTATATATATATATATAAAGTTTCAAGACAGCATTAGCAGTTCTGTTACACTCTTAAAGATGAACCTGATAATCCCGTTTGCTTTTTTACGAATGCTTATAGCCTACATTGTTTCCTAACCTTCAGTTCATTGCTAACAAACACACCCACATCTTTCTCACAGTTTGAGATTTGTAATTACGTATTAGTTAGTAGGCCTATAAATATTTTGAATTTGTATTCACCGTCCTTATCTTAAATAATTTGCATATATCTATGTTAAATGTCACATGCCATTTTACTAACCAGTCATGTAAAGTGTCTAGATTACTTTAGAGGTACTCTATATCACTATCCGAATCTACTTGTCTCCTTAAGCTGGTATCGTTACAAAGACGATATTATATATATATATATATATATATATATATACACTATATATATATATATATATTATATAGATATATATATATATATATATTATATATATATATATATATATCTATATATATATATTATATAGATAGATATAAATATGGATACATATATACAGTATATAGGCTAGATAGATATATTTTTTTTTCTAGATGGTCATAACGTTAGTGGTTATAGCGCTAGTGATCATATAATGTGCATAGAGTTATCATTATTATTTTCCTCTGGTCGGGTTCGTGTGTGACCCTCGGAGGTATTAAGACTTGGTGGGAATAAATTGATTCATATGACATTTTATAAGTGGTCAGTAAATGTTCTCGGTATGTATTAGCAATTTTCCTATTATTGATGTCAGACCAATGGGGCGGTAATTTGATGAGACTGACTTAATATTTTAAAGAATCGGAACGACATTTGCAAGCTTCCACTATGCTGCAGTATATCTAAATTATATTTATATGTGCGTTAGAGATGGTTATTATAATGCAACTAGAACCAAGTGTTTGTAGTATTTGATATTAGAGTATAATCAAATTGGCATTTGTAATTGACAAGAATATTCTATATTTATAGTTATGAGAATTATTATGAGATATTAAAACAGTAACAGACTCGCCTACTAGAGGTAATAATATCCTCGATTTAGTTCTCAGTAATAATGAACAAATGATAAATAATGTAGAGATAGGAGACCAACTAGGAAATAGTGATCATAAATCAATTTATTTTAACATACAATGGACAGGAAAGGCTAAAGAGAATACTACACTTATCCCAGATTTCAGAAAAGCCAATTATGGTGGATTAAGAAGAGCCTTAAGAGTCGATCCTATGGTTAAACTATTAAGTGGACCCAGGTGCGCTAATGAACATACTCTCTCTCAGATACCTGTCTTAATTCAGGATAATTTGACAGCTACATATAATCATTTTATTTCTTCACTCCACAATGCGCAAAATAAATATATCCCCAAAAGAAAATTTAGATCAACACAGAACCAACCCAAATGGATGAATAATAGACTATTAGACCTTCTAGGAAAAAAGAGAGGAATATATCGAAAAATTAAGAAAGGCGAAATTCACCTACTTGCTTACTATCAGAATCTATCAAGAGAGGTTAAAAAATGTATAAGGACAGACAAAAGAAATTATGAAATCAGGATAGCCAATGACTCAAAAAATAACCCTAAGGCTTTTTACCAGCTATATAAATCTAAAGTTAGAGATAAAATAGGCCCCCTTAAAACTTCGATAGGAGAAATGACAGAAAATGATTTAGAAATGTGCAGTACATTAAATAGTCAGTTTCTATCCGTGTTCACTAATGAAAATTTGGCACAGATTCCAGAAGTCCGTAAGGTATATAGCGATAGTATAGAAAATAGGTTAAGTACGGTTACTATAAGTAGAAATGATGTGCTTAAGGAAATTGACAGACTGAAACCTCAGAAATCGCCTGGTCCCGATGAGGTATATGCCAGAGTATTAAAAGAATGCAGAGATGAGTTAAGTTACCCATTAACATTTCTGTTTAACAATTCATTAGAAACAGGTATAGTTCCAGAAGCTTGGAAGCTTGCAAATGTAGTTCCGATTTTCAAAAAAGGTGATAAATCAATAGCATCCAATTACCGTCCCATTAGTCTCACTTCAATCATAGGAAAGCTACTAGAGTCAATTATTGCTAGGAAAATGTGAAACCACTTAGAAACATTTAACTTAATCAATTCTTCTCAGCATGGATTCACTCAGGGACGTTCTTGCCTTACTAATTTGCTTAGTTTTTTTCTCAGAGGTATATGAAGCAGTAGATAATGACAAGGCATACGATATTATATATTTAGATTTCAGTAAAGCTTTCGACAGAGTCCCTCATGAGAGATTGATGAGAAAGGTTGAGGCACATGGAATAGGTGGGGCGTTGTTGGGATGGATTAGGTCATGGCTAATTGGTAGGAAACAGAGAGTCAGCATAAATGGTACCAAGTCAGAGTGGGGAGCAGTCAAAAGTGGTGTCCCCCAGGGATCGGTATTAGGTCCCCTGTTGTGTCTTATATACATAAATGACCTAGATTTAGGTATAACTAGTAGGATAAGTAAATTCGCAGACGATACTAAAATGGGAAGATCAATTGATTCAGATAGCGATATAGAGTGCCTCCAAAGGGATCTAGATACCTTACATGAATGGTCAGTAAATTGGCAGATGAAGTTTAACATTGACAAATGCAATGTATTAAAGATAGAGAAGATGCAAACAAATGTTAAATATAAACTAGCTAATTTAGAATTAGAAAATTCAGACTGCGAGAAAGATCTAGGTGTGTTTGTTAGCAATGATTTGAAGCCTAGAAAACAGTGTATAGGCGTTCGTAATAAGGCAAACAGGATTCTCGGGTTAATCTCTAGGAGTGTGAGTAACAGAACTGCTGATGTTATCTTAAAACTTTACTTGTCATTAGTGAGACCCATATGGATTATGCTGTCCAATTTTGGTGTCCTTATTACAGAATGGACATAGATTCATTGGAGAGAGTACAGCGTAGAATGACAAAAATGATCCATAATATTAGAAATCTTCCGTATGAAGAAAGGTTGAAGAAATTAGGTTTACATTCGTTAGAGAGACGCAGAGTTAGAGGGGATATGATAGAGGTGTTCAAGTGGGTTAGTGGGATTAACAAAGGGGACATGACAAATGTACTAAAGCTCAGTGATAGCGAAAGAACCAATGGTTTCAAATTAGATAAATTTCGTTTCAGAAAAGATATAGGCAAATATTGGTTTGGTAACAGAGTTGTAGATGGGTGGAATGGACTACCAAGTGCTATAGTGGGATCTAAAACTGTAGGGAGCTTTAAGATAAAATTGGATAAGCATATGGAAGAGAAGGGCTGGGTGTGAAGGGGGATCAGCCGGGTTGGGCCAATTAGCGCTCTGCAGACCCCCATAATCCTGCGTTAATCTCTAACCGTTTTGGTAAGATGATCCTCAGGGTATTAGAGTGTTGAACCTATAATTGTGCTTTGTAATTGATTTGGGGTTGTGTGGGACAGGGATCTGCCTTGCTTAGGCCAATCGGCTTTCTGCAGACTCCCATTTTCTTATGTTCTTATGTTCTTATTGAAGATTTTCCTTGTTTCTGCCATTTTCGACCAATGCACTTTAGTATGTCTCATTAGCTAACAAAAATCGCCTTCCCAGATTTCCTTCAAACTATAAAATGCCTACCAAACCCCCTTTTAGTTAGATTAGTACATTTATCGAGAAAGAAAATGTCCCGCCCGAAGGCAGATTTCTTGTAAGTTACAGGTTTGCTAAAGCTCACCTACATTTATAAGCGTCATTTAATCAACAAACTAATGGGGTGGAACGTCTTAAATTTTCCCAACAAATGGATCAATATAGGGAAATCCAAAAAAGAACTCCCTCGAACCAAATAGAGTTAATAGCTCTTTATCTCTTAACAAACGACTCCCTCATCTAAACTCGCTCTCACTTTCTCTCTCTCTCTCTCTCTCTCTCTCTTGAATATAGTAGTGAACAATAAGTTCATTAATTAATGTATTAATGGAATTTACGCGTAACGGGTATCATCCGTCAATCTTTTTGTTATTTATTTCATTATTACATCTATATATATTTTAACGATATTTTTACTCATTTTCTTTTGCAAAAAACTGTATTATTATAATTCAAAAAAATCTGTTAATCTGAGTTGTGTATTGAACCAAGATATACTGTATATCTTGGATTCAACCAGTGGGAGCGTTGGTGACTGGCCTCAACCAGTCCCTACCTGCGCGCGGCTGACAGCCTCTCCCGTGTGGCCTTTTCAGATTGTGGCCATTTAGGAGTGTGGCCATTTCGGTTTGTGGCCATTTAGGATTGTGGCCATTTCGGAGTGTGGCCATTTCAGTTTGTGACCATTTCGGTCTGTGGCCGTTTTGGTTGTGGCCATTTCGGTTGTGGCCATTTCGGAGTGTGGCCGTTTTGACCTGCTTCCATCTGATAGGGGTATTTCCGGGTGGATGTCCCGGGACTAGTTAGCATTGGCGGGCAACCATTCTAGGGGAATAAACCCTAAACAAATTACCGATGGGCGACACGCTAATCGCACCGATTAGCATGTCGCCCATCGGTAATTTGTTTAGGGTTTATTCCCCTAGAATGGTTGCCCGCCAATGCTAACTAGTCCCGGGACATCCACCCGGAAACACCCCTATCAGATAACAGGGGGCGCGCAAACACCAGAGACAACCCTATCACAGTGTCATGTATATTTGTATATATTATATTAGACAGTACATTGTAGCTTTAATTATCATAATATTTTCAGTGAAGGGGGTCTAACTTTAAAATGGTATATGGTGCAAAAAATAAAAAAATAAAATAAAAAAAAACACGAGAGACATGGCCCCACACTGTAAAAAGAACCAAAGCACTCACTAGCATTCATGGCAACCCTTTTCTTCTTACCGCTTCAGGTATGGCCGTCGGAGAGTCATGCTGCTGGATCTGGTGTTTTATATTCTAGTGTCCATCCTAATCATCTTCGCGCCATCTATTGAACTCTACATCATGGCTCGCTTCTTTATAGCCTTCTTCAACTCGGGATTATATAATGGAGGTTTCATCATGGGTAAGCTTCTTTATAGTCTTCTTCAAGTTATATAATGGAAGCTTCATCATGGGTAAGTTTCTTTATAGCCTTCTTCAACTCAGGGTTAGAAAAAGACCTCCGTCTACGTATTGTGAAAAACCTGTTATCCTCCGGCAAATTACGGGGTTGAGTGAGTGAAGCGAGAGACAGTGAATTATATGAGGATACATGTTTTTCATAATACGTGTTGCTAGCCCCAAACGCGCGAGCAACTGTGGCTTTCAAACATCCGACACATCCCCTTATATTTATGTACATCAAACATGTTAAATACAAATAAAGTTTATTTTTATACCCTACCGTGGAAAGACTACGGATACACCACTCCTGCCCGGGCCTCACACAGTGGCATGGCCCAGTCGTACTGAGCTCATGACGCTGGTGGCATTGCCCCGGAGGATAGCCATCCCTAGTCTTTGCTTGAACCAGAAGGTTTCCGGGGTTCTCCTGAAACTTCTCTGATTTTACAGGCTATTTCATTCACCATATTAAGGGTGGTAGGGCCGAAGACTCCTGAAGTTTCGAATGCCAGAGGCTCGAACTGATGACTTCTGGCGATGGCTTAATATTTTTCTTGCTTTCTACTTTCTGCTATCCGGGCGGCTTCACCTGCTTCGTCGGCATTTCTGGCAATGTTGGTTATGGAGAAAGTGTCAACACATGTGGCATCCCACACGAGGCACCGGCCATTCTTGTAAGGGAAAGTGGTCATCCCATCTGGCCGTTTGCCGTCTTCTCTGAGAAGTGCATATGGTTCAAGGATTAATGCACGGTTAGCACTCTGCAAGGCCCGTTTTATGACATCATTTAGTGCAGAGTGTCTTGGCAGGCGGCCTGCGCTGTGATTACATATCAAGGCATGGTGACCTGGAGCATCCATCCCCCCACCACACTTGCAAGTGTGACAAACTGACAAAGGGTGACAAACTGCCGCACCCACTCTGAGCGCGATGGCAACCCGGAGCGCTTCAGCATCCAAGTGAGTTCCAAGAGGTGGGATGGGGATGGCATGTAACCACAAGCCACTCTCCAAACGGGCGGCTGCCTGGAGGCGTGCTTTTGCAACCTGGTCTGCATTGGTTAGGAGATTTTCTTGAGTTTTCTTCGCCGAGATGGTATCCCATGCTTTCTGCTTGCTCCTGGAGGTACCCTGAGGCTCCTCCTCTGCTCCTGTACTTTCCTTCCAGGTGTTAATCGCTTCTGCTATGTCCCTATTAAGTGTCACTCCGGGTTGAGAATTTTGGATGGACACTACAAGGTCATTGGTCACGATAAGGGAAGAGATAAAGGCTGGGGAGGCAATATCCGAGGCTCTCCGTATGCCCAAGCCCCCGAGGCGGACAGGAAGAGTGGCTTGTGTCCAGGTCCAATCTTGAAATTCCACGTTGGTGAGGCTGGTCACTGCTTCTCGGATTATGTTGTCTAATTCTTGGAGGCCACCATTGTTCGTGTAAGTCATCGATGTGCGCAAAAGTTGGAGTTTTGGGATGGAGAAACAATTCTTGAGAAGGGCCAGGGATGAGTGGGCATCAATGTGTATCAGGAGACTCACAAGATGTTGAAGCTCCTCCTTTTTACCTTGAAGTGCTGGTGGGATTGCTGCCAGAGTTAGTTGGGAACCTAATAGGGTTTGCTGGTGCTCCTGAAGGACCTTTACATCTGGCAATGCGCCTTGAAATTGGGCCTGAGTATGTTCTCTTTCTTCAGGTGTGTGGGTGAGGAGGACAAGTTCACATTTGGTGTCATTTATCAATAGCCCAGCCTGGCTGAGGTCAGTTATGATGTTGTTTAGATCGGTTAGAACATTCTCTACAGACCCACGCAAGGTTGCATCGTCCAGGTACCATACATTCAATTCTGACCTTACTTTGTTAGCTGCTGTGTCCACCCCTATTGAGTAAAGAGCAGGACCACCTGGATATCCCTGCTGTAACCCAGTTGCTGATGGGATTACCGTCTCGCCGAAAATCAGGATTGAAGGTTTGGAATAAGCCTGCCAAAGTAGGGGGTACAGAGTGGGGATGTGCTCTCGAGCTGCACGAAGGAAGACATCCCCACGAATGCTGTTGAATGCGTTCCGCATGTCAATCTTTAGAAGCACTCGTTTTTCATGGGCTTGGCTGAGGTAAGTGCGGGTTGCGTGTACAGCAGCTTCACACCCCCCTGGAGTTCCAAAACCTAGTTGAACTGGTCTTAAGTGTTGACCTAGGCCATTCGAAAGTGGTTTCAAACCCACTTTTGTGGCAAGGTGGCGGAAGGTGTTCCCTACTACTATTGGGCGCACACCGCCATCTTTTTTTGCCAGTGGACAGAGTGATGCCCCAAAAAATAGGGGTGTGGCACAGTCGGGTACTTCCCCTCTTAACCCTTGTCGAAGAGTGGGGGGTTTTGGGCTTATTTGGGCATATTCAGGCCCTCCTGAATGATACATCAAGTATCTGCATGAAAAGAAATGTATTCAGCAAAAAACTAGACGCTAAAAGCTTCAAAATGAGACCAGAACGAGCTACGTAGCACTTGTCGCTCTCAGGAAGTGTTACCACCAACATGGGAGTTTAGCGGATAGCGGTATATTTTTTCCCACTACGCTCACTACTGGCAACCCTGCCGGCCTCTCGAGAACAGAGGGAACATGAGTCAGTGGGCGGCGGTAAGCCTTGGGAGTCGGCTGTCTGGCCCGCTGCGCTCCCGGCCATTTGCACTCGATTTTAACCCTTTAAAAGCCTTAATAATGCTCCTAACTTGCTGCAAATTGGAGGCGGACTTAAGTCCGCCCCCGCTACGAAAGGGTTAAAACCATGTTGATGAATTTGGTGAGGGTTTCCAAGAGTGCCTCCCCAGTTGCTCCTGATCCCTGACCCAAGAGGCCTTTGAGGTGGGTGGGTTGGATACCACCTGGGCCCGCGGTTGAGCCTGCTGGGAATGAAGTCACTGCGGCCACCACCTGCTCCTTCGTGAAAACTAAAGGTTGGGGTATCTGGTTATTTGGGGCTGGGGGGGGGTTTAGGTCCCCAGGTGTAGGTGGGTGATTTCCTCGCAGGGCTTCAATAACTTCGGTGCCATGACCAGCAAAACCTTCTGAAGAGGACAACAGGCTGACGGCCCCTTTGATGTCACTATCCGCCAGCTTCGCAGCGACCCTCTTACGTAGCTGTTCAGCCTCTTCTTCTTCCTTGTCCTGTTGCTTCAGGGCCCTGTTTGGTTGCTGTTCGGGGGGGGGTCCACCAGCCTGTTTGCCTCCATATACTGTGCTACTTGACGTTTCTCTCTGGTGGCTAGTGAAACCTGGAGATGGTCTTGTATGTTGGTTCTGGGTGGTTTTCGGAGGGCCCCATAAGAGAAACCAAGGAGCCGTGCCCATGCGAGGGGTGTCTTGAGCTGTAGGGCCTGCTTTATGATGGTTGTAAGGGCCTCCGCCACTTGGATTCTGGCTCCTATAGGTACCCGGGCAAGGACCTGGATCCGCGCTTTCCATTTGGTCACAAGTTGGGTCAAGTCGGCGTCCAGTGTTGCCCTGGTTGGCTCTGCAGTGGGCCCTGGGCATAAGGGACATTTCCAGTTTGGTTGTTCTCGGGGTTATATAATGGAGGTATCATCATGGGTAAGCTTCTTTATAGTCTTCTTCAAGTTATATAATGGAGGTTTCATCATGGGTAAGTTTCTTTATAGCCTTCTTCAACTCGGGGTTATATAATGGAGGTTTCATCATGGATAAGCTTCTTAATTGCCTTACTCAATGCGGGGTTATATAATGGAGGCTTCATCATTGGTAAGCTTCTTTATAGCCTTAATCAACTCGGCGTAATACAGTAGAGGTTTCATCATGGGTAAGCTTCTTTATAGCCTTCTTCAACTCGGTGTTATATAATGGAGGTTTAATCATGGGTAAGCTCGATGTTTATTCAAATGGGGGCATAACTTTTATGACTCAAAACTGTACTGTTAGCGTGCTAGGAATTCTGTATGCATCCAGTCTTTGCACATGACCACATCCATCACAAATTGCAACACAGTTCAAAGATAATCCAAGAATTACGTACTACTGCCCACATAAGTTCTGTTCCTCTCCGTGATCATATACATAGAAATATATTGCGATTAATTGAATTACGAGTTTAGTTTCTTATGCAGTGGTTAGCTTATGTGATTAGTCAATTGATAATTAAAAGAAACCACACTTGCAATTCATTCATACTATTTTACTGTCATACATCATCACGACGAGGACCAGAACTTATGTGGGCAACTGTACAATAAATTATATGACCGAATATTACAATGACATCTTGGGATTGGTTAGCATTCTTGTGGGAAGGTGTCAGTGTTGCTGTATAGTTCACGATCACCACCACCGCTCCAGTTATTTTATGTGGCAGTCCTTCCTTACTCGATCCTTACCCTTCAACAAACACCTATATGAATTCTAGTGACATAATCAGATTGTGTTATTCAATAAGTGTTATCATAGTAATTGTTCTATGGCATACCAATTATCCTATCCATGATTTTAACGAGCATGTCATATTGTTGTATTAGGTCCAGAGTATATTCCTGTAATTTACAAATATCTCAGTAACGATGTGAAAGGAAGAGGAACGTCATTGGAACATGTTTTGGTCAGGTATTTTTAAGATGTATATTTATTTAAAGTTTATAAACTTTGAGTTATTACCAAAAACAAAATAATAATGTAGCTTTTAGGATTAACACGGGTGTGAAAATATCAGAAGGCAAGTCATTGGACCTGTTGAATACTTTTGCAAGCTATTCATTAAACATAAATAAGTTAACAACTGTTATTTGATTTCGCACCAGATTCTTTTATTTTTATTTGCAGTGCATACATGAATGTAAATGCAAAAATATACATTTATGCTTAAAGTACTTCATGGGTTAAGAGTTATGTAGTAATGAACAATGGAATTATTTGTTAATGCTTGTATACATCTATAAACAACATATATTTGTTTTTTATATCGAAAATATAAAGTTAGAAAGACTTGACTGGATTCAAATTCCTACGTTCTAGTACCTGAAGATGATATTTTCGAAACATCATCAATAAAGTGCTCCTTTTCTAATGGCGTGTTTATCCTTTTCTGTTCTTCCTCTGCGGCTGTACACAGTAATGGAGACGTGCGCCACTCGTTACCGGTCAGCTGTGGGAGCGTTGAGTGTCGTACCTTGGGCCTTGGGGTACATGATGATGCCAGGTGTAGCTTACCTGGTCAGGACCTGGCGATGGTTGGCTCTAGCTCTCGCGATGCCTCTATTACCAGCCATCTCGTACTTCTGGTAAGATTTGTTTCTGCTGATGAATACATCGGTCCTGTGCATTTCTATAGTCTGTTTATTTTAAGCCGAGGGTAAACTAACATGTCCTCATCGTGATTCCTGGTATATTATGGAATTTGTGTACCGAAATTTGTTGTTTTTGATAAATGTTTGGTATTTATATGACGCAGAGACATAGTAGTTTTATATATTTCCATTAAATATAGAGATATCAATTGCTAAGGGTTTCAATTTACCATCAGCTGGACACAAAATATACTTTAGTATACAGTATGGTTTACAATAACCAGACATGTAGACTAAGGATTATATTCAACATTTAAATCACAACTCTCCCTTTAAAAATTGTCCGCTTAAGGGGAGGTAGACCGTTTTTCTGGACCTCCTTCTCCCTAATGTTTAGCCCCACCAGTTTTGAGATTATAAGATGTTTGGCCCATTAGTTTGGCGATTTTAACACCTTTCGCCCCATTTCGTTGTCAATTTTAAGACCTTTCGTGCCATTTAGATGTCGATTATTTCCTAGCGAGCGAAAGCGAGCCTGCAATTTTAAAAGGAACCGGCCTTCGGCCGGGAAATGTTTCTACCGAAAAATGTTCAAATTTATCTTGAAGGGGGGTCTAGGGGGTGTTTTTCTAAGCTTGATGGAGGTCTAGGGAGGAAACTAAACAAATGTATAAATAAATGAATGAATAGACCAAACAAACGGTCTGCCTCCCCTTAATCCCTCCGAGCAGGGATGAGAAAAGCACACCAATATGCTGGGGCGGGTTTCTGGAGTGAATAATTGACATTCTTTGGTTATCATTAATCTGCAAAGAAACATGTCAAGGGAGGACTTAAATGACAAGCGAGTAATTCTCTATAACCTGCAAAACACGTCGCTTTAAGGGGCTAGAGCTTGTGTATTGGGTGCTAATTATTTTATTTTTTTATTTATTATTGAGTTTCCTCGCTAGACCTCCATCAAGCTTAAAACACATCCCCTATACCCACTTTCAAGATATGTTTGTAATTTTTTCGGTAGAAACATTTTCCGGCCAAAGACCGGTTCCTTCAAAATTTACAGGTTCGCTATCGGTCGCCAGGAAAAAATCGACACCTAAACGGCACGAAAGGTCTTAATATCGACAAAGTAATGGGGCGAAAGTCTCAAAATCGCCCAACTAGTGATCGAACGTATTAGAATTGCAAAACTAATGGGTCTAAACATGAGGGAGAAGGGGGTCCAGAAAACACGAGTATCTCCCCCTTAAGTGCAATGAAGTCCACGCACATAGGATTGATAAATACAAATACTTTAGCATCTGAGAGGATGATTGGCAGGCTTTATTCAGACATACATTCATCACTTGGTTCTAGTTTCACCAGGAGAGACTATAAATACAAATACTTTAGCATCTGAGAGGATGATTGGCAGGCTTTGTTCAGACATACATTCATCACTTGGTTCTAGTTTCACCAGGAGAGACTATAAATACAAATACTTTAGCATCTGAGAGGATGATTGGCAGGCTTTGTTCAGACATACATTCATCACTTGGTTCTAGTTTCACCAGGAGAGACTATAAATACAAATACTTTAGCATCTGAGAGGATGATTGGCAGGCTTTATTCAGACATACATTCATCACTTGGTTCTAGTTTCACCAGGAGAGACTATAAAGTTAGGGAGAGACATATTCAAAATGCCATGAATCCTTGAATGGAGAATTAAACCCACATGGTATAGGTAGCGCCAACGAACTTGACAATTATCTCGATCCCTGACCTCTTCGTAACTTAGAAGGACCTTGAGCAAACTGGCTGTAAATTTCCACACCTATTTCCTGGTGGACTCTTCCTATATGATAGAAATGTCAGGCCGATTGCTTTCATTCATTTTGAGTTATAAGAAGTTAAGGGGTCCAGATTATTGTCAAGTTCGTTGGCGCAACCTATAGTATAATGTGTTTATTATGACACGACAAGTTTCGACTCTTCTCTGGAGTCCTCTTCATACCTTGTCGTGTCATAATAAACACATTATACTACCATGTGGGTTTAATTCTCCACTATAAAGTTACTTATAATCTTCTCACTGAATATTGTACACGCTTTCAGATGCTCTCTTGCACAAAAAGACATCACATCTTAGGAAACACTGGCTGTGGTAAACATCCTGCATGGCACAAGTGATCCTAATGAGACTCTATTCTTGTGGGCCAGACCTATGAGAGTTCCGTATGGAATGAGTATGGATCTTAGTGATCTGGTTAATCTGCTCTAAACTATCCACCGTAGCATCACGTCACCCGACCAGAAGTCATATTAAGGGGAGTTGGTCGTTTTTCTGGTCCCTTTTCTCCCTCGTGGTAAGCCCCATTTGTTTTGAGATCATAAGACGTTCGGCCCATTAGTTTGGTAATTTTAACACCTTTTGCCACATTTCGTTGTCAATTTTAAGACCTTTCGTGCCATTTAGGTGTCGATTTGTTTCCTGGCGAGCGATAATGAGCCTGAAATTTTAAGAGGAACCGGCCTTTGGCCGGGCCATTTTTCTACCTAAATATGTACAAATTTATCTTGAAGGTGGGTCTAGGGGGCGTTTTTCTAATTTTGATGGAGGTCTAGGGAGGAAAGTAAGATATAAAGACACCAATGAATTAATAGACCAAAAAAAAACCCGGCCCATCTCCCCTTAACATTATTTGATGACCAACACAATACTTTCCACAGGTTCTTGCCAGAATCACCGCGGTGGCTGATACAGAGAGGCCGTCACGATAGAGCCCTCACTGTCCTCAAGAAAGCTGCCAAGATGAACAAAAAGACCCTACCCTCTGATTCCCAGATGCTCCTGGCAATGGCACATATTTCCCAACAGGTGAGTGTAGAGCGACAATAGTTCGAATCCCTGGAGGACCATATGCTGCCATTAGTTTATTCAAGTACATTGGGGTCTGTAATTGATGATTAGTGTTAAGAACGGGGTGTTATTTATATATTGAGTTCGAATCCCTGGAGGACCATATGCTTTCATTAGTTTATTTAAATGCATTGTAATTGATGACTAAGGGGAGATGGTTCACTTTTTGGGCGAGTTTTGCAAGTATTCATTATTTTTCTAGTTGCCTCCCCAGACCTCCATCAAATTTAAAAAAACATCCATTAGATCCCCTTCCTAGATTAATTTGTACATTTTTCCGTAGAAAAATGTTCCGGCCGAAGGCCGATTCTTCCAACATTACAGGCTCACGATCGTTCGCCAGGGAAAAAATCGACACCTAAATAGCACGAAAGGTCTGAATATTGACGAAGAAATAGGACGAAAGGTCTTAAAATCGACTAACTAATGGGACAAACATCTTAACATCTGAAAACAAATGGGGCTAAACATGAGGGAGGAAGTGGTCCAGAAAACCGGCCCATCCCCCCTTAATGTTAAGAATGGGGTGTTACTTATACCCTGTTTCTTTTCAACTGGCGGTAAATTGCAAAGTTCACATCAAGATTTAAGTAACACCCCTTCCTTAACATTAATCATCAATTACAAACCCCAATGTACTTGAATAAACTAATGAAAGTATATGGTCCTCCCGGGATTCGAACTCGGGACACCACACCCAGAACATAAGCATCTAAACCATTACACCACCAAGAGTTATTTTGAAGATTTTGAAATGGAATATGGTGCTAATTATATAAACTTGGTCTTAATATGATGCAGGGACATAGTGGTTTAATATTTTTCCATTAAGTGTCGAGAAATATGCTGCTAAGGGATTCAATTTACCGTCAGATGATATGAAACAGAGTATAAAAACCCCTAGAATATTTGCATATATTCAACACTTTACTGTTTGCTGAAATTGAGTTCATACTTGCTTTATACTTTGAAGATCAAATAATTATAGCCTGCATTAATCAATTTCTTGTTTTAAAAGTGTATTTTACTGATTTTTTTGTAATTAATTAATTTATATATATATATATGTTTAGTGAAGTTTGTAAATTGGACCCCTTCAGGCAAATCTTCACAATTCTAAGTAGCAGGCCAAATACCTCTACCATTCTATAACCGGAATAGTGAGGGGCTGGTCATATGTTACTTACCACCAGGTATAAAATGTATAGTACAAATATATCACATACATTATAGCCATCCAATTAAGGGGGGTCACCGGCTTTCTTTTTATCTTTCTCTACTTTTCTCTCTTTCCCTAGCTTGTATCCATTTGGCCCCATTCAGCCTACTGTTGTAAGACGTTTACTCCCTTGCAGGTGTCAATTTCTTCCTGGTGAGCGATAGCGAACCAGCATTGTATGGAGAAATCCGGGTTCGCCGGAGAAATTTTTCTATCGAAAAATTTACAAATGTAGCTTGCTGTCAAAAACTTTAAACAAAATATGCTGGCTCGCTACCGCTCGCCAGTAAAAAATCGACACCTGGATGGGAGTAAACGTCTTAAAACAGTAGGCTGAATGGGGCCGAATAGATACAAGCCAGAGAAAGAGAGAACAGGAGAAAATCAGCCTGTGACCCCCCTTAAAGTTGTTGGCCAATATACTCAATACTGGATTACTACTGTGCCAGGTCAATAATACTGTATGTGTGTAACTTCCTTCATCCATTAGGTCGAGAGAGAGAATACCCCCATTACTTCCAGGGAGTTTTTAAGGGGAGGAAGACCATTTTTCTGGACCCCCTTCTCCCTCATGTTTAGCCCCATTAATTTTGAGACTTTAAGACGTTCGGCCCATTAGTTTGGCGATTGTAACACCGTTCGCCCCATTTCTTTGTCAATGTTATGACCTTTCGTGTCATTTAGTTGTCGATTTTTTCCTGGCGAGCGATAGCGAACCTCAAATTTTAAGAGGAACGGGCCTTCGGCCGGGAAATTTTTCTATCGAAAAATGTACAAATTTATATTGAAGGGGGGTCTAAGGTTTATTGTTTTAAGCTTGATGGAAGACTAGTGAGGAAACTAAGAAATAAAGATTGAATGACCAAACACACGGCCCGCACTGAGAATCGTCAGTGTGCGTGTGCGTGTGGGTGTGGGTGTGGGTGTGGGTGTGTGCTTTATTCATTTGTTTTCCATACAGTGGGATACATAATTCAACTAATTATGAAAGCAACATCTTAATAATTGACCCGTGTAAGGCTCAACTAATATTGGTGCTCCTCAATATTATTAACCTCCTCATTATCCAAGGACTCAAGTTGAATTATGCTTATTTATTATTTATTTACCTTTTAGTACAAGCCCCAACGCTTAAGGGAATATTGTGGTTGAAGGTCAGGTTTATATTTTTGATTAACATATATTTCAAGCCACCCGCACAAATTCTAATATATTTTAGTGCACTGTTTGTTTCTGTTGACATTTGGAAAGGTAATTGTTACTTTATCATGGCTGGTTGACGAATATAACATTTTGAAGACTAAATTTCCTTAATATGATATGGTGTGGTTGCCTCAAAAACTGCATCCCCAAGGGCCATGAGAAGTCGAAAAGGGGCGAAATGTGGTAATTTGTTAAGGGGAGATGGCCGTTTTTTGTGGCCCCCTTCTTCCTCATGTTTAGCCCCATTAGTTTTTGCGAGTTTAAGATGTTTGCCTTATTAGTTTGTCGATTTTAAGATCTTTCACCCCATGTCTTTGTCAATATTAAGATCTTTCGTGCCCTTTAGGTGTCGATTTGTTTTCCCTGGCGAGCGATAGCGAGCCTGTAATTATGGATTTTTCTACCGAAAAATTTACAAATTAATCTCGAAGAGGGATCTAATGGATGTTTGCTTAAGTTTGATGGAGGTCTAGGGAGAAAACTAAAAAAGTAAATTAATATATAAATAGATAGACCCCCCAAAAATAGCCACTGTCCCATTAACCCCTCCTATGAAAAAGCAATATATCATAATTATAAGTTCACGAAATATGTTACGGCCTTCAACCCTTCCCTCTCCATGCAATGGGGTTTAACACACTTTTGTAGTAACCTTTCTTGTGGTCATAATGGTAATGATATGAGAGACCAATTACACCCTCATAATATTATCTATTTTTTATTAATTTCACCACAACACCAAACACCTCCAATGAAATTAATGAAAGCATATATGTGATCCACCAGGATTCGAACCCGGGTTATCACACACAGATTTTTAGACACG
>CM064492.1:13866616-14124116 GCA_032716605.1 Paralithodes platypus | reverse complement strand
AAATTATATAAAGATAAAACGTGCAGCATTACGCGTGAAAGTCGATCAAAGCGACCATACTCATAAAAAGTCATTATACTATTATGTATTTTTATTTTTATTTTTTTTTTAAACAGCCTTAATTAGTTAACCCGTTCAGTGCCAGGGACGTCCATTTCCTCATATTCTGGCCACTATTAGAAGATTTAATTCAGCTTAGGAAGGATCTCTAACAATAATAAGGCTTCAAACTACCTCACCCAACCCTTTTAACTACCACAGATCCTTCCCAAGCTGCATAGTATCGTCTACAAATAGCTAGAATAAAATATAACACACGTCGCTGGTACTCAAAGGGTTAAGTTAGGTCAGATTAACCCCTTCACCACCATTACGTAATATTCATCGTATTCTAGTTACCATTAAACGATTTTCTTTAGTTTATAATCTACCTATACGACTCAAATGGGTAAATACGATCTCAATAAACCCTCTTAGTAACACAGGTCCTTCTTAAACTGCATAAAATCAGTTAATTTTACTCAGTTTCAAAGGTAAAAAGGCGTCATGGTGCTGAAGGGGTTAAGCAAGACTTGGCTAGGGTTACGATAGATTAGGTTAGGTTGAGTCTGGGTAGGTTGGATTAGGCGGAGCTAGATTAAATTTTGAGTAAGGTTAACCTCTTGTGTACCGGTGACGTCTTCTTATTTGTAATCTAGCTATATTTAGACGATTTGGTGCAGTTTAAAAGGATCTGTGGTAGTGAAAAGGGTTAAGTGAGAGTGTTCGAAGCTTGTAAAATGCTGGAGGCCCTTTTAAAACTGAATAAACTCGTCCTGTGGTAGCTAGAAAAATAAATAAAAGGACGGCGCCGGTACAGAAGGGGGTTAAGGGGACATGGGCCGGTTTTCTGGACCACTTTCTCCCTCATGTTTAGCCCCATTAGTTTTCAGATGTTAAGATGTTTGCCCCATTAGTTGTCGATTTTAAGACCTTTCGCCTCATTTCTTCGTCAATATTTAGACCTTTCGTGCTATTTAGGTGTCGATTTTTTCCCTGGCGAACGATAGTGACTCAGCCTGTAATGTTGGAAGAACCGGCCTTCGGCTGGGACATTTTTCTACCGAAAAATGTACAAATTAATCTAGAAGAGGGATTAAATGGATATTTTTTTTAATTTGATGGGAGGTCTAGGGAGGAAACTAGAAAAATAATGAATACATGCAAAAATTGCCCAAAAAGTGAATCTAGAAAATGACCCATCTCCCCTTAATTATACTAATATTTATTTATTTATTAATTTATTGATAACCTGGATGTGTGTGAATTTGTATTTTGTTTTTGTGTGTTCATTGTTTTCTGTTGTGTTATCCCTATTCTGGCTCTGTCTTGAGTCGGCCACCCCTAAAAAAAAAATAAAAAATAAAAAGGAAAAGAGGGGGGGGGGGAATAAAAATAAATAGGAAAAGTGGGGATTGGGACTGAGTATATAGAATAGAATTTATTAATTTATTTAGTTATATTTGATTTTTTTTTTTTTTGTTTTTTTTTTTTTTTCAGATAACGAAGGACTCATCATGACCCTTTCCCTGACCAGCAAGATGTTGATCACCGCCGTCTATCAGGTAACCTGGCTCTACACTACGGAGCTCTACCCGACAGAGTACCGCTCTATAGCACTCAGTCAGGGCCTCTTCTTCGCCACCTTGTCCGCCGCAGCCACACCCTATATCAATGATCTCCTGGTGAGTCCATCATCTCATAATCTACCAATCCCTACCCCACATCTCCCCCAACCCTACTGTTTTAAGACGTTTACCCCCATCCAGGTGTCAATATTTTACTGGCGAGCGGTAGCAAGCCAGCATATATATTTTTTGTTTTGACAGCAAGCTAAATTTGTACATTTTTCGATAGAAAAATTTCTCCGGCGAAGCCGGATTTTTTGATACAATACTTGCTCGCTATCGCTCGCCAGGAAGACATCGACACCTACATGTGGATAAACGTCTTAAAACAGTTGGCTGAATGGGGCCGAATGGATGCAAGCTAGGGAAAGAGAGAAAAGGAGAAAAAGAGAAAAAAAAGACGGTGACCCCCCTTAAGCCATCCATCCATCCATCTCATAATCTTCCAATCTCTCCCCCACACCTCCCCCCAACATTGGACAATATACTGTTCTTACTTTCCTTTAGCCATCCATCCATCCACCTTATCCTCCACAGCCACACCCTATATCAATGATCTCCTGTTCAGTCCTTTATTTCCGTGTATATCTTTACCTATATCTACAAACCAATCCCAACAATCCCCCCCCCCCCCCTTAATCTTCCAATCCCTCCCCCACACCTCCCCCCAACCATACTGTTTTAAGACGTATACCCCCATCCAGGTCTCAATATTTTCCTGGCGAGCGGTAGCGAGCCAGCATATGTATTTTTTTGTTTTGACAGCAAGCTAAATTTGTACATTTTTCGATAGAAAAATTTCTCCGGCGAAGCCGGATTTCTCCATACAATGCGGGCTCACTATCGCTCGCCAAGAAGATATCGACACCTGGATGGGGATAAACGTCTTAAAACAGTTGGCTGAATGGTGCCGAATGGATACAAGTCAGAGAAAGAGAGATAAGGAGATAAAGAGAAAAAAAGCAGGCGACCCCCCCTAATCCTGTCAGTATATGAGAACTCCATTGTTTCGCTTTATTCAGGCTATCATTAGACCAATTTAGGTAATAAGTCTGTAAAACACAAAAGTTGCTCTATTACCATTTGTACCCCATGGCATTTATATATTCAAGATACTGATGAAAATGTGCTCCTTGTAACACTCTCTATATATTATTATGTTTGTTTTCCACCAACCAACTTCACCTCTAAACTCAATTAATGAAATCAACAAAATTATACATGTGGCACTCCAAGGACTCGAACCTAGAATACTCACATCGAAATTCCATAGCATACCATATAGCCCAACTTGTAATGATATATATACTTCTTCAGGGCACTGTTGTGGCTTGGGCACCCTCTGCAATATTCGGCTGTGCTTCCTTAATCAATGTTGTCATCGCTGCTGTTCTGCCGGAGACCAAAGACTCTGCCATGCCGGAGATGAGCGACCTGTCCAAGAAAACCAAATCACAGACATCAACTCCGAATGAGGGTGTTTTGAATGCTTCCTTTGTCAAAGAAAATTGATATAATTTATTATTCCAGGTATATCATTTCATTGACTATGCTATTTGGTATCTATTAATATTCTCAACTCAGCGTTTGCGAGTTACTATCATCAACTTAATATTAGCATAAGTATAATAAAGATAGCCTAAGGCACATTGGCTAGTGTGTTCTGCTCACTAAGGTCAGTTCCACCTAAATTGCAGGCTCGGTATCGCTCCCCAGGAAAAAATGAGCCAGCCTCCGGCTGGCTCAGTTGATAGCGTCACTGCTTCCCATTTTGCAGTCTTGCGTTCAATCCCTGCTCAGATTGAAGATTGTTTTTCTTCTGAGATATAGCCGACGGTTACCGTCTCCCAATAATCAAGGGGATGGGTAATGGTCTCTGGTTGATTCAAGAAGTGTCAAGCGCTTGAGAACCCTCGAAGGAGAAGATACGGGCGCTATATAAGTAATCAGACGATTATAATTATTATTTTTATTATTATTATTATTATTATTAGTAGTAGTAGTAGTAGTAATAGTAGTAGTAGTATTAGTAGTAGTAGTAGTAGTAGTATTTAAAGATCTTAAATCGCCAAACTAATGGGGCTAAACATGAGGGAGAAGGAGTCCAGAACAAACAAACTTCCCTTAAAGGTGGTGTCATACGGGCAATTATTGTCTATTAGCTTCTAAATATAAGTTCCATAAGAACTCAACTACCTAACATAACCTACCTTCGATATCGTGCTATATTCCAATGCGAAATAGCCTTTAAATAGCAAGAGCCAAATTTTGCTCATCAAAAATTGCCGGAAAATTCGCTCGTGTGACATCACCTTTAAAAAGGCTATCACACGGGCAACTTTCGCTGAGCAAAGCAACTTTTCGCCAAGCACGCTGTTTGGCGAAAACTCCAAATTGGGCGTTTCTCTGAGCAAAGCCTGAACTCTTTTCACTAATCATTGCTCGGCGAAATTATGCTTACCGAAAGGATTTGTATAAAACCTATACTTCCTGCTAAATAGAGCTTCAATTTAAATATATAAATCGGAAATGTGTGTCTAAATTATGCCTACTACTTATTAAGTTTAAAAATTATTATATTAAGACCAAAACAATAATATTGTGTACAGATAGCTGTAAAACCAGAGCTCATTTGACTACGTTCTTTTGTCCATGTTTCGCACTGATATACCGTCTCTTTCCAATGGTCTATTCACAAGCTATTATGGCTCCTGTCCCTAAACAATATAATGCTAAACTTATGTGTAAGCTGCATTACATATTTAACGGTAAATTACGTAAAATACAGCAAGAAATGGAGCGAAGTAGAGTTGCATCACTCTCCCGCAACTTTCACTACTGTCTCCTCGGCATTATTTAACACTAATCCGACCTAAATGTACTCCTTTCATGTTTTTACAGCTTTGTAATATATAATTTTGAGTGGTATATATATGATATAGATGTATTAATCTCGAAATACTTTGCAATAAAGCGTTAAAGACAAGCTGAAGTACAATAGCAAGAGCGATACTTTGCTCAAATAACTGTCCCACCGCTCACTGTCCAGTGTCGCGCTACCCTAGCAGTAAAGGTTACCGTTTTGAATCTGATGTTTCAGGTTAGAGGCCCGGCTCTAACGATGTTTTTTTTATTATATATATTTTATTTTGTTCTTGGTATATTTTTACTTTTATATAGAGGGTTAATAGAAGCAGAGTTAATAATAGGTTGGTTAATATTTTATAATTTATTTTTCATTTATGATTATTTAATTGGTTAATAAAGTTAGCATTAGTTAGAATATTATATAACATTACAGCTAATTTGATTAATGCTATCATTCATAGGCTATGTTTGCTTTATTCTATATTATTGAAATGTGCCAAGGCATACTTTGTTATTTTTGTATATATGGTAGATATTAAGATTAACACATAGGCTACTAGCAGTTATGCTACAAGTTGTTCACGCTTGGAATGAACTTATACCCGGGTAGGACTACATCTTAACAATTTAATACAAAAATATACTGCAGTATGCAAAGAAACATTAGCTCTGTTGCTTACAATCACATGGTGTTCACAGTGGTGTACTGTACAGTATAATGTTATCATTGATTAACATTACGATAAAACCCATAATGTAGGAAGCATATCAATATCATGTTGGCGTTTTTTCGTAAGGTGGGTAGTAGATTTTGTTCTCAATATTGATAAAGGTTCACTAAAAACAACTAATTAGGCCTACCTTAAAGTGTATAACATCTGAGCAAGCAGTGTCATTCAGTGCGGCTAGGCTATAGCCGAGTTTTACCAACAATGATTCGTCGGAATGATTAATTTTGACATGCGCCACATAATTTTATTAATTAAGCGTAATATTCATATTAATTTAAAGATATTGAACACAATTTGAAGACAGGACACTTTAAAAAAGCATATATTTTTGTCAGTAGCTCATGATAGGTCTTCGTGCGATTCACTTTGCTCGGCAAACTGCTAGGTACCGTGTGATAATTACGCCAATCTGCTAGGCCAAATTTGCTCAATGAAACGCTGTTATGCTTGGCGAAAGTTGTCCGTGTGATAGCGGCTTAAACTCGGGTATTACGAAGAGTTTTGAGCAAAATATGCTGTTAATTGTGAAAACTTGTCATTAATATTAAGTCGCAGGAATTGAAGTTTCATATTTTCCCTGCAAGTATCGAGATCTCGGCTACTATACTGTACTGTATATTATGCCTTGCTATTGAAGATCTCGGCTACTATACTGTACTGTATATTATGCCTTGCTATTGAAGACTTGTCCTTCTTCTCTTCATTTCCTGTGCATAACCAAACTACCATAATAATTACAGTATCATAATTACAGTACCATAATTAAAGCACCATAATTTCGGTCCCATAATTTCGTGACCAAACTACTATAGGCCTAATTGCATTACATTAATTAGAGTACCATAATTGCATGACTAAATTACCATAATTACAGCACCATAATTGCATGACTAAATTACCATAATTACAGCACCATAATTACACAACCAAACTACTATAATTATTACAGTACCATAATTACACCACCCAACTACCATAACCACAGTGCGTCTATGTCTATTTTGTCCGTCTACTATGTAGGCCTACATTCCAAACTCGTATTTATCGATAATGTCTAATTTTTCTAAACTTCTGATCTACGTATTATTGGAGTTCTCTATTACTTACAGGCCTAGTTTCAATTGACCGCTTGTGAGTTTCGTGCTATAAGGAAGTTAGAACCGTAATCATCGATATCATACAGAAATGCTATAATATGTGGGTTTCTAATGGATAAAAAGTGTGATATATTTGGTTTTATATACTTATAATTGTATCATGACCTTATTTTAGCTGACAATTCTGCTAAATATTGATGGCCACAGCTCCAACTTCCTTATAGACCAAAACTCGCAATTGGTCGATTGACCGCTTGCGAGTTTCGTGCTATAAGGAAGTTGGAGCTGTCAATATCGATATTTTCTAGAATTTGCCAGCTTAGGCTTAGGTTAGAACATTATAGGTTAGCTTTTTTGAGGGAGAACCTTAACACCTTGAGGATTATGACGCTCATTAACAGTTTACTCCGGCTAGCGTTAGACGATTTTATACAGCTTTGGAAGGACCTCTAGTAATTAAAGGGTTCAAATTCATATCAATTATCCCTTTAACTGCTACAACGCTCTCCAACCTTAATAGAATCGTCTAATAATAAATCAAAAGGGGCATATGCTGTGACAGCATGTACCCGCATCATCCTCAAAACTCCAATCAGGGGTCCTCCCGGGCGAGACTCCAAACATCTGCTCGGCCCATATCAAGTACAGTATGGCGTCTCAATACGCGAATATATGGGCGACACACGAGGGCGCGGAATTGAAATTCGCGTATTAGCAATAGAGTATTATATGGGAATAAATCGATATGGGCGGCACTGACTCCAAGTTGTCTACTTTAGGCCTATTTATCTCCGTCAATTGCCACAAAAGGTACATATATGTATACATAAACATCCAAATCATAAGAAAATATAACAATAATAATAAACTCACCTTAAAAATAACAGTATTGTACTGTAGATATGAAGGGTGGGGGCTCCGAGGCAGGCCCACTCCGAGGCAGGGCGAGTTCAGCTAATGTGCCCCGGCCCCAGCCCCAGCCCCGGCCCCGGCCCCGGCATCATCATCGTCCGACGAACTATCCCTGGCATCTAGCACTCTGTTGAGGGCCAGGCACCTTTGCTCCACCTGAACCTCCCTCATGAAGCCACCAAAATCATCGTCGGGCATGTCAACCTGAGCAGCCGAGCCTGCCGAGGTCGAAGGTTGGGGTTCGTCATCATCTTCTTGTCGAGGTTCTTGGCGGGCAAGGAATCTTGTCATTAAAGTTTGTCTCCTCTTGTTGACTTCCTGATGATGTTTGTCAGAATAAAAGCGGAAAACACTGTCAACGCCCAGAAGGACTTCATGTGTTCTCACAGGGCACTGCTCCACCGACCGAAATCCTTCCTTGAGTTGGTCAACTAAAGCCAAGATTTCGCTCAGTTTACCTACAGACAGATCCATGTTAGCAGGTGCAAGGGCTGGTTCAACGTCGTTGTTCGGTTGTCGTACTTGATGTGCTTGATCTTCGGCATCAATCTGCTCAATTGTGTCACCTTGAGTCTGTTGTTCACCTGCCTCAATAACCTCACGAATCTCCTCGGCTGTCACTGCCCCGAAACCAGCCACTGCGCGGGCCGCTTGAACTGCCTCTGCCTCTGCCTCGGTGACTGACTGGACTTTGTTGGCCTTGGGAGCACATAAATGTGGAGTAAGTTCTCGCCAGGCATGATTAATTGTGGCATCATTTGTATCAGCCCATACTAGAAGAAGGAAGTCGATTGCGTGTGTGATGGTAAAAACACGCCAGAAGTGTGTCACGGTCATCTCTGCCTCTGCCTGTGGTGCCTGGGGTGCCTCTGCTGCCTCTGCCTGGGGTGCCTCTGGCTGGGGTGCCTCTGCCTGGGGTGCCTGCTCCTCATCAGATGATGATGCGAACTCCTGCTGCATAGCCAAAATCTCTTCATTGCTCTCTGTCTTCTGGCGTAGATAATTGTAGAGTCGTGTCTGGTAAAAGAGCTTCACATTCGATATGACTTCTTGGTCCAGTGGCTGTATGAGAGATGTTGTTTTTGGTGGCATGAAAACAATCTGTACGTCGGGATGTAGAGTCTCTAAATAGTGTGGGTGGCAAGGGGCGTTGTCCATCAATAACAGGGCCTTGAAAGGTAGGCCTAGTTGTTGGCATTTGAGGCGGGCGTCAGGAACAAATTGCTTGACAAGCCAGTCAGACATAATGGCACTAGTCATCCACCCATTAGTGCTCTTGTACCAATAAGTTCCAGTGTCATTCATGTCGCGCAGGTGCTTGTAACATCTAGGGTTGGCAGCTGTGTGCACCACTACAGGCCGCATCTTGTGGCTGCCGGAAAGGTTCACAGTAAACATGACAGTGAACCTTGACTTGTCTATCTTGCGGCCCCTTGCCTGTTTCACAGATTTGGCAAGATATGTAGATTTTGGCATACACTTGTATTGCAAGCCACTTTCATCCACATTATAAATCTGATCCTTTGTGTAGCCACCATCCTCGATTATGGTCTTCAACACCCCAGGAAATGTGTTGGCTGCCACCACATCTGCAGACCCACATTCTCCGGTCACCTTGATGTTCCTTAGGTCCTTCCGTTTCATGAAGCCATGGAGCCAACCGTTGGATGCCTTAAAATGAAAATTCTGGCCAGACTTTGTCCTAGCACTTGCGGTGGTGTAGAAGAGTTTAGCCTGCTGTTTGATATAGGCCTTATCCACCGGGACTTGCTCACGGTGTTTGCGGGCTAGGAATGCTGCCAGGTATCGCTCCATGACCACCATAGCTGGATTGTTGCTCCTGCAACGTTGGTCCATCATGGCAGCACCATAGGACTTCACGATGGTGTTGATCTTTTCTCGGTTAGCCCAGATCGTTCTAACTGTCGATTCCGTTAAACCCATTGCTCGACCGATGGCTGAGTTTCCTTCTCCTTTTCCTTTTCTTTTGATGACCTCCAGCTTCATTTGGTGGGTGATAAGTTTGTTCTTGCGAGGGGGCATGATGATGGGGGCAAAAAACTATATCACTGCACACGAGTCGGACTGCTGTTGCGCGAGCGTGGACTGAGGGTAGACTGGCGTATCCCACAATGCCCTGCGTGCCGACGTCACTGGCGTCCCTGCGCAGATGGATGCGCGGAATGGTGGGGGGCCTCGCGTATTAGCTGAACTCCCCGGAATTGCCCTTATATCGGCCCCGGATTCGCGTTTTAAAGGTACATCACGCGTTTTGAAAGTTTTGGGTATGATTCGACCCCCTCCTCGTGTATAAGGTGAATCGCGTATTAAAAGCTCGCGTATTGGCAGGCCAGACTATAACATCGCAAGATTGGTCGACTTGCCTCAGCCATGAGTTATGTGGCCTCCTCTACTCAGGGCCTCCTGGTGAGCAGGTTCAGCTTCAGGAAGGTGAATCACATGCCCATATATTTGAAGTTGGCATTCACGGACCATGCAACTAATATATTTTGAATCAGTTTCACGGAGTAGGCGCTGGTTTGAGACGTAGTCATGCCAGCGATAGCCCATGATCCTGAGAAGACATTTAGTACCAAAGGAGTTGATGTGTCTCTTCAGCTCATTAAGCGTCCATATCTCACCTCCATATAATATGACAGGGAGCACCAGTGTCTTGAAGATCTTCACCTTCATTCTTCTACACAGGTGTGGACAGTGCCATACACATTTGTTGAGCGAATCCATAGCCCCATATGCTAAGCCAAGCGATGATTAGCATCATAGCCCAACTCACCACTTCTGTGGATCACGTTACCAAGATAAGTACACTTATCCAAGATATCTAAGTCCTCACCACATACATGAACATGTATGGAACAACCTCGGATGCGGATGACAGAGGTGCATGGGGCGGTTCGTTCGTGGCCACCCTTTCGGGGATCACGGCGTCAGGCAATAGATAGATAGATAGACTTCTAATGTCAACTAAACTAACTTAACTTATCAAATGCGGGGCGAGTTGTTTTCGCCCCCAGAACGATGTGGTTCTGTGTGTGTGGGGCACACACACAGAACGCCATCATCATTGCTGGGGGGGGGGGGGGGGGGGCCAAAACTATATGTTTTACCTAAGATCATAACTATTGCACAAATTCAAAACAAAATTGTAATTGCCGTCGCATTCACGTACCAATGTTCGTGTGAAGTTTGGTGAAAATCCGTTGAATGGTCTAAGAGGAGTTTTCGGATAGACAGACAGACAGACATTTCGGCCGGCATGTACCATTATACGGGGGTTGATACCACTCTGCTTACGCAGAGCTGATAAAGTAGACGTGCCCTTTTGCCCAAAATCAAAACGGCATACCCAACTCTGCAATGGGTCACCATCATCACTACTAGTCACTATCACCATTACTATCATCACTACTACTACTCTCACCATCATCACTACTACTCTCATCATCACTACTACTGTCACCATCACTACAAATTTCACCATCATTACTAGTACTTACCAACATCACTAATACTGTTCACCATCGTCACTACCATCATCACTACTGTCATCATTATCACTACAACTATCACCATCATCATTACTATTATCACCATTATCTTATAATCATCATTACTACTGTCACCATCATTACTACTACTCACCAACATCACTAATACTGTCACCATCGTCACTACCATCATCACTACTGTCATCATTATCACTACAACTATCACCATCATCATTACTATTATCACCATTATCTTATAATCATCATTACTACTGTCACTACTGACCATCATCACTACTACTAGTACTATCACCATCATCCCCCCTGTTACAATCATCACTTCTGATGTCAACTAAACTAACTTAAACTAACTTAACCTAGCAAATGCAGGACGACTTGTTTTCGGGGCGTCATCTCCAGTAACGAATGGGAGATGAAACGCTTACAAAGAGAATATGTGAGTCCATTTAGGTGTCGATATTTTCCTGGCGATAGCGGCCTGTAATTTTAAGAGGAACCGGCATTCGGCCGGGCCATTTTTCTACCGAAAAAATATACAACTTTATCTTGAAGAGGGGTCTAGGTTTTTTTGTTTTAAAGTTTGATGGAGGTCTAGGTAAGAAATTAAAGAAATATTCAATAAATGGAAACAAAAAATCGACCAAAAAGTGAACCATCCCCCTTGATTATTAAAACCTGGCGCTGTTATGATACAGAGATATAGTAGTTTCATATGTTTTCATTGAGTATGGAGAAAATCGTTGTTAACCCCTTGAGGATTATGACGCATTTTGACAGTTTATTCTGGCTATCATTAGTCGAGTTTATACATCTTAGGAAGGATCTATGGGCATCGAAAAGGTAAAGACTATCTCAACTAACCCGCTGTCTTCCACATACCCTGCCTAGTCTGAATAAAATCGTCTACTAATAGCCAGCAAACAGAAGAGCAATGCGTAATCAGATCTTGAATGGGTTAAGGGGGCCCACCTTGTTTTTGCTGTCTATTTCTCTCTCCCTCTCGCTCTGGCTTGTATCCATTCGGCCCCATTCAGCCTACTGTTTTAAGACGTTTATCCCCATTCAGGTGTCGATTTTTTTCCTGGTGAGTGGTAGGAAGCCAGCATATTTGTTTTAAATTGGTTTGACAGCAGGCTAAATTTGTAAATTTTTCGATAGAAAAATGTGTCCGGCGAAGCCGTATTTCTCCATACAATGATGGCTCGCTATCGCTCGCCAGAAACAAAATCGACACCTGGATGGGGATAAACGTCTTAAAACAGTAGGCTGAATTGGGGCCGAATGGATACAAGCCAGAGAAAGAGAGAAAAAAGACAGGTGACCCCCCTTAAGTATATCGAGAAATTCCTTGTTCAGACATTGACTTGACCCTCGGCTGTAGTAACACGACTATAATAGTATTAAAGGGCAGATGGGGCGTTTTTCTGGTCACCCTTCTTCCTCATGTTTTAGCCCCATTAGTTTTCAAGTTTTAAGACGTTTGACCCATTAGTTTGGTAATTTTAAGATCATTCGACCCATTTCTTTGTCAATATTAAGACTTTTCGTGGCATTTAGGTGTCTATTTTTCCTGGCGAGCGATAGCGAGCCTGTAATTTAAGAGGAACCGGCCTTCGGGTGGGACATTTATATACCGATAAATGTACAAATTTATCATGAATGGGGGTCTTGGAAGGATGTTTGGTTAAGTTTGATTGAGGTCTAGGGAGGAAACTTTAGAACAAAAAATACTAAAAGGATACATAAATGAGCAAATAAATACGCCCATCCCCCGGTACTGGTACCGCCCATTTAACATTATTTTGGCTACTATTGGACGATGATATTAAGCTTAAAAAGGGCCTCCAGCAATTAACAAGCTTCGAACTATCTCACTTAACCCATTATACGACCACAGACCCTTCTGAAACTGCACAAACTCGTCTAAATATAGCTAGAATAAAACTACAAAGACATCGCCGGTACAGAAGGGGTTAACCACCTGGCTTATCTGATAGGGCCAACTTTGGTATTTGTTGAGCCATTGACCCCCGAACCTATCAAGCCGAGTATTAGTGTAGTTTATATTCAACCAGCCATGTTAATCCTCGACATGACTCCAGCATTACGTATGAGTTCCTTAAGGGGGTAGTGCTTGGTTTTTGGTCTATATATTTATTTATTTATATATTTTTGAGTTTCCTCGCTAGACCTCCATCAAGCTAAAAAACACCCCCTAGACCCCCTTTCAATATAAATGTGTACATATTTCGGTAGAACATTTTCCCGGCCAAAGGCCGGCTCCTCCTTAAATTGAAGGCTCGCTATTGCTCACTAACATAATATCGACACCTAAATGGCACGAAAGTTTTCAATATTTACAAAGAAATGGTGTGAAAGGTCTTAAAATCGACAAAATGATGAGGAAAACATCTTCAAATATGAAAACTAATGGAGCTAAACATGAGGGAGAAGGGGGCCAGAACAGTGACCCATCCCCCCTTAAGTAACTGGTATAATTATGTCATAGTGAGTATCGGGAAAGCCAACCCCAAAACTCTGATTCAATTCCCATGTAATAATAGGACGCTTCACCCCATTTAGGTGTCAATTTTTTTTCTTCGGGGCGAGCGATAGTGAGCCTGTAATAACTCAGAAATTTACCTTCGGCCGTGACACGTTTCTAATGAAAAATATACAAATTTAGTTTGTAGGTGATCTCGGTGGGCATATTATTGTTTGAAGTAAGTCTTGAAAGCCTTTTTTGTTCGCCTTAGGGGGCAAATTAAAACACATTACTCGAAACTGGCAAATGCAAACAAGATCGTCAATAATAATTAAGGGGAGATAGGCTTATTTATTTGCTCATTTATGTATATTTATATAATTTTTCTAGTTTCCTCCCTAGACCTTCAAATTAAACAAAAACGTCGATCCCCCGGTACTGGTACCGCCCATTTAACATTATTTTGGCTACTATTGGACGATGATATTAAGCTTAAAAAGGGCCTCCAGCAATTAACAAGCTTCGAACTATCTCACTTAACCCATTATACGACCACAGACCCTTCTGAAACTGCACAAACTCGTCTAAATATAGCTAGAATAAAACTACAAAGACATCGCCGGTACAGAAGGGGTTAACCACCTGGCTTATCTGATAGGGCCAACTTGGGTATTTGTTGAGCCATTGACCCCCGAACTTATCAAGCCGAGTATTAGTGTAGTTTATATTCAACCAGCCATGTTAATCCTCGGCATGATTCCAGCATTACGTATGAGTCCCTTGTCTAGCGGGGGATCTGTGGCCGTTTTGGGCCTTTTCAGGCCATTCTGACTGCTATATCAACCATCAGCATGAAAGGAACTGTATTGTGCCGAAAACTAGGCGAAAATCGCTACACAATGACACCACATACAACTACGTAGCACTCGTGGAGCCCTGACAGTGTTACCTCAAAGATGGAAGTTTAGCGGATTTTGCTACATTGTTCACTTTTCGCGAACTATTGGTCACACTGTCATCCTCCCGTGCGGTGGGGGAACTGGAGTTAGTGTGGGCCGGGAGGCCACAGATGTCGGACGTATGGTTTATTACTGTTCCACCCATTTTCACTCGGATTTTCACCAATTTTTCACCCGTTTTTTGCCAGTTTCTTTAACTCGACTTATGTTGCGCGCGGCTAGTAAAGGGTTAACCCTTTACTAGCCGCTTACTTACTTACTTAGTACAGCCGAGGGTCAAGTGAATGTCTGAACAAGGAATTTTTCGATATACTTAAGGGGGGTCACCTGCCTTTTTTCTCTCTTTCTCTGGCTTGTATCCATTCGGCCCCATTCAGCCTACTGTTTTAAGACGTTTATGCCCATCCAGGTGTCGATTTTGTTTCTGGCGAGCGATAGCGAGCCATCATTGTATGGAGAAATACCGCTTCGCCGGAGACATTTTCTATCGAAAAAATTACAAATTTAGTCTGCTGTCAAACCAATTTAAAACAAATATGCTGGCTTCCTACCACTCACCAGGAAAAAAATCGACACCTGAATGGGGATAAACGTCTTAAAACAGTAGGCTGAATGGGGCCGAATGGATACAAGCCAGAGCGAGAGGGAGAGAGCAAGAGAGAGCAAAAACGAGGTGGGCCCCCTTAACCCTTTCAAGATCTGATTACGCATTGCTCTTCTGTTTGCTGGCTATTAGTAGACGATTTTATTCAGACTAGGCAGGGTATGTGGAAGACAGCGGGTTAGTTGAGATAGTCTTTACCTTTTCGATGCCCATAGATCCTTCCTAAGCTGTATAAACTCGACTAATGATATCCAGAATAAACTGTCAAAATGAGTCATAATCCTCAAGGGGTTAACAACGATTTTCTCCATACTCAATGAAAACATATGAAACTACTATATCTCTGTATCATAACAGCGCCAGGTTTTAATAATCAAGGGGGATGGTTCACTTTTTGGTCGATTTTTTGTTTCCATTTATTGAATATTTCTTTAATTTCTTACCTAGACCTCCATCAAACTTTAAAACAAAAAAACCTAGACCCCTCCTCAAGATAAAGTTGTATATTTTTCGGTAGAAAAATAGCCCGGCCGAAGGCCGGTTCCTCTTAAAATTACAGGCCGCTATCGCCAGGAAAATATCGACACCTAAATGGACTCACATATTCTCTTTGTAAGCGTTTCATCTCCCATTCGTTACTGGAGATGACGCCCCGAAAACAAGTCGTCCTGCATTTGCTAGGTTAAGTTAGTTTAAGTTAGTTTAGTTGACATCAGAAGTGATGATTGTAACAGGGGGGATGATGGTGATAGTACTAGTAGTAGTGATGATGGTCATAATAGTAATGATGATGGTGACAGTAGTAGTGATAATGATGACAGTAGTGATGAAGGTAGTGACGATGGTGAACAGTATTAGTGATGTTGGTAAGTACTAGTAATGATGGTGACAGTAGTAGTGACGATGAGAGTAGTAGTGATGATGGTGAGAGTAGTAGTAGTGATGATAGTAATGGTGATAGTGACTAGTAGTGATGATGGTGACCCATTGCAGAGTTGGGTATGCCATTTTGATTTTGGGCAAAAGGGCACGTCTACTTTATCAACTCTGCGTAAGCAGAGTGGTATCACCCCCCCCCCCCCCCCCCCGTATAATGGTACATGCCGGCCGAAATGTCTGTCTGTCTGTCTGTCCGAAAACTCCTCCTAGACCATTCAACGGATTTTCACCAAACTTCACACGAACATTCGGTACGTGAATGCGACGGCAATTACAATTTTGTTTTGAATTTGTGCAATAGTTATGATCTTAGGTAAAAAATATAGTTTTGCCCCCCCCCCCGCCCCCCAAGCAATGATGATGGCGTTCTGTGTGTGTGCCCCACACACACAGAACCGCATCGTTCTGGGGGCGAAAACATCTCGCCCCGCATTTGATAAGTTAATTTAGTTTAGTTGACATTAGAAGTCTATCTATCTATCAATTGCCTGACGGCGTGATCCCCGAAGGGGAGGCCACGAACGAACCGCCCCATGCACCTCTGTCGTCCGCATCCGAGGTTGTTCCATACATGTTCATGTATGCGGTGAGGACTTAGATATCTTGGATAAGTGTACTTATCTTGGTAACGTGATCCACAGAAGTGGTGAGTTGGGCTATGATGCTAATCATCGCTTGGCTTAGCATATGGGGCTATGGATTCGCTCAACAAATGTGTATGGCACTGTCTATACCTGCGTAGAAGAATGAAGGTGAAGATCTTCAAGACACTGGTGCTCCCTGTCATATTATATGGAGGTGAGATATGGACGCTTAATGAGCTGAAGAGACACATCAACTCCTTTGGTACTAAATGTTTTCTCAGGATCATGGGCTATCGCTGGCATAACTACGTCTCAAACCAGCGCCTACTCCGTGAAACTGATTCAAAATATATTAGTTGCATGGTCCGTGAATGCCAACTTCAAATATATGGGCATGTGATTCACCTTCCTGAAGCTGAACCTGCTCACCAGGAGGCCCTGAGTAGAGGAGGCCACATAACTCATGGCTGAGGCAAGTCGACCAATCTTGCGATGTTATAGTCTGGCCTGCCAATACGCGAGCTTTTAATACGCGATTCACCTTATACGCGAGGAGGGGGTCGAATCATACCCAAAACTTTCAAAACGTGTGATGTACCTTTAAAACGCGAATCCGGGGCCGATATAAGGGCAATTCCGGGGAGTTCAGCTAATACACGAGGCCCCCCACCATTCCGCGCATCCATCTGCGTAGGGACACTAGTGACGTCGGCACGCAGGGCATTGTGGGATACGCCAGTCTACCCTCAGTCCACGCTCGCGCAACAGCAGTCCGACTCGTGTGCAGTGATATAGTTTTTTGCCCCCATCATCATGCCCCCTCGCAAGAACAAACTTATCACCCACCAAATGAAGCTGGAGGTCATCAAAAGAAAAGGAAAAGGAGAAGGAAACTCAGCCATCGGTCGAGCAATGGGTTTAGCGGAATCGACAGTTAGAACGATCTGGGCTAACCGAGAAAAGATCAACACCATTGTGAAGTCCTATGGTGCTGCCATGATGGACCAACGTTGCAGGAGCAACAATCCAGCTATGGTGTTCATGGAGCGATACCTGGCAGCATTCCTAGCCCGCAAACACCGTGAGCAAGTCCCGGTGGATAGGGCCTATATCAAACAGCAAGCTAAACTCTTCTACACCACCGCAAGTGCTAGGACAAAGTCTGGCCAGAATTTTCATTTTAAGGCATCCAACGGTTGGCTCCATGGCTTCATGAAACGGAAGGACCTAAGGAACATCAAGGTGACTGGAGAACGTAGGTCTGCAGATGTGGTGGCAGCCAACACATTTCCTGGGGTGTTGAAGACCATAATCGAGGATGGTGGCTACACAAAGGATCAGATTTATAATGTGGATGAAAGTGGCTTGCAATACAAGTGTATGCCAAAATCTACATATCTTGCCAAATCTGTGAAGCAGGCAAGGGGCCGCAAGATAGACAAGTCAAGGTTCACTGTCATGTTTACTGTGAACCTTTCCGGCAGCCACAAGATGCGGCCTGTAGTGGTGCACACAGCTGCCAACCCTAGATGTTACAAGCACCTGCGCGACATGAATGACACTGGAACTTATTGGTACAAGAGCACTAATGGGTGGATGACTAGTGTCATTATGTCTGACTGGCTTGTCAAGCAATTTTTTCCTGACGCCCGCCTCAAATGCCAACAACTAGGCCTACCTTTCAAGGCCCTGTTATTGATGGACAACGCCCCTTGCCACCCACACTATTTAGAGACCCTACATCCCGACGTACAGATTGTTTTCATGCCACCAAAAACAACATCTCTCATACAGCCACTGGACCAAGAAGTCATATCGAATGTGAAGCTCTTTTACCAGACACGACTCTACAATTATCTACGCCAGAAGACAGAGAGCAATGAAGAGATTTTGGCTATGCAGCAGGAGTTCGCATCATCATCTGATGAGGAGCAGGCACCCCCGGCAGAGGCACCCCAGGCAGCGGCAGCAGAGGCACCCCAGGCACCACAGGCAGAGGCAGAGATGACCGTGACACACTTCTGGCGTGTTTTTACCATCAAACACGCAATCGACTTCCTTCTTCTAGTATGGGCTGATACAAATGATGCCACAATTAATCATGCCTGGCGAGAACTTACTCCACATTTATGTGCTCCCAAGGCCAACAAAGTCCAGTCAGTCACCGAGGCAGAGGCAGAGGCAGTTCAAGCGGCCCGCGCAGTGGCTGGTTTCGGGGCAGTGACAGCCGAGGAGATTCGTGAGGTTATTGAGGCAGGTGAACAACAGACTCAAGGTGACACAATTGAGCAGATTGATGCCGAAGATCAAGCACATCAAGTACGACAACCGAACAACGACGTTGAACCAGCCCCTGCACCTGCTAACATGGATCTGTCAGTATGACAGATGTATGGCTTCCTTAAGGGTCGCTCTACTGGTGATCTTCTTTCATATCTTACTAACTCTTGGTCATCCTCCTTCCGGGACTTCGGTGAGACTTTTTCTATTGCACTAGACATATCGAAAGCCTTCGATAGAGTCGGGCATAAATCTTTAATTTCTAAACTACCCTCCTTCGGTTTCTATCCCTCCATCTGTGCCTTTGTCTCTAATTTCCTTTCCGGCCGTTCCATAGCCGCGGTTGTGGACGGCCATTGTTCACTTCCTCACCCTATAAACTCCGGTGTTCCTCAGGGCTCTGTCCTATCTCCTATTCTCTTTCTAATTTTTATAAATGATCTCCTTAACTGTACCTTAATTCCCATCCATTCATACGCAGACGACTCAACCTTACACTACTCCATTGGTTTTTCAGAACGCCCCAGCCAGCAATCCCTCAACGACAAACGTAATGAAGCCATAGAACTCTTAACCCGTTGAGACCCAGCGTCGCACGTGTTGCGTCGGCAGTCTTTGATCACCAACTCCCAGCGACGCATCACGTGCGTCCGACATATAAAAAACTTACGTGGCTCGTAAGGTAGGAAATGGCGGGAGAATAGGAGGGGGCGGTACCGTAGTGTGTGGGGGAGCCGGGCCAGTAGGTGTGAGCGGGCCGAGACAGCCGCGCGGCTGGTGGTGGTGGGCTTAGTGGGGATAGTTTACACCCCTAGTTTACCGCCACTTTGAACCTTCATTACTCCGGTCGTATGGGAGCTAGAGGCTTGAGATTTATGTGAGATACTCCTTAGGATGTATGCCGTACAATGCCATACTCAGTTTTTACCCTAGTGCTCCCGGGCGGGTGGTCATGCGGGGGAGACGAACTATTGAAACCCCCCCCCCCCCGCCCCCAAATGACCGAAATGAGTTTTTTTTTATTTGTGTGTTCATTTCTCACCATTCTCTTCCATTTTGGCTCAACAAATTTTTTTGAAGCTCCCCCCCCCCAACCCCCCACCGGCCCCCCCCCCAAAAAAAAATGTCAGAGGTGATTTTTTTTGTTTTTTTTTTTCATTTCTCATCCTTGTCTTCCATTTTAGCAAACAAAAAAAATAAGTGAAAATGGCTTGGGACTGGGGTGAACAAAATATTATAACTAGCCGGGGCTCAGCGGGTTAAATTCTGATCTAAATACTATTTCCAATTGGGGCAGAGAAAACCTTGTTAACTTTAATGCTTCCAAAACCCAATTTCTCCATCTATCTACCCGTCAGGATCTCCCAGCGGACTATCCCTTATTCTTCAACAATACAAAAATCAACCCTTCATCTTCGCTCAATATTCTTGGTGTCTCTTTTTCTTCTGCTCTCATTTGGAAGGACCATATTACCAGTCTTGCTAAGGCAGCCTCCCAGAAGCTGGGTGTGCTCAACCGCCTTAGGGGGTTCTTTTCCCCTGCACAGCTTCTTGCTCTGTACAGGGGCATAGTGCGCCCTTGTATTGAGTATTGTTCACATGTGTGGGGAGGTTCCTCTCACACCGCTCTCCTAGACAAAGTTGAAAGGAAGGCCTTTCGTATCATTAACTCCCGTCCACTCACCAACTCTCTGCAATCTCTCTCTCTCCGCCGCAATGTTGCATCTCTCTCGCTATTCTATCGCTACTATAATAATCAGTGTTCCTCAGAGCTATCCCAGTGCATACCACCTCCTTTACGTAGGGCACGTGGTACCCGTCTTGCAACTCAATCCCACCCCTACTCTGTGCAACTCTCCAACCCAAGAGTGAAACGTTACTCTCAAACTTTCTTCTACTCAACAGCTGAGCTCTGGAACTCTCTCCCAGAATCAGTCTTTCTCTCTTCCTATGACTTAAATTGCTTCAAACTCCGTGTGTTCAGGCATTTTGGCTCGAACGTCCCTTGATTTTGGCCCTGTCACTCTTTCAACTATGGGGGAGGCACTCGCTATAGGCAGTTATGCCTTTTGCCTCCCTCAATCACATAGAAAAAAAATAAAAAAAAATAAAAAAGGTAAACTGAGCGAAATCTTGGCTTTAGTTGACCAACTCAAGGAAGGATTTCGGTCGGTGGAGCAGTGCCCTGTGAGAACACATGAAGTCGACAGTGTTTTCCGCTTTTATTCTGACAAACATCATCAGGAAGTCAACAAGAGGAGACAAACTTTAATGACAAGATTCCTTGCCCGCCAAGAACCTCGACAAGAAGATGATGACGAACCCCAACCTTCGACCTCGGCAGGCTCGGCTGCTCAGGTTGACATGCCCGACGATGATTTTGGTGGCTTCATGAGGGAGGTTCAGGTGGAGCAAAGGTGCCTGGCCCTCAACAGAGTGCTAGATGCCAGGGATAGTTCGTCGGACGATGATGATGCCGGGGCCGGGGCCGGGGCTGGGGCTTCGGCCGGGACACATTAGCTGAACTCGCCCTGCCTCGGAGTGGGCCTGCCTCGGAGCCCCCACTCTTCATATCTACAGTACAATACTGTTAATTTTAAGGTGAGTTTATTATTATTGTTATATTTACTTATGATTTGGATGTTTATGTATACATATATGTACCATTTGTGGCAATTGACGGAGAAAAATAGGCCTAAAGTAGACAACTTGGAGTCAGTGCCGCCCATATCGATTTATTCCCATATAATACTCTATTGCTACTACGCGAATTTCAATTCCGCGCCCTCGTGTGTCGCCCATATATTCGCGTATTGAGAGGCCATACTGTACTTGATATGGGCCGAGCAGATGTTTGGAGTCTCACCCGGGAGGACCCCTGATTGGAGTTTTGAGGATGATGCGGGTGTACATGCTGTCACAGCATATGCCCCTTTTGATTTATTATTAGACGATTCTATTAAGGTTGGAGAGCGTTGTAGCAGTTAAAGGGATAATTGATATGAATTTGAACCCTTTAATTACTAGAGGTCCTTCCAAAGCTGTATAAAATCGTCTAACGCTAGCCGGAGTAAACTGTTAATGAGCGTCATAATCCTCAAGGTGTTAAGGTTCTCCCTCAAACAAGCTAACCGATAATGTTCTAACCTAAGCCTAAGCTGGCAAATTCTAGAAAATATCGATATTGACAGCTCCAACTTCCTTATAGCACGAAACTCGCAAGCGGTCAATCGACCAATTGCGAGTTTTGGTCTATAAGGAAGTTGGAGCTGTGGCCATCAATATTTAGCAGAATTGTCAGCTAAAATAAGGTCATGATACAATTATAAGTATATAAAACCAAATATATCACACTTTTTATCCATCAGAAACCCACATATTATAGCATTTCTGTATGATATCGATGTTTACGGTTCTAACTTCCTTATAGCACGAAACTCACAAGCGGTCAATTGAAACTAGGCCTGTAAGTAATAGAGAACTCCAATAATACGTAGATCAGAAGTTTAGAAAAATTAGACATTATCGATAAATACGAGTTTGGAATGCAGGCCTACATAGTAGACGGACAAAATAGACATAGACGCACTGTGGTTATGGTAGTTGGGTGGTGTAATTATGGTACTGTAATTATAGTAGTTTGGTTGTGTAAATATGGTACTGTAATTATGGTGCTGTAATTATGGTAATTTAGTCATGCAATTATGGTGCTGTAATTATGGTAATTTAGTCATGCAATTATGGTACTCTAATTAATGTAATGCAATTAGGCCTATAGTAGTTTGGTCACGAAATTATGGGACCGAAATTATGGTGCTTTAATTATGGTACTGTAATTATGATACTGTAATTATTATTATTTTTAAAGTGTCCTGTCGTCAAATTGTGTTCAATATCTTTAAATTAATATGAATATTACGCTTAATTAATAAAATTATGTGGCGCATGTCAAAATTAATCATTCCGACGAATCATTGTTGGTAAAACTCGGCTATAGCCTAGCCGCACTGAATGACACTGCTTGCTCAGATGTTATACACTTTAAGGTAGGCCTAATTAGTTGTTTTTAGTGAACCTTTATCAATATTGAGAACAAAATCTACTACCCACCTTACGAAAAAACGCCAACATGATATTGATATGCTTCCTACATTATGGGTTTTATCGTAATGTTAATCAATGATAACATTATACTGTACAGTACACCACTGTGAACACCATGTGATTGTAAGCAACAGAGCTAATGTTTCATTGCAAACTGCAGTATATTTTTTTATTAAATTGTTAAGATGTAGTCCTACCCGGGTATAAGTTCATTCCAAGCGTGAACAACTTGTAGCATAACTGCTAGTAGCCTATGTGTTAATCTTAATATCTACCATATATACAAAAATAACAAAGTATGCCTAGGCACATTTCAATAATATAGAATAAAGCAAACATAGCCTATGAATGATAGCATTAATCAAATTAGCTGTAATGTTATATAATATTCTAACTAATGCTAACTTTATTAACCAATTAAATAATCATAAATTAAAAATAAATTATAAAATATTAACCAACCTATTATTAACTCTGCTTCTATTAACCCTCTATATAAAAGTAAAAATATACCAAGAACAAAATAAAATATATATAATAAAAAAAACATCGTTAGAGCCGGGCCTCTAACCTGAAACATCAGATTCAAAACGGTAACCTTTACTGCTAGGCTAGCGCGACACTGGACAGTGAGCGGTGGGACAGTTATTTGAGCATAGTATCGCTCTTGCTATTGTACTTCAGCTTGTCTTTATCGCTTTATTGCAAAGTATTTCGAGATTAATGGATCTATATCATATATACCACTCAAAATTATATATTACAAAACTGTAAATACATGAAAGGAGTACATTTAGGTCGGATTAGTGTTAAATAATGCCGAGGAGACAGTAGTGAAAGTTGCGGGAGAGTGATGCAACTCTACTTCGCTCCATTTCTTGCTGTATTTTACGTAATTTACCGTTAAATATGTAATGCAGCTTACACATAAGTTTAGCATTATATTGTTTAGGGACAGGAGCCATAATAGCTTGTGAATAGACCATTGGAAAGAGACGGTATATCAGTGCGAAACATGGACAAAAGAACGTAGTCAAATGAGCTCTGGTTTTACAGCTATCTGTACACAATATTATTGTTTTGGTCTTAATATAATAATTTTTAAACTTAATAAGTAGTAGGCATAATTTAGACACACATTTCCGATTTATATATTTAAATTGAAGCTCTATTTAGCAGGAAGTATAGGTTTTATACAAATCCTTTCGGTAAGCATAATTTCGCCGAGCAATGATTAGTGAAGAGTTCTGGCTTTGCTCAGAGAAACGCCTAATTTGGAGTTTTCGCCAAACAGCGTGCTTGGCGAAAAGTTGCTTTGCTCAGCGAAAGTTGCCCGTGTGATAACCTTTTTAAAGGTGATGTCACACGAGCGAATTTTCCGGCAATTTTTGATGAGCAAAATTTGGCTCTTGCTATTTAAAGGCTATTTCGCATTGGAATATAGTACGATATCGAAGGTAGGTTATGTTAGGTAGTTGAGTTCTTATGGAACTTATATTTAGAAGCTAATAGACAATAATTGCCCGTATGACACCACCTTTAAGGGAAGTTTGTTTGTTCTGGACTCCTTCTCCCTCATGTTTAGCCCCATTAGTTTGGCGATTTAAGACCTTTAAATACTACTACTACTACTAATACTACTACTACTATTACTACTACTACTACTAATAATAATAATAATAATGATAATAATAATAAACATAATAATTATAATCGTCTGATTACTTACATAGCGCCCGTATCTTCTCCTTCGAGGGTTCTCAAGCGCTTGACACTTCTTGAATCAACCAGAGACCATTACCCATCCCCCTTGATTATTGGGAGACGGTAACCGTCGGCTATATCTCAGAAGAAAAACAATCTTCAATCTGAGCAGGGATTGAACGCAAGACTGCAAAATGGGAAGCAGTGATGCTATCAACTGAGCCAGCCGGAGGCTGTCTAATTTTTTCCTGGCGAGCGATACCGAGCCTGCAATTTAGGTGGAACTGACCTTAGTGAGCAGAACACACTAGCCAATGTGCCTTAGGCTATCTTTATTATACTTATGCTAATATTAAGTTGATGATAGTAACTCGCAAACGCTGAGTTGAGAATATTAATAGATACCAAATAGCATAGTCAATGAAATGATATACCTGGAATAATAAATTATATCAATTTTCTTTGACAAAGGAAGCATTCAAAACACCCTCATTCGGAGTTGATGTCTGTGATTTGGTTTTCTTGGACAGGTCGCTCATCTCCGGCATGGCAGAGTCTTTGGTCTCCGGCAGAACAGCAGCGATGACAACATTGATTAAGGAAGCACAGCCGAATATTGCAGAGGGTGCCCAAGCCACAACAGTGCCCTGAAGAAGTATATATCATTACAAGTTGGGCTATATGGTATGCTATGGAATTTCGATGTGAGTATTCTAGGTTCGAGTCCTTGGAGTGCCACATGTATAATTGTGTTGATTTCATTAATTGAGTTTAGAGGTGAAGTTGGTTGGTGGAAAACAAACATAATAATATATAGAGAGTGTTACAAGGAGCACATTTTCATCAGTATCTTGAATATATAAATGCCATGGGGTACAAATGGTAATAGAGCAACTTTTGTGTTTTACAGACTTATTACCTAAATTGGTCTAATGATAGCCTGAATAAAGCGAAACAATGGAGTCCTCATATACTGACAGGATTAGGGGGTGTCACCTGCTTTTTTTCTCTTTATCTCCTTTTCTCTCTTTCTCTGACTTGTATCCATTCGGCACCATTCAGCCAACTGTTTTAAGTCGTTTATCCCCATCCAGGTGTCGATATCTTCTTGGCGAGCGATAGTGAGCCCGCATTGTATGGAGAAATCCGGCTTCGCCGGAGAAATTTTTCTATCGAAAAATGTACATATTTAGCTTGCTGTCAAAACAAAAAAATACATATGCTGGCTCGCTACCGCTCGCCAGGAAAATATTGAGACCTGGATGGGGGTAAACGTCTTAAAACAGTATGGTTGGGGGGAGGTGTGGGGGAGGGATTGGAAGATTAAGGGGGGGGGGGGGATTGTTGGGATTGGTTTGTAGATATAGGTAAAGATATACACGGAAATAAAGGACTGAACAGGAGATCATTGATATAGGGTGTGGCTGTGGAGGATAAGGTGGATGGATGGATGGCTAAAGGAAAGTAAGAACAGTATATTGTCCAATGTTGGGGGGAGGTGTGGGGGAGAGATTGGAAGATTATGAGATGGATGGATGGATGGATGGCTTAAGGGGGGTCACCGTCTATTTTTATCTTTTTCTCCTTTTCTCTCTTTCCCTGGCTTGCATCCATTCGGCCCCATTCAGCCAACTGTTTTAAGACGTTTATCCCCATGTAGGTGTCGATGTCTTCCTGGAGAGCGATAGTGATCCAGCATTGTATCGAGAAATCCGGCTTCGCCGGAGAAATTTTTCTATCGAAAAATGTACAAATTTAGCTTGCTGTCAAAACAAAAAATATATATACTGGCTTGCTACCGCTCGCCAGTAAAATATTGACACCTGGATGGGGGTAAACGTCTTAAAACAGTAGGGTTGGGGGGAGATGTGGGGTAGGGATTGGTAGATTATGAGATGATGGACTCACCAGGAGATCATTGATATAGGGTGTGGCTGCGGCGGACAAGGTGCCGAAGAACAGGCCCTGACTGAGTGCTATAGAGCGGTACTCTGTCGGGTAGAGCTCCGTAGTGTAGAGCCAGGCTATTTGATAGACGGCGGTGATCAACATCTTGCTGGTCAGGGAAAGGGTCATGAGGAGTCCTTCGTTATCTGAAAAAAAAAAAAAAAAAAAAAAAAAAAAAAAAATCAAATATAAATAAATAAATAAATAAATTCTATTCTATATACTCAGTCCCAATCCCCACTTTTCCTATTTATTTTTTATTTACCCCTTCCCCCTCTTTTCCCTTTTTATTTATTTTTTTTTTTTTTTAGGGGTGGCCGACTCAAGACAGAGCCAGAATAGGGATAACACAACAGAAAACAATGAACACACAAAAACAAAATACAAATTCACACACATCCAGGTTATCAATAAATGAATAAATAAATAAATATTAGTATAATTAAGGGGAGATGGGTCATTTTCTAGATTCACTTTTTGGGCAATTTTTGCATGTATTCATTATTTTTCTAGTTTCCTCTCTAGACCTCCATCAAATTGAAAAAAACATCCATTTGATCCCTCTTCTAGATTAATTTGTACATTTTTCGGTAGAAAAATGTCCCAGCCGAAGGCCGGTTCTTCCAACATTACAGGCTGAATCACTATCGTTCGCCAAGGAAAAAATCGACACCTAAATAGCACAAAAGGTCTAAATATTGACGAAGAAATGAGACGAAAGGTCTTAAAATCGACAACTAATGGGGCAAACATCTTAACATCTGAAAACTAATGGGGCTAAACATGAGGGAGAAAGTGGTCCAGAAAACCAGCCCATGTCCCCTTAACCCCCTTCTGTACCGGCGCCGTCCTTTTAATTTTTTTTCTAGCTACCACAGGACGAGTTTATTCAGTTTTAAAAGGGCCTCCAGCATTTTACAAGCTTCGAACTATCTCACTTAACCCTTTTCACTACCACGGATCCTTTTAACACCTTACGAGCGGCCTAGGCGGTATATAATATGTAGCCACCAGCGGGGTGTTTTTACCCAAAATAGGGCTGTTTACGTGATCATTTTCATGCCTAAATAAGACCCAGAGCGTAAAACAAGTATCTATCCCTGAAAGGGCATAAACAGAGCTTTCCAATGACACCATAACGATCCTTTTATGATGGCTAGTTTTCTTGCAACAACCGTGCAACGCGAGTGCAAAAAGCATGTAATTCGGCACTTTCCCCATACAATTCCGTATATAGCGAGTGAGAGAGGGAGGGAGGAGGTGGGATTCGTGTCAGTAGGTTCGCTGCGGTGGTCTGGAGCAGTCATATGCTCGCTACTCTCCTGCCACCACTTGTCTCTCTCTCTCAGCAACATTACGTGCTGAAATTGCCACACGACCTATGTCGAGCGCCGCCAGATAGTCCAGATTTATTATACTCGACTTATGTTGCGCCCCGACAGTTATGGGTTAAACTGCACCAAATCGTCTAAATATAGCTAGATTAAAAATAAGAAGACGTCACCGGTACACAAGAGGTTAGCCTTACTCAATTTAATCTAGCTCCGCTTAATCCAACCTACCCAGACTCAACCTAACCTAATCTATCGTAACCCTAGCCAAGTCTGGCTTAACCCCTTCAGCACCATGACGCCTTTTTACCTTTGAAACTGATTAAATTAACTGATTTTATGCAGTTTAACCCGGGAACTGCAGGGAGACTCTTAAGAGTTCCCCCGGCGGACTGCGGGGAGACTCTTAAGAGTCAGAAGAAGAAAAAATCAACTTTTGACCGATTTATTTATTTATTTATTTATTTTTTTGGCCCCTGGGCCATGCAAAATCTCAGTCCTCTACCTCCCCTCCTTCCCCACTTTCCTCCTCTCCTTCAGTTATCACCTATTTTCCCTGTTATTCCCTTATCCTGAGGTATATTTTCGTGCTAACATTAGAAATCCGGTTGCAGGGTGTGGTCATCACTGATAGCAAGCGAATGCAAGAGAGAGAGAGAGAGTATCGATCGACTGTGTCTCAGTGGCCTTGGGGGAAATTGGCGGGAAAGCAGCTTACCTCACCCATACATTATACAACTCGCGGGCTATATCTCCGATTTTGACCATCCAAACGCTGTTTTCACTCGTTTTATTGTTGTTTCAGGTTAATACCTTTATAATCAACCCATAATAGGCGCATATGGATAAGTATTAATGCTATTAATGGTACAATGAATATTTTAGTGACGGAAACACCTCAAATACATGCGTACAGGGAGAGGTGTCTAATTACCCCCATGCGCACTTCAGAGGTTAAGAAGGACCTGTGTTACTAAGAGGGTTTATTGAGATCGTATTTACCCATTTGAGTCGTATAGGTAGATTATAAACTAAAGAAAATCGTTTAATGGTAACTAGAATACGATGAATATTACGTAATGGTGGTGAAGGGGTTAATCTGACCTAACTTAACCCTTTGAGTACCAGCGACGTGTGTTATATTTTATTCTAGCTATTTTTAGACGATACTATGCAGCTTGGGAAGGATCTGTGGTAGTTAAAAGGGTTGGGTGAGTTAGTTTGAAGCCTTATTATTGTTAGAGATCCTTCCTAAGCTAAATTAAATCTTCTAATAGTGGCCAGAATATGAGGAAATGGACGTCCCTGGCACTGAACGGGTTAACTAATTAAGGCTGTTTAAAAAAAAATGAAAATAAAAATACATAATAGTATAATGATTTTTTATGAGTATGGTCGCTTTGATCGACTTTCACGCGTAATGCTGCACGTTTTATCTTTATATAATTTTTTAGTTTTCTCGCTGGACCTCCATCAAGCTGTAAAAAAAAAACCCTAGACCCCCCTTCAAGATACATTTGTACATTTTTCGGTAGAAAAATGTCCCGGCCGAAGGCCGGTTCCTCTTAAAATTACAGGCTCGCTATCGCTCGCCAGGAGAAATTCAACACCTAAATATCACGAACAGTCTTAATATTGACATAGAAATGGGGCGTAAAGTCTTAAAATCGCCAAACTTATCGGCCGAACGTCTTAAAATCTAGAAAACAATGGGGCTAAACACGAGGGAGAAGGGGGCCAGAAAAACCAGCCCATCCCCCCTTAAACCGGTATTGTACGAGAACCTTTTTCCTCACTCATTTTCCGCAACGCTACTTTGGCAGCTTCTGAAATACAGTTTAATAAGATCTCTCTTGCCTATAATAATATATTTGTATTAATTTAATGCAAACACTAAACACCTCACAAAGAAATTAATGAAAGTAAGCATGTGAACCACCGGTATTCGAACAAGGGTTACCACATACAGATTTTATACACTAACCATTCTCCAATCTAGTAGCCGATACAAAATATACACTAACCATTCTCCAATCTAGTAGCCGATACAAAATATACACTAACCATTCTCCAATCTAGTAGCCGATACAAAATATACACTAACCATTCTCCAATCTAGTAGCCGATACAAAATATCCCAAGATTGGAGCTTCTTAAGGGGGGTCACCGTTTTTTTTTTTATCTTTCTCTCCTTTTCTCTTTTTCCCTGGCTTGTATCCATTCGGCTCCATTCAGCCAACTGTTTTAAGACGTTTATCCCCATCCAGGTGTCGATTTTTTCCTGGCGAGCGATAGCTAGCCAGCATTGTATGGAGAAATCCGGCTTCGCCGGAGAAATTTTTCTATCAAAAAATGTACAAATTTAGCTTGCTGTAAAACAAAATATGTATATGCTGGCTCGCTACCGCTCGCCAGGAAAATATTGACACCTGGATGCGGGTAAACGTCTTAAAATAGTAGGCTGAATGGAGCCGAATGGATACAAGCTAAAGAGAGAGGGAAACAGAGAAAAAACACGAGGTGGGCTCCCTCAAAGCTTTAACAGTGTACTTTGAACAATGAATACATTTGATTTGCCTGCCACAACAGTCAACTTAGAGGCAGGAACTATGCAAGACGGTATGGAATAACAATGCCCAGACTGGCAAGGTATTTTATATAATATCTATCTATCTATCTATCTATCTATCTAATATATATATATATATATATTTTCTTTAATACATACGAGGTTGAAAGAAATGGCAATTTCTGCGTTGGACATTTTATTATTCAAAGTTTCCAGGTCTCTGATGAGTTTTCGCTGGGTGGCAGGAAGTAGATGAAGGAGATGAGCAAAATTCATGGTGGTACAGGGTTACATAAATGTACATGATGATACAGGATATACGACGCGTTTCACTGGACAACCAGCATTATCAAGTAAGGAAGGAATGATATAAAAGGTAAACAGGAAGGGTATATATAGAGGGTGGAGGATCAGAGGAGGCGGAAAACAGGGGGCAAAAGTCTGCTATTGGTGGAAGCGTAAATTAGGAGAGAGAAAGGGGTTAACCGCTTCACGCATGCGCACTGGATGCGGGATGGTGGTCAGTAGGTGGGGTCGAAGCTGATTGGCTGCGTGTCGAGGGGCGTGGCCTAAGTTGTGTGGCGCCTGCAGAAGACGAAGCTGAAGGAGGTAGCGTGGGGGGCTGCGTCAAGGGCACCGGGGGGCGAGGAGGGGTGTTAGGTCCTGTAGGGTAGTGCCTTTTGGCAGAAGGAAGGATCTGAAGGTCCAGAGTTTGGTTGTTGATGTTGGGATGTAAGGCTTGGATATATAAAGCTTCGAGTATATATCCAAGCCTTACATCCCAACATCAACAACCAAACTCTGGACCTTCAGATCCTTCCTTCTGCCAAAAGGCACTACCCTACAGGACCTAACACCCCTCCTCGCCCCCCGGTGCCCTTGACGCAGCCCCCCGCGCTACCTCCTTCAGCTTCGTCTTCTGCAGGCGCCACACAACTTAGGCCACGCCCCTCGACACGCAGCCAATCAGCTTCGACCCCACCTACTGACCACCATCCCGCATCCAGTGCGCATGCGTGAAGCGGTTAACCCCTTTCTCTCTCCTAATTTACGCTTCCACCAATAGCAGACTTTTGCCCCCTGTTTTCCGCCTCCTCTGATCCTCCACCCTCTATATATACCCTTCCTGTTTACCTTTTATATCATTCCTTCCTTACTTGATAATGCTGGTTGTCCAGTGAAACGCGTCGTATATCCTGTATCATCATGTACATTTATGTAACCCTGTACCACCATGAATTTTGCTCATCTCCTTCATCTACTTCCTGCCACCCAGCGAAAACTCATCAGAGACCTGGAAACTTTGAATAATAAAATTTCCAACGCAGAAATTGCCATTTCTTTCAACCTCGTATGTATTAAAGAAAATTTATTACCTGGCTTTACTAACATATATATATATATATATATATATATATATATACAGTATATACACTATATATATATATATATATATATGCACTATATATATATATATATATATATATATATATATATATATACCGTATATACTATATATATATATATATATATATATATATATATATATATATATATATATATATATATATATATACAGTATATATATATACGGTATATATATAATATATAATCAGTATATATATATCCGGTATATATATATATATATATATATATATATATATATATATATATATATATATATATATATATATATATATATATAAAACTATGCGCTATATATACAGCAGCACCATTGTCACATGAACAAACTACTGACAATAAAGTCATAAACAGCATGGAAAAGACCAAAAGAGAAACTGAGAAGTTAATATTAGTTGCAGTATTAGCAACATTTTGAGCAGGAACATATAAAGGCTACAGGGTATATTCATATATGTTTTGAGCAGGAACATATAAAGGCTACAGGGCATATTCATATATGTTTTGAGCAGGAACATATAAAGGCTACAGGGCATATTCATATATGTTTTCACCAACCCACCAATTGCCGACTTTCGAGTTTCGTTCTATAAGGAAGTTGGAGTTGTAGACATTGATATTTAGCAAAATTACCAGCTAAAATACGGTTTTAGTGTATTTACAACCACATAAAATCAAACTCAACATACTTTCTATCCATCAGAAACCTATATTATTATTGCATTTCTGATTAATATCGATGTTTATGGCTCCAACTTCCTTATAGGCTGAAACTCGCAAGTGGTCAATTAAATTACAAATAAACCTAACCAATGAAATCAATGAAAGTTATGAATACATGTGGTACTCCAAGGACTCGAACCTACGATACTCACACCAAAATTCTGCACACAAAGCATTACGCTATCAAGACAGTTACCTATCAAAAATGTTACCAGCGGTGAAGATAGCAGGGGACGACTTTAAAGGGAGGGGATCGTTTTTTCTAGAATCCCTTCTCGCCCATGTTTAGCCCCATTAACTTTCAGATTTTAAGATGTTTGCCCCATGTGTTTGTCGATTTTAAGACCTTCGCCTCATTTCTTTGTCAAAATTAGGACCTTTTGTGCTATCAGTAACTAACCAATTTGAGGCAGTATGATAGCGACCATGAGCAGTAAGATGCAGATGCCACAGAGCAGGTAGAGGACAGCTTGGGTCTGCCTTCGGCCCAGGTAGGTGATAGCCGGCCACAGTAACAGGTACGAGGGTATTTCCAGTAGCCCACCCAGGAACATGTACATGTAGACGTCCACTCTGTAAATGGAAATATATAGAAGTCCGCAATGTAATAGATTGGCAACATATCGGCAAGATTTTTATCTATTGATCTTGCAGTGCTGAGTGCATTACTTTTAACCTTTTACATTTAACTTGCTCATTTAGTAATGTACACCCTATGTGGTGGATTGTGTTCTTTTATTTCATAATTTTATTTTAGTAAGCGTTAATTCCACATAGCGATTTTTATGTTATTTTGCCTTTATATTGTCTTTGTCTAAGTTTTGGTTTGTTTAGTTTGCAAGTTTTACATTTTAATTTTATATCTGGCTTACAAATAAAATTTAAGGGTAGCAAATTTGTCTGTATATATTTTGCTAGATTCATCACGATTCCTATTTTTAAAAGTGAAATATATATTATTTAAACAAGTTGATTTTATGTTGCACAGGCTGACAGTACCTGGTGTTGGTGGCGTTAAGAGATATCCCGTAGTATACAAGAGAGCCATTGAACCACATGATGTAGACAAGGGCTCTGAACCGGAGATCAGGGTGGACGAAGGGAGCCACCACTTGAGCCAGACCAGACTTGATACTCCCGGGAATTCCGCTACCCTTCCCCGAGTTGTCAGGAGTCTCACTTGTCTCCTGCAAATAATCCAATAATATTGCTAATCGCCCACTTGCGAATTTCGGTCTATAAGAAGTTGGAGCTGTAGACACCGATAATTAACATAATTATCAACTAAATTGCGGTTGTAGCGCTTATATAAATTCATAAAACCCAATTCAACATACTTTTTATCCATTAGAACCCTACATTAATATAGTATTTCTGTTTATTATCGATGTTTATGGCTCCCACTTCCTTATAGCCTGAAACTCGTAAGTGGTCAATTAATCCTTCACAACATCAAGTAATAACATTAATATATAGTCAACTTGGTACTATTATCTTCTACTCTGTTGTGCACACATAATGACGACTGTCTAACACTTCAAACCTGAAAGACTATATTTCCTTTTCAATTCATATATGTTTTCACCAACCCACCAATTATTTTACAAATAAACTTAACTAATGAAATCAATGAAAATAATGAATACATGTGGTACTCCAAGGACTCGAACCTAGGATACTCACACAGAAATTCCGCACACATCTGGTGGTGTAATGGTTATGGTGTCTAAACATCTGTGTGTGATAACCCGGGTTCGAATCCTGGTGGATCACATATATGCTTTCATTAATTTCATTGGAGGTGTTTGGTGTTGTGGTGAAATTAATAAAAAATAGATAATATTATGAGGGTGTAATTGGTCTCTCATATCATTACCTTTATGACCCCAAGAAAGGTTACTACAAAAGTGTGTTAAACCTTATTGCATGGAGAGGGAAGGGTTGAAGGCCGTAAAATATTTCGTGAACTTATAATTATGATATATTGCTTTTTCATAGGAGGGGTTATTGGGACAGTGGCTATTTTTGGGGGGTCTATCTATTTATATATTAATTTACTTTTTTAGTTTTCTCCCTAGACCTCCATCAAACTTAAACACACATCCATTAGATCCCTCTTCGAGATTAATTTGTAAATTTTTCGGTAGAAAAATGTCACGGACGAAGGCCGGTTCCTCCATAATTACAGGCTCGCTATCGCTCGCCAGGGAAAACAAATCGACACCTAAAGGGCACGAAAGATCTTAATATTGACAAAGACATGGGGTGAAAGATCTTAAAATTGACAAACTAATAAGGCAAACATCTTAAACTCGCAACAACTAATGGGGCTAAACATGAGGAAGAAGCGGGCCACAAAAACCGGCCATCTCCCCTTAACAAATTACCACATTTCGCCCCTTTTCGACTTCTCATGGCCCTTGGGGATGCAGTTTTTGAGGCAACCACACCATATCATATTAAGGAAATTTAGTCTTCAAAATTTTATATTCGTCAACCAGCCATGATAAAGTAACAATTACCTTTCCAAATGTCAACAGAAACAAACAGTGCACTAAAATATATTAGAATTTGTGCGGGTGGCTTGAAATATATGTTAATAAAAAATATAAACCTGACCTTCAACCACAATATTCCCTTAAGCGTTGGGGCTTGTACTAAAAGGTAAATAAATAAAAAATAAGCATAATTCAACTTGAGTCCTTGGATAATGAGGAGGTTAATAATATTGAGGAGCACCAATATTAGTTGAGCCTTACACGGGTCAATTATTAAGATGTTGCTTTCATAATTAGTTGAATTATGTATCCCACTGTATGGAAAACAAATGAATACAGCACACACCCACACCCACACACACACGCACACTGACGATTCTCTATTAAGGGGAGACGGGCCGTGTGTTTGGTCATTCAAACCTTTATTTCTTAGTTTCCTCACTAGTCTTCCACCAAGCTTAAAACAATAATTCTTCAATATAAATTTGTACATTTTTCGATAGAAAAATTTCCCGGCCGAAGGCCCGTTCCTCTTAAAATTTAAGGTTCGCTATCGCTCGCCAGGAAAAAATCGACAACTAAATGACACGAAAGGTCATAACATTGACAAAGAAATGGGGCGAACGGTGTTACAATCGCCAAACTAATGGGCCGAACGTCTTAAAGTCTCAAAAGTAATGGGGCTAAACATGAGGGAGAAGGGGGTCCAGAAAAACGGTCTGCCTCCCCTTAATTAACTCCCTGGAAGTAATGGGGGTATTCTCTCTCTCGACCTAATGGATGAAGGAAGTTACACACATATATTGACCTGGCACAGTAGTAATCCAGTATTGAGTATATTGGCCAACAACTTTAAGGGGGATCACAGGCTTTTTTTCTCCTGTTCTCTCTTTCTCTGGCTTGTATCTATTCGGCCCCATTCAGCCTACTGTTTTAAGACGTTTACTCCCATCCAGGTGTCGATTTTTTACTGGCGAGCGGTAGCGAGCCAGCATATTTTGTATAAACTTTTTGACAGCAAGCTACATTTGTAAATTTTTCGATAGAAAAATGTCTCCGGCGAAGCCGAATTTCTCCATACAATGCTGGTTCGCTATCGCTCACCAGGAATAAATTGACACCTGCATGGAAGTAAACGTCTTACAACAGTAGGCTGAATGGGGCCAAATGGATACAAGCTAGGGAAAGAGAGAAAAGTAGAGAAAGATAAAAAGAAAGCCGGTGACCCCCCTTAATTGGATGGCTATAATGTATGTGATATATTTGTACTATACATTTTATACCTGGTGGTAAGTAACATATGACCAGCCCCTCACTATTCCGGTTATAGAATGGTAGAGGTATTTGGCCTGCTACTTAGAATTGTGAAGATTTGCCTGAAGGGGTCCAATTTACAAACTTCACTAAACATATATATATATAAATTATTTAATTACAAAAAAATACGTAAAATACACTTTTAAAACAAGAAATTGATTAATGCAGGCTATAATTATTTGATCTTCAAAGTAAAAAGCAAGTATGAACTCAATTTCAGCAAACAGTAAAATGTTGAAAATATGCAAATATTCTAGGGGTATTTATACTCTGTTTCATATCATCTGACGGTAAATTGAATCCCTTAGCAGCATATTTCTCGACACTTAATGGGAAAATATTAAACCACTATGTCCCTGCATCATATTAAGACCAAGTTTATATAATTAGCACCATATTCCATTTCAAAATCTTCAAAATAACTGTTGGTGGTGTAATGGTTTAGATGCTTATGTTCTGGGTGTGGTGTCCCGAGTTCGAATCCCGGGAGGACCATATGCTTTCATTAGTTTATTCAAGTACATTGGGGTTTGTAATTGATGATTAATGTTAAGGAAGGGGTGTTACTTAAATCTTGATGTGAACTTTGCAATTTACCGCCAGTTGAAAAGAAACAGGGTATAAGTAACACCCCATTCTTAACATTAAGGGGGGATGGGCCGGTTTTCTGGACCACTTCCTCCCTCATGTTTAGCCCCATTTGTTTTTCCGATGTTAAGATTTTTTGCCCCATTAATTAGTCGATTTTAAGACCTTTCGTCATATTTCTTCGTCAATATTCAGACCTTTCGTGCTATTTAGGTGTCGATTTTTTCCCTGGCGAACGATCGTGAGCCTGTAATGTTGGAAGAATCGGCCTTCGGCCGGAACATTTTTCTACCGAAAAATTTACAAATTAATCTAGGAAGGGGATCTAATTGATGTTTTTTTAAATTTGATGGAGGTCTTGGGAGGCAACTAGAAAAATAATGAATACTTGCAAAACTCGCCCAAAAAGTGAACCATCTCCCCTTAATCATCAATTACAATGCACTTAAATAAACTAATGAAAGCATATGGTCCTCCAGGGATTCGAACTCAATATATAAATAGCACCCCGTTCTTAACATTAATCATCAATTACAAACCCCAATGTACTTGAATAAACTAATGGCAGCATATGGTCCTCCAGGGATTCGAACTATAGTCGCTCTACACTCGCCTGTTGGGAAATCTGTGCCATTGCCAGGAGCATCTGGGAATCAGAGGGTAGGGTCTTTTTGTTCATCTTGGCAGCTTTCTTGAGGACAGTGAGTGCTCTATCGTGACGGCCACTCTGTATCAGCCACCGCGGTGATTCTGGCAAGAACCTGTGGAAAGTATTGTGTTGGTCATCAAATAATGTTAAGGGGAGATGGAATGTTTTTTTTTTTTGGTCTATTAATTCATGGATGTCTTTATATCTTACTTTCCTCCCTAGACCTCCATCAAAATTAGAAAAACGCCCCCTAGACCCACCTTCAAGATAAATTTGTACATATTTAGGTAGAAAAATGGCCCGGCCAAAGGCCGGTTCCTCTTAAAATTTCAGGCTCATTATCGCTTGCCAGGAAACAAATCGACACCTAAATGGCACGAAAGGTCTTAAAATTTACAACGAAATGTGGCAAAAGGTGTTAAAATGACCAAACTAATGGGCCGAACGTCTTATGATCTCAAAACAAATGGGGCTTACCACGAGGGAGAAAAGGGACCAGCAAAACGACCCATCTCCCCTTAATATGACTTCTGGTCGGGTGACGTGATGCTACGGTGGATAGTTTAGAGCAGATTAATCAGATCACTGAGATCCATACTCATTCCATACGGAACTCTCATAGGTCTGGCCCACAAGAATAGAGTCTCATTAGGATCACTTGTGCCATGCAGGATGTTTACCACAGCCAGTGTTTCCTAAGATGTGATGTCTTTTTGTGAAAGAGAGCATCTGAAAGCGTGTACAATATTCAGTGAGAAGATTATAAGTAACTTTATAGTGGAGAATTAAACCTACATGGTAGTATAATGTGTTTATTATGACACGACAAGGTATGAAGAGGACTCCAGAGAAGAGTCGACACTTGTCGTGTCATAATAAACACATTATACTATAGGTAGCGCCAACGAACTTGACAATAATCTGGACCCCTTAACTTCTTATAACTCAAAATGAATGAAAGCAATCGGCCTGACATTTCTATCATATAGGAAGAGTCCACCAGGAAATAGGTGTGGAAATTTACAGCCAGTTTGCTCAAGGTCCTTCTAAGTTACGAAGAGGTCAGGGATCGAGATAATTGTAAAGTTCGTTGGCGCTACCTATACCATGTGGGTTTAATTCTCCATTCAAGAATTCATGGCATTTTGAATATGTCTCTCCCTAACTTTATAGTCCCTCCTGGTGAAACTAGAACCAAGTGATGAATGTATGTCTGAATAAAGCCTGCCAATAATCCTCTCAGATGCTAAAGTATTTGTATTTATAGTCTCTCCTGGTGAAACTAGAACCATGTGATGAATGTATGTCTGAACAAAGCCTGCCAATCATCCTCTCAGATGCTACAGTATTTGTATTTATCAATCCTATGTGCGTGGACTTCATTGCACTTAAGGGGGAGGTACTCATTTTTTTTGGACCCCCTTCTCCCTCATGTTTAGACCCATTTGTTTTGCAATTCTAATACGTTCGATCACTAGTTTGGCGATTTTGAGACTTTCGCCCCATTACTTTGTCGATATTAAGACCTTTCGTGCCGTATAGGTGTCGATTTTTTCCTGGCGAGCGATAGCGAACCTGTAAATTTTGAAGGAACCGGTCTTTGGCCGGAAAATTTTTCTACCGAAAAATGTACAAACATATCTTGAAAGTGGGTATAGGGGATGTTTTTTAAGCTTGATGGAGGTCTAGCGAGGAAACTCAATAATAAATAAAAACAAATAATAATTAGCACCCAATACACAAGCTCTTGCCCCTTAAAGCGACGTGTTTGGTATCCACAGGTTATAGAGAATTACTCGCTTGTCATTTAAGTTCTCCCTTGACATGTTTCTTTGCAGATTAATGATAACCGAAGAATGTCAATTATTCACTCCAGAAACCCGCCCCAGCATATTGGTGTGCTTTTCTCATCCCTGCTCGGAGGGATTAAGGGGAGGCAGACCGTTTGTTTGGTCTATTCATTCATTTATTTATACATTTGTTTAGTTTCCTCCCTAGACCTCCATCAAGCTTAGAAAAACACCCCCTAGACCCCCCTTCAAGATAAATTTGTACATTTTTCGGTAGAAATATTTCCCGGCCAAAGGCCGGTTCTTTTTAAAATTGCAGGCTCGCTTTCGCTCGCTAGGAAATAATCGACATCTAAATGGCACGAAAGGTCCTAAAATTGACAACGAAATGGGGCGAAAGGTGTTAAAATCGCCAAACTAATGGGCCAAACGTCTTATAATCTCAAAACTAGTGGGGCTAAACATTAGGGAGAAGGAGGTCCAGAAAAACGGTCCTTCTCCCCTTAAGCGGACAATTTTTAAAGGGAGAGAAGTGATTTAAATGTTGAATATAGTCCTTAGTCTACATGTCTGCTTATTGTAAACCATACTGTATACTATAGTCTATTTTTTGTCCAGCTGATGGTAAATTGAAACCGTTAGCAATTGATATCTCTATATTTAATGGACATATGTAAAACTACTATGTCTCTGCGTCATATAAATACCAAACATTTATCAAAAACAATAAATTTCGGTACAAAAATTCCATAATATACCAGGAATCACGATGAGGACATGTTAATTTACCCTCGGCTGAAAATAAACAGACTATAGAAATGCACAGGACCGATGTATTCATCAGCAGAAACAAATCTTACCAGAAGTACGAGATGGCTGGTAATAGAGGCATCGCGAGAGCTAGAGCCAACCATCGCCAGGTCCTGACCAGGTAAGCTACACCTGGCATCATCATGTACCCCAAGGCCCAAGGTACGACACTCAACGCTCCCACAGCTGACCGGTAACGAGTGGCGCACGTCTCCATTACTGTGTACAGCCGCAGAGGAAGAACAGAAAAGGATAAACACACCATTAGAAGAGGAGCACTTTATTGACGATGTTTCGAAAATATCATCTTCAGGTACTAGAACGTAGGAATTTGAATCCTGTCAAGTCTTTCTAACTTTATATTTTCAATATAGAAAACAAATATATATTGTTTATAGATGTATACAAGCATTAACAAATAATTCCATTGTTCATTACTACATAACTCTTAACCCATGAAGTACTTTAAGCATAAATGTATATTTTTGCATTTACATTGATGTATGCACTGCAAATAAAAATAAAAGAATCTGGTGCGAAATCAAATAACAGTTGTTAACTTATTTATGTTTAATGAATAGCTTGCAAAAGTATTCAACAGGTCCAATGACTTGCCTTCTGATATTTTCACACCCGTGTTAATCCTAAAAGCTACATTATTATTTTGTTTTTGGTAATAACTCAAAGTTTATAAACTATAAATAAAGATACATCTTAAAAATACCTGACCAAAACATGTTCCAATGACGTTCCTCTTCCTTTCACATCGTTACTGAGATATTTGTAAATTACAGGAATATACTCTGGACCTAATACAACAATATGACATGCTCGTTAAAATCATGGATAGGATAATTGGTATGCCATAGAACAATTACTATGATAACACTTATTGAATAACACAATCTGATTATGTCACTAGAATTCATATAGGTGTTTGTTGAAGGGTAAGGATCGAGTAAGGAAGGACTGCCACATAAAATAACTGGAGCGGTGGTGGTGATCGTGAACTATACAGCAACACTGACACCTTTCCACAAGAATGCTAACCAATCCCAAGATGTCATTGTGATATTCGGTCATATAATTTATTGTACAGTTGCCCACATAAGTTCTGTTCCTCGTCGTGATGATGTATGACAGTACACTAGTATGAATGAATTGCAAGTGTGGTTTCTTTTAATTATCAATTGACTAATCACATAAGCTAACCACTGCATAAGAAACTAAACTCGTAATTCAATTAATCGCAATATATTTCTATGTATATGATCACAGAGAGGAACAGAACTTATGTGGGCAGCAGTACATAATTCTTGGATTATCTTTGAACTGTGTTGCAATTTGTGATGGATGTGGTCATGTGCAAAGACTGGATGCATACAGAATGCCTAGCACGCTAACAGTACAGTTTTGAGTCATAAAAGCTATGCCCCCATTTGAATAAACATCGAGCTTACCCATGATGAAACCTCCATTATATAATCCCGAGTTGAAGAAGGCTATAAAGAAGCTTACCCATTATGAAACCTCTACTGTATTACGCCGAGTTGATTAAGACTATAAAGAAGCTTACCCATGATGAAGCCTCCATTATATAACCCCGCATTGAGTAAGGCAATTAAGAAGCTTACCCATGATGAAACCTCTATTATATAACCCTGAGTTGAAGAAGGCTATAAAGAAACTAACCCATGATGAAACCTCCATTATACAACTTGAAGACGACTATAAAGAAGCTTACCCAAGATGATACCTCCATTATATAACCCCGAGAACAACCAAACTGGAAATGTCCCTCATGCCCAGGGCCCACTGCAGGGCCAACCAGGGCAACACTGGACGCCGACTTGACCCAACTTGTGACCAAATGGAAAGCGCGAATCCAGGTCCTTACCCGGGCACCTATAGGAGCCAGAATCCAAGTGGCGGAGGCCCTTACAACCATCATAAAGCAGGCCCTATAGCTCAAGACACCCCTCGCATGGGCACGGCTCCTTGGTTTCTCTTATGGGGCCCTCCGAAAACCACCCAGAACCAACATACAAGACCATCTCCAGGTTTCACTAGCCACCAGAGTGAAACGTCAAGTAGCACAGTATATGGAGGCAAACAGGCTGGTGGACCCCCCCGAACAGCAACCAAACAGGGCCCTGAAGCAACAGGACAAGGAAGAAGAAGAGGCTGAACAGGTACGTAAGAGGGTCGCTGCGAAGCTGGCGGATAGTGACATCAAAGGGGCCATCAGACTGTTGTCCTCTTCAGAAGGTTTTGCTGGTCATGGCACCGAAGTTGTTGAAGCCCTACGAGGAAAGCACCCACCTACACCTGGGGACCTAAACCTCCCCCCAGCCCCAAATGACCAGATACCCCAACCTTTAGTTTTCACGAAGGAGCAGGTGGTGGCCGCAGTGACTTCATTCCCAGCAGGCTCAACCGCAGGCCCAGGTGGTATCTGACCCACCCACTTCAAAGGCCTCTTGGGTCAGGGATCAGGAGCAGCTGGGGAGGCACTCTTGGAAACCCTCAACAAATTCATCAACATGGTTTTAACCCATTCGTAGCGGGGCGTAGCTCGTTCTGGTCTCATTTTGAAGCTTTTAGCGTCTAGTTTTTTGCTGAATACATTTCTTTTCATGCAGATACTTGATGTATCATTCAGGAGGGCCTGAATATGCCCAAATAAGCCCAAAACCCCCCGCTCGACAAGGGTTAAGAGGGGAAGTACCCGACTGTGCCACACCCCTATTTTTTGGGGCATCACTCTGTCCACTGGCAAACAAAGATGGCGGTGTGCACCCAATAGCAGTAGGGAACACCTTCCGCCACCTTGCCACAAAAGTGGGTTTGAAACCACTTTCGAATGGCCTAGGTCAACACTTAAGACCAGTTCAACTAGGTTTTGGAACTCCAGGGGGGTGTGAAGCTGCTGTACACGTAACCCGCACTTACCTCAGCCAAGCCCATGAAAAACAAGTGCTTCTAAAGATTGACATGCGGAACACATTCAACAGCATTTGTAGGGATGTCTTCCTCCGTGCAGCTCGAGAGCACATCCCCACTCTGTACCCCCTACTTTGGCAGGCTTATTCCAAACCTTCAATCCTGATTTTCGGCGAGACGGTAATCCCATCAGCAACCGGGTTACAGCAGGGAGAGCCAGGTGGTCCTGCTCTTTACTCAATAGGGGTGGACACAGCAGCTAACAAAGTAAGGTCAGAATTGAATGTATGGTACCTGGACGATGCAACCTTGGGTGGGTCTGTAGAGAATGTTCTAACCGATCTAAACAACATCATAACTGACCTCAGCCAGGCTGGGCTAGTGATAAATGACACCAAATGTGAACTTGTCCTCCTCAACCACACACCTGAAGAAAGAGAACATACTCAGGCCCAATTTCAAGGCGCATTGCCAGATGTAAAGGTCCTTCAGGAGCACCAGCAAACCCTATTAGGTTCCCCACTAACTCTGGCAGCAATCCCACCAGCACTTCAAGGTAAAAAGGAGGAGCTTCAACATCTTGTGAGTCGCCTGATACACATTGATGCCCACTCAGCCCTGGCCCTTCTCAAGAATTGTTTCTCCATCCCAAAACTCCAATACCTTTTGCGCACATCGATAACTTACACGAACAATGGTGGCCTCCAAGAATTAGACAACATAATCCGAGAAGCAGTGACCAGCATCACCAACGTGGAATTTCAAGATTGGACCTGGACACAAGCCACTCTTCCTGTCCGCCTCGGGGGCTTGGGCATACGGAGAGCCTCGAATATTGCCTCCCCAGCCTTTATCTCTTCCCTTATCGCGACCAACGACCTTGTAGTGTCCATCCTTTATTCTCAACCCGGAATGACACTTAATAGGGACGTAGCAGAAGCAATTAACACCTGGAAGGAAAGTACAGGAGCAGAGGAGGAGCCTCAGGGTACCTCCAGGAGCAAGCAGAAAGCATGGGATACCATCTCGGCGAAGAAACTCAAGAAAATCTCCTAACCAATGCAGACCAGGTTGCAAAAGCATGCCTCCAGACAGCCGCCCGTTTGGAGAGTGGCTTGTGGTTACATGCCGTCCCCATCCCACCTCTTGGTACTCACTTGGATGCTGAAGCGCTCCAGGTTGCCATCGCGCTCAGAGTGGGTGCGGCAGTTTGTCACCCTTTGTCAGTTTGTCACATTTGCAAGTGTGGTGGGGGGATGGATGCTCAAGGTCACCATGCCTTGATATGTAATCACAGCGCAGGCCGCCTGCCAAGACACTCTGCACTAAATGATGTCATAAAACGGGCCCTGCAGAGTGCTAACCGTGCATCAATCCTTGAACCATATGGACTTCTCAGAGAAGACGGCAAACGGCCAGATGGGATGACCACTTTCCTTTACAAGAATGGCCGGTGCCTCGTGTGGGATGCCACATGTGTTGATACTTTCTCCATAACCAACATTGCCAGAAACGCCGACGAAGCAGGTTAAGCCGCCCGGATAGCAGAAAGTAGAAAGTGAGAAAAATATCAAGCCATCACCAGAAGTCATCAGTTCGAGCCTCTGGCATTCGAAACTTCAGGAGTCTTCGGCCCTACCACCCTTAATATGGTGAATGAAATAGCCCGTAAAATCAGAGAAGTTTCAGGAGAACCCCGGGAAACCCTCTGGCTCAAGCAAAGACTAGGGATGGCTATCCTCCGGGGCAATGCCACCAGCGTCATGAGCTCAGTACGACTGGGCCATGCCACTGTGTGAGGCCCGGGCAGGAGTGGTGTATCCGTAGTCTTTCCACGGTAGGGTATAAAAATAAACTTTATTTGTATTTAACATGTTTGATGTACATAAATATAAGGGGATGTGTCGGATGGTAGAAAGCCACAGTTGCTCGCGCGTTTGGGGCTAGCAACACGTATTATGAAAAACATGTATCCTCATATAATTTACCGTCTCTCGCTTCACTCACTCAACCCCGTAATTTGCCGGAGGATAAGAGGTTTTTCACAATACGTAGACGGAGGTCTTTTTGTAACCCCGAGTTGAAGAAGGCTATAAAGAAGCTTACCCATGATGAAGCTTCCATTATATAACTTGAAGAAGACTATAAAGAAGCTTACCCATGATGAAACCTCCATTATATAATCCCGAGTTGAAGAAGGCTATAAAGAAGCGAGTCATGATGTAGAGTTCAATAGATGGCGCGAAGATGGTGAGGATGGACACTAGAATATAAAACACCAGATTCAGCAGCATGACTCTCCGACGGCCATACCTGAAGCGGTAAGAAGAAAAGGGTTGCCATGAATGCTAGTGAGTGCTTTGGTTCTTTTTACAGTGTGGGGGCCATGTCTCTCGTGTTTTTTGTTTTTTGTTTTTTTGGCACCCTATACCATTTTAAAGTTAGACCCCCTTCACTGAAAATATGATGATAATTAAAGCTACAATGTACTGTCTAATATAATATATACAAATATACATGACACTGTGATAGGGTTGTCTATGGTGTTTGCGCGCCCCCTGTTATCTGATAGGGGTATTTCCGGGTGGATGTCCCGGGACTAGTTAGCATTGGCGGGCAACCATTCTAGGGGAATAAACCCTAAACAAATTACCGATGGACGACACGCAAATCGGTGTGATTAGGGTGTCGCCCATCGGTAATTTGTTTAGGGTTTATTCCCCTAGACTGGTTGCCCGCCAATGCTAACTAGTCCCGGGACATCCACCCGGAAATACCCCTATCAGATGGAAGCAGGTCAAAACGGCCACACTCCGAAATGGCCACAACCGAAATGGCCACAACCAAAACGACCACAGATCGAAATGGTCACAAACTGAAATGGCCACACTCCGAAATGGCCACAATCCTAAATGGCCACAAACCGAAATGGCCACACTCCTAAATGGCCACAAACCGAAAAGGCCCCACGGGAGAGGCTGTCAGCAGCGCGCGGGTAGGGACTGGTTGAGGCCAGTCACCAACGCTCCCACTGGTTGAATCCAAGATATACAGTATATCTTGGTTCAATACACAACTCAGATTAACAGATTTTTTGAATTATAATAATACAGTTTTTTGCAAAAGAAAATGAGTAAAAATATCGTTAAAATATATATAGATGTAATTATGAAATATATAACAAAAAGATTGACGGATGATACCCGTTACGCGTAAATTCCATTAATACATTAATTAATGAACTTATTGTTCACTACTATATTCAAGAGAGAGAGAGAGAGAAAAAGTGAGAGCGAGTTTAGATGAGGGAGTCGTTTGTTAAGAGATAAAGAGCTATTAACTCTATTTGGTTCGAGGGATTTCTTTTTTGGATTTCCCTATATTGATCCATTTGTTGGGAAAATTTAAGACGTTCCACCCCATTAGTTTGTTGATTAAATGACGCTTATAAATGTAGGTGAGCTATAGCAAACCTGTAACTTACAAGAAATCTGCCTTCGGGCGGGACATTTTCTTTCCCGATAAATGTACAAATCTAACTAAAAGGTGGTTTGGTAGGCATTTTATAGTTTGAAGGAAATCTGGGAAGGCGATTTTTGTTAGCTAATGAGACATACTAAAGTGCATTGGTCGAAAATGGCAGAAACAAGGAAAATCTTCAATACTGTTTTAATATCTCATAATAATTCTCATAACTATAGATATAGAATATTCTTGTCAATTACAAATGCCAATTTGATTTTACTCTAATATTAAATACTACAAACACTTGGTTCTAGTTGCATTATAATAACCATCTCTAACGCACATATACATATAATTTAGATATACTGCAGCATAGTGGAAGCTTGCAAATGTCGTTCCGATTCTTTAAAATATTAAGTCAGTCTCATCAAATTACCGCCCCATTGGTCTGACATCAATAATAGGAAAATTGCTAATACATACCGAGAACATTACTGACCACTTATAAAATGTCATATGAATCAATTTATTCCCACCAAGTCTTAATACCTCCGAGGGTCACACACGAACCCGACCAGAGGAAAATAATAATGATAACTCTATGCACATTATATGATCACTAGCGCTATAACCACTAACGTTATGACCATCTAGAAAAAAAAAATATATATCTATCTAGCCTATATACTGTATATATCTATCTAGCCTATATATTGTATATATGTATCTATATTTATATCTATCTATATAATATATATATCTATCTATATAATATAAGTTGTTCACTTCCTCACCCTATAAACTCCGGTGTTCCTCAGGGCTCTGTCCTATCTCCTATTCTCTTTCTAATTTTTATAAATGATCTCCTTAACTGTACCTTAATTCCCATCCATTCATACGCAGACGACTCAACCTTACACTACTCCATTAGTTTTTCAGAACGCCCCAGCCAGCAATCCCTCAACGACAAACGTAATGAAGCCATAGAACTCTTAAATTCTGATCTAAATACTATTTCCAATTGGGGCAGAGAAAACCTTGTTAACTTTAATGCTTCCAAAACCCAATTTCTCCATCTATCTACCCGTCAGGATCTCCCAGCGGACTATCCCTTATTCTTCAACAATACAAAAATCAACCCTTCATCTTCTCTCAATATTCTTGGTGTCTCTTTTTCTTCTGCTCTCATTTGGAAGGACCATATTACCAGTCTTGCTAAGGCAGCCTCCCAGAAGCTGGGTGTGCTCAACCGCCTTAGGGGGTTCTTTTCCCCTGCACAGCTTCTTGCTCTGTACAGGGGCATAGTGCGCCCTTGTATTGAGTATTGTTCACATGTGTGGGGAGGTTCCTCTCACACCGCTCTCCTAGACAAAGTTGAAAGGAAGGCCTTTCGTATCATTAACTCCCGTCCACTCACCAACTCTCTGCAATCTCTCTCTCTCCGCCGCAATGTTGCATCTCTCTCGCTATTCTATCGCTATTATAATAATCAGTGTTCCTCAGAGCTATCCCAGTGCATACCACCTCCTTTACGTAGGGCACGTGGTACCCGTCTTGCAACTCAATCCCACCCCTACTCTGTGCAACTCTCCAACCCAAGAGTGAAACGTTACTCTCAAACTTTCTTCTACTCAACATCTGAGCTCTGGAACTCTCTCCCAGAATCAGTCTTTCCCTCTTCCTATGACTTAAATTGCTTCAAACTCCGTGTGTCCAGGCATTTTGGCTCGAACGTCCCTTGATTTTGGCCCTGTCACTCTTTCAACTATGGGGGAGGCACTCGCTATAGGCAGTTATGCCTTTTGCCTCCCTCAATCACATAGAAAAAAAAAAAAAAAAAAAAAATACAGTATATATATGTATATACTGTATATATATATATATATATATATATATATATATATATATATATATATATATATATATTATTATATATATATATATATATATATATATATATATATATATATATATATATATATATATATATATATATATATATATATATATATATATATATATATACTCCTGTATATATTCACACACACACACACACATATGTCAAAATCCCACAAGCTACATAAGACAATTGAGGTAATACTCTATGCATTGCTAGTGAGGCTATCTGTGAATAAATGGTATTTCCTGGAAGGGTCAGGTCAAGGTCATAATTATTTAATTAGGCGACCGGGGTCAGTTATGTAAAGTTGGCCATAAAAAACTATCCACTCATTGTGCTATATATGGAAGGAAGAATATTAGGATTGACTTACACAACTAATGTGTAACAAACCCGCTACTTGGTCATATGAATTAACGTATACTGTATAAGGAACTACGCCCCTAATATAATCATACTGTTTTCCTTTCCTCACATAAAGTCACTCAGTGGATACAATTTAATGTGTTCAACTGTATTATCTGGAGAGAGAGAGAGAGAGAGAGAGAGAGAGAGAGAGAGAGAGAGAGAGAGAGAGAGCAAACTCTGTACAATTCTATACTGGGGAGCCAGTAAAGTATTCATAATATATAGGGACTTCAAAAAGTGCAGATCAGTAGAGTCAATGTTCATAAATAAGCGTAATATTTTTAAATAAAGCTAAGGAACGTAATAGTTAGATTTTATCATGAGAGTTAGTGTTGAAATATATCCCTGTATCTGTTCTTCTAGATCTACAGGTGTGCATAGGAGGAGCCTTGTATAGGAGGGCGGGGGAAGGGTTTGGGGCAGCGGTTACTAATCCTCCTAGAGGATGCCGACCTGACACGCAGACCTATTGTCATAAATATTTTTCTCCAAGTCAAACTTTGTGCATTCTATTATTATAGTTGTCCTCTTTAGCTTTGTTTATAATTCATAACCATTTTATGACGCTTTCAATTTTTCTATCTAGCATTGGGTTTGATTATTTCAATATTTTATTTATTTGTTTATTTGTTATTCTTTTCAAAAGTTGTACTGTAGGGCGCCAGGCATAGCGGGCATATTTTTTACATATTGTCCAGTGTTTTTCTTTGTATATAATCTACATTGTTGTTTTTTTGTTTTTTGTTTTTTAATGGTGAATTTTTAAAACCTTTATACATTATATATGTACATTATACAGTATATGTTTAACATCAGGGTTGACGTCTCGGATATAATATCCACTACACAATAAGGTCATTAACCATTATGAATTATAATTCTCTACAGAAAATGGATATATTTTGCATAAGGCTACTTTTCCATCCATAACCCATTTTGTGGGTTTTACCACCTCATGGTGTAGTGGATATATTGCAATCCTGATGGCCTAGTGCAAAACCTGGGGAAGGGATATACAGTATATGTACTGTATATTCATGAACCATATTCATTGGTTATTTTAGGTATATATATATAATCATATTATCTAGTACGGATTATACAAACTGAGAGAGATTTGCTCTCCAAAGAGATCTAGATACACTACACGAATGGGCAGCTAATTAGCAGATGAAGTTCAATGTAGATAAATGTAGTGTAGTACAATTTGGGAAATCGATAGACAATGCAGAATGTATGTGAATATAAGAAAATCGATAGACAATGCAGGATGTATGTGAATATAAGAACATCGATAGACAATGCAGGATGTATGTGAATATAAGAAAATCGATAGACAATGCAGGATGTATGTGAATATAAGAAAATCGATAGACAATGCAGGATGTTTGTGAATATAAGAACATCGATAGACAATGCAGGATGTATGTGAATATAAGAAAATCGATAGACAATGCAGGATGTATGTGAATATAAGAAAATCGATGGACAATGCAGGATGTATGTGAATATAAGAACATCGATAGACAATGCAGGATGTATGTGAATATAAGAACATCGATAGACAATGCAAGATGTATGTGAATATAAGAACATCGATAGACAATGCAGGATGTATGTGAATATAAGACAATCGGATAATGACAAAGATTTGGTAGTCAACTGTGATTTAAACCCTATAAATCAATACATTAGTGCTCGAAATAAGGCAATTAGAGTTATCGGATTTATATCTAGAAGTGTAATAGAACAGCAGACGTAATCATAAAATAAAACTAGCGTTAGTAAGACCACATATGGATTAAGCTGTCCAATTTTGGTGTCCCTATTACAAAATGGACATTGATTCCTTGGAGAGAGTACAACGTAGAATGACAAAAATTATCCATAGTATTAGAAATCTTCCATATGAAGAAAGGTTGAAGAAATTAGGCTTACATTCGTTAGAGAGACGCAAAGTTGGAGGGGATATGATATAGGTGTTCAAGTGGGTTAGTGAGATTAATAAAGGGGACATGAAAGATGTACTAAAGCTAAGCGATTGCGAAAGAACTCGATCAAATGGTTTCAAATTAGATACATTTCGATTCAGAAAAGATATAAGCAAATATTGGTTTGGTAACAGAGTTGTAGATAGGTGGAATAGGCTACCAAGTACTATAGTGGGATCTAGAACAATAGAGAGCATTCAGATAGAATTAGATAGGCGTACGGACGAAATGGGTTGGGTGTGAAGGGGATCTGCTGTGTGTGGGCCAATCGACGTTCTGCAGACCCCCGTTTTCTTTTCTTATATTGACCTCTGACCGTGAAGGTGAGATCGGTCCTTACGGTGTTAGTGAGTTGGGCCTATAATTAGGCCTTATAATTATGGTTGGGTGTGAGAGGGATCTGCCTTGTGTGGCCAATCGGCTTTTTGCAGGCTCCCATTTTCTTATGTTTCTTAGCAATGATCTGAAACCTAGAAAACAAGGCAAACAGGATTATCGGATTCATCTTTCGGAATGTGAGTAACTGAACTGCTGACGTTATCCTGAAATATTACTTAGTGATACCTCATAATTATGGATTGTGTCGTTCATATACGGTGCCCTTATTATAGAATGTAGGTAAACTTTCTAGAGGTAATCCAACGTATTATGACAACAATTGTCCACAATATTTGATATTTATCGTATGAGAAGAGGTTAAAACCCTCGGCTTACATTCATTAGAAAGACGATAATGTAGAGTAGATATGATAGAGGTGTTTAAGCGAGCTGAGAGCATAAACTCAGGCGACAGTAAAGTATAAAAGCTGAATGATTGCGAAATAGCCCTTACAAATGGTTTCTAACTACATAACATCTGCTTTTGCTTTGGAAATAGGGTTGTGAATAGTGTGGAATAGATAGCCTAGTACTTTAATCAGTTAAGTAACGATGAAAAGTGTTAAACGTAATTATGGATGATATTGGTTAGGTGTGAAAGGGAACTGCTTAGTGTGGGCCTGTAGACTCTCTGGAGATTTCCGTGTTCATGTCCATACAAGTCGTCTTTATTATATACGACTATTATGTACAAGTTATATAGTTTTATTATATACGACTATTATGTACAAGTTATATAGTTTTGATTAAGTTATTCATACAATGTAGGGCTACAGCCATATCGTCTAAGAAAACATTGATAATATAATAAAGACCTCTATTGGTTCTTGGATTATTGACATAACAATTGTTTCCGCTACATGCAGGTGACAACAGGTGAGCCTGGTACAAGGGTTGTTGAGGATATACCACAAATGGTAAAATATTTTACTCGCACATAATAACAGTATAGGAATAATGAAAAACGTCATACTGGTTTTTAAACTATAAAGACACCTTTACTGAATTAAATCTAGTCACACCTTCACAGCATATATAGGTTACCGTACCTGAATATGTTGGCACCCATATTTTTTTTTTTTTTTTTTTTTTTTTTTTTTTTTTTTTTTTTCTATGTGATTGAGGGAGGCAAAAGGCATAACTGCCTATAGCGAGTGCCTCCCCCATAGTTGAAAGAGTGACAGGGCCAAAATCAAGGGACGTTCGAGCCAAAATGCCTGGACACACGGAGTTTGAAGCAATTTAAGTCATAGGAAGAGGGAAAGACTGATTCTGGGAGAGAGTTCCAGAGCTCAGATGTTGAGTAGAAGAAAGTTTGAGAGTAACGTTTCACTCTTGGGTTGGAGAGTTGCACAGAGTAGGGGTGGGATTGAGTTGCAAGACGGGTACCACGTGCCCTACGTAAAGGAGGTGGTATGCACTGGGATAGCTCTGAGGAACACTGATTATTATAGTAGCGATAGAATAGCGAGAGAGATGCAACATTGCGGCGGAGAGAGAGAGATTGCAGAGAGTTGGTGAGTGGACGGGAGTTAATGATACGAAAGGCCTTCCTTTCAACTTTGTCTAGGAGAGCGGTGTGAGAGGAACCTCCCCACACATGTGAACAATACTCAATACAAGGGCGCACTATGCCCCTGTACAGAGCAAGAAGCTGTGCAGGGGAAAAGAACCCCCTAAGGCGGTTGAGCACACCCAGCTTCTGGGAGGCTGCCTTAGCAAGACTGGTAATATGGTCCTTCCAAATGAGAGCAGAAGAAAAAGAGACACCAAGAATATTGAGAGAAGATGAAGGGTTGATTTTTGTATTGTTGAAGAATAAGGGATAGTCCGCTGGGAGATCCTGACGGGTAGATAGATGGAGAAATTGGGTTTTGGAAGCATTAAAGTTAACAAGGTTTTCTCTGCCCCAATTGGAAATAGTATTTAGATCAGAATTTAAGAGTTCTATGGCTTCATTACGTTTGTCGTTGAGGGATTGCTGGCTGGGGCGTTCTGAAAAACTAATGGAGTAGTGTAAGGTTGAGTCGTCTGCGTATGAATGGATGGGAATTAAGGTACAGTTAAGGAGATCATTTATAAAAATTAGAAAGAGAATAGGAGATAGGACAGAGCCCTGAGGAACACCGGAGTTTATAGGGTGAGGAAGTGAACAATGGCCGTCCACAACCGCAGCTATGGAACGGCCGGAAAGGAAATTAGAGACAAAGGCACAGATGGAGGGATAGAAACCGAAGGAGGGTAGTTTAGAAATTAAAGATTTATGCCAGACTCTATCGAAGGCTTTCGATATGTCTAGTGCAATAGAAAAAGTCTCACCGAAGTCCCGAAAGGAGGATGACCAAGAGTTAGTAAGATATGAAAGAAGATCACCAGTAGAGCGACCCTTAAGGAAGCCATACTGGCGATCTGAGAGCAGATTATGAGAAGAGAAATGCTTAAGAAATTTGGAAGCAAGAATAGTTTCAAAAACTTTAGAAAGACAGGAGATAAGAGCAATTGGACGATAGTTGGAGGGTTGAGAGCGGTCACCCTTCTTTGGGACAGGTTGAATGTGAGCAAACTTCCAGCATGAAGGGAAGACGTTAGAGGATAGACAGAGACGAAAGAGTTTGCCTAGGCAGGGAGTCAGCACGGAAGCACAGTTTTTGAGAACAACAGGAGGAACACCGTCCGGACCGTACGCCTTATTAGTGTTAAGCCCAGAGAGGGTAGAAAGTACAGTGTGTTACATACGAACCAAAGATAATATATATATATATAAACACCTCATTCTATGGTGACCAGTGTGGTGATCAAGTTTGGCTATAAAGTCATGATTATAGTGTGCCATTGGTATATATTCATATATTCGGTGTGGTCTCTGGAGTAGCAGGTTATATCAAATGTACATTCCAAAGTCTTACACGGGCCAACCAAAGGCACACTATTATCATGACTTTATAGCCAAACTTGATCACCACACTGGTCACCATAGAATGAGGTGTATCTACAATGATGACTTGGACCTAGACAACATTGACAGGTTAACATGAAGGCTGTCTCGTAACATTTATGTTGTGTCTTGAGTCCTTTGATTCATGACAAGGTAAAACATTTCCTTTTTCTACTCCTATCACAATTGTACAGTGAAGGTCTTACATAAGTGTTCCAGGATTCACGCCACCTCACTGTAAACTGTCCACGAATAATCCTGTGACCACATGTGTCTGCCATGTGGGGCAGGTTTGGTTTGGGGGTGGACTATTACGGCTGATAAAATTTAGGTCGATCAGCACTCTCGCCTCATTTTCATCCGTAATTAATATATATACATACTGTATATATGTATATATAGATATATAGATATACATACGGTATATATGTATATACATATACCGTATATATATATATATATACTGTATATACCGGTATATATTTGTATAAGAACATAAGAAAACGGGAGTCTGCTGAGAGCCGTTTGGCCCACACAAGGCAGATCTCTTTCGAACCCAACCCATCTGAAGGGGGTTGGGATGATCGAAGGGGAGGGGGGGGGGGGGTTCGTCAAGTATTAACCAAACGCAGTACATGAAAATACCTTCTAAATGTTTACCAAATACAAAAAGTTCAATTGGTTTGCTAGAACGGTATTTCTAGTAGAACACAAATCAACTCTCTTGTGTTATCTCTAAATGCAAATGTAATGTCAATAATTGTATAACCAAAGTCATTGATTTGCCAGGAACAAGGAGAGAGAGAGAGAGAGAGAGAGAGAGAGAGAGAGAGAGAGAGAGAGAGAGAGAGAGAGAGAGAGAGAGAGAGAGAGAGAGAGAGTTACAAGGAATATTTAGAATCTCAAGAGACCTTGCCGTCCATTCCGAGGAGATACTCGAAGTGGAAGAAGGTAGCCGGTTTAGTTCACTACACTCATTACAGTGTGTAAAGTACTATCTACTCTCTTCTTGAACTGCTCTACTTAAGAACTGCTTACAATTTCTGAGGGAAGTTTGTTCTAGGCAGGACAGATCTTATGTGAAAAAGTGTTCACAATTACTAGCTCTGAACATCTTCAGTTATAACTTCCAGCCATGGTTGAGTATTGTTTTCATAATGAAGCTAAACATTTTGAGAGAGAGAGAGAGAGAGAGAGATATATGGATATATATAGAGAGACATAGAGAGAGAGAGAGAGGGAGGGAGAGATATGTAGATAGAGAGAGAGAGAGAGACTATAGGTAAGTAATTGTGAACAAAAGAATATGACAAGTGAGTGCTAACTCCGCCTCCAACCCTAATTAAGGGCAAGAAATGTTTAGCCTGTGACCTCAGGTCACAGATTTGGGAATCTCTCTCTCTCTCGCTCTTGCTCTCGCGCTCTCTTTCTCTCTCTCTCTCTCTCTTTCTCTCTCTTTCTCTCTCTCTCTCTAATGAAACGTAGTGATACTATACCTCCTTTTTGTTAAAGTATTTATGCAATATACATGGTTGGTGATTAAAGCATCAACTGGTATCTATTTATTTTTATTTTTTTTAATAATTGTAGTATTTCATGACAACTAGATATATTATATCTGTGCGCTTTTCACTTTGTTTTTATCTAAAACCGTGTTAATATATACAGTTAAATAGATCACAACAAACTGTTAATCTGAGTTGTGGATTTTTTTTTTTTTTTGTCTATGTGATTGAGGGAGGCAAAAGGCATAACTGCCTATAGCGAGTGCCTCCCCCATAGTTGAAAGAGTGACAGGGCCAAAATCAAGGGACGTTCGAGCCACACACCAAGATATACTGTATATCTTTGATTGAACCAGTGCGAGCGTTGGTGACTGGCCTCAACCAGTCACTACCCGTGCGCGGCTGACAGCCTCTCCTGCGTGACCATTTCGGTTTGTGGCCATATCAGTTTGTGGCCATTTAGGCTTGTGGCCATTTCAGAGTGTGGCCATTTCGGTCTGTGGCCGTTTTGGTTGTGGCCATTTCGGTTGTGGCCATTTCGGAGTGTGGCCGTTTTGACTTGAAAGCCTATCAGATAACAGGGGGTGCGCCACTTGCAGGTGGCGAACTCTATAACAGATAACACATAACAGGACATTAGTCTGGCTGAAAAGTGATACCAACTGCAAGCTCCATGTACAGTCGCTCTAATAAGTGATGTCTCGGCACCAAGTATGTTTTGATCAATAATTGGTATCAGAAAAGTCTAAGCTTCATTTCTTCATATTGAGTGAAATACACAAACATGTTCCTACACTTAACCACCCTATTCTACATCTGACAGACATTAATACAGTAGAGAGCAACCCAAACGTAATGACAGCTGGGACATGACTTATTAGCGCGACCGTACACCTACTTATTGAGTTGTATATACCCCTCTGTTGTCCCGTAGAGGCTTCCATACTTAAGGCCGTGTCTCACACAGTACGGCCACAGCTCGACAGCTGCCGACAGAGGACGACTTGCACTTTTTCGCCGATTGTAATCGAATCACTGGATCACTGCACGATCCTCGCAGCCACACGATTGCTGTACAAAAAACCCTCGACAGTCACTCAACACACACACGTCACACACACGTCATACACGCCGGCAACACGACCGTTGTAGAATAAATCGCTGACCGGCGACGCTACTCACTCGGCTATCACACGTTCGTCATACATTTAAAGCACGTTAAGAGCACGATAATGCCGCCTTTGGTTGACCACCATACATTTACAGCACAACAGACGCACATACGTTGAACGATAAAAATACGACCGTTGTAGGCCGCACACGATATTGACACGGCAAAGGAACCGCCCTATGTATATATATATATATATATATATTTATAAATAACACCCCGTTCTTAACATTAATCATCAATTACAAACCCCAATATACTTGAATAAAACTAAAATAACAACACGCTGTTGTTAAGTAGTCGATAGGTGAATGTATACCTATATAATTACATGATCTGGTATACACTTACTTTGATGCAGTATATCATTAGTTTACAAGTGGATGTATTTTAGTAAACTTGTAGATGTCTATGTTAACTATAGGCTACACACACACACACACACACGCACGCAGAGAGAGAGAGAGAGAGAGAGTGAGAGTGAGTGAGTGAGAGAGAACTACTCGCAGACATACAATACAGTATATAGACTAAAATACACACACACACACACACAATATATATAAACTAAATAATACACAACCAACCACGCAAACGCACACACACACACACTCACACAATATATATAAACTAAATAATACACAACCAACCACACAAACACACACACAATTTATATATAAACTATAAACTAAATAATGCACAACCAAACACGCAAACGCATACACACACAAACACACACACACAATATATATAAACTAAATAATACACAACCAACCATGCAAACGCACACACACACACACACACACACACACACACTGGTGTGGGAACTGGGAGTATCCATTACGATACTTGTCTAAGTATGAGGGGAGGTGTGGTGGAGTGGTCTTGCCACTGGCCTGGTAATCCAAAGGTCCCGAGTTCAAATCCCGATGTATCAATGGGAAGATATTATTGGGATGGAATTTGTGCTGTACCTGGTATCAGTGCATTACCACAAGCCCACCGAAACGTCAATAAAATACCCTCATTGTTCCCTGATTAAATAGCACTGTATGAATATTCCTATTCAAAATATGCTATAGGGGTGCAATGCCTGGTGAGTTATCTGCTCAACAGGTGGCGTTGTGTGTGTGTAAGTGTGAGAGTCCGAGTGTAGGGGGTGAGACAGTGTAGCACGGGAACGAGGTGGCTTCAGAGATGGGGTCGTTTCGGGCCATGAGTGAGCACCGTGCCTCATGTGAAGGCAAGATGGCAGGTGCTCGTTGTACTCTACGTGCTTCACATGTCTCACTCCCTAGACTGGAACAAGACCTCACGGGCTTCACTGTTCATTGTAAAGCGGTGAATGTTAAGGCTCTCAGCCTATGCCCGAGAGGAAGTAAGTTGGAATATAGAAAAAAACAAAAAAACAAAAAAAACAATGGATTGATTATAAAGTAACTAAGACAGGACAACACGAGCGCTGCTCAATTCCTGTAAACTACAAATAGGTAAATACAAATAGGTAAATACACACATGCACACACAAACACACACACATACACACACACAATATATATATAAACTAAATAATACACAACCAACCACGCAAACGCACAACACACAAACACAATATATATAAACTAAATAATACACAACCAAACGCACACCAACACACACACACACAATATATATAAACTAAATAATACACAACCAAACACGCAAACGCACACATGCACACACACAAACACAAACACACACACAATATATATATAAACTAAATAATACACAACCAAACACGGAAACGCACACACACACACACACACAATATATATAAACTAAATAATGCACAACCAAACACGGAAACGCACACACACACACACACACACACACACACACACACACCCACACACTCAAACTACTCACACACATATAATATATAGACTAAAATCATACACAATCAACCATCGATCAGAGGATGACAATGAAGATATCCCAGGATTCACATAAGCTCGTTGCACAACATATACACGGGCGTCACACGATAAAATTTAACGGTTTTTTAACCGTTTTTTCTGCCGATTATCGGCCAGAATTTAGTGCAGCCATTATTTTTTGGCCGATCACCGGCGACCATTTCCGCGCCACTCGACCACCCCTCGCCTACCACGATACGAGGCGATCTTTTTACACGATCACAGACGATCTCGGACGATCCCGGAAAAATTCAAATATTTTGAAAAGATCGGCTGTGGTTGGCGGCTAACGTATTGTGTGAGACGCGGCCTTTACACTCAAATAAAGTATGGGTATGAAGAGGGATATTAAAGTGTCCATAATATTTTATCCATTTAAAGATATGTACATTGGCAGTAATGAACTCAATTAATAAAAGGATTGAAATGTAAATCACTATCATTATACCCAATTACTATATACACGAACCCATTTAATATAATGATAGAAAGGTAAATCACTATCATTATACCCAATTACTTTATATACGAATCCATTTAATATAAGGATAGAAAGGTAAATCACTATCATTATACCCAATTACTTTATATACGAATCCATTTAATATAAGGATAGAAAGGTAAATCACTATCATTATACTCAATTACTATATACACGAACCCATTTAATATAATGATAGAAAGGTAAATCACTATCATTATACTCAATTACTATATACACGAACCCATTTTATATAAGGATAGAAAGGTAAATCACTATCATTATACCCAATTACTATATACACGAACCCATTTAATATAAGGATATACAGGTAAATCACTATCATTATACCCAATTACTATATACACGAACCCATTTAATATAATGATAGAAATGTAAATCACTATCATTATACCCAATTACTATATACACGAACCCATTTAATATAAGGATAGAAAGGTAAATCACAATCATTATACTCATTTACTGTATATACCCTTTGTATACTCTTTTTTCTCCAGTGTACAGTCGGCCTAATAAGTGATGTCTACGCACCAAGCATATTTTGATCAATAATTGGTATCAGCATTTTTCAAGTTTGATTTATTAATTCCGAGTGAGATATACAAACATGTCCCTACAAATACCCACCCTATTCAACATCAGGCAGACATTACTACAACACAGAGCGAGCCAAACGTAATGACAGCCGAGACATGACTTATTAGCGCTACTGTACCGTCTTACAGGCAGTATACAGCTTTGACCCATAATAGCTAAGCATCCCTGTGAATCTGTACCATACCCATGCGAGCCACTACAATACATATTATATTATAATTATTTGTATTAATTTCACTCCAACACCAAACACCTCCCAAAGCAATTAATGAAAACAAGCATGTGTCCGGTATTCGAACCTGAGTTATCACATACAGATTGTAAACACTCTAACCATTACACCATCAAGGAAGTTATCTCAGATGTTTCAGAACTTGAGCTTAACCCCGTCAGCACGATGGCGTAATTTTACTCTTGTTCTGGTTACCATTCGACGAGTTGCTTTAGCTTATAATTTACCTCTAGGACTCAAAGGGGTACAAACAATCTCTACAAACTCTCTGAATAACTTAAGTATTTCTTAAACTGCACAAAAACGTCTAAATTTAGCCAGGATAAAAGGTAGAAAGGCGTCCTCGTGCTGAAGGGGTTAATCATTAAACAAAATTAAATAGGTGAATACATATTATAGCTCATGACTGTACGGTACCTATTTCATTAAGGGGAGACTGGCCGTTTGTTTGGTCTATTAATTAATGTATTCATATATTTTCTTAGTTTCCTGCCTAGACCTCCATCAAGCTTAGAGAAACACCCCTTCAAGATAAATTTGTAAATTTTTCGGTAGAAAATGTCCCGGCCGAAGGTCGGTTCCTCTTAAAATTGCAGGCTCGCTATCGCTCGCCAGGAAATAATCGACACCTAAATGTCACGAAAGGTCTTAACATTGGCAACGAAATGGGGCGAAAGGTGTTAAAATCGCCAAACTAATGGGCCGAACGTCTTATTATCTCAAAACTAGTGGGGCTAAACATTAGGGAGAAGGGGGTCCAGAAAAACGGTCTGCCTCCCATAAATCCTTCTGATGTCTGAGAGGGAGTACATTTTTAATCATTACTTCAATTTCATATATTAGTCTTGCGATCATTATTTACCCTTAGGGGGATGGTTCACTTTTTGGGCGATTTTTGCATGTATTCATTATTGTTTCTAGTTTCCTCCCTAGATCTCCATCAAATTAAAAAAAAACATCCATTAGATCTCCCTTCTAGATTAATTTGTAAAATTTTCTGTATAAAAATGTTCCGACCGAAGGCCGGTTCATCCATCATTACAGGCTCACTATCGTTCGCCAGGGAAAAAATCGACACCTAAATAGCACGAAAGGTCTAAATATTGACGACGAAAAATGGCGAAAGGTCTTAAATTCGACTAACTAATGGGGCAAACATCTTAACATCTGAAAACTAATGGGGCTAAACATGATGGATAAAGTGGTCCAGAAAACCGGCCCATTCCCCCTTAAACGTTTTCGAATACACTAATTATACTGTATTCTGGCTAAATGGAGACAATTTTCACAGCTAAGGAAGGATCTGTAGGACTAAAAAGGGTATAAAACTCTCTTAACCCTTTGAGTACCAGCAACGTGCTTAACATTTGTTTCTAGTTATATTTAAACGATATTATGCAGCTTAGGAAGGATGTGTGGTAGTATAAAGGGTGGGTTGAGATGGTTTGAAGTCTTATTATTGCCAGAGGTCCTTCCTAAGCTGAATAAAATCGTTTAATAGTTTCCGGAATATGATGAAAAGGACGTCGCAGCTACTGGAGGGGTTAATTAATTCCCTCGCCTCCCACAGATCTATTCCTACACCCGGTAAAATGGCATAATGTTAGCCATGATATGTGCAGAGAGGCGTACAAATCCTAAGAGAGTTAACCTCTACTGTATCGGCGACGTATTTTTTTTCTTAATTTCAGCTACATTTTGACGATTTTATGAAGCTTAGGAAGGATACAAATTGGAAAAATGGGGATGGGGCCTGAGCATATAGATAGATAGATAGATAGATAGAAGACGGATATATGGTAGCTGAAAGGATGAAGTGGGACAGTCTGTAGCCTTTTAATGGGTAGAAATCCTTCCTACGCTGAATACAATCGTATATTAGTTGCCAGAATATAATGAAAAGGACGTCGCCGGTACAGAAGGGGTTAGGGGAGCACACCTCGTTTTTTCTCTTTCTCTCCCTCTCTCTTTGGCTTGTATCCTTTCGGCCCTATGCAGCCTACTGTTTTAAGACGTTTACCCCCATCCAGGTGTCAATATTTTCCTGGCGAGCAGTAGCGAGCCAGCATATATTCTATATTTGTTTTGTTTTGACAGCAAGCTAAATTTGTACATTTTTCGATAGAAAAATGTCCCCGGCGAAGCCGGATTTCTCCATACAATGCTGGCTCGCTATCGCTCGCCAGGAAGAAATCGACACCTGGATGGGGATAAACGTCTTAAAACAGTTGACTGAATGGGGCCGAATGGATACAAACCATAGAAAGAGAGAACATGAGAGAGAGAGAGAGAAGGAGAGACAGAGAAAAAAAAAAGCCGGTGACCCCTCTTAATCTATATACAGTATATACTGTAACTGTACCTGTCAAACAGGAAGCCATTAATGAGCGATCCAACCAAGTATCCCGCCGATGTCACTGACTGGGTGGTGGAGTACAGGGCGCGCCTATTGCACACTAAATCCCACTGTTAAGGTACAACACAAGTAAATAATTAGATAAATAAATAGATAAATAAATAAATAAATAAATAGATAAATATATAGAAAACTAAATAGATAAATAAATAAATAAATAAATAAAGAAAAAATAGATAAATAGAAAAATAGATAAATAAATAGATACATTTAGAAATAGACAAACAAACACACAAACAAAACATACATACATACATACTGTACATACATAAACTATATATATATATATATATATATATATATATATATATATATATATAAATATGTATATATATATATATATATATATATATATATATATATATAATATATATATATAATATATATATATATATATATATATATATATATATATATATATATATATATATATATATATATATATATATATATATATATATATATATATATACAGTATATATACTATATATATATATATATATATATATATATATATATATATATATATATATATATATATATATATATATATATATATATATATATATATATATATATATATATATATATATATATATATATATATATATATATATCTATATATATATATATATATATATATATATATATATATATATATATATCTATATATATATATATATATATATATATATATATATATATATATATATATATATATATATATATATATATCTATATATATATATATATATATATATATATATATATATATATATATATATATATATATACATATATATATATATATATATATATATATACAATTTTAAGACTGAGTGTTCCACACATAAGTGCAGTTTCAGTCTCTTGCCCTAATGGCGGCGTTCCAGGCAACCTTCTTAAGGGCTGCTTCACTTGTCAAGTTCTTAAATTTGAGATCGGCACGTATAGTCCGATCCCAGGTCTTCCTCTGTCCACCCCTTGGTGCAGCTTCCTCCACAATCACAGACCTGAATTTGTTCACCCAATTTTGTTCATCCATTCTCTCCACATGTCCATACCATCCCAGTCTACTTGTACGTATCACCTCGCTAATACTCTTTATACCTAAACGTCTCCTCAGCTCAACATTTGTTTTTCTATCCTGTAGCCTGGCCCTAAACATTGAATATATATATATATATATATATATATATATATATATAATTCTACCGATATTCCAAAATTATCTGAGGCCAATATCATACTGTTATTATACAGTAGACCACAATATTAACGAGGAACGTCAAGAAACCTTCCCAAGACAATGAAGTGCCAGTTTTACCTATGCAGAACAGTACTTTTACATATATTACAGCAGCACAAAACAGTAATTGTGTATAGTGTGTTTGGACTTGGAACCTAAAGTCATTCGCATGATAAACTGATTCACCTCACCTTAAGGGAGCCCACCTCAGTTTTTTTCTCTTTCTCTCACTCTCTTTTTGGCTTGTATATATTCGGCCCTATTCAGCCTACTGTTTTAAGATGTTTACCCCCATCCAGGTGTCAATTTTTTCCTGGCGAGCGGTAGCAAGCCAGCATATGTATATATTTGTTTTGACAGCAAGCTAAATTTGTACATTTTTCGATAGAACAATTTCTCCGGCGAAGCCGGATTTCTCCATTCAATGCTGGCTCGCTGTCGTTCGCCAGGAAGAAATCGACACCTGGATAGGGATAAACGTCTTAAAAAAGTTGGCTGAATGGGGCCGAATGGATACAAGCCAGGGAAAGAGAGAAAAGGAGAGAAAGATAAGAAAAACTGGTGACCCCCCTTATTCAAATTGTATAAGTAACCTTACCAACAAAATTGTCGCAATGAAATGTATGCGATTTTGAAATGTAGTGGATAAGTGTGCGAGATAATACGAACTATTTATGTATGCCAGGCCACTTGGAAATGTAAATAAATGCCAATATTTACAAAAATAGATTGAAAAGTTACACATAAAGCATTATAAGTTGTAATTGCTTTGGCTTCCTGTAGGCTTGATTTGATTTGATTGATATTATACTGTAGTTACTTTTATGCCAGTTTTGTTGTTGAAGGAGCAGAGGGATGGTGACAGGTTGTGAGAGAAGTGTGATGGTGACAGGTTGTGAGAGAAGGAAGATGGTGACAGGTTGTGAGAGAAGGAAGATGGTGACCAGTTAAGAGAGAAGGTGACAGGTTGTGAGAGAAGGAAGATGGTGACAGGTTGTGAGGGAAGGGTGATAGTGACAGGTTTTGAGAGAAGGAAGATGGTGACAGGTTGTGAGAGAAGGAAGATGGTAACAGGTTGTGAGAGAAGGAAGATGGTGACAGGTTGTGAGAGAAGGAAGATGGTGACAGGTTGTGAGAGAAGGAAGATGGTGACAGATTGTGAGAGAAGGAAGATGGTGACAGGTTGTGAGAGAAGGATGATGGTGACAGGTTGTGAGAGAAGGAAGATGGTGACAGGTTGTGAGAGAAGGAAGATGGTGACAGGTTGTGAGAGAAGGAAGATGGTGACAGGTTGTGAGAGAAGGAAGATGGTGACAGGTTGTGAGAGGAGGAAGATGGTGACCAGTTAAGAGAGAAGGAAGATGGGTGTAACGTCGAGGTAATTCCTAAACTTTGATACCTTACTTTAACTTTTAGTAGCCAAAATAGGTTGGGGCACTATTATTATTATTATTATTATTATTATTATTATTATTATTATTATTAGATACTACATGTGAGCCCCACCGAAGAGCCGTAGGGAGACTATATACCCCGAAGGGTCTCAGTGGGGCACAAATAGCCAGGAAGATATAACTAGCTAACTAAAAAGGTGTTAACCCTCGTCTTGAAAACCTGAGAGCTCTCCTCATTTACTACTTCATTAGGGAGAGTATTCCAGAATTTTGTGATTGATGGGATAAAACATCTTGAATATTGTGACGTGTTACAATGAACATGAGCAAAGGCCTGATTATTTAACTCCAAGGAATATCTAGTCACACGAACAGGCCGAAAAGGTGGTGGAATTTTAGAATGTAATGGATGATCAGCATTGAGAAATATCTTATGAAATAGAGTCAAAGACCCAACAAGGCGACGATGTTCAAGGTTAATATCCAGGTTAGGCAACAGAAACTTTATCTGATTAAAAGCACGATCCAGAAGCCTCAGATTGGAACCTGCGGCAGAGAGCCACCCAGGAGAGCAGTACTCAAAGAAGGGTAAAATATAAGAGTAAAAACAGTTCCGAACAATAGCATCACTTGAATAAATCTGTTTGCATTTACGTAGTAGACCAACTTTATGAGATATAGATGAGGCAACTGAGCGTAAGTGTGCCTCAACAGTAAGTTTTGAATCAAGAGTCACACCCAGTAACGTAAGTTTGGTACATTGATTGATTACAGAATCATTTATTATAATTTCAGGATGCATAGGACAAGGAGTCCTAGATCTACTAATTAAAAGGCTATGTGTTTTTGCAGAGTTCAGCTTCATACCCCAACGATCACACCAACTAATAATGTTAGTATATCATCTTTCAGAGTATTGGCGATCAAATATCTCTCAGCAGGAGAAGTAATGGGAGCATATAATGAGGCATCATCTGCATAAGCAATCATTTTAGAGGAAACTCCACACCACATATCACTAGTAAAAAGGATAAAAAGCAGAGGGCCCAGTACACTACCCTGAGGTACACCAGATTTAACTATGTTAAAAGAACTAAAATTGCCATCAACTACCACACGTTGTTGTCTGTTAGTTAAAAACTTAGAAATTATATTTAAAACTGAACCACCAATCCCCATGGAACTGAGTTTGAATAATAGAGCCTTATGATTAACTAGATCAAAAGCGGAACTATAATGTAGAGATAGTAATCTTGATTCATGTCCAGCATCCAATGAAGCCAGGAGATCATGAGTGAGGACAAGAAGAGCATCAGAGGTACCTAAGCCTTTCCTAAACCCAAACTGGTTTGGAGGCAACAAATTACATTTTTTGGTGGAAGCTATGAGTCGCTTGGCCAATAGGCGTTCAAAGACCTTTGATAAAACCGCAGTAATGGATATAGGTCTATACTCTTCTGGGAGAACAGTGGGAGATGATCCTTTTGGAATAGGTGTTACGTTAGCAGAACGCCAACATAATGGGAAAATGTCACGACGGATTAAATTCTAAAAATAACAGCAAGTTTAGGCGCCAAAAGTTTGCTAATCCCTTTAAGAAATAGAGGGAAAAAACCCAGTAGGGTCGGTACCCCCAAAGGAATCCAAATAATTCAAGAGAGTTTGTAATTCAATTGATCTAAATGCAAAAGATTTGAACTAATGTTCAGAACAAGAATGAGGTAATGCAACCTCAGAGTCACTCTGCTTACTCTCAAAAACGGAAGCTAGAAGTTTTGCTTTCTCACAAGCATCAAATGTGGCCGAACCATCCGGTTTACACAGTGGTGGCAAAGAATTATCAACACCAAACAAACTCTTTTTCAAAGCTGACCACCATTTGTGTGGTTGAGTTGCACCAGTCAGAATAGCTTTTAGATGGTTCTTGTACTCGGCTTCCGCTAAAGAATATATTCGCTGGGCATCCAAACGCAAACTAACATAATTCTCCCAGCATAGCCGTGTACGAAAGCGTATCCATGAACGAAATGCAGTCTGCTTTACCCGCTGTGCCTGCCTGCAATCTTCATTGAACTAGGCTTTATCCCTCAGCCTGGTCTTTATAATCTTACGTGGGACTCTCCTATTACCTATATCGAGGAGAACATTGTTAAGAGCCTCAACAGGGCAAGGGGCATGGTAAATATTATGCCAATAAATATTACCAACATCTAGAGTAATCCCTGGCCAATTTATCTGGGATTTAAGGAATAGGAGAAGGAAATATTTGGGAGAACAAAGCCTGTTTGGAGTTTAATGGACAGAGCAGAGTGATCAGAGGTGCCTAAAGGAGAAACTACGTCGACATCTACAACTCCAGGCACATCTGTAAGGACAAGGTCTAAACGATTACCTGAGACATGGGTCGGACCTAAAACAATTTGTTCACACCCTGACAGATTTGCAAAATACAGAGCAGCACGTCCATGTTGATCAGTAGGGGAAACTGAGTCAATCCACTCCGAATGGTGTGCATTAAGATCACCCATAAAGATGAATGCAGCTTTACGATCAGACGATTGGATATTAGTCATAGCAGTCAACAAGCAATCATATATTATGTTGTTGTCATGGTTAGGATTCCGGTATAGTGAAAAAATATATATTTTTTAAAATCTGCTAGAGAGTTTTAATAAAAAAAACTCATGACATTATTTTACATTCATGAGAGGACACACGAGAGGCATTAAAACCTGAACGAATATATAGACACATTCCTTGGGCCCTAGGAATAGCATTGCGTCTAAGTAAAATAGGTTTCTTAAAATTGGGAATAAGAAGTTCTGAAATATGTCTCATTTCTGAAACAAGAGTTTCTGAACAACAAATGATGTCAACATTGTTTGATGCAACAGAAAGATCATAAAGATTACCTTTCAGGCCCCGAATATTTGAGTCCAATACTCTACAACATTTATTTAAAGGGCCGGGATTAGGATGTATATCACCGGCCAGAATTAAAAGCAAACTAACTAAAATGTAATGAATAACCATAAACAATGATAGAAAAGGACGGAAATAAACGGTCCACCTGATGGAGCCGCCACATCAGGTAAGGTTAGAATTATTGACAGAAGGTCACCAGAAAACTATCGCTGACAATAGCAATGGCAGGATTATACTGCTGCCACCATTCACCCCATCACCTTGCCAATCACAACTTAGGGTTAGCAGTACAGAAAGACCAACAGGCACCATTGGTTGAGAGGAATGGTAGTGATACGGAATGCTGGGTGCTCAGCTGTGGCGAAACCACTAAACTCCATTCCAAAACAGAAATAAAAAAAAAAATAGTTAGAGATAAGATAGAATAGGCTAGGGGGGTAGAGGACGCCCAGTTCCTCACTCTGATAGAACCAGCCCTCTTGTGTCTTCTCACAAGAATCCCAGCCCTCACTTCTAAGGGGTTGAACTCGGGACACAGTCAGTTACAAAACCAAACCGGTACTATACTCGCGAGACATATATAAAGTATCCTACTTGGGCTGGCAGCTCAATTATTTTTTACATTCAATATTTGACCACAATTTTAGCTCTATTACATGGGGAGAAGTGAGAGAAGGGAGATTGGAACAGCTTTGTTTTCTTCTATATGTATGAAGGAGACAAAAAGGCAAAGCTTCCTGTAACAAGTGTCTCAACCCCAAAGTTGAAAGAGTGATAGAGATCCAAATTCAAGGTACGTTAGAGTCAACATTTCTGGACACACGGAGCTTGAAGCAGTTTAAATAATAGGATAAGGGAAAGCCAGGTTGAGGGAGAGAGTTCTAGAGCATACTTGTTGAGTAGAAGAAAGACTGGGTAAGTTGGTTCACTCTTGGGTTAGTGAGTTGGAAAGAATAGGGGTGGGAATGTGTTGACAGGCAAAGACCCTCAATCTCTAAAAAGGAGGAGGTATGTACTGGGAATCCCTAATGAACATTGATTATTGTAATAGTGGTATAGAATAGTGAGAGAGATACAATATTGCAGTGTGTAGAGAGATTGTAGGAAATTAGTAAGAAGAGGTGAATTGATGAGACAAAATGGTTTTGACTACCCTATCGAGAAGTGTGGTATGTTTTGAGCCTCCCCACATATGTGAACAATACTTAATACATGGTCGCACAGTGCTCATGTACAGATCAAGAATCTGTGCGAGGGTGAAGAATGCACAGAAAAGGTTGAGCACACCTAACTTCTGGGAAGCTGTTTCAGCAAGGTTGAGAGAGAAGGGGAGTGTCTACCTATGTGACAACTGTGGACTGGTACTGGGTGTGGTTGAAGAGTCTACCTCTGTAACAACTGTGGACTGGTACTGGGTGTGGTTGAAGAGTCTACCTCTGTAACAACTGTGGACTGGTACTGGGTGTGGTTGAAGTGTCTACCTCTGTAACAACTGTGGACTGGTACTGGGTGTGGTTGAAGTGTCTACCTCTGTAACAACTGTGGACTGGTACTGGGTGTGGTTGAAGTCCCTGGCAGGGCAGATGACGGTGTGGTTGTTGGAGCCTGGCAGGTCCTTCATGGCAGCCTCGTAGCCCATCTCTGCTGCCGCCGTGTAGTTATAGTTATACATGTCACAGTCATCATATTGACCCGTGTCATTGCTGGTGGAACAATAGATCATTGTTTAGTTAATGTCAACATTTTACTACAGACTAGGAAAACTGAAAATTGCTTGTGCTTGTGAAGATACACAGTGATGAAAGTCCAGGTGGCAAGGGACTTTTTCAATGAAGTTGGAAAAATGTGGTGCATAGCATTTATTTGCAGATTCTTTAACTGTGGAGGTTCCAGATGCTAGGTCCACCGGATATTGTAGAGCTGGCACCCTTGAGCATTTTGAAAAACCAATGCTACTCATGGTTGCACATGTACAGTATGTGTGTGTAATGATAGCTATGCCAAATTATTTATTCCACATTCATTACAAGCACTAATATTCTGCTTATGACACTAATTGCTCTAATAATATCAAAGCCACTTAATAAAAAAATATAGATTTGAAGAACATTTTAATGGGAAACTTTGATATTATTAGAACACACATTTAATTGTGAATTGCTACAACTCTAACCAAGATGTTAGTGTTTGTGCTGAAGGTTAAGAAAAAAAAAAAACAAAAAAAAAAAAAAAAAACAATAGAACAGATATTATTACACACACTTACATAAAGACACCTTCAGTAACATCATTCCCCAAAGTATTGGAGCCTGTACTGAAGGATGAATACAGAATAATACAATTATTATTGGTATCCCAAAATACTCAAGGGTGAACAATGTTTTTCCTGGTCTATCCCCCTTTCTTCTGAACTATGAACTGGAAACACAAGTGTTGTATTAAAGTGAATTTTACATGGAGTGCAAAGTCACATAGGCAGCTTTGGCCCAAATAGCGAAAATAATGAATATTGTAAAGAGACGCTTATTTAAGTTCACACAAACAGAGAGAGAGAGAGAGTACAAAGGAGTACAAAGGAAATCAAGCAACAACAGATCTAGTGACCCTTCTAGGCTGCTTGTCCTCCAAAACACTGTGGATCAAGTGTCCAAACAGTGGTTTAGAGTAGGTAAGGGAACATTGGAAAGGGAACTACTGCCCTGGAACTAATGTCCGTGGCAGGACTAGGAAGTTATTAGGGGACATATGGGTTAGTAACTGAGGGGAGGATAAAATAAAGTTATTCATTTACAAACGCAGTCAGTCAGATATTTGTCTAGGCGGAGTTTAAATGAATCAACGGTGCTGCAGTCTATAACGTCGGGGAAGCCCATTCCACAAGTTGACAACTCGATTGAAGAAGAAATTCTTAGATTCGTGTGAGTTAAAAGATTTACCAATAATTTTGCAACCGTTTCCCTGCGTGTAATTAGATTGGTCGATAGTGAAGTACTTACTACAGTTCATATTGTCGATGCCTTGATGATTTTGAACACTTGAATTAAGTCACTTCTTAATCTGCACAGGGTTAAAGAAAATATATTTAATTCTCTAAGACCCTCTTCGTATGGTTTGTTCTTTAGGCTACGTATCATTTTGGTAACTCTACGTTGAACTCGTTCTAGCTTGTTTATGTCTTTTTGGTAATAAGGGCACCAGCATTGAATGCAGTATTCCAGAAGAGGGCGGAATAAGGAATTGTAAAGGGTTAGGATAACGTCTTTGGATTTATGCTCAAATGATCTGCCTATAAAGCCAATTATTTTGTTTGCCTTCTTAACAACTTCTGAACATTATTGACTCGGTTTTAGGTTACTCGATATTGTTACTCCCAGATCGGTTTTTCTGTTTACATTCTTAAGCTGAGTGCCAATCATCGAATAGTTTGCTTTCTCATTTAGGTATCCGATATGTAGTAATTTACATTTATCCGCATTGAAACTCATTTGCCAAATTTGGGCCCAATGTGACAATTTATCTTGATTGTGTTGCATATCGTCAACTTATTCTTTTGAGAGTACGCTATTTGCAATTTTTGTATCGTCAGCAAATTTTGAGATTGTATAGGTGAGACCCTCATATATGTCGTTGATGTAAATTAGAAAGAGAATTGGTCCTAGTACCGATCCCTTGGGTACCCCGCTACTTACAGTGGTCCATTTAGATGCCTTACCGTTTATGACTACTCTTTGCTTTCGGTCGCTGAGCCAATTTTCTATCCATTTCAACACACTGTCTTGTATTGCATGCGCTTTTAGTTTTAGCAGTAAACGTTTGTGGGGAACTTTGTCAAAGGCCTTTTGAAAATCAAGGTATATAATATCTACAGCTTTACTCTCATCGTAGAGGTTGAGGATATCGTGGAAGAAGTCTAAGAGGTTTGTTAAACAGGAACGTTTTTCACGAAAGCCGTGTTGAGTATCTTTAAGTATGTTATTTTCCTCTAAGTGATTTACGAGTCTGTCTCTTATGACCGTTTCTAGCATTTTACATACAACTGAGGTTAAGCTAATTGGACGATAGTTACTGGGTAGGGATTTGCTGCCTTTTTTGAATATCGGTGTTACGTTGGCTATCTTCCACTAATCAGGCATAGTTCCAGACTGCAAGGATTTATTGAATAGTAATGTCAGTGGTTTGGAGAGCTCATCCTTAGCTTCCTTTAGAACTCTAGGCGAGATTGTATCAGGTCCAGGCGTTTTATTTACCTTGAGTTTATCTAAACAATTCAATACTTCTCTCTCTGTAATGGTGATATTGCTTAGAACATCTGAATTATCAATCTGAATAGGCGATGGTGTAGGGATATCACTGAGGTCTTCTGTTGTAAAAACTGATGCAAAGAAGGTATTGAGGGCATTACTCATTTGTACTTCGTCTTTGGTGTATTCTCCATTTTCATCGACTAACGGTCCAACAGTTGAAGTAACTACTTTTTCTTTCTGATATAACTATAGAATTCTTTCGGGTTTGTTTTACTTTGATTCGCAATATGTAACTCTAGGGTATTTTTACTTTGCTTAATTAACTTTTTGGCTTTGCGTCGTAGCTCTACAAATTTCACCCGTTCTTCGTCATTTTGTGAGGATTTTAACACCTTACGAGCGGCCTATGTGGTTTATTTATGTGTACCGCCCAGCGGGGTGTTTTTAGCCAAAATAGGGCTGTTTACGTGATCATTTTCATGCCTAAATAAGACCCAGAACGTAAAACAAGTATCTATCCCTGAAAGGGCATAAACAGAGCTTTCGAATGACACCATAACGATCCTTGTATGATGGATAGTTTTCTTGCAATAACCGTGCAACGCGAGTGCAAAAAGCAGGTAATTCGGTACTTTCGGTACATAATTGAGTATGTAGCGAGTGAGAGAGGGAGGAGGGAGCTGAGATTTGTGTCAGTAGGTTCGCCGCGGTGGTCTGGAACAGTCATACGCTCGCTAGTCTCCTGCCACCACTTGTCTCTCTCTCTCAGCCACATTACGTGCTGAAATTGCCACTCGACCTATGTCGAGCGCCGCCACATAGTCCAGCTTTATTTAACTCGACTTAAGTGGTGAGCCGCTTTTTAAGGGTTAATCTATCATTAGCAAATTTTTTAGCAAGCAGGTAGTTTGAAATATCTTTATTCCACCATTTGGGTTTATTATTATGGCCTGGACGCCGTGTTTTCGATAGTATGCAGTCTTGCACTGCTTTTAGGTAAGTGGTTTCGAATAACTTCCAAGATGTATTTATGTCGTTATTGTTAATTATAAAGCTCCAGTCAGTTTCTTTAAACATAGCTCTAAGTTTATGAAAGTTTGCTTTCTTGACATTAGGGACTTTTTCGATGCTACTATTTGGTTCGTTACTAGTAAAGGTTAAAGTGAAAGTTATCGTACGATGGTCGCTCTTACTGAACTCATCACCAACATTCAAATTCTCTATTTATTCTTCTTTTGTTGCAAGTACAATGTCAAGAACATTATTACCACGGGGGGGTCGGTGTTCGAACAAATTGATAAAGCGAACTCTCCAGCAAGTTCGTATACAAGTCATGTCCGGAGTGTGACGTAAGAGTATCGCCCCACTTGGTCACAGGTAAATTAAAGTCGCCAAAAATTACGGTATCTTGTTAGTTACTTACATCTGCAATTTGTTCGTAAATTTCTCGGTCAGTTTGCACTGATTGAGCTGGAGGTCTGTATATTAACGCAAGTATTATTTGTTGTACCTTTATTATTCTTTATTAGCACACAAGATGTGTCGATGTTCACAATTTGAGGTTTTGACAAGAGGGTAGGGTTAAGACTTTCTTTGATATAAAGTAAAACGCCACCTCCATTTCGATTTATTCGGCTTTTCTCAAAACATTACATAACCGGGAAGTGAATACTCTGCTAAAAAGTCTCTATCTTCTGTATTGAGCCAAGATTCTGTTATGCCAATCACATCATAATTTTCTGTAAACACTAGCTCCTCTAAATCTGAAAATTTATTGCGTATGCTAAGAGCGTTTGCATAGAAAACCTTTAAATTTGTTATTTTAGAACTCACGGAACGCTCTTTAATAATATTTTTGGTTCTTGTCGGATCTACATGTATGTTCATGGCTGTCCTCGGTCCTCGCTGTCTTCGGTCCTTATCGCTGGTGGTCCTCGGTTGCCTCTGTTTTTTTGCTTGGCGTTGGATGATTTATGTCACTGCTGCTTCTTCTCGGATGGCGTTTTTTTATCCATGGCTGCGGACTGCTTCGTGTAGGAGATGACCCATGCGTGCTGAACCCACAGGGTTTAGATGAGTGCCATCCTTGCGGAACAGAGTAGGCTGGTTATAGAAATAGAGAGAGAGAGGGAGAGGGAGAGAGAGAGAGAGAGAGAGAGAGAGAGAGAGAGAGAGAGAGAGAGAGATTGAAAAGTGTCTTAGGCTTGCTGCTTACGCCCAGTAAGCCAATTCTCAATCGATCGAAGTACACATCCTTCTCTTTAATTTTATCGAGACAGTTGACAGCTTTGTCGAATAATTTCTGGAAATCAAAATGAACATTGTAAGTGGCTTTACTTTCATCATACATATTACAGATATTGTGAAAAAGTCGCATATAGACATAGAAAGAGACTCACTTGTATGGAATAGCGAGATCAAGGACCTGTTGTTGTGTCCAGTTGGCGTCCACCAGCGGCCCCACCCGGCACCAATAGTCGGGAGTGGCGCCAAGGAACTGGTACGACATAGCATTGAACGGCGACACGAAGCTGGCTGGTGGGGAAGGATGACCCGGGAGTTTTATTTATATTAAGAAGGACCTCTAGCACTGGGCAAAGGTGAATATTAGTACCATCTGAGAGTGTTTTTATCTACAGTTGTAATCCACAAGACATTTTCTTATTGTGTTGGAAATATTAGTACAATGAAATCTCAAATAACTGAATATCTGTTTATTGGAAATTATGCCGAAATCTGGCCACCTTGGGGATACCGATTCGTGTGATTTGGGAAGCTGGCCCATTGAGCATAAGGGGTCAAAATTATAAGATAACATTTGATTTGAACTGACCCTTCTAAACTTAATAAAATCGTCAAGGATAACCAGAACGCAAGAAAGAAGAATCGTCATCACACTGAAGGGAATAAGCTACAACTTGATCTGTCATAACAAACCAATGCTTTAAAAACTTATTATTGAATTACGACGTCAAAATACATCCATACTTTAATCCAATTTTTGATTACACTGCACAAAGAAGGTGACATACTTAATTTTCCAGCATACAACAGCAAAAGGATAAGCAAAGTTACTATGTCTAAAACACAAAGAACTAGAATAGTCGATGGAACAATTGATAGAATATCACTAGGCAATAGAAGCAGAAGAATATCATTATCACATAGTGGTTATATCTCGAATATCTAGATAATATATTAAACATCATATACATTTGTCGTATCACATACTCATCGCGTAACTCTTTAGGCGGAAATGGGCCGTTATTTTGGTCTATGAATTCAATTATTCCTTTAGTTCTTAGTTTCCTAGCTAGACCTCCTTCAACCTTAGAAAAACTCCCCCTAGACACCCCCTTCAAGATAAATTTGTACATTTTTCGGTAGAAAAAATTCCCGGCCAAAGGCCGGTTCCTCTTAAAATATCAAGCTCGCTTTCGCTCGCCAGGAAATAATTGACACCTAAATGGCACGGAAGGTCTTAAGATTGACAACGAAATGGGGCGAAAGGTGTTAAAATCGCCAAAGTAATGGACCGGACGTCTTAGAATCTAAAAACCAAAGGGGCTAAACACGAGGGAGAAGGGGGCCAGAAAAACAAGCCTATCTCCCCTTAATGAGAACACTATTATCAGCTAATCATGTTTTCGTTCCTGGCAATTGTTACAGAAAATTCATTTTGAAGGTGTAACTTTTCTGAATCTTGGCTTAAGCCGCTGTCACACGAACGCTTTTTCCGTCAATTTTCCATGAGCAAGTTTTGTCTCGTATTAGTTCGGGACTTTGTCGCACTGGTATCGGTAACTAGACAGAAGGTAGATTATGTTAGGCTGAATTCTGAAAAAGTTTAATTTTTTAAGGTTTCAGACAATAATTACCGCTAAAAATTGCTCGAAAAAGGGCTCGTGTGACTCCAGCTTTAGTTCACCAAAGTATTAGGGATTGTACTGAAGGGTTAATGCAGAATAAAGGTGAAATACGAACACAATTTTTAGATCTGGATGTTATGATAACTCAGCTTTGAAACTTTAATATATTTTTGGTGTCAATATGGTTCCAGATGAACTTGGCCTCTAACAGAAATCGGATGAAGATAACTCAGTTTATAACTTAAGGGGAGATGGGCCGCTTTTTGGGCCACTTTCACCCTCGTGTTTAGCCCCATTTATTTTGAGATTTTCAGACGTTCGGCACATTAGTTTGGCGATGTTAACACCTTTCACTACATTTAGTTGTAAATTTGAATACCTTTTGTGCCATTTACCTGTCAATGTTTTCCTGGCGAGCCATAGCGAGCCTGTAGTTTATGAGGAACCGGCCTTCGGCCGGGATTTTTTTTTACCTAAAAATTAATGTACAAATAGCCAATATCTTGAAGGGGGATCCTGATGTTGTTGTTTTTTAAGTTTGAGGGAGGTCTAGGGAGGAAATTAGAAACATAATATATCAATGAAAATATCGACCAAAAATACCAGCCCATCTCCCCTTAAGGAAAGTCGGCCACGGGGAATAGATTAAGTACATTAGGTAAAGTAAATAGGTTCGGTGAATCCTGAAGAGGAGGTCAGATTGAGTTAGGTCAAGTAAACCGATCGATGAAAAACCCGCGGGAAGACGACTAGGTTAAGAGGAGGTTTTTAGTTAGCTCCCCAATCAAGTTTTTTTAAAATATCCCCAAAATTCGAGATTGAATTGTACATTTGTCTATAGCAAAATGTCCTTGACGAAGACCGGTTCCTCCTAAATTACAGGCCAGGAAAAACAAAATCAACACCTAAATTGCACAAAAGGTCTTAATATTGGCAAAGAAATGGAGCGAAAGGGTTAATATCGTATTATTTGAAGCAGTAAGTGAAGGAGTAAGTAGGTAGTAGTTGATGTAGTAAGTAATTAGTATTTGAAGTATTAAGTGGTAAGTAAAGTAGTAAGTACAGTAGTAATTGATGTGATAAGTAGTAAGTGGAATGTGATGTAGTAAATAAGTAGAAAGTAAGTAGTAAGTGAAGTATTAAGTGAAGTAGTAAATAACTAGACAGTAAGTAATAAGTGAAGTAGTAAGTGAAGTAGTAAATAACTAGAAAGTAAGTAGTAAGTGAAGTAGTAAGTGAAGTAGTATATAACTAGACAGTAAGTAGTAAGTGAAGTAGTAAGAGAAGTAGTAAATAACTAGAAAGTAAGTAGTAAGTGAAGTAGTAAGTGAAGTAGTAAGTGAAGTAGTAAGTGAAGTAGTAAATAACTAGAAGTAGTAAGTGAAGTAGTAAATAAGTAGTAATTATTGATGTAGCAAGTAAGTAGTAAGTTAATTAATAAGTAGTATATGAAGTATTAAGAAAGTAGTAATTGATGTAGTTAGTGGTAAGTGAAGTAGTAAGCATTGATGAAGTAAGTGTTGATGTAGTAAATAAGTAATAAGTGAAGTGGTAAGTATTGATGTAGTAAGTATTAAGTGAAGTAGTAAGTAGTAAGTGATGAAGTAAGTATTGATGTAAGTAGTAAGTGAAGTAGTAAGTATTGATGTAGCAAGTGGTAAGTGGAGTAGTAAGTATTGATGTAGCAAGTGGTAAGTGACGTAGTAGGTATTGATGTAGCAAGTGGTAAGTGGAGTAGTAAGTATTGATGTAGTAAGTAATAAGTGCAGTAGTTAGTGTTGATGTAGCAAGTGGTAAGTGGAGTAGTAAGTATTGATGTAGTAAGTAGTACTTGAAGTAGTAAGTATTGATGTAGTAAGTATTAAGTGAAGTAGTAAGCATTGATGTAGTAAGTAGTAAGTGAAGTAGTAAGTATTGATGTAGCAAGTGGTAAGTGAAGTAGTAGGTATTGATGTAGCAAGTGGTAAGTGGAGTAGTAAGTATTGATGTAGTAAGTAGTAAGTGCAGTAGTAAGTATTGATGTAGCAAGTGGTAAGTGGAGTAGTAAGTATTGATGTAGTAAGTAGTACTTGAAGTAGTAAGTATTGATGTAGTAAGTAGTAATTGAAATAGTAATTATTTATGTAGTAATTAGTAAGTGAAATAGTAAGCATTGACATAGTAAGTAGTGAAATAGTAAGCATTGACATAGTAAGTAGTGAAATAGTAAGCATTGACATAGTAAGTAGTGAAATAGTAAGCATTGACATAGTAAGTAGTAAAATAGGAAGCATTGACATAGTAAGTAGTGAAATAGTAAGCATTGACATAGTAAGTAGTGAAATAGTAAGCATTGACATAGTAAGTAGTGAAATAGTAAGCATTGACATAGTAAGTAGTGAAATAGTAAGCATTGACATAGTAAGTAGTGAAATAGTAAGCATTGACATAGTAAGTAGTGAAATAGTAAGCATTGACATAGTAAGTAGTGAAATAGTAAGCATTGACATAGTAAGTAGTGAAATAGTAAGCATTGACATAGTAAGTAGTGAAATAGTAAGCATTGACATAGTAAGTAGTGAAATAGTAAGTAGCACGTGAAATAGGGAACCGATTCTCTAAGTCTTTTTTCTGCTCAACAAGTAAACCCTGGAACTCTCTCCCTCAATCTGTTTTTCCTCTTTCTATGACTTTAAGGGGAGGCAGACCCTTTTTCTGGACCCCCTTCTCCCTAATGTTTATCCCCACTAGTTCTGAGATTATAAGACGTTCGGCCCATTAGTTTGGCGATTTTAACGCCTTTCGCCCCATTTCGTTGTCAACGTTAAGACCTTTCGTGCCATTTAGGTGTCGATTATTTCCTGGCGAGCGATAGCGAGCCTGCAATTTTAAAAGGAACCGGCCTTTGGCCGGGAAATTTTTCTACCGAAAAATGTACAAATTTATCTTGAAGGGGGTCTAGGGGGTGTTTTTCTAAGCTTGATGGAGGTCTAGGGAGGAAACTAAAAACATATATGAATAAATTAATTAATAGACCAAACAAACGGTCAGTCTCCCCTTAACTGCTTCAACCTCTGTTTGTCGAGACTGTTGACGCTAACGTACCTTGAATGTGGCTCTCTATCACTCTTTCAACTTTGGGGGTGGGGTCACTCGTTACAGGCAACTATGTCTTTTGTCTCCTTCATACACACAGGAAACAGGTAAATAAATAGTATGTAACAAAATAACCTCTTGCGAGTTTCAGGCTATAAGAAAGTTGGAGCCGTAAACACCGATACAAACGCAATAATGCAATATCAGTGTAGGTTTCTGATGGAAGAAACATATGTTGAATTGGATTTTATGTATTATATAAATGTAATATACAAATAATTTAGCTTGTAATTCTGCTAAATATTGATGTCTACAGCTCCAACTTCCATATAGCCTGAAACTCGCAAGTGGTTAAGGGGGGATAGTTTACTTTTTTGGTCGGTTATTTCATATTTTGTTCATGTTTTTAGTTCCCTCCCTAGACCTCCAACAAACTTAAAACAAAACATCCATTAGATCCCCCTTCTAGATTAATTTGTAAATTTTTCGGTAGAAAATGTGTTCTTCCAAAATTACAAGCTCATTATCGTTCGCCAGGAAAAACATATCGACATCTAAGTAGCACGAAAGGTCTAAATATTGACAAGGAAATGGGGCAGGTCATAAAATCTCCAAACTAATGAAGCAAACATCAACAAATCTGAAAACTAATGGGGCTAAACATGAGGAAGAAGAAGGGCGACCATAAAAACGACCCATGTCCCCTCAACTGAATGATACTAACCGTAGGTAGTCAGGAAGAACAGCATAATGTTCCATAGTCCCCGGGTCCCTATCACCTCCAGTAGGTCCTCGAAGGTTCGAACCCCAGACAAATCTTCGGTTGATTTGTCTTGTATCTTGTTTCCGCTATCCATGGTGTCAGTTATAGTTTCCTTGGCAACTATCTAATATACCAGGAAGGGTAAAAGTTAATGTAAGGTATTCATATTTGTTTTCACCAACTCGCCAATTAATTTACAAATAAACCCAACTAATTAAATCAATGAAAGTATTAATTAGAATAGTAATACAATGCCTCGCTACGATCCTTCTAAGTTGTTTCCTTGTATCATAGCGAACAACAAGCAAAACACAAATACAGTTTTCTTTTATATACAGTACGTGTATGAAGGACACAAAAGGCAGGTTGTCTGTAGCGAATGTCTTAAAAAACATAAATACTTCAATACAATGATGCCGTTCTTCTTTGGAACCTCTTCTGAAATGTAAGAGGGATTTGTGAGAGTTAGGGGGTTTAAGGGGACATGGGCCGGTTTTCTGGACCACTTTCTCCCTCATGTTCAGCCCCATTAGTTTTCAGATGTTAAGATGTTTGCCCCATTAGTTAGTCGATTTTAAGACCTTTCGCCCCATTTCCTCGTCAACATTTAGACCTTTCGTGCTATTTAGGTGTCGATTTTTTCCCTGGCGAACGATAGTGAGCCTGTAATGTTGGAAGAACCGGCCTTCGGCCGGGAAATTTGTCTACAGAAAAATTTACAAATTAATCTAGAAGGGGGATCTAATGACTGTTTTTTTGTTTTGTTTTTTAAATTTTATGGAGGTCTAGAGAGGAAACTAGAAAAACAATGAATACATGCAAAAATCGCCCAAAACGTGAACCATCCCCCCTTAATAGATAACTCAAGTGTTTGTAATGACTGAATATGAACTCTGAAATACTTATATGTCGGTATATGAACTCACAGTAATACATTTTGATCCTATGGTAACCTTACTTGGATGACGTTAGACAGACAGTTGATTAAGGGGGGTCACCTGCTATTTTTCTCTCATTTTTTCTCTTTCTCTGGGTTGTATCCATTCGGCCCCATTCAGCTTACTGTTTTAAGACATCTATCCCCATCCAGGTGTCGATTTCTTTCTGGCGAGCGATTGCGAGCCAACATTGTATGGAGAAATCCGGCTTCGCCGGAGAAATTTTTCTATCGAAAAATGTACAAATTTAGCCTGCTGTCAAACGCAATTATAAAAATATGCTGGCTCGCTGGAAAAAATTGACACCTGCATGGGGACAAAACAGTAGGCCGAATGGGGCCGAATGGATACAACCCAGAGAGAGAAAAAAAGCAGGTCACGCCCCTTAAAGTAACAACAAACACAGATACCTTGGTGACTTATTGGCACCGACTAAATGACTTTACTAATTATAATAGATTCCACCATCTACCATTATGTTATTCATGATGTTTATGATATTATGATATTTAACTGTGTTGGTGGTGTAATGGTTTAGATGCTTATGTTCTGGGTGTGGTGTCCCGAGTTCGAATCTCGGGAGGATCATATGCTTTCATTAATGTAATAAAGTGCATTGGGGTTTGTAATGGTGGATTAACGGGTGTCCCCGTTCCTTAATATAACCATTCCAGCTAACTACTGTACGAGGTATTCTATGGTAACCCCAATATATAGTCTTCAATGGATACGTAATAATAACGTAGACATAATATTATTCCCAATAAAACGATGACGGCAATTTTATATATATATATTTCAAACTAATTGATACTATGAAGATATCAACTATTCCATTAATAACTCATAACTTTGTCAACGGTTTAGTTCATTAAACAAATGTATGTGAATTATTGCTACTTCGTTATGGATTGAGTTTACCATAGACCTATTACACATGTTGAATTTATCTATACGATGAGATGCAACAAATGTACATCAGTTGATAGGATACCCTTGCCCAGGTGAAATAGCGGGCACAGGTACACAGACATGGTATCTCTATTAAGGGGGCCCACCTCGCTTTTTTTCTCTTTCTCTCCCTCTCTCTTTGGCTTGTATCCATTCGGCCCCATTCAGCCTACTGTTTTAAGACGTTTTAAGGTGTCAATATATTCCTGGCGAGCTGTAGCGAGCAGCATATATATTGTTTTGTTTTGACTGCAAGCTAAATTTGTAAATTTTTCGATAGAAAAATGTCTCCGGCGAAGCCTGATTTCTTCATACAATGCTGGCTCGCTATCGCTCGCCAGGAAGAAATCGACACCTGGATTGGGATAAACGTCTTAAAACAGTTGGCTGAATGGGGCCGAATGGATACAAGCCAGAGAAAGAGAGAAAAGGATAGAAAGAGAAAACAAGCAGGTGGCCCCCCTTAATGATATCCTTGCCCGTTGTTGTGTGTGAGGGACAGTGCTATGTAAACAATGACAATATTTCAATGTTTGTACTAATAACAGTGAGTCAGAATGCTTCAGCATGATACAACATTGCACGCACACACTCTCTGTCTGTCACACTTGCCCACATATAAACAAGCACACTCACTCACTCACTCACTCATGCAGGCCCCCCTTCTCTCTCTCTCTCTCTCTCTCTCTCTCTCTTACACATGCATAGTCATGTAAGTGATCTATAATCAAATCTTATCAATAGACGACATGGCCAGGTGACCTTGTATGATATAATATTTTTTATCACTGCATGCGACTAGACTTCTAGTAATAATTTTGAACAGTTATATTGTTCGCATATACTGTAGATATGTACGCTTGCCGTATGTACACATATAAATAAATAAATGAATACACACAGACACACGCGCACACACAAACATGTTGTTGTTGTCGATGTGTTTATTTTATACTAGCCCACTTGGCCAGGGCCCTCATAAGGCTAGTGTCACACACAGACATACAAATAAATATATACACATAAATAAATATATAAATGCGTGAGTGTGTGTGTGTGTGTGTTTCTGTGAGTGTTCATGTATGTAAGAACATAAGAACATAAGAAAATGGGAGTCTGCAAAAGCCCGATCGGCCCATACAAGGCAGATCCCTGTCACACCCAACCCCAATTATAGGCCCAACTCACTAATACCTTGAGTACTGACCCCACCAAAACGGTCAGAGATTAACACAAGATAACGGGGGTCTGCTGAGCGCCGATTGGCCCACACCTGGTAGATCCCCCTCACACCCAACCCATCTCGTCCATAAGTCTATCTAATTTTATCTTAAAGCTCCCTATCGTTCTTGATCCCACTATATCACTTGGTAGCCTATTCCACCCATCTACAACTCTGTTACCAAACCAATATTTGCCTATATCTTTTCTGAAACGAAATTTATCTAATTTATAACCATTTGTTCGAGTTCTTTCGCTATCACTGAGCTTCAGTACATTTTTCATGTCTCCTTTATTTACCCCACTGAACCACTTGAACACTTCTATCATGTCTCCTTTAACTCTGCGTCTTTCTAACGAATGTAAGCCTAATTTGTTCAACCTTTCTTCATATGGTAGATTTCTAATATTATAAGAACAAAAGAACATAAGAAAATGGGAGTCTGCAGAAAGCCGATTGGCATAAGCAAGGCAGATCCCTGTCCCACACAACCCCAATTACAAAGCCCAATTATAGGCTCAACACTCTAATACCCTGAGGATCATCTTACCAAAACGGTTAGAGATTAACGCAGGATTACGGGGGTCTGCAGAGCGCTGATTGGCCCAACCCGGCTGATCCCCCTTCACACCCAACCCTTCTCGTCCATATGCTTATCCAATTTTATCTTAAAGCTCCCTATCGTTTTTAATCCCACTATAGCACTTGGTAGTCCATTCCACCCATCTACAACTCTGTTACCAAACCAATATTTGCCTATATCTTTTCTGAAACGAAATTTATCTAATTTGAAACCATTGGTACGAGTTCTTTCGCTATCACTGAGCTTTAGTACATTTGTCATGTCCCCTTTGTTAATCCCACTAACCCACTTGAACACCTCTATCATATCCCCTCTAACTCTGCGTCTCTCTAACGAATGTAAGCCTAATTTCTTCAACCTTTCTTTATACGGAAGATTTCTAATATTATGGATAATTTTTGTCATTCTACGTTGTACTCTCTCCAATGAATCTATGTCCATTCTGTAATAATAAGGACACCGAAATTGAACAGCATAATCCATATGGGGTCTCACTAATGACAAGTAAAGTTTTAAGATAACATCAGCAGTTCTGTTACTCACACTCCTTGAGATGAACCCGAGAATCCTGTTTGCCTTGTTTCGAACGCTTATACACTGATGTCTAGGCTTCAAATCATTGCTAACAAACACACCTAGATCTTTCTCACAATTCGAGTTTTCTAATTCCACATTAGTTAGTTTATATTTAACATTTGTATGCATCTTCCCTATCTTTAATACCTTGCATTTGTCAATGTTAAACTTCATCTGCCAATTTACTGACCATTCGTGTAAGGTATCTAGATCCCTTTGGAGGCACTCTATATCTCTATCTGAATCAATTGTTCTCCCCATTTTGGTATCGTCTGCAAATTTACTTATCCTACTAGTTATACCTAAATCAAGGTCATTTATGTATATAACAAACAACAGAGGACCTAATACAGATCCCTGGGGGACACCACTTTTGACAGCTCCCCATTCTGACTTCGTACCATTTATGCTGACTCTCTGCTTCCTACCAATTAGCCATGACCTAATCCATCTCAACAACGCCCCTCCTATTCCATGCACCTCAACCTTTCTCATCAATCTCTCATGGGGGACTCTGTCGAAAGCTTTACTGAAATCAAAATATATTATATCATATGACTTGTCATTATCTACTGCTTCATATACCTCTGAGAAAAAACTAAGCAAATTAGTAAGGCAAGAACGTCCCTGAGTGAATCCATGCTGAGAAGAATTTATTAAATTAAATGTATCTAAGTGGTTTCTAATTTTACTAGCAATAATTGACTCTAGTAGCTTTCCTATGATTGATGTAAGACTAATGGGACGGTAATTGGATGCTATTGATTTGTCACCTTTTTTGAAGATCGGAACTACGTTTGCAAGCTTCCAAGCTTCTGGAACTATACCTGTCTCCAATGACTTGTTAAATAAAAATGTTAATGGGTAACTTAACTCATCCCTACATTTTTTTAATACTCTAGCATATACCTCATCGGGACCAGGCGATTTATGAGGTTTCAGTCTGTCAATTTCCTTAAGCACATCATTTCTACTTATAGTAACCGTACTTAACCTATTTTCTATACTATCGCTATATACCTTACGGACTTCTGGAAACTGTGCCAAATTTTCATTAGTGAAAACGGAAAGAAATTGACTATTTAATGTACTGCACATTTCTAATTCATTTTCTGTCATTTCTCCTATCGAAGTTTTAAGGGGGCCTATTACATTTCTTACTTTAGATTTATATAGTTGGTACAAAGCTTTAGGGTTAATTTTTGAGTCGTTGGCTATCCTTATTTCATAATTTCTTTTTGCTGTCCTAATTTCCTTTTTGACCTGTCTTGATAGAGTCTGATAGTAAATAAGTAGGTGAGTTTCGCCTTTCTTAAGTTTTCTATATATTCCTTTCCTTTTTCCTATAAGATCTATTAGTTTATTATTCGTCCATTTTGGTTGGTTCTGTATCGATCTAAATCTTCTCTTGGGGATATATTTATTTTGCGCATTGTGAAGTGAAGAAATAAACTGTTCATATGTAGCTGTCAAGCTTAACCCTGGCTTATCTTGACTTAATTGTTTAACAATAGGGTCCACCCTTAAGGCTCTTCTTATCCGACCATAATCGGCTTTTCTGAAATCTGGGAAAAGTGACGGATTCTCTTTAGCATTTCCTGTCCATTGTATATTAAAATAAATAGACTTGTGATCACTATTTCCTAGTTGGTCCCCTATCTCAACATTATTTATCATATGTTCATTATTACTAAGAACTAAATCAAGGATATTATTACCTCTAGTCGGCGAGTCAATGAATTGAAATAAAAAACTATCTTGTACCGCCTCAATAAACTCCTCAGAATCTGAGTCGCCGATCTGATGCTGCCAATCAATCTTCGGAAAATTAAAATCCCCCATAATGCACATATTGCTAAACCTTGATGCTATTTTCACTTCCTGCCATAAAGATTTACCTTCATTTCTACTCATATTTGGTGGTCTATAAATTACTCCAACAACTATGGTCTCGCTACCTTCGCTAACCTCTACCCAAACACTTTCGTTATCATTATTTAGCCTAATACCTGATTTAGTACAGCATTTGAATGAACTCCTGACAAACACTGCTATACCGCCGCCCCTCCTACTTGTTCGGTCATATTTAAACAAACTATATCCTGGTATATCAAATTCTGCTAAAAAATGCTTAGATTCTGTATTAATCCATGTTTCAGTAAGCGCTATTATGTCTATATTTTCATTGCTAACAAGTGCTCTAAGTTCGTCTACTTTATTACTTAAACTCCTACAGTTTGTGTAATATAATCTCAATGTATTTCTTTTACTGGTGTCTGGTGGACCTTCTTTTCTTCTATTTGTATCTATTTGACTGTTGTTATTATCTTGTACTAAGGTAGATATTGTACCACTATTAATATGACTAACTTCTATTACTGCATTGTCACCTATTGTTTCACTGTTATTAATAACATCTAATTTCCTTTCCTGACTATTTTTTCTATCACCTAATTTATTTAAATATATATATATATATATATATATATATATATATATATAAGAACATAAGAACATAAGAACATATGAAAATGGGAGTCTGCAGAAAGCCGATTGGCCAAAGCAAGGCAGATCCCTGTCCCACACAACCCCAATTACAAAGCCCAATTATAGGCTCAACACTCTAATACCCTGAGGATCATCTTACAAAAATGGTTAGAGATTAACGCAGGATTACTGGGGTCTGCAGAGCGCTGATTGGCCCAACCCTGCTGATCCCCCTTCACACCCAACCCTTCTCGTCCATATGCTTATCCAATTTTATCTTAAAGCTCCCTATCGTTTTTAATCCCACTATTGCACTTGGTAGTCCATTCCACCCATCTACAACTCTGTTACCAAACCAATATTTGCCTATATCTTTTCTGAAACGAGATTTATCTAATTTGAAACCATTGGTACGAGTTCTTTCGCTATCACTGAGCTTTAGTACATTTGTCATGTCCCCTTTGTTAATCCCACTAACCCACTTGAACACCTCTATCATATCCCCTCTAACTCTGCGTCTCTCTAACGAATGTAAGCCTAATTTCTTCAACCTTTCTTTATACGGAAGATTTCTAATATTATGGATCATTTTTGTCATTCTACGTTGTACTCTCTCCAATGAATCTATGTCCATTCTGTAATAAGGACACCAAAATTGAACAGCATAATCCATATGGGGTCTCACTAATGACAAGTAAAGTTTTAAGATAACATCAGCAGTTCTGTTACTCACACTCCTTGAGATGAACCCGAGAATCCTGTTTGCCTTGTTTCGAACGCTTATACACTGTTGTCTAGGCTTCAAATCATTGCTAACAAACACACCTAGATCTTTCTCACAATTCGAGTTTTCTAATTCCACATTAGCTAGTTTATATTTAACATTTGTATGCATCTTCCCTATCTTTAATACCTTGCATTTGTCAATGTTAAACTTCATCTGCCAATTTACTGACCATTCGTGTAAGGTATCTAGATCCCTTTGGAGGCACTCTATATCTCTATCTGAATCAATTGTTCTCCCCATTTTGGTATCGTCTGCAAATTTACTTATCCTACTAGTTATACCTAAATCAAGGTCATTTATGTATATAACAAACAACAGAGGACCTAATACAGATCCCTGGGGGACACCACTTTTGACTGCTCCCCATTCTGACTTCGTACCATTTATGCTGACTCTCTGCTTCCTACCAATTAGCCATGACCTAATCCATCCCAACAACGCCCCACCTATTCCATGCGCCTCAACCTTTCTCATCAATCTCTCATGGGGGACTCTGTCGAAAGCTTTACTGAAATCTAAATATATTATATCATATGACTTGTCATTATCTACTGCTTCATATACCTCTGAGAAAAACTAAGCAAATTAGTAAGGCAAGAACGTCCCTGAGTGAATCCATGCTGAGAAGAATTTATTACATTAAATGTATCTAAGTGGTTTCTAATTTTACTAGCAATAATTGACTCTAGTAGCTTTCCTATGATTGATGTAAGACTAATGGGACGGTAATTGGATGCTATTGATTTGTCACCTTTTTTGAAGATCGGAACTACGTTTGCAAGCTTCCAAGCTTCTGGAACTATACCTGTCTCCAATGACTTGTTAAATAAAAATGTTAATGGGTAACTTAACTCATCCCTACATTCTTTTAATACTCTCGCATATACCTCATCAGGACCAGGCGATTTATGAGGTTTCAGTCTGTCAATTTCCTTAAGCACATCATTTCTACTTATAGTAACCGTACTTAACCTATTTTCTATACTATCGCTATATACCTTACGGACTTCTGGAAACTGTGCCAAATTTTCATTAGTGAAAACGGAAAGAAATTGACTATTTAATGCACTGCACATTTCTAAATAATTTTCTGTCATTTCTCCTATCGAAGTTTTAAGGGGACCAATTACATCTCTAACCTTGGATTTATATAGTTGGTAAAAAGCTTTAGGATTATTTTTTGAGTCATTGGCAACCTTAATTTCATAATTTCTTTTTTCTTTCCTAATATCCTTTTTTACCTGTCTTGATAGATTCTGATAGTAAGCAAGTAGGTGAATTTCGCCTTTTCTAATTTTTCTATATATTCCTCTCTTTTGTCCTAGAAGATCTAATAGTCTATTATTCATCCATTTGGGTTGGTTCTGTGTTGATCTAAATTTTCTTTTGGGGATGTATTTATTTTGTGCATTGAATACTGACTTGATAAAATTATCGTATGTATCTACCAAGGTTGACGTCTCTTCCTGACTTAAGATGACAGGTGCCTGAGAAGGGGTACACTCATTTGGACACCTGGATCGACTTAATTTTTTGACCATAGGGTCAGCTAATAGGGCTTTTCTTAACCCACCATAATTGGCTTTTCTAAAGTCAGGTATTAATGTTGTATTCTCTCTGGTATTACCTTTCCATTGTATATTAAAATACACAGAATTGTGGTCACTATTTCCTAGGTGGTCCCCTATCTCTACATTATTTACCATATGTTCATTGTTACTGAAAACTAAATCGAGAATATTATTACCTCTAGTCGGCGTATCTATGAATTGAAATAAAAAACTATCTTGTACTACCTCTATAAACTCCTCAGAATCAGAGTCTCCTATTTGATGCTGCCAATCTATATTCGGAAAATTAAAATCCCCATAATGCACACATTGCTAAACCTTGATGCCATTTTAATTTCCTCCCATAATGACGTTCCGTCATTTCTACTCATATTTGGCGGTCTATACATAACTCCAATAACTATGGTCTCACTACCTTCGTTAACCTCTACCCAAACACTTTCATTATCGTTATTTAGTCTAATACCTGATTTAATACATCTTTTTAATGTACTCCTGACAAACACTGCTATACCGCCACCCCTCTTACTTGTTCGGTCATATTTAAACAAACTATATCCTGGTATATCAAATTCTGCTAAAAAACGCCTGGTTTCTGTATTAATCCACGTTTCAGTTAGCGCTATTATGTCTATATTTTCTTTGCTAACAAGGGCTCTAAGTTCGTTCATTTTGTTACATAGACTCCTACAGTTTGTGTTATATACTCTCAATTTACTTCTTTTCTTTATACCTAATTTACCTTTGTTTCTAACGACATTTCCATCTTCCGTTGCACCATCACTACTATCATTTGCAATATAGTCATCATTTTTAGCATGAGACTGAATATCCTTATCGCTTTCGCCTGACGCTAAAATTGTTCCATTTAACCTCTCATTTACATGTATATAATACGTTATAATATCATTATAAGTATACGTTGATAGAATATTTTCATTAATACACAATTTATTGAAGACCAGTGCATATTTATTATTTATTAATTTCTTCTTTGTTTTTTCAATGTTTCTGACTATTTTTCTGTCCTTCTTTTATAGACGTTTCGTGCATCTTAGCACATTATCAGTATTGCTGGAAAATATAAAGACATATATTAACACTTATAATTAGAAATACAAAACTAATGAATTAAAATTAAGTAATGTTGAGTAACATTAGAGTATTAGCGTAAATTCACAGATTGAGGTGTACCTCTATTGCTGGTTGGAACGAGACTGACTTCTAAGATTGTACGTGTGTCGGTTTGTGTTGATCTGTGGGTCTTTTTTTTTTTTTAATAACAAATATGTATTATGCAAAGTACATTACAGAAGTAATGCAGCTTTCAATCCAAATTCAAATTCAAATTTAAATTCAAATTCAAATAATTTATTTAGCTCATACATTTACAAGGATAGTTTTACACAATACTTTATATAAGCTGAACCCGCTAAGCATATGCTTTCCAGCAGGCACCTTGTTTTATGTTGATGCTGTCACTAATGATACACGATAGCTATGAGGGAAACAAAAAGGTTACAGTATAAGCAATAAATACTAACATGAAGAGAAATATTAAAATATTAAATAATACAAAAAATGATTAGAAACATCAAGTGGTTTCATTCAAAAAGGTATTCTATATTGGAGTGTATTGCATGATAAAGCAATGTTTGATTTGATTTTTGAATGCATTAATGGAGGATGAATACTTGATATCATTGGGAAGTGTGTTCCATATATACATGTATACCAATAGGTATTAGTCCTAATTGCCATGGACTGTTTGGAGTTAATTATTGTTAAGTATTGTAAAACTATGTAAAATTTTCATGTCAATAATTTTTTTGAATGGAATTGAATAATTGACAACCTCGATATTGTACAACTAATTGTGACTGGGTAGAAAAAACAAATGTGACTGCCAATTCGTTTTAATTTCTAAGATTATAATTAGTATTATGTTTAAACTTATATTCAATAGGACAATAAGAACATAAGAACATAAGAAAATGGGAGTCTGCAGAAAGCCGATTGGCCTAAGCAAGGCAGATCCCTGTCCCACACAACCCCAATTACAAAGCCCAATTATAGGCTCAACACTCTAATACCCTGAGGATCATCTTACCAAAACGGTTAGAGATTAACGCAGGATTACGGGGGTCTGCAGAGCGCTGATTGGCCCAACCCTGCTGATCCCCCTTCACACCCAACCCTTCTCGTCCATATGCTTATCCAATTTTATCTTAAAGCTCCCTATCGTTTTTAATCCCACTATAGCACTTGGTAGTCCATTCCACCCATCTACAACTCTGTTACCAAACCAATATTTGCCTATATCTTTTCTGAAACGAAATTTATCTAATTTGAAACCATTGGTACGAGTTCTTTCGCTATCACTGAGCTTTAGTACATTTGTCATGTCCCCTTTGTTAATCCCACTAACCCACTTGAACACCTCTATCATATCCCCTCTAACTCTGCATCTCTCTAACGAATGTAAGCCTAATTTCTTCAACCTTTCTTTATACGGAAGATTTCTAATATTATGGATCATTTTTGTCATTCTACGTTGTACTCTCTCCAATGAATCTATGTCCATTCTGTAATAAGGACACCAAAATTGAACAGCATAATCCATATGGGGTCTCACTAATGACAAGTAAAGTTTTAAGATAACATCAGCAGTTCTGTTACTCACACTCCTTGAGATGAACCCGAGAATCCTGTTTGCCTTGTTTCGAACGCTTATACACTGTTGTCTAGGCTTCAAATCATTGCTAACAAACACACCTAGATCTTTCTCACAATTCGAGTTTTCTAATTCCACATTAGCTAGTTTATATTTAACATTTGTATGCATCTTCCCTATCTTTAATACCTTGCATTTGTCAATGTTAAACTTCATCTGCCAATTTACTGACCATTCGTGTAAGGCATCTAGATCCCTTTGGAGGCACTCTATATCTCTATCTGAATCAATTGTTCTCCCCATTTTGGTATCGTCTGCAAATTTACTTATCCTACTAGTTATACCTAAATCAAGGTCATTTATGTATATAACAAACAACAGAGGACCTAATACAGATCCCTGGGGGACACCACTTTTGACTGCTCCCCATTCTGACTTCGTACCATTTATGCTGACTCTCTGCTTCCTACCAATTAGCCATGACCTAATCCATCCCAACAACGCCCCACCTATTCCATGCGCCTCAACCTTTCTCATCAATCTCTCATGGGGGACTCTGTCGAAAGCTTTACTGAAATCTAAATATATTATATCATATGACTTGTCATTATCTACTGCTTCATATACCTCTGAGAAAAAACTAAGCAAATTAGTAAGGCAAGAACGTCCCTGAGTGAATCCATGCTGAGAAGAATTTATTAAATTAAATGTATCTAAGTGGTTTCTAATTTTACTAGCAATAATTGACTCTAGTAGCTTTCCTATGATTGATGTAAGACTAATGGGACGGTAATTGGATGCTATTGATTTGTCACCTTTTTTGAAGATCGGAACTACGTTTGCAAGCTTCCAAGCTTCTGGAACTATACCTGTCTCCAATGACTTGTTAAATAAAAATGTTAATGGGTAACTTAACTCATCCCTACATTCTTTTAATACTCTAGCATATACCTCATCAGGACCAGGCGATTTATGAGGTTTCCGACTGTCAATTTCCTTAAGCACATCATTTCTACTTATAGTAACCGTACTTAACCTATTTTCTATACTATCGCTATATACCTTACGGACTTCTGGAAACTGTGCCAAATTTTCATTAGTGAAAATGCCCTCTGACCCGTGACTAGTGCGGACGTCCCCAGTGACCGCTAGTGTACCGGTTTACCCTTAGTGAGGTCCTAGTGAACTTTCATAGTGATGGCTGTTGTTGATGAGTCTGCTGTCTCCTCCCATACTCTCCAGCTTTGTCTTGCTTTGCAAGAGAGACTGGAGAGTGTGGAGCAGGAGATTCAGTGTCTCAAAGATGAAAATTTGGCCTTGAGACTAGCTATGGCGGAGAAGAAGTGTGAGGCTACCGGAAGTGTTCCCAGGGATCGTGAAGCCCCTTGGAAAGTGGTGTCAACTAGTGCAACGGCCTGCAAGCTGAAAAGGCAGCCAGTCAAGACCCACAACAACTTCAGCACCTTGGCTGATGAGAGTGATGGCGATGAAGTGGCGATCATCGAGGCAGTGAGAGGGGAGGGGGGGGGGGGAGTCTGCTGCTGTTGCTGCAACAACTGCTGCTACACGCCGACAAAAGGAAAAAGCTAAGTCTGTTTTCATTGTCGGTGATTCATTGGTTAGGTGGAATGTACAGGCTCTCAGCCTATGCCCGAGAGGGAGTAGTTGGAATATAGAAAAAAAACAAAAACAAAAAAAAATACCTTGGCAGGGCAACAAACACTCAGGTTGGTAAAGTTGTCTGCGTGCCTGGTGCCGGAGTCGGGAGGGTGGCTGAGAAGATAGATGCTGTCATGGAAGTGAGTGGGGAGGACCCCATCATCTTCCTCAACGCAGGGAGCAACGACATGTGGAGATGCAGGACTGAGGAGTTGCTCTCCAAGTATCAGGAAATGTTGGAGAGGATCAAGGAAAAAGGTGGAGTTCCTGTGGTAAACAGTATCCTGCCTAGAAGAGGGGTAAGGAAGGAATGGTCCTCCAGGGCTATTGGTGTAAATAGCCGGCTGGAGAAGTATTGTAAGGCAAATACTATTCCATTCCTGGATAACTGGTCCCTCTTTTATGGTAAGGGTGAACTGTATGCCCAGGATGGAGTACATCTCTCTCGACTAGGAGTTTCGACCTTGGCCAGCTCACTCGACAAGATTGTTGCGGGGTTTCGTTAAAAAAACCTGGGTGTGTAAGTAAAATACTGTCTCCATATGGAGCAGGTACTTCATGTGACAAACCAGTGAGTAAAATAGAAATAATCAGTCAAGATAGTGCGGATATAGTGATGTGTAATAGTAGTATCGATAACACTACACATGTAACTGATAGTAAAGATGAGAATACTGATAGAGTAGAATTTCCGTCTAGAGCTAGTAGTTCAACAGGAAATAATAAGTTAGCTAAACACAATAGAAAATTAGTTGCAAATAAAAGTAATAGGTTGAGGGTATATTATACAAATTGTAGGAGTTTATGTAACAAAATGAACGAACTTAGAGCACTCGTTAGCACAGAAAATATAGACATAATAGCGCTAACTGAAACGTGGATTAATACAGAATCTAGGCATTTTTTAGCAGAATTTGATATTCCAGGATATAGTTTGTTTAAATATGACCGAACAAGTAGGAGGGGCGGGGGTATAGCAGTGTTTGTCAGGAGTACATTAAAAAGCTGTATTAAATCAGGTATTAGACTAAATAAAGATAATGAAAGTGTTTGGGTAGAGGTTAACGAAGGTAGTGAGACCATAGTTATTGGAGTTATATATAGACCGCCTAATATGAGTAGAAATGGCGGAAAATCGTTATGGGAGGAAATTAAAATAGCATCAAGGTTTAGCAATGTGTGCATTATGGGGGATTTTAATTTTCCGAACATTGATTGGCAGCACCAAATAGGCGACTCCGATTCAGTAGAGTTTATTGAGGTAGTACAAGATAGTTTTTTATTTCAATTCATAGATACGCCGACTAGAGGTATTAATATTCTTGATTTAGTTTTCAGTAACAATGAACATATGATAAATAATGTAGAGATTGGTGACCACCTAGGAAATAGCGATCATAAATCTATTTATTTTAATATACAATGGACAGGGAATGCTAAAGAGAATACGACACTTATCCCAGATTTCAGAAAAACCAATTATGGTGGGCTAAGAAGAGACTTAAGGGTGGACCCTATTGTTAAGCGATTAAGTCAGGATATGCCAGAGTTAAACTTGCCACCTACATATAACCAGTTTATTGCTTCACTCCACAATGCTCAAAATAAATATATCCCTAAAAGAAGATTTAGATCGACGCAAAACCAACCAAAATGGATGACTAATAAGCTAATAGATCTTATAGGAAAAAAGAAAGGAATATATCGAAAAATAAAGAAAGGTGAAAATCATTTACATATATACTATCAGACTCTATCAAGACAGGTCAAAAAGGAAATCAGGAAAGCAAAAAGAAATTATGAAATAAGGATAGCCAGCGACTCAAAAAATAACCCTAAAGCTTTTTACCAACTATATAAATCTAAAGTTAGAGATGTAATAGGCCCCCTAAAAACTTCAATAGGAGAAATAACAGAAAATGATTTAGAAATGTGCAGTACATTAAATAGTCAGTTTCTTTCCGTTTTCACTAATGAAAATTTGGCACAGATTCCAGAAGTCAATATGGTATATAGTGATAGTATAGAAAATATGTTAAGTACAGTTAGTATAAGTAGAAATGATGTGCTTAAGGAAATTGACAGACTGAAACCTCAAAAATCGCCTGGTCCTGACGAGGTATATGCTAGAGTATTAAAAGAATGCAGAGATGAGTTAAGTAGTCCATTAGCATTTATATTTAACAAGTCATTAGAAACAGGTTTAGTTCCAGAAGCTTGGAAGCTTGCAAATGTAGTTCCGATCTTCAAAAAAGGTGATAAATCGATAGCATCCAATTACCGTCCCATTAGTCTCACATCAATCATAGGAAAGTTGCTAGAGTCCATTATTGCTAGGAAAATTAGAAGCCACTTAGTAAAATTTAACTTAATAAATTCTTCTCAGCATGGATTCACTCAGGGACGTTCTTGCCTTACTAATTTGCTTAGCTTTTTCTCAGAGGTATATGAAGCAGTAGATAGTGACAAGTCATATGATATTATATATTTAGATTTCAGTAAAGCTTTCGACAGAGTCCCTCATGAGAGATTGATGAGAAAGGTTGAGGCACATGGAATAGGAGGGTCGTTGTTGGGATGGATTAGGTCATGGTTAATTGGTAGGAAACAGAGAGTCAGCATAAATGGTACCAAGTCAGAGTGGGGAGCAGTCAAAAGTGGTGTCCCCCAGGGATCGGTATTAGGTCCCCTGTTGTTTCTTATATACATAAATGACCTAGATTTAGGTATAACTAGTAGGATAAGTAAATTCGCAGACGATACTAAAATGGGGAGATCAATTGATTCAGATAGCGATATAGAGTGCCTCCAAAGGGATCTAGATACCTTACATGAATGGTCAGTAAATTGGCAGATGAAGTTTAACATTGACAAATGCAAGGTATTAAAGATAGGGAAGATGCAAACAAATGTTAAATATAAACTAGCTAATTTAGAATTAGAAAATTCAGACTGCGAGAAAGATCTAGGTGTGTTTGTTAGCAATGATTTGAAGCCTAGAAAACAGTGTATAAGCGTTCGTAATAAGGCAAACAGGATTCTCGGGTTCATCTCTAGGAGTGTGAGTAACAGAACTGCTGATGTTATCTTAAAACTTTACTTGTCATTAGTGAGACCCCATATGGATTATGCTGTCCAATTTTGGTGTCCTTATTACAGAATGGACATAGATTCATTGGAGAGAATTCAGCGTAGAATGACAAAAATGATCCATAATATTAGAAATTTTCCGTATGAAGAAAGGTTGAAGAAATTAGGTTTACATTCGTTAGAGAGACGCAGAGTTAGAGGGGATATGATAGATGTGTTCAAGTGGGTTAGTGGGATTAACAAAGGGGACATGACAAATGTACTAAAGCTCAGTGATAGCGAAAGAACTCGTACCAATGGTTTCAAATTAGATAAATTTCGTTTCAGAAAAGATATAGGAAAATATTGGTTTGGTAACAGAGTTGTAGATGGGTGGAATAGGCTACCAAGTGATAACATAAGAACATAAGAACATAAGAAAATGGGAGTCTGCAGAAAGCCGATTGGCCTAAGCAAGGCAGATCCCTGTCCCACACAACCCCAATTCATTACAAAGCCCAATTATAGGCTTCACACTCTAATACCCTGAGGATCATCTTACCAAAACGGTTAGAGATTAACGCAGGATTATGGAGGTCTGCAGAGCGCTGATTGGCCCAACCCGGCTGATCCCCCTTCACACCCAACCCTTCTCGTCCATATGCTTATCCAATTTTATCTTAAAGCTCCCTACAATTTTAGATCCCACTATAGCACTTGGTAGTCCATTCCACCCGTCTACAACTCTGTTACCAAACCAATACTTGCCTATATCTTTTCTGAAACGAAATTTATCTAATTTGAAACCATTGGTACGAGTTCTTTCGCTATCACTGAGCTTTAGTACATTTGCCATGTCCCCTTTGTTAATCCCACTAACCCACTTGAACACCTCTATCATATCCCCTCTAACTCTGCGTCTCTCTAACGAATGTAAACCTAATTTCTTCAACCTTTCTTCATACGAAAGATTTCTAATATTATGGATCATTTTTGTCATTCTACGCTGTACTCTCTCCAATGAATCTATGTCCATTCTGTAATAAGGACACCAAAATTGGACAGCATAATCCATATGGGGTCTCACTAATGACAAGTAAAGTTTTAAGATAACATCAGCAGTTCTGTTACTCACACTCCTAGAGATGAACCCGAGAATCCTGTTTGCCTTATTACGAACGCTTATACACTGTTTTCTAGGCTTCAAATCATTGCTAACAAACACACCTAGATCTTTCTCGCAGTCTGAATTTTCTAATTCTAAATTAGCTAGTTTATATTTAACATTTGTTTGCATCTTCCCTATCTTTAATACCTTGCATTTGTCAATGTTAAACTTCATCTGCCAATTTACTGACCATTCATGTAAGGTATCTAGATCCCTTTGGAGGCACTCTATATCGCTATCTGAATCAATTGATCTCCCTATTTTAGTACCGTCTGCGAATTTACTTATCCTACTAGTTATACCTAAATCTAGGTCATTTATGTATATAAGAAACAACAGGGGACCTAATACCGATCCCTGGGGGACACCACTTTTGACTGCTCCCCATTCTGACTTGGTACCATTTATGCTGACTCTCTGCTTCCTACCAATTAGCCATGACCTAATCCATCCTAACAACGCCCCACCTATTCCATGTGCCTCAACCTTTCTCATCAATCTCTCATGAGGGACTCTGTCGAAAGCTTTACTGAAATCTAAATATATAATATCATATGACTTGTCATTATCTACTGCTTCATATACCTCTGAGAAAAAACTAAGCAAATTAGTAAGGCAAGACCGTCCCTGAGTGAATCCATGCTGAGAAGAATTGATTAAGTTAAATGTATCTAAGTGGTTTCTCATTTTCCTAGCAATAATTGACTCTAGTAGTTTTCCTATGATTGAAGTGAGACTAATGGGACGGTAATTGGATGCTATTGATTTATCACCTTTTTTGAAGATGATATAGTGGGATCAAGAACGATAGGGAGCTTTAAGAAAAAATTGGATAAGCATATGGACGAGAAGGGTTGGGTGTGAAGGGGGATCAGCCGGGTTGGGCCAATCAGCGCTCTGCAGACCCCCGTAATCCTGCGTTAATCTCTAACCGTTTTGGTAAGATGATCCTCAGGGTATTAGAGTGTTGAGCCTATAATTGGGCTTTGTAATTGAACTGGGGTTGTGTGGGACAGGGATCTGCCTTGCTTAGGCCAATCGGCTTTCTGCAGACTCCCATTTTCTTATGTTCTTATGTTCTTATGTTCTTAAAACGGAATGAAATTGACTATTTAATGTACTGCACATTTCTAAATCATTTTCTGTCATTTCTGCTATCGAAGTTTTAAGGGGACCAATTACATCTCTAACCTTGGATTTATATAGTTGGTAAAAAGCTTTAGGATTATTTTTTGAGTCATTGGCAACCTTAATTTCATAATTTCTTTTTTCTTTCCTAATATCCTTTTTTACCTGTCTTGATAGATTCTGATAGTAAGCAAGTAGGTGAATTTCGCCTTTTCTAATTTTTCTATATATTCCTCTCTTTTGTCCTAGAAGATCTAATAGTCTATTATTCATCCATTTGGGTTGGTTCTGTGTTGATCTAAATTTTCTTTTGGGGATGTATTTATTTTGTGCATTGAATACTGACTTGATAAAATTATCGTATGTATCTACCAAGGTTGACGTCTCTTCCTGACTTAAGATGACAGGTGCCTGAGAAGGGGTACACTCAATGTATCATATTATTTAGGGATTTATATATAAGAATAGCTATAGATTGGTTAAAAATATAAATCTGTCGTAGCATTTTCAACAGAATAAAAAGTGGCTGCGTATGCTGCATCCTAGGGCTGTGGGTCATAATTCTTAATTTGTTTTGTTTTTGCAAAATAAACAGTGGATGCAGCTGAGCTTGATATGTTGAAGACCATATGGTATTGCAATATAAGAGGTGGGGATAAATTAATGAAAAATATATAATGTGGAGTGCTTGCAACGACAGTTTATCTCTGATTTTATATATGATACCGCACGCACACTCGAGATAACTTATGTTTGAGAGCAGTTTTATGAGCTTTCCAATTTATTTTTTTAATCTATGAGAACTCGTAAAAATTATTGTTCAATCTTACATGCAATATCAGATCCATTAATTGTAAGGGTACCATAGAGTAGGTCTTTTTCTATTATTAATATTAATATTGATGATTTTTTAAATTTATTGTTCTTGTTAAAAGAGTACTCTTTGTTTAAATCTGTTGTTACTTCATATTTTGCAATTATTTGTCTTTATATTATATGTATTCATTGTCGATAGTATCAATTGCTTACTTTTGCGATTTCCTTAGTTTATTTGTGCTATAAATGTAGGTTATTTGTAGGGTAGTTATTGATAGGGGTCAATTGAGGCATGCTATGCTTACAGGTACCTACCCGATAGCACTATCGTTAGTGAGTGCTGTACTGTATTTTATATATTATTTTGTAATAGTATAGATATCTTATCAATATTTGTATTTTGTACTATTGTTAATATCTTGTCATGTTGCAAATTTGATTTTAAATAATATTTTGACATTTAACATGTAGTTTCTTTATTCATGCAGAGTTTAGTAAAAATTTGTCAGAACGTCCCGGACTTCCCAAACTTGCCTACTTCCTTTAACGTGACGATAGTGCGTTGTTATATGTGCGATTAGTTTGCTTGGGAAACAGATTAACTTGCTCATGTAGTAATGTACACCCTATGTGGTGGATTGTGTTCTTTTATTTAATAATTTTCATTTTAGTAAGCGTTGTTTCCACATAGCGATTTGATAATTTAATTTGACTTTATATTGTCCTTGTCCCAATTTTGGTTTGTTTAGTTTGCAAGTTTTACATTTTAAGTGTTACCTGATAGCTTATTTGTGGTAAACCAATTATCTAGGTTATCAAGTTGTGTTTTCATAATATCACCAAGTGATTGGTGATTTTGCCTCGAACTATAAAATGTAGTGTCGTCAGCAAAGAGAAGTGCCTGGCCAGTGTCTGTAGCATTATGGATATCATTGATGTATAGTAAAACTAAAATTGGCCCTAACATAGAACCTTGAGGGACACCAACATTACAAGTTGTCTGTGTTTTGTTATGGCTAAAACATGTTAAAACTCTATCTATACCTGTGGTTTGGTTATATATTGTTGGTTGTTTCTCTCTAATCAGCAGTGCTTCGGCTATTTCGAGCCGTGATTTATCTATGCAGTATTAAAAAATCTTAGTATTGCTTGTTAGTTGTTGTCTTGTGATTTCGAATATATGTTGTTGTTTCAAATGCTCCTTAATAGAACCTGTTTGTAGGTGCATGGTGAGTTGTCTGCTAAGTGTGGTAGTGGTCATGCCAATGTAATTCTTGTTTCGAAGTTTGCAACCTTCGTGTGGACATGACAATTCATAAAATACACTGCATTGTTGAAGGATGAGTAATGCCCTCAATACCTTCATTGCATCAGTTTTTACAACAGAAGACCTCAGTGATATCCCTACCGCATCGCCGATTCAAATTGATAATTCTGATGTTTTAAGCAATATCACCATTACAGAGAGAGAAGTATTGAAATGTTTAGATAAACTCAAGGTAAATAAAACGTCTGAACCTGAACAATCTGTTACGCTAGCCAGCTGTTCAGAATGCTCTCGTACTCGCTAGCGCTCGCCAGGGCAGTGAAATGGGCTATGATAGTCGTAGAGCGACCCTCTTTCTTTCATAGTGTTTAAGTTGTCACAGACAGTTTAGTGTTTGCCTTTATTCTTGTCTGTGACACCAAGAAGTATTTTATATCATTGATAGTGTTATAAGATACGCAGTGTGTTAGTTGCAATGAGAGAGATAGGGGGGAGCGAGGTGTAGTGCGTGTGCGCGCGTTCTCTTCCCGGACGGCCCTCTTGTCGGTGAGTGGCTGAACAGGGTCACGTGGGCTTTGTGTCCCTGTGACGTAGTGGCCTGTGGTTGGTTGCTCCTCTCCTAGCCCAGTGGACGGGCTCCTACCCTCCTGACTCCCGCAGAACACGGCGCCGTGAGGGTGCGTCTACATCCCTTTGCATTCTGTTCCCCAATAACCACTTATACTACTATTTCTCTCTCTGAACTTCTTCTTTTCCATACTTCTATGCTTTGCAGTCAATTACCCATCCCGTCTGGTCCCTCACAAGCGACATTCACGGTCCGCCAGTCGTATTACAATCTCCTGCTCTCAGATATTATTATGTACTAGCTTAGCAAGGTTTAGAGTCATAGATTTCATACTGTAGGGTGCTTTTCAATATTGCTTGTTCTCCTCCATTATTTAATGCTAGACTGTGGTGGGTATCTGTTGTCGTTGTCAGTGTTGTGTATACAGCTCGCTACAGCCTATACAACTTCGGCGGTGCTGGGTAGCCTGGTGGCCAGCCCTTTTAGATATTTCCTTTGCGAATGTAGCATTGTGCTGGCAGAGGGCTTTTGCCTACTCCTGCCAGTATATTGCTAGCTCTTTGCTTGACTTCTTGGGGAGCGTCAGGGCAAGACCAGGTACGAGAGACCTGGACTTACCAAGAGAGCCTCCCGGTCATTAACGTACGATAGGGAGATATCCTTAAGGGTGGTACTAGGCTAGGAGCATGCTTGGCTCTACCTAGTTTCCCATACCCTGATACCACAGCTAGACTTTATTAATAGAGAAGACAATGCATACTTATTAACTCTTATCACGTGTGCTTTAGTATTATTCACGGTATTGTTTAGCCTAGGTTGTTGCGCAGGGCACAACCGTTGGTGGCTGTTACTTTATTTAAGGAAGTACTGTTTTTGAGTTGCTGTTATTATTACTGTCACAGAGTTGCTGCATTCTCGTGTTTTCCATTACAGATGTCCTGCTTTTTGGTGTATTTAAGATACACATTTCATGTCCTGCCTCTTGCATTATTACAGTTCTATATTCTACGAGCATCTTAGAGCATCAGACGTTTGCAGAAGCTTCCAGGTCTGTTTGCTGTAGGACTAGACTTCAAGTGCTTTCATATAGCATTGAAGGGTTTAAATGTTGAGTTCAGACTAACATTAAACATAACGTAAGCATCTAATCTTTTATTAAATCTTGTCATAGTTTATTTAAGCTTTTTTAATACTTGAGAGCATTTTATTAACGTAATTACTTCTTGTTGTTTGCAGGCTTTGCCATTGCTGGAAAGCCTTAGTAGAGTACACTTATCCCTTGTTAATTGATACCCCGTTATCTAGTATATTAACTCTAGAGGGTTTATGTGTTTTGTTCACCGGCTTAATAGTTCAAGGGTTTGGAATTAGCGTACCGTTGTTGCATACTTAGCCTATATTGTAGTCCAATACTAAGTGCCCTTGTTTATTCAGTTGTGCCGGTCGTAACAAATGGCGACCTTAGTCCAGGATATAGTGAACTAAATTTTGCAGGTTTTTTTGGAGAAATCTTGTTGCCATTTGGGGTTGAATTTATTTCTCTCAGTGTTGGCAGTGGACATTGTTTTTGTGGATATATGGAACACGCTGGAGATTTGTCGGTGACGTAGTATTGCACTTGAGACGACTTCGAACATTTTTTTGGTGAATAAGGCTACGTGAGAGGTTGGCTACTTTTGTTTGATTTTGGGATTTTTTTTGTTAACTCCATCATGTCGCTGTACGGGTCTGAGAATGGTGAGAGCCCAGAGGTGGAGAAGGAGGAGTTGTTGGACGGTTTTCGGGTGGTGAACAGTGAGGAGGATGCTCGGAAGTTTTTGGAGGTGCCTGTGTCAGCTGACTGGTTAACAGGGGTTGACCGGTACGGGTTGCAGTGCTTAGCCACGGTCATAGGCTATCCTTGTATGAGTGGTATGTTGCGGAGTGAGCTGATTACCTGTGTGCTGGATGGGGGGCATGGTGCTTCGTGTGGTATCGGAGCTGGGGCACGTTCTCTCCAGCTTCCATCTCACTCGACTCCAACTGTGCCGCCCTCTCGGTTGTCGGAGCACGGTACACTCCCGCATACCAATTTGCGCTGGCAGCTTGGGTTACCTTCAGGTGGCCCACTGGGTGGGTCCCCGGTGATAGCACCCCCTCCTCAAGGTTTGTCCCCCGAGATGGTACTTCAGCTCGAGCTTGCTAAAATGAGGCTCAGTCGGAGTGCCGATAGGCTGAGCTCAAGTATAGATATCAGGCTGAGTCTGCAAAGTATTGTGCCGATGTTGACCTAGAAAAAACTCGTGTAGCGGTGACAGGGCACCGTTTCGGCCAGGGGGGTCGAGCCAGTGACCAGTCTCTGTCGCATCTATTGATGTTAGTGCCAGTGTTTGATGAGTCAGGAGTTACAGAATTTTTCCTTCGTTTTGAGAAAAAGTGCCGGGAGCATCAGTGGCCCGAGGAGAAGTGGGCAGCCCTTGTTTCTTCGCGATTAACGGGGAAAGCACTCAAGGCGTACGATGCTTTACCCCTAGAGTCTTGTGTTGACTATGAGGAGTTGAAAGAGGCTGTCCTGAGGGCGTATGAGTTACAGCCAGAGACCTATAGGCTGAAGTTTAGAGCTGTTCCTAAGCGAAAGGAGAGTACTTTCCAGGAGCATGCCAGAGAATTGTCAGATGCATTTGAACATTGGTTGAGGTCGGAGAAAGCAACTACTTTTGATGCTGTGAAGCAATTAGTGTTGTTAGAGCAATTCTTCAAATGCACTGGCGGTGACTTGACTCTTAATCTTAAGGAGAAGCGACCTAAAACTCTGCAAGAGGCGGCTGAGTTGGCTGACCTCAGGTTGTCATTGATTCGTGGGTGTGGGTCTGCACAGAGAGCTGAGGCAGGTAACAAGGGGCGTACCACTCCACCCCCCCGAATGAATGACACAACAAATTACACATTTAACACCTTAAGAGCGGCCTATGCGGTTTATTTATATGTACCGCCCAGCGGGGTGTTTTTAGCCAAAATAGGGCTGTTTACGTGATCATTTTCATGCCTAAATAAGACCCAGAACGTAAAACAAGTATCTATCCCTGAAAGGGCATAAACAGAGCTTTCGAATGACACCATAACGATCCTTTTATGATGGCTAGTTTTCTTGCAATAACCGTGCAACGCGAGTGCAAAAAGCAGGTAATTAGCCACTTTCCCGATACAATCCCGTATATAGCGAGTGAGAGAGGTAGGAGGGAGGTGAGATTCGTGTCAGTAGGTTCGCCGCGGTGGTCTGGAGCAGTCATACACTCGCTACTCTCCTGCCACCACTTGTCTCTCTCTCTCAGCAACATTACGTGCTGAAATTGCCACTCGAGTTATGTCGAGCGCCGCCACATAGTCCAGCTTTATTTAACTCGACTTATGTGGTGAGCTGCTAATTAAGGGTTAAGAGTACTGGTGCCAATTTTGATCCCAAGTCGAAACCCTTCCCGTTAAAGAAAGGCCAGGGCCCTTCCCCACCTCAGGGGAAGTCCAAGAGCAAAGTGGAGTGTTTCAAGTGTCATAAGAAGGGGCATATTGCGCGCTCATGTCCGAGCACACAGCCTATAGCGGTGGTGTCACCAGTGAGCAACATCGGTGTGTCTTTGAGGTCTTCCGCGTTTGCCCGGGGTAAAAAGTCGGTTGCGAAGTCACAGTCGGTGCAGAAGCAGCAGGAGGGCTCGTCACCCGTCCGAAATGCTTTTTGCGGTCATAGGGGGCACGGCACTGTGAGGTGGGCTGGTGTGGAGCATAGGCTTGAGTTGCTGCGTGATACGGGCGCTTCCCAGACACTTCTTAAGAACTTCACTGGCAAGCCTACTAACGCGGCTCGGGTTGTGGTGGTTCAAGGCATCAATGCTACGCGGTCTTACCCGCTGGTCAGAGTGGAGCTTGAGGTGGATGGTGTGACACGGGAGTTGGATGTGGGTATTGTGGATAAACTGCCAGTTGAGGGGGTCGACCTCCTTCTCGGCAACGACTTTGTGGTGCCTACTTCCGAGGTTCCACCCTTAGTCGTTGCCGAAAGGGCGGCCGACACGAGTAGGGAGGGGCAGGAGTGGGTAGGGAGGTGTCAATTGCAGCAGATGGCGTGTGTTGTCACCAGATCTCAATCCTCTCAGGTGTCACAGCCTAGTCCTAAGGTTTCAGACCAGCGGAGGAAGGGTCAGAAGGAGAAGGCCAAGGCTGGTGGTCGGTTTGAGAGTTTTGACCCAGCGGCACTCCTTGATGACTCAGTACTTGCACCACTTTTAAGGTCCGGAGTGGCCCCAGAACCTGTCCCACCTAGTGACATGGTAGGGCATCACAGCACTCCGCGACAGAAGCGTTCCCAGACTAAGCAAGCAAGGCTTGAGCAGCCCAGTATCGGGGGTGGCCACAAGTTGCTCCAGGAGCATTTGGACAGGTTGGCACCCTCTGATATATGTCGGTTGCAATTAGAAGATCCTGGGCTTGAGAGTTGTGGGAACAGGGCTACAGAACTCGATGAGGACGGGGATGCAAAGCCGGGAGACTTCTTTCATGTTGGTGGAATTCTGTATCGGCGTTTTTTGGATCCCAGACGTAGTTGGGATGGTGGAGTAAGAGTGGTCAACCAGTTGGTGGTACCTGAAAAGTGCCATGAGAGCCTGTTACGGTTGGCGCACGATGTTCCGCTGGCAGGTCACTTGGGTGTAAGTAAAACGTTGGCCTCGTTGTCTAGGTTGTTCTGGTGGCCGGTCATTAAAGCACAAGTTTCGGCCTGGGTGGCGATGTGTGGTACCTGCCAGAGGGTGGGAAAGCCGAACCAGATCATACCTAAGGCTCCGTTGCACCCAGTGCCTGCGATCGGGCCTCCCTTCAGGAAAGTTATCATAGACATGGTAGGCCCTCTGCCTCCCACTAGTGCGGGTAACAGATTTTTACTAACCATCATGGATGTTTCCACTCGCTATCCGGACGCATACCCGATGAGAAATGGCAAGTCCCAGACTGTTGTGCGGAACCTGCTGTTGTATTGCTCGAGGTACGGGTACCCGCAGGAGATTCAATCGGACAAGGGCTCAAACTTCACGTCCAACCTCTTTAAGCAGACAATGCAGCAATATGGCATCAACACGGTTGTCTCTTCAGCTTATCACCAAGAGAGTCAAGGGGTGTTGGAGAGATGGCATTCCACGTTGAAGAGCATGTTGCGGTGCTACTGTTTGGAGAATGGGAAGGATTGGGACCTGGGGTTGCCGTATGTTTTGTTTGCTGCACGAGAGGTACCCGGTGAGAGTTTAGGGTTCAGCCCCAACGAGTTGGTTTTCGGGCATCATGTCAGAGGTCTTCTTAGCATGGTGTGGGAGATCTGGGAAGGGACTGTGCAGCCATGTTCTCTGTTGAAGTATGTCCTCGAGAGTCGAGACAGGATGCTGAAAAGCCTAGAGTTGGCAGGGAGAAACTTGGTGGGTACTCAGGCCTTGATGAAGGATCGGTACGATGTCAAAGCAAAGCTCAGGGAGTTTGTGGTTGGGCAGGAGGTATTGGTCTTGTTGCCTCTAGCAGGCCATCCTCTGTCGGCCAAGTATGTCGGTCCTTACAAGGTGGTGAAAAAGTTATCCGACCTTGACTACCTTGTGGCTACTCCTGATAGGCGCAAGAAGAATCAGCTCTGTCATGTGAACCTGTTGAAAGAGTTTGTGAGGCGCCCACCTGAGCAGCCTACTGTCCCTGTGTTGGTCTGCAGCGGCCAGGTTGGAGAAGGAGAGGGGGACAGTGAGGCACAGGTGGAGGACAGCTGGGATTGTCATGTCTCGGCGGATCAGTGGGCGGGGAATACGAGTCAGGTGACTGTAGAGGCGCTTGAGCACCTGCCTGAGCAACAGCGTGTAGCGATCCAGCACCTGTTCGATTCATACCCCTCTGTTTTCGCCGAGCACCCAGGCCTCACAACTAAAGTTGAGCACGATGTAGACGTTGGAGACCATCCCCCCTTTAAATCAGTACCCTATCGTGTCCCTCCCATTAAGCTTCCGGCTCTCAAAGCGGAATTAGGCTACATGTTGGAGAGGGGGCTGATAGAGAAGGGGGCGGTGGGATGGACATCTCCCGTTACACTGCAGCCAAAACCAGACGGCAAGGTTAGGTTTTGCATTGACTTCAGACGGTTGAACGGTTTAACCCCCACCAATGCCTACCCTCTTCCCCGCGTGGATGACAGCGTTGACAAGATCGGGCGTGCACGCTATCTGACCAAGGTAGACCTTGTCAAAGGCTACTGGCAGGTGCCGTTGTCGGAGCGGGCGAAGTTGGTGTATGGGTTTGTGGTGGATGGGGCTACTTACCGTTGCAACGTAATGCCGTACGGATTGAAGAATGCACCTACCACGTTTCAAAGCCTGATGAACGAGTTAGTGGCGGAGATCCCTAACTGCACCGTTTATCTAGATGATGTAATCATATTCGATGATGATTTTGACAGTCATTGCGAGCACTTCGGAGCATTGTTCAGGAAGCTGAGTGAGGCTCGTTTGGTGGTCAATCTGGGAAAATGTGATTTTGTCCGGGCTACTGTGGAGTACTTAGGTTTTGTGGTAGGGTTAGGCCAGGTGTGCCCCTCCCAAACTAAGATACAAGCTATCAACCAGTTCCCCAGGCCGACCACCAAGCGACAAATCATGAGGTTCTTGGGCATGATCGAATATTATCGGACATTTATCCACGGCTGCTCCTCGGTGCTGGCTCCTTTGACTGACCTACTTGCAAAGACTAAGAAGTTTGTGTGGGCACCTGAGTGTGAGAAAGCATTCTCCCTGGTGAAGCATCTCCTGTGTACTCACCCCATACTCAGGGCCCCAGACTTCTCGCGACCTTTTCAGCTAACGACAGATGCTAGCGGTGTAGGGGCATGGGCCGTCTTGTTGCAAACAGACACCGAGGGCGTGGAACACCCAGTAAGCTTCTTCTCGAAGAAATTCAACTCGGCACAAAAGAATTACTCAGTAGTCGAGAAGGAGCTTCTGGCCATTGTGCTGGCGCTCAGGCACTTTGAGGTGTATGTTCCCGCCTATGGCCCAGTCGTGGTGATCTACACTGACCACCACCCTTTGAAGTTCTTAAATCAGTTCCACAACCGGAATATGAGGCTAACCCGATGGTCATTAATGTTGCAGGAGTATAACTTAGACATCAGACATATTGCCGGTTGTGACAACGTGATAGCAGACTGTCTGTCAAGGGTGGAGGACCCAGGGTAGCTCACCACAGGTGTGTTGGTTTGAGTTTGGAGGAAAATTAGGCTTCCCCTGTAGCTGCAAAGCTGCCAAAACACTATTAAAATAATTACAAAAAAAACTTACATAAAAACTCTTTCTTTTGATAGTATAAAGTGTGCAGTATGTTACAGCAAGAATCTAAGACATTCCGAGTTTTGTACTTAGTAGGCTAGGCTTTGGGAAGCTTGCTCGTTGAGCGTAACATTGTTGAAGTGATACTATTATTTTGGGGAAGTGTTGTGTATTTGTTTTTATTATTTTAATAATAATGTGTTTTAAGTTTGTGATTGTGCCTTGTTTTTCACAACTTGGGGAGTAGCCGGGTGATGCGGAGTTTGTTAGCATTCTGTCTGGTCAGATGTGGCGTTCACCTGAGGTTAAAACGTCCCACATCTTGGGCGGGGTGTTACACTAGCCAGCTGTTCAGAATGCTCTCGTACTCGCTAGCGCTCGCCAGGGCAGTGAAATGGCTTATGATAGTCGTAGAGTGACCCTCTTTCTTTCATAGTGTTTAAGTTGTCACAGACAGTTTAGTGTTTGCCTTTATTCTTGTCTGTGACACCAAGAAGTATTTTATATCATTGATAGTGTTATAAGATACGCAGTGTGTTAGTTGCAATGAGAGAGATAGGGGGGAGCGAGGTGTAGTGCGTGTGCGCGCATTCCCTTCCCGGCCAGCCCGCTTGTCGGTAAGTGGCTGAACAGGGTCACGTGGGCTTTGTGTCCCTGTGACGTAGTGGCCTGTGGTTGGTTGCTCCTCTCCTAGCCCAGTGGACGGGCTCCTACCATCCTGACGCCCGCAGAGCACGGCGCCGTGAGGTTGCGTCTACATCTCTTTGCATTCTGTTCCCCAATAACCACCTATACTACTGTTTCTCTCTCTGAACTTCTTCTTTTCCATACTTCTATGCTTTACAGTCAATTACCCATCCCTTCTGGCCCCTCGCAAGCGACATTCACGGTCCGCCAGTCGTATTACAATCTCCTGCTCTCAGATATTATTATGTACTAGCTTAGCAAGGTTTAGAGGCATAGATTTCATACTGTAGGGTGCTTTTCAATATTGCTTGTTCTCCTCCATTATTTAATGCTAGACTGTGGTGGGTATCTGTTGTCGTTGTCAGTGTTGTGTATACGGCTCGCTACAGCCTATACGACTACGGCGGTGCTGGGTAGCCTGGTGGCCAGCCCTTTTGGATATTTCCTTTGCGAATGTAGCATTGTGCTGGCAGAGGGCTTTTGCCTACTCCTGCCAGTATATTGCTAGCTCTTTGCTTGACTTCTTGGGGAGCGTCAGGGCAAGACCAGGTACGAGAGACCTGGACTTGCCAAGAGAGCCTCCCGGTCATTAACGTAAGATAGGGAGATATCCTTAAGGGTGGCACTAGGCTAGGAGCATGCTTGGCTCTACCTAGTTTCCCAAACCCTGATACCACAGCCAGACTTTATTAATAGAGAAGGCAATGCATACTTATTAACTCTTATCACGTGTGCTTTAGTATTATTCACGGTATTGTTTAGCCTAGGTTGTTGTGCAGGGCACAACCGTTGGTGGCTGTTACTTTATTTAAGAAAGTACTGTTTTTGAGTTGCTGTTATTATTACTGTCACAGAGTTGTTGCATTCTCGTGTTTTCCATTACAGATGTCCTGCTTTATGGTGTATTTAAGATACACGTTTCATGTCCTGCCTCTTGCATTATTACAGTTCTATTTTCTACGAGCATCTTAGAGCATCAGACGTTTGCAGAAGCTTCCAGGTATGTTTGCTGTAGGATTAGACTTCAACTGCTTTCATTTAGCATTGAAGGGTTTTAATGTTGAGTTCAGACTAACATTAAACATAACGTAAGCATCTAATCTTTTATTAAATCTTGTCATAGTTTATTTAAGCTTTGTTAATACTTGAGAGCATTTTATTAACGTAATTACCTCTTGTTGTTTGCAGGCTTTGCCATTGCTGGAAAGCCTTAGTAGAGTACACTTATCCCTTGTTAATTGATACCCCGTTATCTAGTATATTAACTCTAGAGGGTTTATGTGTTTTGTTCACCGGCTTAATAGTTCAAGGGTTTGGAATTAGCGTACCGTTGTTGCATACTTAGCATATATTGTAGTCCAATACTAAGTGCCCTTGTTTATTCAGTTGTGCCGGTCGTAACAAATCTCACCTAGAGTTCTAAAGGAAGCTAAGGATGAGCTTTCAAACCACTGACATTGCTATTCAATAAATCCTTGCAGTCTGGAACTATGCCTGATCAGTGGAAGCTAGCCAACGTAATACCGATATTAAAAAAGGCAGGAAATTCCTACCCAGTAACTATCGTCCAATTAGCTTAACCTCAGTTGTATGTAAAATGCTAGAAACACTCATAAGAGACAGACTCGTAAATCACTTAGAGGAAAATAACATACTTAAAGATACTCAATACGGCTGGCTTTCGTAACAAACGTTCCTGTTTAACAAATCTCTTTTCTTCTTCCATGATATCTTCAACCTCTATGATGAGAGTAAAGCTGTAGATATTATATACCTTGATTTTCAAAAGGCCTTTGACAAAGTTCACACAAACGTTTACTGCTAAAACTAAAAGCGCATTGAATACAAGATGGTGTGTTGAAATGGATAACAAATTGGCTCAGCGACCGAAAGCAAAGAGTAGTCATAAACGGTAAGGCATCTAAATGGACCAATGTAAGTAGCGAGGTACCCCAGGGATCGGTACTAGGACCAATTTTCTTTCTAATTTACATCAACGACATAGATGAGGGTCTCACCTGTACAATCTCAAAATTTGCTGACGATACAAAAATTGCAAATAGCGTACTCTCAAAAGAACAAGTTGACGATATGCAACACAATCTAGATAAGTTGTCATATTGGGCCCAAATTTGGCAAATGAGTTTCAATGCGGATAAATGTAAAGTACTACATATTGGATACCAAAATGAGAACGCAAACTATTCGATGCATGGCACTCAGCTTAAGAGTGTAAACAGAGAAACCGATCTGGGAGTAACAATATCGAGTAACCTAAAACCGAGTCAACAATGTTCAGAGGTTGTTAAGAAAGTAAACAAAATAATTGGCTTTATAGACAGGTAATTTGAGCGTAAATCCAAAGAAGTTATCCTAACCCTTTACAATTCCTAAGTCCACCCTCTTCTGGAATACTGCGTTCAATCCTGGTGCCCTTATTACCAAAAAGATATAGACAAGCTAGAACAAGTTCAACATAGAGTTACCAAAATTATACCTAGCCTAAAGAACAAACCATACGAGGAGTGTCTTAAAGAATTAAATCTATTTCCTTTAACCCAGCGCAGATTAGGAGGCAACTTAATTCAAGTGTTTAAAATTATCAAAGGCATCGACAATATGAACTTATAAATACTTCACTATCGACCAATCAAATTACACGTGGGGAAACGGTTGCAAATTAGTGGTAAATCTTCTAACTCACACGAATCTAAGAATTTCTTCTTCAATCGATTTGTCAACTTGTGAAATGGGCTTCCCCGAGACGTTATAGACTGCAGCACCACAGACATATATATATATATATATATATATATATATATATATATATATATATATATAATAAGAACATAAGAAAATGGGAGTCTGCAGAAAGCCGATTGGCCTAAGCAAGGCAGATCCCTGTCCCACACAACCCCAATTACAAAGCCCAATTATAGGCTCAACACTCTAATACCCTGAGGATCATCTTACCAAAACGGTTAGAGATTAACGCAGGACTACGGGGGTCTGCAGAGCGCTGATTGGCCCAACCCTGCTGATCCCCCTTCACACCCAACCCTTCTCGTCCATATGCTTATCCAATTTTATCTTAAAGCTCCCTATCGTTTTTAATCCCACTATAGCACTTGGTAGTCCATTCCACCCATCTACAACTCTGTTACCAAACCAATATTTGCCTATATCTTTTCTGAAACGAAATTTATCTAATTTGAAACCATTGGTACGAGTTCTTTCGCTATCACTGAGCTTTAGTACATTTGTCATGTCCCCTTTGTTAATCCCACTAACCCACTTGAACACCTCTATCATATCCCCTCTAACTCTGCGTCTCTCTAACGAATGTAAGCCTAATTTCTTCAACCTTTCTTTATACGGAAGATTTCTAATATTATGGATCATTTTTGTCATTCTACGTTGTACTCTCTCCAATGAATCTATGTCCATTCTGTAATAAGGACACCAAAATTGAACAGCATAATCCATATGGGGTCTCACTAATGACAAGTAAAGTTTTAAGATAACATCAGCAGTTCTGTTACTCACACTCCTTGAGATGAACCCGAGAATCCTGTTTGCCTTGTTTCGAACGCTTATACACTGTAGTCTAGGCTTCAAATCATTGCTAACAAACACACCTAGATCTTTCTCACAATTCGAGTTTTCTAATTCCACATTAGCTAGTTTATATTTAACATTTGTATGCATCTTCCCTATCTTTAATACCTTGCATTTGTCAATGTTAAACTTCATCTGCCAATTTACTGACCATTCGTGTAAGGCATCTAGATCCCTTTGGAGGCACTCTATATCTCTATCTGAATCAATTGTTCTCCCCATTTTGGTATCGTCTGCAAATTTACTTATCCTACTAGTTATACCTAAATCAAGGTCATTTATGTATATAACTAACAACAGAGGACCTAATACAGATCCCTGGGGGACACCACTTTTGACTGCTCCCCATTCTGACTTCGTACCATTTATACTGACTCTCTGCTTCCTACCAATTAGCCATGACCTAATCCATCCCAACAACGCCCCACCTATTCCATGCGCCTCAACCTTTCTCATCAATCTCTCATGGGGGACTCTGTCGAAAGCTTTACTGAAATCTAAATATATTATATCATATGACTTGTCATTATCTACTGCTTCATATACCTCTGAGAAAAAACTAAGCAAATTAGTAAGGCAAGAACGTCCCTGAGTGAATCCATGCTGAGAAGAATTTATTAAATTAAATGTATCTAAGTGGTTTCTAATTTTACTAGCAATAATTGACTCTAGTAGCTTTCCTATGATTGATGTAAGACTAATGGGACGGTAATTGGATGCTATTGATTTGTCACCTTTTTTGAAGATCGGAACTACGTTTGCAAGCTTCCAAGCTTCTGGAACTATACCTGTCTCCAATGACTTGTTAAATAAAAATGTTAATGGGTAACTTAACTCATCCCTACATTCTTTTAATACTCTAGCATCAGGACCAGGCAATTTATGAGGTTTCAGTCTGTCAATTTCCTTAAGCACATCATTTCTAGTTATACTAACCATACTAACCTATTTTCTATACTATCGCTATATACCTTACGGACTTCTGGAAACTGTGCCAAATTTTCATTAGTGAAAACGGAAAGAAATTTACTATTTTATGTACTGCACATTTCTAAATAATTTTCTGTCATTTCTCCTATCGAAGTTTTAAGGGGACCAATTACATCTCTAACCTTGGATTTATATAGTTGGTAAAAAGCTTTAGGATTATTTTTTGAGTCATTGGCAACCTTAATTTCATAATTTCTTTTTTCTTTCCTAATATCCTTTTTTTACCTGTCTTGATAGATTCTGATAGTAAGCAAGTAGGTGAATTTCGCCTTTCCTAATTTTTCTATATATTCCTCTCTTTTGTCCTAGAAGATCTAATAGTCTATTATTCATCCATTTGGGTTGGTTCTGTGTTGATCTAAATTTTCTTTTGGGGATTTATTTATTTTGTGCATTGAATACTGACTCGATAAAATTATCGTATGTATCTACCAAGGTTGACATACTAAAAGTCCCAAAGAATCTTCGGAGTGGAACATGGTGAAATAACAGAATGAAAAAGCATAACTATTTTGCCACTTTAAAAAAAAAAAAAAAAAAAAAATTTGTTTTACCTATGTTTTCATGGTTAATCTTTCCAATAAAACTGTTAAAAATTAGTTACCCCCCCCCCATAAAGTTAAAAATTAGTTACCCCCTACCCCCACCCCCTTCCGCACACACATAGCATATAATAGAACTCCTAATCCCAGTTACCTTTTCAGTCAGATTTCGCTGTCATCTCCATCCTCAGCACTGTCATAGTCATTGCTCTGACATATACCTCTGCACCGAGTATTAGTGTAGTTTATATTCAACCAGCCATGTTAATCCTCGACATGACTCCAGCATTACGTATGAGTCCCTTGTCTAGCGGGGGATCTGTGGCCGTTTTGGGCCTTTTCAGGCCATTCTGACTGCTATATCAACCATCAGCATGAAAGGAACTGTATTGTGCCGAAAACTAGGCGGAAATCGCTACACAATGACACCACATACAGCTACGTAGCACTCGTGGAGCCCTGACAGTGTTACCTCAAAGATGGAAGTTTAGCGGATTTTGCTACATTGTTCACTTTTCGCGAACTATTGGTCACACTGTCATCCTCCCGTGCGGTGGGGGAACTGGAGTTAGTGTGGGCCGGGAGGCCACAGATGTCGGACGTATGGTTTATTACTGTTCCACCCATTTTCACTCGGATTTTCACCCATTTTTCACCCGTTTTTTGCCAGTTTCTTTAACTCGACTTATGTTGCGCGCTGCTAGTAAAGGGTTAACCCTTTACTAGCCGCGCGCAACATAAGTCGAGTTAAAGAAACTGGCAAAAAACGGGTGAAAAATGGGTGAAAATCCGAGTGAAAATGGGTGGAACAGTAATAAACCATACGTCCGACATCTGTGGCCTCCCGGCCCACACTAACTCCAGTTCCCCCACCGCACGGGAGGATGACAGTGTGACCAATAGTTCGCGAAAAGTGAACAATGTAGCAAAATCCGCTAAAACTTCCATCTCTGAGGTAACACTGTCAGGGCTCCACGAGTGCTACGTAGCTGTATGTGGTGTCATTGTGTAGCGATTTCCGCCTAGTTTTCGGCACAATACAGTTCCTTTCATGCTGATGGTTGATATAGCAGTCAGAATGGCCTGAAAAGGCCCAAAACGGCCACAGACCCCCCGCTAGACAAGGGACTCATACGTAATGCTGGAGTCATGTCGAGGATTAACATGGCTGGTTGAATATAAACTACACTAATACTCGGCTTGATAGGTTCGGGGGTCAATGGCTCAACAAATACCAAAGTTGGCCCTATCAGATAAGCCAGGTGGTTAACCCCTTCTGTACCGGCGATGTCTTTGTAGTTTTATTCTAGCTATATTTAGACGAGTTTGTGCAGTTTCAGAAGGGTCTGTGGTCGTATAATGGGTTAAGTGAGATCGTTCGAAGCTTGTTAATTGCTGGAGGCCCTTTTTAAGCTTAATATCATCGTCCAATAGTAGCCAAAATAATGTTAAATGGGCGGTACCAGTACCGGGGGATGGGCGTATTTATTTGCTCATTTATGTATCCTTTTAGTATTTTTTGTTTTAAAGTTTCCTCCCTAGACCTCAATCAAACTTAGCCAAACATCCTTCCAAGACCCCCATTCATGATAAATTTGTACATTTATCGGTATATAAATGTCCCGCCCGAAGAACGGTTCCTCTTAAATTACAGGCTCGCTATCGCTCGCCAGGAAAAATAGACACCTAAATGCCACGAAAAGTCTTAATATTGACAAAGAAATGGGTCGAATGATCTTAAAATTACCAAACTAATGGGTCAAACGTCTTAAAACTTGAAAACTAATGGGGCTAAAACATGAGGAAGAAGGGTGACCAGAAAAACGCCCCATCTGCCCTTTATTATATTATAATCGTGTTACTACAGCCGAGAGTCAAGTGAATGTCTGAACAAGGAATTTTTCGATATACTTAAGGGGGGTCACCTGCCTTTTTTCTCTCTTTCTCTGGCTGGTATCCATTCGGCCCCATTCAGCCTACTGTTTTAAGACGTTTATGCCCATCCAGGTGTCGATTTTGTTTCTGGCGAGCGATAGCGAGCCATCATTGTATGGAGAAATACGGCTTCGCCGGAGACATTTTCTATCGAAAAATTTACAAATTTAGTCTGCTGTCAAACCAATTTAAAACAAATATGCTGGCTTCCTACCACTCACCAGGAAAAAAATCGACACCTGAATGGGGATAAACGTCTTAAAACAGTAGGCTGAATGGGGCCGAATGGATACAAGCCAGAGCGAGAGGGAGAGAGCAAGAGAGAGCAAAAACGAGGTGGGCCCCCTTAACCCTTTCAAGATCTGATTACGCATTGCTCTTCTGTTTGCTGGCTATTAGTAGACGATTTTATTCAGACTAGGCAGGGTATGTGGAAGACAGCGGGTTAGTTGAGATAGTCTTTACCTTTTCGATGCCCATAGATCCTTCCTAAGCTGTATAAACTCGACTAATGATATCCAGAATAAACTGTCAAAATGAGTCATAATCCTCAAGGGGTTAACAACGATTTTCTCCATAGTCAATGAAAACATATGAAACTACTATATCTCTGTATCATAACAGCGCCAGGTTTTAATAATCAAGGGGGATGGTTCACTTTTTGGTCGATTTTTTGTTTCCATTTATTGAATATTTCTTTAATTTCTTACCTCCATCAAACTTTAAAACAAACAAACCTAGACCCCTCTTCAAGATAAAGTTGTATATTTTTCGGTAGAAAAATAGCCCGGCCGAAGGCCGGTTCCTCTTAAAATTACAGGCCGCTATCGCCAGGAAAATATCGACACCTAAATGGACTCACATATTCTCTTTGTAAGCGTTTCATCTCCCATTCGTTACTGGAGATGACACCCCGAAAACAAGTCGTCCTGCATTTGCTAGGTTAAGTTAGTTTAAGTTAGTTTAGTTGACATCAGAAGTGATGATTGTAACAGGGGGGATGATGGTGATAGTACTAGTAGTAGTGATAATGGTCATAATAGTAATGATGATGGTGACAGTAGTAGTGATAATGATGACAGTAGTGATGATGGTAGTGACGATGGTGAACAGTATTAGTGATGTTGGTAAGTACTAGTAATGATGGTGACAGTAGTAGTGACGATGAGAGTAGTAGTGATGATGGTGAGAGTAGTAGTAGTGATGATAGTAATGGTGATAGTGACTAGTAGTGATGATGGTGACCCATTGCAGAGTTGGGTATGCCATTTTGATTTTGGGCAAAAGGGCACGTCTACTTTATCAACTCTGCGTAAGCAGAGTGGTATCACCCCCCCCCCCCCCCCCCGTATAATGGTACATGCCGGCCGAAATGTCTGTCTGTCTGTCTGTCCGAAAACTCCTCCTAGACCATTCAACGGATTTTCACCAAACTTCACACGAACATTCGGTACGTGAATGCGACGGCAATTACAATTTTGTTTTGAATTTGTGCAATAGTTATGATCTTAGGTAAAAAATTTAGTTTTGCCCCCCCCCCCAAGCAATGATGATGGCGTTCTGTGTGTGTGCCCCACACACACAGAACCGCATCGTTCTGGGGGCGAAAACATCTCGCCCCGCATTTGATAAGTTAATTTAGTTTAGTTGACATTAGAAGTCTATCTATCTATCAATTGCCTGACGGCGTGATCCCCGAAGGGGAGGCCACGAACGAACCGCCCCATGCACCTCTGTCGTCCGCATCCGAGGTTGTTCCATACATGTTCATGTATGTGGTGAGGACTTAGATATCTTGGATAAGTGTACTTATCTTGGTAACGTGATCCACAGAAGTGGTGAGTTGGGCTATGATGCTAATCATCGCTTGGCTTAGCATATGGGGCTATGGATTCGCTCAACAAATGTGTATGGCACTGTCTATACCTGCGTAGAAGAATGAAGGTGAAGATCTTCAAGACACTGGTGCTCCCTGTCATATTATATGGATGCTTAATGAGCTGAAGAGACACATCAACTCCTTTGGTACTAAATGTCTTCTCAGGATCATGGGCTATCGCTGGCATAACTACGTCTCAAACCAGCGCCTACTCCGTGAAACTGATTCAAAATATATTAGTTGCATGGTCCGTGAATGCCAACTTCAAATATATGGGCATGTGATTCACCTTCCTGAAGCTGAACCTGCTCACCAGGAGGCCCTGAGTAGAGGAGGCCACATAACTCATGGCTGAGGCAAGTCGACCAATCTTGCGATGTTATAGTCTGGCCTGCCAATACGCGAGCTTTTAATACGCGATTCACCTTATACGCGAGGAGGGGGTCGAATCATACCCAAAACTTTCAAAACGTGTGATGTACCTTTAAAACGCGAATCCGGGGCCGATATAAGGGCAATTCCGGGGAGTTCAGCTAATACACGAGGCCCCCCACCATTCCGCGCATCCATCTGCGCAGGGACACCAGTGACGTCGGCACGCAGGGCATTGTGGGATACGCCAGTCTACCCTCAGTCCACGCTCGCGCAACAGCAGTCCGACTCGTGTGCAGTGATATAGTTTTTTGCCCCCATCATCATGCCCCCTCGCAAGAACAAACTTATCACCCACCAAATGAAGCTGGAGGTCATCAAAAGAAAAGGAAAAGGAGAAGGAAACTCAGCCATCAGTCGAGCAATGGGTTTAGCGGAATCGACAGTTAGAACGATCTGGGCTAACCGAGAAAAGATCAACACCATTGTGAAGTCCTATGGTGCTGCCATGATGGACCAACGTTGCAGGAGCAACAATCCAGCTATGGTGGTCATGGAGCGATACCTGGCAGCATTCCTAGCCCGCAAACACCGTGAGCAAGTCCCGGTGGATAAGGCCTATATCAAACAGCAAGCTAAACTCTTCTACACCACCGCAAGTGCTAGGACAAAGTCTGGCCAGAATTTTCATTTTAAGGCATCCAACGGTTGGCTCCATGGCTTCATGAAACGGAAGGACCTAAGAAACATCAAGGTGACCGGAGAACGTAGGTCTGCAGATGTGGTGGCAGCCGACTTTTTCTATTGCACTAGACATATCGAAAGCCTTCGATAGAGTCTGGCATAAATCTTTAATTTCTAAACTACCCTCCTTCGGTTTCTATCCCTCCATCTGTGCCTTTGTCTCTAATTTCCTTTCCGGCCGTTCCATAGCTGCGGTTGTGGACGGCCATTGTTCACTTCCTCACCCTATAAACTCCGGTGTTCCTCAGGGCTCTGTCCTATCTCCTATTCTCTTTCTAATTTTTATAAATGATCTCCTTAACTGTACCTTAATTCCCATCCATTCATACGCAGACGACTCAACCTTACACTACTCCATTAGTTTTTCAGAACGCCCCAGCCAGCAATCCCTCAACGACAAACGTAATGAAGCCATAGAACTCTTAAATTCTGATCTAAATACTATTTCCAATTGGGGCAGAGAAAACCTTGTTAACTTTAATGCTTCCAAAACCCAATTTCTCCATCTATCTACCCGTCAGGATCTCCCAGCGGACTATCCCTTATTCTTCAACAATACAAAAATCAACCCTTCATCTTCTCTCAATATTCTTGGTGTCTCTTTTTCTTCTGCTCTCATTTGGAAGGACCATATTACCAGTCTTGCTAAGGCAGCCTCCCAGAAGCTGGGTGTGCTCAACCGCCTTAGGGGGTTCTTTTCCCCTGCACAGCTTCTTGCTCTGTACAGGGGCATAGTGCGCCCTTGTATTGAGTATTGTTCACATGTGTGGGGAGGTTCCTCTCACACCGCTCTCCTAGACAAAGTTGAAAGGAAGGCCTTTCGTATCATTAACTCCCGTCCACTCACCAACTCTCTGCAATCTCTCTCTCTCCGCCGCAATGTTGCATCTCTCTCGCTATTCTATCGCTACTATAATAATCAGTGTTCCTCAGAGCTATCCCAGTGCATACCACCTCCTTTACGTAGGACACGTGGTACCCGTCTTGCAACTCAATCCCACCCCTACTCTGTGCAACTCTCCAACCCAAGAGTGAAACGTTACTCTCAAACTTTCTTCTACTCAACATCTGAGCTCTGGAACTCTCTCCCAGAATCAGTCTTTCCCTCTTCCTATGACTTGGATTGCTTCAAACTCCGTGTGTCCAGGCATTTTGACTCGAACGTCCCTTGATTTTGGCCCTGTCACTCTTTCAACTATGGGGGAGGCACTCGCTATAGGCAGTTATGCCTTTTGCCTCCCTCAATCACATAGAAAAAAAAAAAAAAAAAAAAAAAACACATTTCCTGGGGTGTTGAAGACCATAATCGAGGATGGTGGCTACACAAAGGATCAGATTTATAATGTGGATGAAAGTGGCTTGCAATACAAGTGTATGCCAAAATCTACATATCTTGCCAAATCTGTGAAACAGGCAAGGGGCCGCAAGATAGACAAGTCAAGGTTCACTGTCATGTTTACTGTGAACCTTTCCGGCAGCCACAAGATGCGGCCTGTAGTGGTGCACACAGCTGCCAACCCTAGATGTTACAAGCACCTGCGCGACATGAATGACACTGGAACTTATTGGTACAAGAGCACTAATGGGTGGATGACTAGTGTCATTATGTCTGACTGGCTTGTCAAGCAATTTTTTCCTGACGCCCGCCTCAAATGCCAACAACTAGGCCTACCTTTCAAGGCCCTGTTATTGATGGACAACGCCCCTTGCCACCCACACTATTTAGAGACCCTACATCCCGACGTACAGATTGTTTTCATGCCACCAAAAACAACATCTCTCATACAGCCACTGGACCAAGAAGTCATATCGAATGTGAAGCTCTTTTACCAGACACGACTCTACAATTATCTACGCCAGAAGACAGAGAGCAATGAAGAGATTTTGGCTATGCAGCAGGAGTTCGCATCATCATCTGATGAGGAGCAGGCACCCCAGGCAGAGGCACCCCAGGCAGCGGCAGCAGAGGCACCCCAGGCACCACAGGCAGAGGCAGAGATGACCGTGACACACTTCTGGCGTGTTTTTACCATCAAACACGCAATCGACTTCCTTCTTCTAGTATGGGCTGATACAAATGATGCCACAATTAATCATGCCTGGCGAGAACTTACTCCACATTTATGTGCTCCCAAGGTCAACAAAGTTCAGTCAGTCACCGAGGCAGAGGCAGAGGCAGTTCAAGCGGCCTGCGCAGTGGCTGGTTTCGGGGCAGTGACAGCCGAGGAGATTCGTGAGGTTATTGAGGCAGGTGAACAACAGACTCAAGGTGACACAATTGAGCAGATTGATGCCGAAGATCAAGCACATCAAGTACGACAACCGAACGACGTTGAACCAGCCCCTGCACCTGCTAACATGGATCTGTCTGTAGGTAAACTGAGCGAAATCTTGGCTTTAGTTGACCAACTCAAGGAAGGATTTCGGTCGGTGGAGCAGTGCCCTGTGAGAACACATGAAGTCCTTCTGGGCGTTGACAGTGTTTTCCGCTTTTATTCTGACAAACATCATCAGGAAGTTAACAAGAGGAGACAAACTTTAATGACAAGATTCCTTGCCCGCCAAGAACCTCGACAAGAAGATGATGACGAACCCCAACCTTCGACCTCGGCAGGCTCGGCTGCTCAGGTTGACATGCCCGACGATGATTTTGGTGGCTTCATGAGGGAGGTTCAGGTGGAGCAAAGGTGCCTGGCCCTCAACAGAGTGCTAGATGCCAGGGATAGTTCGTCGGACGATGATGATGCCGGGGCCGGGGCCGGGGCCGGGGCTGGGGCTGGGGCCGGGACACATTAGCTGAACTCGCCCTGCCTCGGAGTGGGCCTGCCTCGGAGCCCCCACTCTTCATATCTACAGTACAATACTGTTAATTTTAAGGTGAGTTTATTATTATTGTTATATTTACTTATGATTTGGATGTTTATGTATACATATATGTACCATTTGTGGCAATTGACGGAGATAAATAGGCCTAAAGTAGACAACTTGGAGTCAGTGCCGCCCATATCGATTTATTCCCATATAATACTCTATTGCTAATATGCGAATTTCAATTCCGCGCCCTCGTGTGTCGCCCATATATTCGCGTATTGAGAGGCCATACTGTACTTGATATGGGCCGAGCAGATGTTTGGAGTCTCACCAGGGAGGACCCCTGATTGGAGTTTTGAGGATGATGCGGGTGTACATGCTGTCACAGCATATGCCCCTTTTGATTTATTATTAGACGATTCTATTAAGGTTGGAGAGCGTTGTAGCAGTTAAAGGGATAATTGATATGAATTTGAACCCTTTAATTACTAGAGGTCCTTCCAAAGCTGTATAAAATCGTCTAACGCTAGCCGGAGTAAACTGTTAATGAGCGTCATAATCCTCAAGGTGTTAAGGTTCTCCCTCAAACAAGCTAACCGATAATGTTCTAACCTAAGCCTAAGCTGGCAAATTCTAGAAAATATCGATATTGACAGCTCCAACTTCCTTATAGCACGAAACTCGCAAGCGGTCAATCGACCAATTGCGAGTTTTGGTCTATAAGGAAGTTGGAGCTGTGGCCATCAATATTTAGCAGAATTGTCAGCTAAAATAAGGTCATGATACAATTATAAGTATATAAAACCAAATATATCACACTTTTCATCCATCAGAAACCCACATATTATAGCATTTCTGTATGATATCGATGTTTACGGTTCTAACTTCCTTATAGCACGAAACTCACAAGCGGTCAATTGAAACTAGGCCTGTAAGTAATAGAGAACTCCAATAACACGTAGATCAGAAGTTTAGAAAAATTAGACATTATCGATAAATACGAGTTTGGAATGCAGGCCTACATAGTAGACGGACAAAATAGACATAGACGCACTGTGGTTATGGTAGTTGGGTGGTGTAATTATGGTACTGTAATTATAATAGTTTGGTTGTGTAAATATGGTACTGTAATTATGGTGCTGTAATTATGGTAATTTAGTCATGCAATTATGGTGCTGTAATTATGGTAATTTAGTCATGCAATTATGGTACTCTAATTAATGTAATGCAATTAGGCCTATAGTAGTTTGGTCACGAAATTATGGGACCGAAATTATGGTGCTTTAATTATGGTACTGTAATTATGATACTGTAATTATTATGGTAGTTTGGTTATGCACAGGAAATGAAGAGAAGAAGGACAAGTCTTCAATAGCAAGGCATAATATACAGTACAGTATAGTAGCCGAGATCTCGATACTTGCAGGGAAAATATGAAACTTCAATTCCTGCGACTTAATATTAATGACAAGTTTTCACAATTAACAGCATATTTCGCTCAAAACTCTTCGTAATACCCGAGTCTAAGCCGCTATCACACGGACAACTATCGCCAAGCATAACAGCGTTTCATTGAGCAAATTTGGCCTAGCAGATTGGCGTAATTATCACACGGTACCTAGCAGTTTTGCCGAGCAAAGTGAATCGCACGAAGACCTATCATGAGCTACTGACAAAAATATATGCTTTTTTAAAGTGTCCTGTCTTCAAATTGTGTTCAATATCTTTAAATTAATATGAATATTACGCTTAATTAATAAAATTATGTGGCGCATGTCAACATTAATCATTCCGACGAATCATTGTTGGTAAAACTAGGCTATAGCCTAGCCGCACTGAATGACACTGCTTGCTCAGAAGTTATACACTTTAAGGTAGGCCTAATTAGTTGTTTTTAGTGAACCTTTATCAATATTGAGAACAAAATCTACTACACACCTTACGAAAAAACGCCAACGTGATAATTATTGATATGCTTCCTACATTTTTTTTTTTTTTTTTTTTTTTAAGAGACAATGAACGGAGGAAGGAAAAACACAGATAAAACAAAAAGGTCCATGTGCCTAAAGGCATCCTCCATTCATAAAATGTTTGTAACAACTGGATTTAAACATTTGTTGATTGTAAGTTTGTGGAAAGCAATTCGAGGGAAGTGAATTCCAAAGAGTAGTAGCTCTGGGGATAAATGAATTCTGATAAGCTAAAGTTCTGCATTGTGGAGGAGAAAGTGTAAATTCATGGGCGCTCTCAGCTGCCCTAGTTCTACGGGGAAAGATGTGGAGAGGCGGCACAATTGAAGCAAGTTCCTCGGAACAATTGCTGTGAAAATATCTGTAGAATAATGCAAGGGATGCAACGTTTCTTCGTATGGCTAATGTAGGAAGGTCCTGTGTGATTGCAGGGTTATTGATTAATCTAATAGCTTTATTTTGAATTTTGTCCAACTGCCTCAATGCAACCACTCCACTTCCACCCCACAGAGGTGAACAGTAATCCATCTGAGAGCGCACATGACTTTTATATATTACGGCCAACTGCTCGTCAGTGAAGAATTCTCGAACTCTGTACAGGAGTCCCAGTTTTTTAGAGGCATTCTTAGCAATGCTTCTAACATAATGTGTCCAGCTCAAGTTAGTAGTTAATGTTACACCGAGAATGTCAATACTAGGGGAAGTGGGAATATTTACATCATTAAAAAATATATGGGAGTCAGTGAGATTCTGTCGGTTAGAAAATTGAATGTACTTGGTTTTCTGTGCATTAAAGGAAACTAGATTCTCTTGTCCCCATTCATTAATTCTAGAAAGGTCCTGGTTCAGAGAAATTGCAGTGTTTATTTTTGAATTTATAAGATCGGGTTGGGTGAAAGAATTGGTAAATGTGAAGGAACTGTGGAGTGTTGAGTCATCTGCGTAGGAATGTATTGGATTATGAGTGGTAGATATGAGATCATTGATATGAATGAGGAACAGAGTTGGGGCCAAAACTGATCCCTGGGGAACACCAGCATTTATTGAGTGAAATTGAGAATAAAGGCCATCTACCATTACACGTATTTTTCTGTTATGAAGATAAGAAGAAATTAGTGGAACTAATGATGCAAGGCCGTAGTGTGACATCTTCGACAATAAGGATTGATGCCAGACTCTATCAAATGCCTTTGATATATCCAGTGCTATTGTATGTGTTTCACCATGTTGGTCTGTAGCTTGGTTGATTTGATGCGTAAGAAGGCAAAGAATGTCTGCAGTTGATCGACATCGTCTAAAACCATATTGCCTATCACTGATTAATTTATTATTCTCCAGATGCTTAATTATGTGATTATTTAATATAATTTCAAAAACTTTGCCAAGAGTGGAAGTTATAGCTATTGGTCTGTAGTTTGATGGATCTGAAGAGGCACCTTTTTTAGGAACTGGATGGATGTTTGCTTCTTTCCAGGGTACTGGGAAGCATGAGGTATGAGTACACAGACGGAAAAATTTTGCCAATACAGGAGCGAGCACCAAGGAGCAATTCTTAAGTACTATTGGAGGAATTTCATCTGGACCAGGAGCCTTATCTACTGAGAGATTCTGCAAAATAGTTTTGACATGTCTGGTGTGGATCTTAAGTGAGGGAATTTCAGTTGAATTAAAATTAAGTACAGGGACATCTTGATTTATGTCATCTAAGGTTGAGTTGGTGGAGAAAATATCTGCAAGAAGGTTAGCTTTACCTCGTGGGTCACTTACAAGATTGCCAGTCGGAGATTTTAATGGTGGAATGGATGAAGCAGTAGTGAAGTTGGATTTGAATGAGTTAACAGTAGACCAAAATATTTTGTTATCATTTGGATTATTTAGAAGTTTATTTGCCTGCTTATGGAGAAAGTTTGATTTAGTTAGGTTTAATACAGTTATGGGTTTTATCGTAATATTAATCAATGATAACATTATACTGTACAGTACACCACTGTGAACACCATGTGATTGTAAGCAACAGAGCTAATGTTTCATTGCAAACTGCAGTATATTTTTTTATTAAATTGTTAAGATGTAGTCCTACCCGGGTATAAGTTCATTCCAAGCGTGAACAACTTGTAGCATAACTGCTAGTAGCCTATGTGTTAATCTTAATATCTACCATATATACAAAAATAACAAAGTATGCCTAGGCACATTTCAATAATATAGAATAAAGCAAACATAGCCTATGAATGATAGCATTAATCAAATTAGCTGTAATGTTATATAATATTCTAACTAATGCTAACTTTATTAACCAATTAAATAATCATAAATTAAAAATAAATTATAAAATATTAACCAACCTATTATTAACTCTGCTTCTATTAACCCTCTATATAAAAGTAAAAATATACCAAGAACAAAATACAATATATATAATAAAAAAAACATCGTTAGAGCCGGGCCTCTAACCTGAAACATCAGATTCAAAACGGTAACCTTTACTGCTAGGGTAGCGCGACACTGGACAGTGAGCGGTGGGACAGTTATTTGAGCATAGTATCGCTCTTGCTATTGTACTTCAGCTTGTCTTTAGCGCTTTATTGCAAAGTATTTCGAGATTAATGGATCTATATCATATATATACCACTCAAAATTATATATTACAAAACTGTAAATACATGAAAGGAGTACATTTAGGTCGGATTAGTGTTAAATAATGCCGAGGAGACAGTAGTGAAAGTTGCGGGAGAGTGATGCAACTCTACTTCGCTCCATTTCTTGCTGTATTTTACGTAATTTACCGTTAAATATGTAATGCAGCTTACACATAAGTTTAGCATTATATTGTTTAGGGACAGGAGCCATAATAGCTTGTGAATAGACCATTGGAAAGAGACGGTATATCAGTGCGAAACATGGACAAAAGAACGTAGTCAAATGAGCTCTGGTTTTACAGCTATCTGTACACATAATATTATTGTTTTGGTCTTAATATAATAATTTTTAAACTTAATAAGTAGTAGGCATAATTTAGACACACATTCCGATTTATATATTTAAATTGAAGCTCTATTTAGCAGGAAGTATAGGTTTTATACAAATCCTTTCGGTAAGCATAATTTCGCCGAGCAATGATTAGTGAAAAGAGTTCTGGCTTTGCTCAGAGAAACGCCTAATTTGGAGTTTTCGCCAAACAGCGTGCTTGGCGAAAAGTTGCTTTGCTCAGCGAAAGTTGCCCGTGTGATAACCTTTTTAAAGGTGATGTCACACGAGCGAATTTTCCGGCAATTTTTGATGAGCAAAATTTGGCTCTTGCTATTTAAAGGCTATTTCGCATTGGAATATAGTACGACATCGAAGGTAGGTTATGTTAAGTAGTTGAGTTCTTATGGAACTTATATTTAGAAGCTAATAGACAATAATTGCCCGTATGACACCACCTTTAAGGGAAGTTTGTTTGTTCTGGACTCCTTCTCCCTCATGTTTAGCCCCATTAGTTTGGCGATTTAAGACCTTTAAATACTACTACTACTACTAATACTACTACTACTATTACTACTACTACTACTAATAATAATAATAATAATGAGAATAATAATAAACATAATAATTATAATCGTCTGATTACTTACATAGCGCCCGTATCTTCTCCTTCGAGGGTTCTCAAGCGCTTGACACTTCTTGAATCAACCAGAGACCATTACCCATCCCCCTTGATTATTCGGAGACGGTAACCGTCGGCTATATCTCAGAAGAAAAACAATCTTTAATCTGAGCAGGGATTGAACGCAAGACTGCACAATGGGAAGCAGTGATGCTATCAACTGAGCCAGCCGGAGGCTGGCTAATTTTTTCCTGGCGAGCGATACCGAGCCTGCAATTTAGGTGGAACTGACCTTAGTGAGCAGAACACACTAGCCAATGTGCCTTAGGCTATCTTTATTATACTTATGCTAATATTAAGTTGATGATAGTAACTCGCAAAGGCTGAGTTGAGAATATTAATAGATACCATTGTATGGAGAAATCCGGCTTTGCCGGAAAACAATTTCTATCGAAAAATTTACAAATTTAGCTTGCTGTCAATGAAATGATATACCTGGAATAATAAATTATATCAATTTTCTTTGACAAAGGAAGCATTCAAAACACCCTCATTCGGAGTTGATGTCTGTGATTTGGTTTTCTTGGACAGGTCGCTCATCTCCGGCATGGCAGAGTCTTTGGTCTCCGGCAGAACAGCAGCGATGACAACATTGATTAAGGAAGCACAGCCGAATATTGCAGAGGGTGCCCAAGCCACAACAGTGCCCTGAAGAAGTATATATATCATTACAAGTTGGGCTATATGGTATGCTATGGAATTTCGATGTGAGTATTCTAGGTTCGAGTCCTTGGAGTGCCACATGTATAATTGTGTTGATTTCATTAATTGAGTTTAGAGGTGAAGTTGGTTGGTGGAAAACAAACATAATAATATATAGAGAGTGTTACAAGGAGCACATTTTCATCAGTATCTTGAATATATAAATGCCATGGGGTACAAATGGTAATAGAGCAACTTTTGTGTTTTACAGACTTATTACCTAAATTGGTCTAATGATAGCCTGAATAAAGCGAAACAATGGAGTCCTCATATACTGACAGGATTAGGGGGGGGTCACCTGCTTTTTTTCTCTTTATCTCCTTTTCTCTCTTTCTCTGACTTGTATCCATTCGGCACCATTCAGCCAACTGTTTTAAGACGTTTATCCCCATCCAGGTGTCGATATCTTCTTGGCGAGCGATAGTGAGCCCGCATTGTATGGAGAAATCCGGCTTCGCCGGAGAAATTTTTCTATCGAAAAATGTAAATATTTAGCTTGCTGTCAAAACAAAAAAATACATATGCTGGCTCGCTACCGCTCGCCAGGAAAATATTGAGACCTGGATGGGGGTAAACGTCTTAAAACAGTATGGTTGGGGGGAGGTGTGGGGGAGGGATTGGAAGATTAGAGGGGGGGGATTGTTGGGATTGGTTTGTAGATATAGGTAAAGATATACACGGAAATAAAGGACTGACCAGGAGATCATTGATATAGGGTGTGGCTGTGGAGGATAAGGTGGATGGATGGATGGCTAAAGGAAAGTAAGAACAGTATATTGTCCAATGTTGGGGGGAGGTGTGGGGGAGAGATTGGAAGATTAGGAGATGGATGGATGGATGGCTTAAGGGGGGTCACCGGCTTTTTTGTATCTGTTTCTCCTTTTCTCTCTTTCCCTGGCTGGCATCCATTCGGCCCCATTCAGCCAACTGTTTTAAGAAGTTTATCCCCATCTAGGTGTCGATGCCTTCCTGGCGAGCGATAGCGAGCCAGCATTGTATGGAGAAATCCGGCTTTGCCGGAAAACATTTTCTATCGAAAAATTTACAAATTTAGCTTGCTGTCAAAACAAAACAAATATATATGCTGGCTCGCTACCGCTCGCCAATAAAATATTGACACCTGGATAGGGGTAAACGTCTTAAAACAGTAGGGTTGGGGGAAGATGTGGGGTAGGGATTGGTAGATTATGAGATGATGGACTCACCAGGAGATCATTGATATAGGGTGTGGCTGCGGAGGACAATGTGGCGAAGAAGAGGCCCTGACTGATTGCTATAGAGCGGTACTCTGTCGGGTAGAGCTCCGTAGTGTAGAGCCAGGTTAGCTGATAGACGGCGGTGATCAACATCTTGCCGGTCAAGGAAAGGGTCATGAGGAGTCCTTCGTTACCTGAAAAAATAAAAAAATAAAAAATAAAATAAAAAACAAATATAAATAAATAAATAAATAAATAAATATATTCTATTTTATATACTCAGTCCCAATCCCCACTTTTCCTATTTATTTATATTCCCCCCCCCCCCCTCTTTTCCCTTTTTTTTGTTTAGGGGTGGCCGACTCAAGACAGAGCCAGAATAGGGTAACACAACAGAAAACAATGAACACACAAAAACAAAATACAAATTCACACACATCCAGGTTATCAATAAATGAATAAATAAATAAATATTAGTATAATTAAGGGGAGATGGGTCATTTTCTAGATTCACTTTTTGGGCAATTTTGCATGTATTCATTATTTTTCTAGTTTCCTCCCTAGACCTCCATCAAATTAAAAAAAAAACATCCATTAGATCCCCCTTCTAGATTAATTTGTACATTTTTCGGTAGAAAAATTTCCCGGCCGAAGGCCGTTTCTTCCAACATTACAGACTCACTATCGTTCGCCAGGGAAAAAATCGACACCTAAATAGCACGAAAGGTCTAAATATTGATGAAGAAATGAGGCGAAAGGTCTTACAATCGACTAACTGATGGGGCAAACATCTTAACATCTGAAAACTAATGGGGCTAAACATGAGGGAGAAAGTGGTCCAGAAAACCGGCCCATGTCCCCTTAACCCCCTTCTGTACCGGCGCCGTCCTTTTATTTATTTTTCTAGCTACCACAGGACGAGTTTATTCAGTTTTAAAAGGGCCTCCAGCATTTTACAAGCTTCGAACACTCTCACTTAACCCTTTTCACTACCACAGATCCTTTTAAACTGCACCAAATCGTCTAAATATAGCTAGATTAAAAATAAGAAGACGTCACCGGTACACAAGAGGTTAACCTTACTCAATTTAATCTAGCTCCGCCTAATCCAACCTACCCAGACTCAACCTAACCTAATCTATCGTAACCCTAGCCAAGTCTTGCTTAATCTGACCTAACTTAACCCTTTGAGTACCAGCGACGTGTGTTATATTTTATTCTAGCTATTTTTAGACGATACTATGCAGCTTGGGAAGGATCTGTGGTAGTTAAAAGGGTTGGGTGAGGTAGTTTGAAGCCTTATTATTGCTAGAGATTCTTCCTAAGCTGAATTAAATCTTCTAATAGTGGCCAGAATATGAGGAAATGGACGTCCTTGGTACTGAACGGGTTAACTAATTAAGGCTGTTTATAATACTGGCTGCTTGGGTGGTAAAAAAAATAAATAAATAGAAAACAAAATAATAATAAATAAATCCCTATTAGTATAATGACTTTTTTTTATGAGTATGGCCGCTTTGATCGGTTGCCAGGAGTAATGCTGCATGTAACCTCCGCAGCATAGTGAGACCGAGCATTATCAGTTGTCTGTATCATCAACATGATGGGTTGTTAAAGGGAGATGGCCGTATTTATTTGCTTATTGTTTGATCTTTATATATTTTTTTTATTTCCACGCTGGACCTCCATCAAGCTGTAAACAAAAACCCCCAGACCCCCCTTCAAGATACATTTGTAAATTTTTCGGTAGAAAAATGTCCCGTCCGAAGGACGTTTCCTCTTAAAATTACAGGCTCGCTATCGCTCGCCAGGAAAAATTCAACACTTAAATATCACGAAAAGTCTTAATATTGACAAAGAAATGGGGCGTAAAGTCTTAAAATCGCCAAACTTATCGGCCGAACGTCTTAAAATCTAGAAAACAATGGGGCTAAACACGAGGGAGAAGGGGGCCAGAAAAACCAGCCATCCCCCCTTAAACCGGTATTGTACGAGAACCTTTTTCCTCACTCATTTTCCGCAATGCTACTTTGGCAGCTTCTGAAATACAGTTTAATAAGATCTCTCTTGCCTATAATAATATATTTTTATTAATTTAATGCAAACACTAAACACCTCACAAAGAAATTAATGAAAGTAAGCATGTGAACCACCGGTATTCGAACAAGGGTTACCACATACAGATTATATACACTAACCATTCTCCAATCTAGTAGCCGATACAAAATATACACTAACCATTCTCCAATCTAGTAGCCGATACAAAATATACACTAACCATTCTCCAATCTAGTAGCCGATACAAAATATACACTAACCATTCTCCAATCTAGTAGCCGATACAAAATATACACTAACCATTCTCCAATCTAGTAGCCGATACAAAATATACACTAACCATTCTCCAATCTAGTAGCCGATACAAAATATACACTAACCATTCTCCAATCTAGTAGCCGATACAAAATATACACTAACCATTCTCCAATCTAGTAGCCGATACAAAATATACACTAACCATTCTCCAATCTAGTAGCCGATACAAAATATACACTAACCATTCTCCAATCTAGTAGCCGATACAAAATACACTAACCATTCTCCAATCTAGTAGCCGATACAAAATATACACTAACCATTCTCCAATCTAGTAGCCGATACAAAATATACACTAACCATTCTCCAATCTAGTAGCCGATACAAAATATACACTAACCATTCTCCAATCTAGTAGCCGATACAAAATATACACTAACCATTCTCCAATCTAGTAGCCGATACAAAATACACTAACCATTCTCCAATCTAGTAGCCGATACAAAATATACACTAACCATTCTCCAATCTAGTAGCCGATACAAAATATCCCAGGATTGGAGCTTCTTAAGGGGGGTCACCAGCTATTTGTTTTATATTTATCTCCTTTTCACTCTTTCCCTGGCTTGTATCCATTCGGCCCCATTCAGCCAACTGTTTTAAGACGTTTATCCCCATCCAGGTGTCGATTTCTTCCTGGCGAGCGATAGCTAGCCAGCATTGTATGGAGAAATCCGGCTTCGCCGGAGAAATTTTTCTATCAAAAAATGTACAAATTTAGCTTGCTGTAAAACAAAAATATGTATATGCTGGCTCGCTACCGCTCGCCAGGAAAATATTGACACCTGGATGCGGGTAAACGTCTTAAAATAGTAGGCTGAATGGAGCCGAATGGATACAAGCTAAAGAGAGAGGGAAACAGAGAAAAAACACGAGGTGGGCTCCCTTAAAGCTTTAAAAGTGTACTTTGAACAATGAATACATTTGATTTACCTGCCACAACAGTAAACTTAGAGGCAGGAACTATGCAAGAGGGTATGGAATAACAATGCCCAGACTGGCAAGGTATTTTATATATTATTTATCTATATATCTATCTATCTAATATATATATATATATATATATAAATATATATATATATATATATATATATATATATATATATATATATATATATATATATATATATATATATATATATAAAACTATGCGCTATATATACAGCAGCACCATTGTCACATGAACAAACTACTGACAATAAAGTCATAAACGGCAGGGAAAAGACCAAAAGAGAAACTGAGAAGTTCAATATTAGTTGCAGTATTAGCAACATTTTGAGCAGGAACATATAAAGGCTACAGGGCATATTCATATATGTTTGAGCAGGAACATATAAAGGCTACAGGGCATATTCATATATGTTTGAGCAGGAACATATAAAGGCTACAGGGCATATTCATATATGTTTTGAGCAGGAACATATAAAGGCTACAGGGCATATTCATATATGTTTTGAGCAGGAACATATAAAGGCTACAGGGCATATTCATATATGTTTTGAGCAGGAACATATAAAGGCTACAGGGCATATTCATATATGTTTTCACCAACCCACCAATTGCCGACTTTCGAGTTTCGTTCTATAAGGAAGTTGGAGTTGTAGACATTGATATTTAGCAAAATTACCAGCTAAAATACGGTTTTAGTGTATTTACAACCACATAAAATCAAACTCAACATACTTTCTATCCATCAGAAACCTATATTATTATTGCATTTCTGATTAATATCGATGTTTATGGCTCCAACTTCCTTATAGGCTGAAACTCGCAAGTGGTCAATTAAATTACAAATAAACCTAACCAATGAAATCAATGAAAGTTATGAATACATGTGGTACTCCAAGGACTCGAACCTACGATACTCACACCAAAATTCTGCACACTAAGCATTACGCTATCAAGACAGTTACCTATCAAAAATGTTACCAGCGGTGAAGATAGCAGGGGACGACTTTAAAGGGAGGGGATCGTTTTTCTAGAATCCCTTCTCCCTCATGTTTAGCCCCATTAACTTTCAGATTTTAAGATGTTTGCCCCATGTGTTTGTCGATTTTAAGACCTTTCGCCTCATTTCTTTGTCAATATTAAGACCTTTTGTGCTATCAGTAACTAACCAATTTGAGGCAGTATGATAGCGACCATGAGCAGTAAGATGCAGATGCCACAGAGCAGGTAGAGGACAGCTTGGGTCTTCCTCCGGCCCAGGTAGGTGATAGCCGGCCACAGTAACAGGTACGAGGGTATTTCCAGTAGCCCACCCAGGAACATGTACATGTAGACGTCCACTCTGTAAATGGAAATATATAGAAGTCCGCAATGTAATAGATTGGCAACATATCGGCAAGATTTTTATCTATTGATCTTGCAGTGCTGAGTGCATTACTTTTATCCTTTTACATTTAACTTGCTCATTTAGTAATGTACACCCTATGTGGTGGATTGTGTTCTTTTATTTCATAATTTTATTTTAGTAAGCGTTGTTTCCACATAGCGATTTTTATAAGATATTTTGCCTTTATATTGTCTTTGTCTAAGTTTTGGTTTGTTTAGTTTGCAAGTTTTACATTGTAATTTTATATCTGGCTTACAAATAAAATTTAAGGGTAGCAAATTTGTCTGTATATATTTTGCTAGATTCATCACGATTCCTATTTTTAAAAGTGAAATATATATTATTTAAACAAGTTGATTTTATGTTGCACAGGCTGACAGTACCTGATGTTGGTGGCGTTAAGAGATACCCCGTAGTATACAAGAGAGCCATTGAACCACATGATGTAGACAAGGGCTCTGAACCGGAGATCAGGGTGGACGAAGGGAGCCACCACTTGAGCCAGACCAGACTTGATACTCCCGGGAATTCCGCTACCCTTCCCCGTGTTGTCAGGAGTCTCACTTGTCTCCTGCAAATAATCCAATAACAGTGCTAATCGCCCACTTGCGAATTTCGGTCTATAAGAAGTTGGAGCTGTAGACACCGATAATTAACATAATTATCAACTAAATTGCGGTTGTAGCGCTTATATAAATTCATAAAACCCAATTCAACATACTTTTTATCCATTAGAACCCTACATTAATATAGTATTTCTGTTTATTATCGATGTTTATGGCTCCCACTTCCTTATAGCCTGAAACTCGTAAGTGGTCAATTAATCCTTCACAACATCAAGTAATAACATTATTATATAGTCAACTTGGTACTATTATCTTCTACTCTGTTGTGCACACATAATGACGACTGTCTAACACTTCAAACCTGAAAGACTATATTTAGTTTTCAATTCATATATGTTTTCACCAACCCACCAATTATTTTACAAACAAACTTCACTAATGAAATCAATGAAAATAATGAATACATGTGGTACTCCAAAGACTCGAACCTAGGATACTCACACAGAAATTCCGCACACATCTGGTGGTGTAATGGTTATGGTGTCTAAAAATCTGTGTGTGATAACCCGGGTTCGAATCCTGGTGGATCACATATATGCTTTCATTAATTTCATTGGAGGTGTTTGGTGTTGTGGTGAAATTAATAAAAAATAGATAATATTATGAGGGTGTAATTTTCTCTCATATCATTACCATTATGACCACAAGAAAGGTTACTACAAAAGTGTGTTAAACCCCATTGCATGGAGAGGGAAGGGTTGAAGGCCATAAAAGATTTCGTGAACTTATATGATATATTGCTATTTCATAGGAGGGGTTAATGGGACAGTGGCTATTTATATATTAATTTATTTTTTTAGTTTCCTCCCTAGACCTCCATCAAACTTAAACAAACATCCATTAGATCCCTCTTCGAGATTAATTTGTAAATTTTTCGGTAGAAAAATGTCACGGACGAAGGCCGGTTCCTCCATAATTACAGGCTCGCTATCGCTCGCCAGGAAAAACAAATCGACACCTAAAGGGCACGAAAGATCTTAATATTGACAAAGACATGGGGTGAAAGATCTTAAAATCGACAAACTAATGGGGCAAACATCTTAAAATCTCAAAACTAATGTGGCTAAACACGAGGAAGAAGGGGGCCACAAAAAGCGGCCATCTCCCCTTAACTAACAAATTACCACTTTTCGCCCCTTTTCGGCTTCTCATGGCCCTTGGGGATGCAGATTTTGAGGCAACCATACCATATCATATTAAGGAAATTTAGTCTTCAGAATGTTATATTCGTCAAGAAACCCTTTACCAGCATGATAAAGTAACAATCATATTTCCATATGTCAACAGAAAAAAAAAGAAACAGTGCACTAAAATATATTCGAATTTGTGCGGGTGGCTTGAAATATAAATCTGAACTTCAGCCACAATATTCCCTTAAGTATTGGGGCTTGTACTAAAAGGTAAATAAATAATAAATAAGCATAATTCAACTTGAGTCCTTGGATAATGAGGAGGTTAATAATATTGAGGAGCACCAATATTAGTTGAGCCTTACACGGGTCAATTATTAAGATGTTGCTTTCATAATTGGTTGGATTATGCATCCCACTGTATGGAAAACAAATGAATAAAGCACACACCCACACCCACACCCACACCCACACCCCCGCACCCACACACACGCACACTGACGATTCTCTATTAAGGGGAGACGGGCCGTGTGTTTGGTCATTCATTCCTTTATTTCTTAGTTTCCTCACTAGACTTCCATCAAGCTTAAAACAATAAACCTTAGACCCACCTTCAAGATAAATTTGTACATTTTTCGATAGAAAAATGTCCCGGCCGAAGGTTGGTTCCTCTTAAAATATGAGGTTCGCTATCGCTCGCCAGGAAAAAATCGACAACTAAATGACACGAAAGGTCATAACATTGGCAAAGAAATGGGGCGAACGGTGTTACAATCGCCAAACTAATGGGCCGAACGTCTTAAAGTCTCAAAATTAATGGGGCTAAACATGAGGGAGTAGGGGGTCCAGAAAAACGGTCTGCCTCCCCTTAATTAACTCCCTGGAAGTAATGGGGGTATTCTCTCTCTCGACCTAATGGATGAAGGAAGTTACACACATACAGTATTATTGACCTGGCACAGTAGTAATCCAGTATTGAGTATATTGGCCAACAACTTTAAGGGGGATCACAGGCTTTTTTTCTCCTGTTCTCTCTTTCTCTGGCTTGTATCTATTCGGCCCCATTCAGCCTACTGTTTTAAGACGTTTACTCCCATCCAGGTGTCGATTTTTTACTGGCGAGCGGTAGCGAGCCAGCATATTTTGTATAAACTTTTTGACAGCAAGATACATTTGTAAATTTTTCGATAGAAAGATGTCTCCGGCGAAGCCGAATTTCTCCATACAATGCTGGTTCGCTATCGCTCACCAGGACTAAATTGACACCTGCATGGAAGTAAACGTCTTACAACAGTAGGCTGAATGGGGCCAAATGGATACAAGCTAGGGAAAGAGAGAAAAGTAGAGAAAGATAAAAAGAAAGCCGGTGACCCCCCTTAATTGGATGGCTATAATGTATGTGATATATTTGTACTATACATTTTATACCTGGTGGTAAGTAACATATGACCAGCCCCTCACTATTCCGGTTATAGAATGGTAGAGGTATTTGGCCTGCTACTTAGAATTGTGAAGATTTGCCTGAAGGGGTCCAATTTACAAACTTCACTAAACATATATATATATAAATTAATTAATTACAAAAAAATACGTAAAATACACTTTTAAAACAAGAAATTGATTAATGCAGGCTATAATTATTTGATCTTCAAAGTATAAAGCAAGTATGAACTCAATTTCAGCAAACAGTAAAGTGTTGAAAATATGCAAATATTCTAGGGGTTTTTATACTCTGTTTCATATCATCTGACGGTAAATTGAATCCCTTAGCAGCATATTTCTCGACACTTAATGGAAAAATATTAAACCACTATGTCCCTGCATCATATTAAGACCAAGTTTATATAATTAGCACCATATTCCATTTCAAAATCTTCAAAATAACTGTTGGTGGTGTAATGGTTTAGATGCTTATGTTCTGGGTGTGGTGTCCCGAGTTCGAATCCCGGGAGGACCATATGCTTTCATTAGTTTATTCAAGTACATTGGGGTTTGTAATTGATGATTAATGTTAAGGAAGGGGTGTTACTTAAATCTTGATGGGAACTTTTCAATTTACCGCCAGTTGAAAAGAAACAGGGTATAAGTAACACCCCATTCTTAACATTAAGGGGGGATGGGCCGGTTTTCTGGACCACTTCCTCCCTCATGTTTAGCCCCATTTGTTTTCAGATGTTAAGATGTTTGCCCCATTAGTTAGTCGATTTTAAGACCTTTCGCCCCATTTCTTCGTCAATATTGAGACCTTTCGTGCTATTTAGGTGTCGATTATTTTCCCTGGCGAACGATCGTGAGCCTGTAATGTTGGAAGAATCGGCCTTCGGCCGGGAAATTTTTCTACCGAAATATGTACAAATTGATCTAGGAAGGGGATCTAATGGATGTTTTTTTAAATTTGATGGAGGTCTGGGGAGGCAACTAGAAAAATAATGAATACTTGCAAAACTCGCCCAAAAAGTGAACCGTCTCCCCTTAATCATCAATTACAATGCACTTAAATAAACTAATGAAAGCATATGGTCCTCCAGGGAATGAATTCAATATATAAATAACACCCCGTTCTTAACATTAATCATCAATTACAAACCCCAATGTACTTGAATAAACTAATGACAGCATATGGTCCTCCAGGGATTCGAACTATAGTCGCTCTACACTCACCTGTTGGGAAATCTGTGCCATTGCCAGGAGCATCTGGGAATCTGAGGGTAGGGTCTTTTTGTTCATCTTGGCAGCTTTCTTGAGGACAGTGAGTGCCCTATCGTGACGGCCACTCTGTATCAGCCACCGCGGTGATTCTGGCAAGAACCTGTGGAAAGTATTGTGTTGGTCATCAAATAATGTTAAGGGGAGATGGGCCGGGTTTTTTTTTGGTCTATTAATTCATGGATGTCTTTATATCTTACTTTCCTCCCTAGACCTCCATCAAAATTAGAAAAACGCCCCCTAGACCCACCTTCAAGATAAATTTGTACATATTTAGGTAGAAAAATGGCCCGGCCAAAGGCCGGTTCCTCTTAAAATTTCAGGCTCATTATCGCTCGCCAATAAAAAAATCGACACCTAAATGGCATGAAAGGTCTTAAAATTGACAACGAAATGTGGCAAAAGGTGTTAAAATGACCAAACTAATGGGCCGAACGTCTTATGATCTCAAAACAAATGGGGCTTACCACGAGGGAGAAAAGGGACCAGAAAAACGACCCCTCTCCCCTTAATATGACTTCTGGTCGGGTGACGTGATGCTACGGTGGATAGTTTAGAGCAGATTAACCAGATCACTAAGATCCATACTCATTCCATACGGAACTCTCATAGGTCTGGCCCACAAGAATAGAGTCTCATTAGGATCACTTGTGCCATGCAGGATGTTTACCACAGCCAGTGTTTCCTAAGATGTGATGTCTTTTTGTGCAAGAGAGCATCTGAAAGCGTGCACAATATTCAGTGAGAAGATTATAAGTAACTTTATAGTGGAGAATTAAACCCACATGGTAGTATAATGTGTTTATTATGACACGACAAGGTATGAAGAGGACTCTAGAGAAGAGTCGAAACTTGTCGTGTCATAATAAACACATTATACTATAGGTAGCGCCAACGAACTTGACAATAATTTGGATCCCTTAACTTCTTATAACTCAAAATGAATGAAAGCAATCGGCCTGACATTTCTATCATATAGGAAGAGTCCACCAGGAAATAGGTGTGGAAATATACAGCCAGTTTGCTCAAGGTCCTTCTGAGTTACGAAGAGGTCAGGGATCGAGATAATTGTCAAGTTCGTTGGCGCTACCTATACCATGTGGGTTTAATTCTCCATTCAAGGATTCATGGCATTTTGAATATGTCTCTCCCTAACTTTATAGTCTCTCCTGGTGAAACTAGAACCAAGTGATGAATGTATGTCTGAACAAAGCCTGCCAGTCATCCTCTCAGATGCTAAAGTATTTGTATTTATAGTCTCTCCTGGTGAAACTAGAACCAAGTGATGAATGTAAGTCTGAACAAAGCCTGCCAATCATCCTCTCAGATGCTAAAGTATTTGTATTTATAGTCTCTCCTGGTGAAACTAGAACCAAGTGATGAATGTATGTCTGAACAAAGCCTGCCAATCATCCTCTCAGATGCTAAAGTATTTGTATTTATAGTCTCTCCTGGTGAAACTAGAACCAAGTGATGAATGTAAGTCTGAACAAAGCCTGCCAATCATCCTCTCAGATGCTAAAGTATTTGTATTTATCAATCCTATGTGCGTGGACTTCATTGCACTTAAGGGGGAGATACTCGTGTTTTCTGGACCCCCTTCTCCCTCATGTTTAGACCCATTAGTTTTGCAATTCTAATACGTTCGATCACTAGTTTGGCGATGTTGAGACTTTCGCTCCATTAATTTGTCAATGTTAAGACCTTTCGTGCCGTTTAGGTGTCGATTTTTTCATGGCGAGCGATAGCGAACCTGTACATTTTGAAGGAACCGGTCTTTGACCGGGAAATTTTTCTACCGAAAAATGTACAAACATATCTTGAAAGTGGGTATAGGGATGTTTTTTAAGCTTGATGGAGGTCTAGCGAGGAAACTCAATATTAAATACAAAAATTAATAATTAGCACCCCAAAAACAAGCTCTAGCCCCTTAAAGCGACGTGTTTGGTATCCACAGGTTATAGAGAATTACTCGCTTGTCATTTAAGTTCTCCCTTGACATGTTTCTTTGCAGATTAATGATAACCGAAGAATGTCAATTATTCACTCCAGAAACCCGCCCCAGCATATTGGTGTGCTTTTCTCATCCCTGCTCGGAGGGATTAAGCGAACAATTTTTAAAAGGAGAGAAGTGATTTAAATGTTGAATATAATCCTTAGTCTAAATGTCTGCTTATTGTAAACCATACTGTATACTAAAGTATATTTTGTGTCCAGCTGATGGTAAATTGAAACCCTTAGCAATTGATATCTCTATATTTAATGGAAATATATAAAACTACTATGTCTCTGCGTCATATAAATACCAAACATTTATCAAAAACAATAAATTTCGGTACAAAAATTCCATAATATACCAGGAATCACGATGAGGACATGTTAGTTTACCCTCGGCTTAAAATAAACAGACTATAGAAATGCACAGGACCGATGTATTCATCAGCAGAAACAAATCTTACCAGAAGTACGAGATGGCTGGTAATAGAGGCATCGCGAGAGCTAGAGCCAACCATCGCCAGGTCCTGACCAGGTAAGCTACACCTGGCATCATCATGTACCCCAAGGCCCAAGGTACGACACTCAACGCTCCCACAGCTGACCGGTAACGAGTGGCGCACGTCTCCATTACTGTGTACAGCCGCAGAGGAAGAACAGAAAAGGATAAACACACCATTAGAGGAGGAGCACTTTATTGACGATGTTTCGAAAATATCATCTTCAGGTACTAGAACGTAGGAATTTAAACCCTGTCAAGTCTTTCTAACTTTATATTTTCGATATAAAAAACAAATATATATTGTTTATAGATGTATACAAGCATTAACAAATAATTCCATTGTTCATTACTACATAACTCTTAACCCATGAAGTACTTTAAGCATAAATGTATATTTTTGCATTTACATTGATGTATGCACTGCAAATAAAAATGAAAAAATCTGGTGCGAAATCAAATAACAGTTGTTAACTTATTTATGTTTAATGAATAGCTTGCAAAAGTATTCAACAAGTCCAATGACTTGCCTTCTGATATTTTCACACCCGTGTTAATCCTAAAAGCTACATTATTATTTTGTTTTTGGTAATAACTCAAAGTTTATAAACTTTAAATAAATATACATCTTAAAAAACCCTGACCAAAACATGTTCCAATGACGTTCCTCTTCCTTTCACATCGTTACTGAGATATTTGTAAATTACAGGAATATACTTGGACCTAATACAACAATATGGCATGCTCGTTAAAATCATGGATAGGATAATTGGTATGCCATAGAACAATTACTATGATAACACTTATTGAATAACACAATCTGATTATGTCACTAGAATTCATATAGGTGTTTGTTGAAGGGTAAGGATCGAGTAAGGAAGGACTGCCACATAAAATAACTGCAGCGGTGGTGGTGATCGTGAACTATAACACCAACACTGACACCTTCCCACAAGAATGCTAACCAATCCCAAGATGTCATTGTGATATTCGGTCAAATAATGTATTGTACAGTTGCCCACATAAGTTCTGTTCCTCGTCGTGATTATGTATGACAGTAAAATAGTATGAACGATTTGCAAGGGTGGGTTCTTTTAATTATCAATTGACTAATCACATAAGCTAACCACTGCATAAGAAACTAAACTCGTAATTCAATTAATCGCAATATATTTCTATGTATATGATCACGGAGAGGAACAGAACTTATGTGGGCAACAGTACATAATTCTTGGATCATCTTTGAACTGTGTTGCAATTTGTGATGGATGTGGTCATGTGCAAAGACTGGATGCATACAGAATGCCTAGCACGCTAACAGTACAGTTTTGAGTCATAAAAGCTATGCCCCCTTTTGAATAAACATCTAGCTTACCCATGATGAAACCTCCGTTATAAAACCCCGAGTTGAAGAAGGCTATAAAGAAGCTTACCCATGATGAAACCTCTACTGTATTACGCCGAGTTGATTAAGGCTATAAAGAAGCTTACCCATGATGAAGCCTCCATTATATAACCCCGCATTGAGTAAGGCAATTAAGAAGCTTACCCATGATGAAACCTCCATTATATAGCCCCGAGTTGAAGAAGCCTATAAAGAAGCTTACCCATGATGAAGCCTCCATTATACAACCCCGAGTTGAAGAAGGCTATAAAGAAGCTTACCCATGATGAAACCTCCATTATATAACTTGAAGAAGACTATAAAGAAGCTTACCCATGATGAAACCTGCATTATATAACCCCGAGAACAACCAACCGAGAACAACCAAACTGGAAATGTCCCTCATGCCCAAGGCCCGCTGCAGAGCCAACCAGGGCAACACCGGACGCCGACTTGACCCAAGTTGTGACCAAATGGAAAGCGCGGATCCAGGTCCTTGCCTGGGTACCTAAAGGAGCCAGAATCCAAGTGGCGGAGGCCCTTACAACCATCATAAAGCAGGCCCTACAGCTCAAGACATCCCTCGGATGGGTACGGCTCCTTGGTTTCTCTTATGGGGCCCTCCGAAAACCACCCAGAACCAACATACAAGACCATCTCCAGGTTTTACTAGCCACCCGAGTGAAACGTCAAGTAGCACAGTATATGGAGGCAGACAGGCTGGTGGACCCCCCCAAACAGCAACCAAACAGGGCCCAGAAGCAACAGGACAAGGAAGAGGAAAAGGCTGAACAGTTATGTAAGAGGGTCGCAGCGAAGCTGGCAGATAGTGACATCAAAGGGGCCGTCAGACTGTTGTCCTCTTCAGAAGGTTTTGCTGGTCATGGCACCGAAGTTGTTGAAGCCGTACGAGGAAAGCACCCACCTACACCTGGGGACCTAAACCTCCCCCAGCCTCAAATGACCAGATACCCCAACCAGTTGTCACGAAGGAGCAGGTGGTGGCCGCAGTGACTTCATTCCCAGCAAGCTCAGCCGCGGGCCCAGATGGTATACGACCCGCCCACCTCAAAGGCCTCTTGGGTCAGGGATCAGGAGCAGCTGGAGAGGCACTCTTGGAAACCCTCACCAAATTTATCAACATGGTTTAAGAGGGGAAGTACCCGACTGTGCCACACCTCTATTTTTTGGGGCATCACTCTGTGCACTGGCAAAAAAAGATGGCGGTGTGCGCCCAATAGCAGTAGGGAACAACTTCCGCCACCTTGCCACAAAGGTGGGTTTGAAACCACTTTCGAATGGCCTAGGCCCTAGGTCAACACTTAAGACCAGTTCAACTAGGTTTTGGAACTCCAGGGGTGTGTGAAGCTGCTGTACACACAACCCGCACTTACCTCAGCCAAGCCCAAGAAAAACGAGTGCTTCTAAAGTTTGACATGCGGAACGCATTCAACAGCATTCGCAGGGATGTCTTCCTCCGTGCAGCTCGAGAGCACATCCCCACTCTGTACCCCCTACTTTGGCAGGCTTATTCCAAACCTTCAATCCTGATTTTCGGCGAGACGGTAATCCCATCAGCGACAGGGTTACAGCAGGGAGATCCAGGTGGTCCTGCTCTTTTCTCAATAGGGGTGGACGTAAGGTCAGAATTGAATGTATGGTACCTGAACGATGCAACCTTGGGTGGGTCTGTAGAGAATGTTCTAACCGATCTAAACATCATAACTGACCTCAGCCAGGCTGCGCTAGTGATAAATGACACCAAATGTGAACTTGTCCTCCTCAACCACACACCTGAAGAGAGAAAACACACTCAGGCCCAATTTCAAGGCGCATTGCCATACGTAAAGATCCTTCAGGAGCACCAGCAAACCCTATTAGGTTCCCCACTAACTCTGGCAGCAATCCCACCAGCACTTCAAGGTAAAAAGGAGGAGCTTCAATGTCTTGTGAGTCGCCTGATACTCATCTATTCCCACTCAGCCCTGGCCCTTCTCAAGAATTGTTTCTCCGTCCCAAAACTCTAATACCTTTTGCGCACATCGATGACTTACACGAACAATGGTGGCCTCCAAAAATTAGACAACATAATCCGAGAAGCAGTGACCAGCATCACCAACGTGGAATTTCAAGATCGGACATGGACACAAGCCACTCTTCCTGTCCGCCTCGGGGGCTTGGGCATACGGAGAGCCTCGGATATTGCCTCCCCAGCCTTTATCTCTTCCCTTATTGCGACCAACGACCTTGTAGTGTCCATCCTTTCTTCTCAACCCGGAATGACACATAATAGGGACGTAGCAGAAGCGATTAACACCTGGAAGGAAAGTACAGGAGCCGAGGAGGAGCCTCAGGGTACCTCCAGGAGCAATCAGAAAGCGTGGGATACCATCTCGACGAAGAAAATTCAAGAAAATTTCCTAACCAATGCAGACCAGGTTGCAAAAGCATGCCCCCAGGCTGCCGTCCGTTTGGAGAGTGGCTTGTGGTTACATGCCATCCCCATCCCACCTCTTGGAACTCACTTGGATGCTGAAGCGCTCCGGGTTGCCATCGCGCTCAGAGTGGGTGCGGCAGTTTGTCACCCACACACTTGCAAGTGTGGTGGGGGATGGATGCTCAAGATCACCATGCCTTGTCATGTAATCACAGCACAGGCTGCTTGCCAAGACACTCTGCACTAAATGATGTCATAAAACGGGCCCTGCAGAGTGCTAACCGTGCATCAATCCTTGAACCACATGGACTTCTCAGAGAAGACGGCAAACGGCCAGATGGGATGACCACTTTCCCTTACAAGAATGGCCGGTGCCTCGTGTGGGATGCCACATGTGTTGACACTTTCTCCATAACCAACATCGCCAGAAACGCCGACGAAGCAGGTGAAGCCGCCCGGATAGCAGAAAGTAGAAAGCGAGAAAAATATCAAGCCATCGCCAGAAGTCATCAGTTCGAGCCTCTGGCATTCGAAACTTCAGGAGTCTTCGGCCCTACCACCCTTAATATGGTGAATGAAATAGGCCGTAAAATCAGAGAAGTTTCAGGAGAACCCCGGGAAACCCTCTGGCTCAAGCAAAGACTAGGGATGGCTATCCTCCGGGGCAATGCCACCAGCATCATGAGCTCAGTACGACTGGGCCATGCCACTGTGTGAGGCCCGGGCAGGAGTGGTGTATCCGTAGTCTTTCCACGGTAGGGTATAACAATAAACTTTATTTGTATTTAACATGTTTGATGTACATAAATAAAAGGGGATGTGTCGGATGGTTGAAAGCCACAGTTGCTCTCGCGTTTGGGGCTAGCAACACGTATTATGAAAAACATGACTGTATCCTCATATAATGCACTGTCTCTCACTTCACTCACTCAACCCCGTAATTTGCCGGAGGATAACAGGTTTTTCACAATACGTAGACGGAGGTCTTTTTCTAACCCCGAGTTGAAGAAGGCTATAAAGAAGCTTACCCATGATGAAGCCTCCATTATATAACTTGAAGAAGACTATAAAGAAGCTTACCCATGATGAAACCTCCATTATATAACCCCGAGTTGAAGAAGGCTATAAAGAAGCTTACCCATGATGAAGCCTCCATTATTTAACTTGAAGAAGACTATAAAGAAGCTTACCCATGATGAAACCTCCATTATATAACCCCGAGTTGAAGAAGGCTATAAAGAAGCGAGCCATGATGTAGAGTTCAATAGATGGTGCGAAGATGGTGAGGATGGACACTAGAATATAAAACACCAGATCCAGCAACATGACTCTCCGACGGCCATACCTGAAGCGGTAAAAAGAAAAGGGTTGCCATGAAGTGAGTGTTTGGTTCTTTTTACAGTGTGGGGGCCATGTCTCTCGTGTTTTTTTTTTTTTTTTTTTTTTTTTGCACCCTATACCATTTTAAAGTTAGACCCCCTTCACTGAATATATGATGATAATTAAAGCTACACTGTACTGTTTAATATATACTGTATATATACAAATATACATGACACAGTGATTGGGTTGTCTCTGGTGTTTGTGCTACCCCTGTTATTTGATAGGGGTATTTCCGGGTGGATGGGACTAGTTAGCATTGGCGGGCAACCATTCTAGGGGAATAAACCCTAAACAAATTACCGATGGGCGACACGCTAATCGGTGCCACTTGCAGGTGGCGAACTCTGTAACAGATAACAGATAACAGGACATTAGTCTGGCTGAAAAGTGATACCAACTGCAAGCTCCATGTACAGTCGCGCTAATAAGTGATGGCTCGGCACCAAGTATGTTTTGATCAATAATTGGTATCAGCAAAGTCTAAGCTTCATTTCTTCATATCGAGTGAAATACACAAACATGTTCCTACGCTTAACCACCCTATTCTACATCTGACAGCCATTAATACAGCAGAGAGCAAGCCAAACGTAATGACAGCGGAGACATGACTTATTAGCGCGCCTGTACACTTACTTATTGAATTATATTATACCCCTCTGTTGTCCCGTGGAGGCTTCCATACTTACACTCAAATAAAGTATGGGTATGAAGAGGGATATTAAAGTGTCCATAATATTTTATCCATTTAAAGATATGTACATTGGCAGTAATGAACCCATTTAATATAAGGACATAAAGGTAAATCACTATCATTATACCCAATTACTATATACACAAACCCATTTAATATAAGGATAGAAAGATAAATCACTATCATTATACCCAATTACTATATACACAAACCCATTTAATATAAGGATAGAAAGATAAATCACTATCATTATACCCAATTACTATATACACAAACCCATTTAATATAAGGATAGAAAGATAAATCACTATCATTATACCCAATTACTATATACACAAACCCATTTAATATAAGGATAGAAAGATAAATCACTATCATTATACCCAATTACTATATACACAAACCCATTTAATATAAGGATAGAAAGATAAATCACTATCATTATACTCAATTACTTTATATACCCTTTGTATACGTTTTCTTCTCCAGTGTACTGTCGGCCTAATAAGTGATGTCTCGGCACCAATTATATTTTGATCAATAATTGGTATCAGCATTTTTCAAGCTTGATTTATTAATTCCAAGTGAGATATACAAACATGTCCCTACAAATACCCACCCTATTCAACATCAGGCAGACATTACGACAGCACAGAGCGAGCCAAACGCAATGACAGCAGAGACATAACTTATTAGCGCTACTGTACCGTCTTACAGGCAGTGTACAGCTTTGACCCATAATTGCTAAGCATCCCTGTGAATCTGTACCATACCCATGCGAGCCACTACAATACATATTATATTATATTTGTATTAATTTCACTCCAACACCAAACACCTCCCAAAGAAATTAATGAAAACAAGCATGTGTCCGGTATTCGAACCTGAGTTATCACATACAGATTGTAAACACTCTAACCATTACACCATCAAGGAAGTTATCTCAGATGTTTCAGAACTTGAGCTTAACCCCGTCAGCACGATGGCGTAATTTTCCTCTTGTTCTGGTTACCATTCGACGAGTTGCTTTAGCTTATAATTTACCTCTAGGACTCAAAGGGGTACAAACAATCTCTACAAACTCTCTGAATAACTTAAGTATTTCTTAAACTGCACAAAAACGTCTAAATTTAGCCAGGATAAAAGGTAGAAAGGCGTCCTCGTGCCGAAGGGGTTAATCATTAAACACAATTAAATAGGTGAATACATATTATAGCTCATGACTGTACGGTACCTATTTCATTAAGGGGAGACTGGCCGTTTGTTTGGTCTATTAATTAATTTATTCATATATTTTCTTAGTTTCCTGCCTAGACCTCCATCAAGCTTAGAAAAACACCCCCTCGACCCCCCTTCAAGATAAATTTGTAAATTTTTCGGTAGAAAATGTCCCGGCCGAAGGTCGGTTCCTCTTAAAAATGCAGGCTCGCTATCGGTCCCCAGGAAATAATCGACACCTAAATGGCACGAAAGATCTTAACATTGGCAACGAAATGGGGCGAAAGGTGTTAAAATCGCCAAACTAATGGGCCGAACGTCTTATTATCTCAAAACTATTGGGGCTAAACATTAGGGAGAAGGGAGTCCAGAAAAACTGTCTGCCTCCCATTAATCCTTCTGATGTCTGAGAGGGAGTACATTTTTAATCATTACTTCAATTTCATATATTAGTCTTGCGATCATTATTTACCCTTAGGGGGATGGTTCACTTTTTGGGCGATTTTTGCATGTATTCATTATTGTTTCTAGTTTCCTCCCTAGATCTCCATCAAATTAAAAAAAAACATCCATTAGATCCCCCTTCTAGATTAATTTGAACATTTTTCTGTAGACAAATTTCCCGGCCGAAGGCCGGTTCTTCCATCATTACAGGCTCACTATCGTTTGCCCGGGAAAAAATCGACACCTAAATAGCACGAAAGGTCTAAATATTGACGACGAAATAGGGCGAAAGGACTTAGATTCGACTAACAAATGGGGCAAACATCTTAACATCTGAAAACTAATGGGGCTAAACATGAGTGATAAGGTGGTCCAGAAAACCGGCCCATTAAACGTTTTCGAATACACTAATTATACTGTATTCTGGCTAAATGGAGACGATTTTCACAGCTAAAGAAGGATCTGTAGGACTTAAAAGGGTACACAACTCTCTTAACCCTTTGAGTACCAGCGACATGCTTAACATTTGTTTCTAGTTATATTTAAACGATATTATGCAGCTTAGGAAGGATGTGTGGTAGTATAAAGGGTGGGTTGAGATGGTTTGAAGTCTTATTATTGCCAGAGGTCCTTCCTAAGCTGAATAAAATCGTTTAATAGTTACCGGAATATGATGAAAAGGACGTCGCTGGTACTGGAGTGGTTAATCAATTCCCTCGCCTCCCACAGATCTATTCCTACACCCGGTAAAATGGTATAATGTTAGCCATGATATGTGCAGAGAGGCGTACAAATCCTAAGAGAGTTAACCTCTACTGTATCGGCGACGTATTTTTTTACTTTATTTCAGCTACATTTTGACGATTTTATGAAGCTTAGGAAGGATAAAAATAGGAAAAATGGGGATGGGGCCTGAGCATATAGATAGATAGATAGATAGATAGAAGACGGATATATGGTAGCTGAAAGGATGAAGTGGGACAGTCTGTAGCCTTTTAATGGGTAGAAATCCTTCCTACGCTGAATACAATCGTATATTAGTTGCCAGAATATAATGAAAAGGACGTCGCCGGTACAGAAGGGGTTAGGGGAGCACACCTCGTTTTTTCTCTTTCTCTCCCTCTCTCTTTGGCTTGTATCCTTTCTGCCCTATTCAGCCTAATGTTTTAAGACGTTTACCCCCATCCAGGTGTCAATATTTTCCTGGCGAGCGGTAGCGAGCCAGAATATATTCTATATTTTTTTTGTTTTAACAGCAAGCTAAATTTGTACATTTTTCGATAGAAAAATTTCCCCGTCAAAGCCGGATTTCTCCATACAATGCTGGCTCGCTATCGCTCGTCAGGAAGAAATCGACACCTGGATGGGGATAAACGTCTTAAAACAGTTGACTGAATGGATACAAGCCAGAGATAGGGAGAACATGAGAGAGAGAGAGAGAGAAGGAGAGACAGAGAAAAAAAAAGCCGGTGACCCCTCTTAATCTATATACTGTAGCTGTACCTGTCAAAGAGGAAGCCAGTAATGAGCGATCCAACCAAGTATCCCGCCGATGACACTGACTGGGTGGTGGAGTACAGGGCGCGCCTATTGCACACTAAATCCCACTGTTAAGGTACAACACAATTAAATAATTAGATAAATAAATAGACAAATAAATAAATAAATAAATAGATAAATATATAGAAAACTAAATAGATAAATAAATAAATAAAGATAGAAAAAAATAGATAAATAAATAGATACATATATAAATAGACAAACAAACACACAAACAAAACATACATACATACATTCTGTACATACATATATAAACTATATATATATATATACCGGTATATATATATATATATATATATATATATATATATATATATATATATACCGGTATATATATATACATATATATATATATATATATATATATATTATATATATATATATATATATATATACTATATATATATATATATATATATATATAAATATATATATATAATATATATATATATTTTCTTTAATACATACGAGGTTGAAAGAAATGGCAATTTCTGCGTTGGAAATTTTATTATTCAAAGTTTCCAGGTCTCTGATGAGTTTTCGCTGGGTGGCAGGAAGTAGATGAAGGAGATGAGCAAAATTTATGGTGGTACAGGGTTACATTAAAGTACATGAAGATACAGGATATACGACGCGTTTCACTGGACAACCAGCATTATCAAGTAAGGAAGGAATGATATAAAAGGTAAACAGGAAGGGTATATATAGAGGGTGGAGGATCAGAGGAGGCGGAAAACAGGGGGCAAAAGTCTGCTATTGGTGGAAGGGTAAACTAGGAGAGAGAAAGGGGGTAACCGCTTCACGCATGCGCACTGGATGCGGGATGGTGGTCGATAGGGGGGGTCGAAGCTGATTGGCTGCGTGTCGAGGGGCGTGGCCTAAGTTGTGTGGCGCCTGCAGAAGACGAAGCTGAAGGAGGTAGCGCGGGGGGCTGCGTCAAGGGCACCGGGGAGGAGGGGTGTTAGGTCCTGTAGGGTAGTGCCTTTTGGCAGAAGGAAGGATCTGAAGGTCCAGAGTTTGGTTGTTGATGTTGGGATGTAAGGCTTGGATATATAAAGCTTCGAGTATAGGTAATCTCCTTGGGTCACTTTCTTTATCGAGTATGGTGGTGTGTTTCTCTAACTCGTTGCGTGTGAGGTGAGGGTGGTTAGGGGTGAGATAGTGGTCTTTGATGGCTCCAGCCTGAAGGTGAAGAGTTAACCGACGTGAAAGACGAGTCTGCGTCATACCAATATAGGAATGAGGTCCACAGTCCTCATAATTACAGGTATGTTGGTAAATGACGTGATCGTCGGTCATCGGGCTCTTTATCTTGGTGGAGGCTGGTTTGTTGCGGAGAACGAGGTTGGAGGTCTTGGGGGATTTGTAATAAATTATTAATTTGATTTTGTTTTCCGGGTTGGTTGGGTGGACATGCTTGGAGATTATTTCTTTTAAGACGGCCTCGTCATTTTTGTGTTCAGAGGACATGTAATTGCGGTAGAAGATCTTAATTTCATTGGGGGGTCAATGTTCGGAGGGCTTTGGGTGTACCATTTTTCAAGATGGTGGTTGATGGTGCTGGAGATGTCGGAGTTGGAGTATCCGTTATTTACTAAAACTTGGGATAGTCTTTCTAGTTCCTGGTGGGTGTCGGCCCAGGTAGAGCAGTGCGTGAGGGCTCTCCTAACATAGGCGGAGATGGAGGATAGAAGATAACGGCGGGGGCATTCACTATCACCGTTGAGGCATTGTCCTGTGTTAGTTGGTTTAATGTAGACGGTGGTTTTGAACCCATGGTCGTTCAGAGCTACGAGGATGTCGAGGAAGGGGAGTTGTCCATTGTTAGATTTTTCAAAGGTGAAGTTAAGTCTGGAGGAGGTCATGAAGCGACGCTGGAGTTCCTGTAGTTCGTGGAGGTCCTTGATTTGCACGAAGATGTCATCCACGTATCTACAGTAGACGGCGGGTCGTTGGGCAGCTAGGAGCTCTTCCTCGATGGTACCCATGAAAAAGTTCGCAAAAAGAACTCCTAGGGGGCTGCCCATCGCCACACCGTCTATCTGCTTGTACATGATGCCCCGGGGGCAAAGGAAGGGGGCCTCCTTGGTACATAGCTCCAGTAGTGTTTTCAGGGCCTTCTCTGGGATGTCCAGTGTAGGTGTATCAGGGCAATGATAAATTCGACGTAGAATCATGTCAATGGTCCTATCCACTGGCACGTTGGTGAACAGGCTTTCTACGTCGAGGGAGGCGATTGTGTGGTTGTTGTTACGGGGGGGCGTCTCGTAAAATTTCCAAGAAATCGTGGGCTGAGTTAAGGTTGAATTGGCTGGGCACGTAGGGGGTGAGGAGGTTGTTCAGGGCCTTGGCGATCTGGTAGGTGGCAGTGGGGATCTGGGAGATGATGGGGCGGAGGGGGTTCCCAGGTTTGTGTGTTTTGATGGTTCCGTACGCATAACCAGGGGTGTATTCTCCGACGAGTTTTTTAAGGTGGATCCCTCCTTGTTTGGCGTTGATGGCGGTGATGGTGGTGTTGGCAATACGTTTGATTTCGTCGGTTGGGTTGCGGGTGATCTTTTTAAATTTAGTGTTGTCACTTAAGATGACGTCCATTTTTCTAAGATATTCCTCCTTGTCATGGATCACGAGGCAGGAAGCTTTATCCGCACGACGGATGATGATGTTGGGGTTGTCTCTTAATAGTTTGGCAGCTTGGAAGTGTTGTTTGTTGAGTATTTTGCTCCCCCTAGGAGTTCTTTTTGCGAACTTTTTCATGGGTACCATCGAGGAAGAGCTCCTAGCTAGTTGTAGTTGTGGGCATACCAAAAGCTTTGTTTATATAGCCTAGTCGCACGCTCGCAGTTAGGCCTACATTCGCTTCTAATTTAACTGCTGGGGTAAACTTGGTAAAGCCACCCTCAATCCGCCGGCCGGTAACAAAACAATTTACCCAACGCCTGGCCGTGGGATACAATAATGGGTTGAAGGGGCTTTATCCCCCTATGACTTATTGTCATCATCATATATATCACCAGCAGGTGCAAATAACCACAGTCAAATTAGACGCGAATGTAACTGCGAGCGTGCGACTACGTAAATAAAGGGGACGATAGACCCGCTAACACAACTCTTAACGCATTTTTTCCTAATGTATTAGATTTTTTTATATTTATGACCTCAACAGTTGAAAGATGACAATTTTATGGTTTATTTTAGGCTATACAAAAACATTTGCTTTGTAACTTAGATACTCATATTTATGCTTATTTTTTTTATTTTTCATTTTTTTTTAAAGAGACAATGAACGGAGGAAGGAAAAACACAGATAAAACAAAAAGGTCCATGTGCCTAAAGGCATCCTCCATTCATAAAATGTTTGTAACAACTGGATTTAAACATTTGTAGATTGTAAGTTTGTGGAAAGCAATTCGAGGGAAGTGAATTCCAAAAAGTAGTAGCTCTAGGGAAAAATGAATTCTGATAAGCAGAAGTTCTGCATTGTGGAGGAGAAAGTGTAAATTCATGGACGCTCTCAGCTGCCCTAGTTCTACGGGCAAAGATGTGGAGAGGCGGCACAATTGAAGCAAGTTCCTCGGAACAATTGCTGTGAAAATATCTGTAGAATAATGCAAGGGATGCAACGTTTCTTCGTATGGATAATGTAGGAAGGTCCTGTGTGATTGCAGGGTTATTGATTAATCTAATAGCTTTATTTTGAATTTTGTCCAACTGCCTCAATGAACCACTCCACTTCCACCCCACAGAGGTGAACAGTAATCCATCTGAGAACGCACATGACTTTTATATATTACGGCCAACTGCTCGTCAGTGAAGAATTCTCGAACTCTGTACAGGAGTCCCAGTTTTTTAGAGGCATTCTTAGCAATGCTTCTAACATAATGTGTCCAGCTCAAGTTAGTAGTTAATGTTACACCGAGAATGTCAATACTAGGGGAAGTGGGAATATTTACATCATTAAAAAATATATGGGAGTCAGTGAGATTCTGTCGGTTAGAAAATTGAATGTACTTGGTTTTCTGTGCATTAAAGGAAACTAGATTCTTTTGTCCCCATTCATTAATTCTAGAAAGGTCCTGGTTCAGAGAAATTGCAGTGTTTATTTTTGAATTTATAAGATCGGGTTGGGTGAAAGAATTGGTAAATGTGAAGGAACTGTGGAGTGTTGAGTCATCTGCGTAGGAATGTATTGGATTATGAGTGGTAGATATGAGATCATTGATATGAATGAGGAACAGAGTTGGGGCCAAAACTGATCCCTGGGGAACACCAGCATTTATTGAGTGAAATTGAGAATAAAGGCCGTCTACCATTACACATATTTTTCTGTTATGAAGATAAGTAGAAATTAGTGGAACTAATGATGCAAAGCCGTAGTGTGACATCTTCGACAATAAGGATTGATGCCAGACTCTATCAAATGCCTTTGATATATCCAGGGCTATTGTATGTGTTTCACCATGTTGGTCTGTAGCCTGGTTGATTTGATGCGTAAGAAGGCAAAGAATGTCTGCAGTTGATCGACATCGTCTAAAACCATATTCCCTATCACTGATTAATTTATTATTCTCAAGATGCTTAATTATGTGATTATTTAATATAATTTCAAAGACTTTACCAAGAGTGGAAGTTAACGCTATTAGTCTGTAGTTTGATGGATCTGAAGAGGCACCTTTTTTAGGAACTGGATGGATGTTTGCTTCTTTCCAGGGTACTGGGAAGCATGAGGTATGAGTACACAGACGGAAATTTTTTGCCAATACAGGAGCGAGCTCCAAGGAGCAATTCTTAAGTACTATTGGAGGAATTTCATCTGGACCAGGAGCCTTACCTACTGAGATTCTGCAAAATAGTTTTGACATGTCTGGTGTGGATATTAAGTGAGGGAATTTCAGGCGAATTAAAATTAAGTACAGGGACATCTTGATTTATTTCATCTAAGGTTGAGTTCGTGGAGAAAATATCCGCAAGAAGGTTAGCTTTACCTCGTGGGTCACTTACAAGATTGCCAGTCGGAGATTTTAATGGTGGAATGGATGAAGCAGTAGTGAAGTTGGATTTGAATGAGTTAAGAGTAGACCAAAATAATTTGTTATAATTTGGATTATTTAGAAGTTTATTTGCCTGCTTGTGGAGAAAGTTTGATTTAGTTAGGTTTAATACAGTTTTGGCATGATTTCTGATGTTTCTAAAGTAATTAAAGGCTTCATGTGTTTTTGATCTTGTGTATGCATTGTAGGCTATTGCTTTTTGTTCAGTTACTCTAGCACAATTATGGTCAAACCATTTAGGTGAATTAGATCTTTTACTGTTCTTTTGATGAGGAATAAAAGTTTCCATTCCAATTTTTACAAAATCTTGTATGTGGTTCAAGGTGGAGTGTGCATCATTAGAAAAGAAAGAGGTCCAGGGAATATCAATAAAGAAACCTTGAAGACCCTCCCAGTCTGCCCTATCGTAATGCCATTTAGTCACCAAAACAGGTTCAGAGTGGGAAGGTGTGGTAGGTGATAGACAGGTGGCCTGTATCAGACAGTGATCAGAAGATCCAAGCGGGGACCTCACTGTAACATCATAATTTTCTGAATTGGTTGTTAAAAATAAGTCCAGTAGGTGGGAATTATGATTAGGATTATCTGGTACACGGGTGGGTTGGTTGACTAGTTGAGTGAGATTAAATGAGTCTGCAAATAGCTCACATTCAAGACCAGCATCATCAGTCCTGGCTGAATGAGTGAGCCATTCAACATTATGGACATTAAAATCACCCAACACAGTGATTTCTGAAGAAGCATTTAAGTTGAGGACACTGAGTTGTGAGGACAGAGAATCAAATTGCAGTACAAGTGGGTTTTTTCTTTTTATATGTAGGCCTAGGCTAAACAAATGTTAGTTTTTGTTTTATAGGCTAAACTAGGCTGAATTTATGCTAATAAATATTAATTGGAGGGAGCAAATCTGTCAAAGAATAGCCTAGATGTGGAAATTTACAGCCAATTTGCTCTAGCCCTTTTTGAGATACAGAGGTTAGAGATCGTTGGATACAATAATATGTTGAGGGGGTCAATCACCCCCATGACATATTGTCATCATCATATATATTGCCAGCAGGGGGCAAATAGCCTAGGCCTAGCCTAACAACAACAAAAATCGCCGTCAAAATAGACGCGAACTTATATTAACTACGGCGATCGACCATTGCCTGCACCGGCCGTCCCCGGTTATTGTTGAGGTCCTGAGGAACCGTATGACTTTGACGAGCTCTTCGCTCCGCAGTCTCCGCATCCCATGTATTGTCATACGGTACCTCTTCCCCTCCACATCCTACATCTGGTCGTTCTACATATGCCTCCTAAGCCTCGCCTCGTCCCGTCATTGAGCATGTGGATGGGCGTCCCTTTCTGGCTTCAAAGATGGAATCCTTCCAACAGCTCCTACTGGATTGTCTGGGGTTGGTTGATAAGGGCACCTCGCTTCAAGACATTGCCATGGCCCTAGTACCGTACCGCGGTTTGTAGGTCTCTGGTTCGCCACCTGATGACCTGCTATTGGGTTGTTGCCTTTAAAGTGTTACGGTTCTACGAATGACCTAGAGTGAAAGTGACACGGTGGTGAATTTTAACCTTAACTATAAACTAATTTAATTGTGACATAGGATCTCCGCGACTACGGTAGGGCCGGAGCGGGCGAGTATTCGCCTGAGGTTGCCCTTAACCCCCAAGACAAGACAAGACAAAATTCTAGTGCTGGTTTTACTCAGATTTTGTGAGTTTTAATTTAGCCTAGCCTAGGCCTAAGAGTTCAGAAGATTTGCAAAATGCACCCCATACTAGCCTACCCATAGCCTAATAGGCCTAGTGATTCTTTTTTGGCAGACCACCCACAAATTTTCATATAGCCCAGGCCTAGGCTAGCCTAAGTTCTGGAATGCATGTTGGAATAGGCTTCCTATAAACTGTAGGCTAGGCTACTTCCTTTTAATTTAAGTTTGATTCTTTGGAAAAATCTATTAGGCCTAGACCAGGCAGGAAAGTAACATTTAAAATGACGTGTAAAACGTCGCCCATAAACGGCGGGCCGCTATGTTATTGTAATTTGGGAACTTATTTCGTCTGTTGATTGACTTTGTCCTTAATTGGGGATCCTATGAATTAACACAGATGATGATGACTTACCGTACATCATAATACGTGACGGGCCGACGTGGGGGGGCAGAGCCGCAGAGATCCCCTCAACATATTTTGTGTCCCACAGTAACTTTTAATGGGATGGATGTAGTTACCGGGTGTACGGTCGTCATGTTTACATAGGGCGATCGCCGCGGTTAACTTCGTGTCTATTTTGACGGCAATTTTTTTTTGGCAAATTTCATTTTATTCACTTCCTTTTATATTTAGGCTATAATCTAGCTTTGGCACGACAATAACCCAAACCTAGTCTTTCTTAAAGATTCTTCTAATCTTCCAGTAGCCTATAGCCTAATTTAGGTCATTTTTAAAGGCACACAATTAAATGGTTGGTATTTTAAACGACACTACTGCAGCATTATGAGAAACAATTTATTAGAGATAATAGGCAACAATAGATTCGCCATATTTTTCTCCATAGGCTATAGTCCGCATGGAGGATTTTCGTTATCGACAAATTGAAAAAATTCCCACTTCACAGACAAAATAGACAAATACACCAAAAATCGGGGTGTGGGGGCGGCAGCCCCCACCCATAATAGCCTACTATAATATGTTAGGTAAGGTTGTTAGGTTAGGCTAGGCTAATGTCCTTTCAAAGGGGTATAGGCCTAGTAAACACTAGGATAGCCTATACCTGGTCAAGGGTAAGTCCTGCTGTAGTCAACTTGAATGCTACCTTAAATTGTAATATTAGACTAGGCATAGCCTATAGATAAAATAGCCTAGCCTACTTATTTATTGTAGCCTATAATATAGGCCTAGCCGGGTAGAATGTAGAGTTCGGGCGTACCGCCACCATTGTTTACACTGCGCAGAGCAGCGACGGAAGCTTGCCATCATGTTCCCATCCATTTTGAATGCCGTTGGATACGATAATATGTTGAGGGGGGCAAACACCCCCCATGACATATTGTCATCATATAATTTGCCAGCAGGGGGCAAATAGGCCTAACCCAAAAAAAATCGTCGTCAAAAACTCAAAATAAACGCGAACTTACAGTAACTGCGGCGATCGACTATGTAAACATGACGGCGGCGGCGGCGGTGGACGCTTGCGATCATGTTCCCGTCTATTTTGACTGCCATTGGATACAATAATATGTTGAGGGGAGGGCTTTGCGGCATTTTTTTTGGTTGTTTGCCCCTTACTGGCAATATATATGATGATGACAACACGTCATGGGGGCAACATATTATTGTATCCAATGGCATTCAAAATAGACGGTAACATTATCGCAAGTGTCCGACGCCGACACCGCCGCCGTCATGTTTACAAATGTCGATCACCGTGGTTAAAGGCTGGTTCACACATAGCCGAGTCGGTGCGCGAGTCCAACACGAGTCACACTCGTCGATTATCGCCGTCGCTGGAGGCTGAGTCGGCCACGAGTAGCAATTGCTCCCGAGTCAAGGAGAGTGTAACACGAGTTAACTCGAGTCAATACGAGTCAACACGTGTTCATGCAAGAGTCTGTATTTACCTAATTGTATTTGCCTAATTGTAGTTTACAGGAGTTGAGCTAAGCTCGTGTTGTCCCGTCTCTCAGTCTACTTTTTATCCAATTTTTTCTTGAAAATATGGATATTCCTTGCCCCTACCACCTCCTCCTCCAGCCCATTCCATTTGTCAATACATCTATAGGGAAAGCTAAACTTCCTGATATCGTTCTTGCAGGTAGGTCTTTTTACTTTGTAGCTGTGGCCTCTAGTTATTCCTGTATCCATAATTAATATATCCTCCCTATCCAGCTTCTCCAGCCCCCGGGTGCATTTGTACATCATTATCATGTCTCCCCTCTCTCTCCTCTCTTTTAGACTCGGTAGATTTAATTTGTCTAGCCTCCCTTCATATGGCAGTTCTCTGAGACTTGGAACCAATCTAGTAACTGCTCTCTGGATTCGTTCTAACTTGTGAATATGCTTCTTTAGATGCGGGGACCACACCACTGCTGCATACTCCAATCTTGATCTAATCATACTCTTCATAATTTTCGCTACCATGGTCTCATCCAAGTAGTTCAGAGCAACTTTCATATTCCCGGCCATTGCATACATTCCGCTAAAGAGCTTGTTAATATGTTTCTCTGGCGACAAATGATCTTGTATAATCAACCCTAAATCCTTTTCTTTTTCGGCCTTACTAATTATATTATCTCCCATCCTGTACTCCCAATTTGGTCTATTCACACTTCTTCCCATATTTAACACATGGCATTTACTTATATTAATTTCATTTTCCACTTCGTGCTCCATTCGTATATTTTATCTAAATCCCCTTGCAGCTCCTCACAACTACTTTTATTTGTTATTTGTCTCATAATTTTTACATCATCTGCAAACATTGACATGTAGGAGTTTATGCCTATCGGCAGGTCATTCACGTACATAAGGAACATGAGAGTCGCCAACACAGATCCCTGCGGCACACCACTCTCAACTTTCCGCCACGATGAGTAAGTTCCTATAATGTTGGTCCTCATTTCCCTATCTGTTAAATAGCTCTCCATCCATTTCAGCAAACTCCCCCTGACATATCCTAGCGTCTCAAGCTTAGATAACAATCTCTTATGTGGTACCTTATCGAATGCTTTGGAAAGGTCTAAGTAGACGCAGTCCACCCATCCGCCTCTTTCTTGGAGTACATCTATCACCCTACTGTAATAACATAGACAACTGGTAACACAAGATGTCCCTTCTCTGAATCCAAATTGCTTTGGGGTTATTATCTTCTTTCTCTCCAACATTTTCATCCATCTCTTCCTAATTAGCTTTTCACAAATCTTGCATACAATACTAGTAAGCGAAACTGGTCTATAGTTTAGAGGGTCCTCAGGGTTTCCATTCTTGTATATCGGAATGATATTAGCTCTTTTCCATTCAACAGGAACCTGTCCTTTATCTAAGGAAGCTTGAATTATGTCCCTCACTGGCTCCACTAATTGCTCTGCACACTCCTTTAAAACCCAGGAAGACACTTCATCCGGTCCCATAGCTTTCCTTACTTCAAGTCCTCTCATCGCAGATAACAGCTCATCTCTAGTTATTTCAATCTTACTAAGACCACTCTCCAGTACTCCCGCCTGTGGTTCGTCAAAACCTTCCTCTCTAGTAAAAACTGACCCCAATTTGTTATTCATTACCTCGCACATGTCCGATACATTTTCATACGTCCTAGCATCAACTCTTAATTTAGTAATTTGTTTCTTTACCTTCAACTTACTGTTTATATATTTATAAAATAATCTAGGGTCACTTTCACATTTATTTACTATGTTCTTCTCATAGTTCATTTTAACTTGCCTAATTATGTTAACATATCTATTCCTCTCCTGTTTATATTTATTCCGATTACTCTCAGTGTTCCTTCTTCTTAATCTAGCCCAAGCTGCATCACACCTACCCAAAGCTCTTTTGCATTTCAAATTAAACCAATCTTTCTGCTTAGTAAAATTTCCAGTTGTATATCTTGGGACAAACAGATTGGTTCCTACTCTATAAATTTCGAGGAATCTACTATATTTACCTTGTATGTCTTGTTCCTTCAAAATAATATCCCAATCTACTCCCTCTAAATATCTTTTCAAGGATACATAATCAGCTTTACTATAATTTAATCTGTCATTTATGTAGCTATTGTCTAATCTATTGGCATTACTCGAGGTCAACTTCCATTTTAGTAATAGGTGATCAATTTTACCTACAGGACATAGATAGTTTATATCACTAATTTCGTGAGGATCTTTTGTAAAAATCAGATCGAGTTTAGAAGGTTCGTTATTACCCCTCATTCTTGTATTTTCCCTCACATGTTGTGCAAGTACATTTTCCGTAACCAACTCCACTAGCCGACTTCCCCAAGATCTCTGATTTGGCCCTACATCTCCCGATTCCCAATCAACCTCACTGCAGTTAAAATCTCCTACCAAGATCAATCGATTCTTCCTTAAAAGCAATCTTCTCAACGACTGAATCATATCCTCGACCATCTCCTCAAACTCCAACTCCCTCCATGCTCTGGTCTTTGGTGGCATGTAAGCTACTGCTATGTCTAGCTTTTTTCCTTCTATATCATTGAGTTCAACTGCCATTATTTCTGCCTTGTCATTATTTAACTCCACTTGCTTTGCTGTCATAGGGTTCTTAACTAATACTGCCACTCCACCTCCCCTTTTTCCCTTTCTATCATATCTCCATATATTATATCCTTCACTAAACACTATATTGCTGTCAAAGTCCTGGTTCAGCTTTGTCTCCGTCAAACAGACTATCTGTGGTTGATCCTTTCTTAATATATCATCCAATTCTACCTTTTTACTGTTTATTCCATCTATATTAGTGGAGTAGCACAGTATATTGGAATCCTCCTCCTTGTTTCTCTTCCCTCCTTGCCTCCTATTCCTCCTCCATCCCTTCCCTGACCTACCTCCACATTCCCTGCTAGTTCTATTCTCCTCCCCCCCCCCCCCCCTCCACAATCTCCCGCCCCTCCCTCACCATCTCTCCGTCCTCGGTCTGATCCACTACCTGACTCACCGTCTCCATCCCCTGCTCCTCCCTCACCATCTCTCTGTCTTCGGTTTGATCCACTACCTGACTCACTGTCTCTATCTCCTGCTCCTCCCTCACTATCTCCTTGTCCCCGATTTGATCCACTACCTGACTCACTGTCTCCTTGTTCATTTCTCCTCGTATTTTCCGTTCTTTCTGACTCTGAGTGTACCACTTCTTTAGTTTCCCTTCCTTTACTCTCCAAAACAAAATCCTCATCTGACAATTTTCGATTTTCATCGTCAGCCCTCGCTTGAACTTCTCTCAACTTTTCCCTTTCCTCTATGCTTAAGTCCTTTTTCACCCTAATATGTTTCATTCCAGTACAACTATTTAGCCTCCAGCTTACAATGGTTAATGCTTCAACCACTGACCTAGATTTAAACTCTGCTTTTATCGGTCTCATCTCACCCTTTTTATATCTTCCTAGCCGTCTTACTTCGTCCAGTTCTTTCCCCCAATCACAGCCTTCGTCTAGACACTCCAATATTTTCTTTACTTTGTCCTCATCCCTTCCCCTTCTTTCCCTCATATCTGCTAAATGTTCTTCAATGTCTCCAACAATTATTATGCTTTTACCTCTATCTACTGTTTCCCTCACTACCTTCTCCTTGCTCTTCAAAACCTGCACTACATTCTTCTCAAACTCTCTTTTCTCTTTTTCTCTCTCTTCCACCTGCTCCTTCATTATTTCTTCCAATGCATCCACCTTAGCATTCCTCACCCTTGTCCACTCATTTTTCTCCTCACTTATTACTCCTTTTACTTTCTCACTTAACCCGGCAAGCGCGATAGGCCTCACGGAAGGCTTCCTATAGGGAACGCGATAGGCCTCACGGAAGCAGGACCATAAAAAAAGCCTTCCATAAAAAAAAAAGGGCCTATCAAAACAAAGGAATTTGTCTCTAGGTGAGATAATTCCCCTCCAGTACTCATCCATGTAAATCTCACCCACCCCCCTCCCCTCCTTCCCCACCTTATTCCCCCCTCCCTCCCCTCCTCAATTATCACCTATTTTTCCTCTTATTATCATCATTTATCGGTTATTTTTCTCTCCCGCGATAATGTAGCACAAGTGGGTTGCATAAAAGATCGTTATGCAACACCCAGACACCGGCACACACCGCCCCGCTCTTCTCAGTTGACTCCCAGACAGCGAGAGGGGAAGGCTGCCTGTCTCTCTCTCTCGCCTGAGATTATGACCGGGTGGCCAATATCTTCGTTTTTCACCACCCAAATGCTTTTCCCACTTATTTTAGCACTCTTGAAGGTTCATATATACATCATATATGTAAAATAAAAGCATACCGAAAACAATAATGGTTTATATTGTAAATATAACGAATTCTGTCAGAATCCAGGGCTAGAAATGCACAAATAACTACCCTAGCACCTACGTCTATATCGTGCTTGTCAGGTTAAATGGCCCTCATACTCCTTTAGCTGCTCCTTGAGTGCCATGTTCTCTGCCTCCAGCTCATCTACTTTCCTTATCACAGCATCTAGGTTAGCAATTAATGGCCCATCTGCAGTTGCCACTGAACTGGCTCCACATATTTCTGTCAGTGACTCCACCTTCACACCTATATCTCTCCTCCAATTCTCCATAACTCCCTTCCATCTTAACAGACACATCATCTGTCTCTTCACCACAGTCAATTGATCCTCCACTTCATTACCCTCTGCCAGAAATCCCTCAAATTCATAGCTCTCTTCATCTCTCAATAAACTCTGCCTCCGTTTGCCTTGGCCGGCCATTGTTTATATTTATGTAGCCTACAATTAAAAATATATAAAACACTTAATAAAATTACAGTAAAATTAAACTACTACCTGGGATAAACCCAGGTAGCGCCGCCCCCATTTGTGTCACCCTATCTTGAAAAAAGAATAAATGGAAAAAATAAATAGAAATGGGTGTTTGCGAGGTCACCACGAGCAGGTGGGGTACGACTTGATTACCTTACTAAGAAGGTAACCCAACCGAGGTGTCGCAAGTACTAGGCAAAGATGAAATTGAAAACTTTAACCGTGTTTTGGGCCTTCAGCAGTAGGAGATACGTCACTGAGAGTCAAAACGAGTGTAACACGAACCCACGAGTGTCAAAAAGTTGAAAAATAATGGCCACATTCCAGGGCACGTAAACAAAGAGTATGGACGAGTCTAACACGAGTCAACGCGATTGTTACACGGATCAACACGATTGTTATACGGATCAACACGAAAGACAACGCGTTGACTCTCGTTGGATCTCTGTTGCACACGTGTTGACTCGTGTTACATCCGTGTAAACTCGTGTAAACTCTCGTTGATTCGTCCTACATTTTTGAAATAAAGTATTTCAAATGACACTTGCTTTTTTCCTGTTACACTCGTGTTTTTTTCTCAGTGGATCGTGTTTACTCTTGTTTACTTGTGTTTTCACTCATGTTTGAATCGTGTAAACTCTGGCATCATGGGGGCACCAAATTTTGGCACTCACATTCGTGCTTTCTACTCTTGTTGATACGTGTTGCATGTGTGTTACATACGTGTTGTTGCGTGTAGACACGTGTTGCTTCGTCAACGTCGAAATGATGACGAAAAGCGACGAATCACCAAAGAGTGTTACACGGGTTTACAAGAGTCAACACGAGTTAACACGAATAACGAAGAGTTATGCAGAGTCAAACATAAGTTAACACGTATGTACACGAGTCTACACGTATTTAGGCCACACTCCTGGGTACTCGCCACGGGACCCAAAAATTTCATGCATGCATGACATTTTTGGACCCCGTGGCGAGTACCCACGAGTGTGTCGAGTAAACAAAGAGTATACACGAGCGTAGCACGAGTCTATACGAGTGTTGAGGAGTATCGACGAGTCATTGCTGAATAGCAAAATTTCATCACTCGTGTTGGACTCGCGCACCAACTCGGCTATGTGTGAACCAGCCTTTAGTTCGCGTCTATTTTGAAGGCATTTTTTTCGGTTATTTGCCTCCTGCTGGCAATATATATGATGATGACAATATGTCATGGGGGGGTGACCCCCCTCAACCTATTATTGTATCCAAAAGCAGTCAAATAGACGGGAACATGATGGCCAGCATCCGCCGCCGCTCCGCGGAGTGTAAACAAGGCTGGCGGTACACCCGAACTCTACATTCTACCCCACTAATTTTCCAACTAGCATAACCGATGATTATCAATGATCAATCCCAGTCAGAAACGTCCATGCTTCCCTCCCATAAGTCAATGTCGGGATTACCACACTGTCATGCAAGGACTTCTTTACTTCCATGCTGACCACCCTATTTCTTCTTACTGCTTTCAGAGGTCCTACAACGCTCTTCCCCTGTTACACTTTCTCCCACACTTCTTCATCCATAGGCCTACTCACATCTTTACTCAACACACTGCCCAAATACTTAAATGAGCTGACATACTTCATAGCCGTTCAACCTCACTTCACACTCTATGGTTGCACCCCTTTCAATGACCATAATATTGCTCTTCCTAGCATTTACCTCCAGATTCCTTTTTTCACACACTGTTCCAAACATATTTACCTGACCCTGCAACTCCCATTCACTATCGCTCATCAGAACTGTGTTGTCAGCAACAGTAGTACCGGTACTGTACTGTTGAGGCAACTTCCACCCTTTCCTTCCCTTATCAGCGGTACACCAACATCCGCTGCTCTTCCTTGTATTTCTTTCATGACTCCATCCATATACTGTACCGGTATATATTGAACAACCATGGGGACATCACACACACCCTTGCTTTAACCCAACATTCAGATTAAAGAACTCGCTCTGTTAATTATCCACACATACTGACACCTTTGCACCCTCATACATGCTCTTCATTGCTTTCAGCAACTTGCCATCTACTCCGTATATTCTCAGTACCGGTACTTTCCACATACCTTCTCTATCAATTCTGTCATAGGCCTTCTCCAACTCCATAAATGCAGCATTCAACTTTTGTCGCTTCTCCAGATATTTCTCCACAACACATTTCCGGGCAAAAATCTGAGATACACATCCTCTTCCCTTCCTAAGATGACTACAGTATGCTAACCGTTTCCCCAGCAATACTGACTGAAAATGCCCAAATATATTGCATGTCCTTTTCAGATTTATCTAAAATATGTAAAATTACACCAAATACCACTACAGTAGCACTGAAATCAATAAAACTCACTAACAGGATAAATAAATGGAAGAAATACTCCAAAAGATTAATATGTTAACCCTTTACCCAGCAATACTGACTGGAAATGCCTAAATAGATTGCATGTGCTCTTCAGATTTATACATACATACGTACATAACATTTTAAGACTGAGTGCTCCACACAGATGTGCAGTTTCAGTCTCTTTTCCTAATGGCGGCGTTCCAGGCAACCCTGTTAAGGGATGCTTTACTTGTCAAGTTTTTGGATTTGAGATCGGCACGTATAGTCCGATCCCAGGTCTTACTCGGTCCACCCCTTGGTGCAGCTCCCTCCACAATCGCAAACCTGCATCTTTTCACCCAATTTTGTTCATCCATTCTCTCCACATGTCCATACCATCCCAGTTTACTTGTACGCATCTCCTCGCTAATACTCTTTATACCTAAACGTCTCTTCAGCTCATCATTTGTTATTCTGTTGACATCCTTTATCTGAAATATGTAAAATTACACCAATTACCAACTACAATACCAACAAATTTAATAAAGTACACTAACAGGATAAAGAAAATGTAAGAAATAGCCCTAAAGATGAATTTATCTATCTATCTATTGGCGGACGCCTTGATCCCCGAAGGATTGGCCACGAACGAAACACCCTTATGCACCTCTGTCCCCAGTCAGTCGACGCCCCTCCTCCCATCCAGCACCACTTTCACGCATATACTTCTTAACTCCATCCTTCCACCTCTCTCTCGGGTTATTTCTCCCTCTGTCCTTCCACCTCACTCGTAGACGCTCTTAGTCATTCTCTCGCTTGCCATAACGTTCCACATGGCCGAACCATCTCAAGGTGTTCTTTTTCGCACTTTCCAGTACATTCACACCACACCTCTCTCGTACTTCCTCATTCGTCTGTCTATCCCTCCACGTAACTCTGCACACACTTCTCAAGTAACTTATTTCCATCCCTTTCACTCTTGGTTTGAATCTCTCCAACAACGTCCATGCTTCGCTTCCGTAAGTCGGTGTCGGGATTACCACACTGTCATGCAATGACTTATTCAGTTCCATGCTGACCACCCTATTTCATGTTACTGCTTTCAGCATTCCTACAACCCTCTTCCCCTGTTGCACCCTCTCCCACACTTCTTCATCCATACTCCCATCTTTACTCTGTACATTGCCAAGATTCTTAAATGAGCTGACAATCTCCATAGCCTGACCGTTCAATTTCACCTCACACTCTGTGGCTTCACCCCTTTCGAAGACCATAACCTTGCTCTTCCCCCGCATTTACCTTCAGATTCCATTTTTCGCACACTGTTCCAAACATATTTACCAGACCCTGCAACTCCCATTCATATCGTCAGCAAACAGCAGTACACAAACATCCACTCTCTTCCTTGTATTTATTATTATTATTATTTTATTATTATTATTGAAATACCACAGGAACGAAAATTCCTGGGAGCGAAACTTCCACCCCCAACGAGATCCCTCTCTTTCTACCACCTCCCTCCACATGTTACACGTCTCGTTAATCACAGTCTTCTAATATACAAATCACATTTCCTTACCCCCTGACATTCTTGAAATACCCACTAAGTATATTCAATTAGATACCAACCATGCAGACTATAATACGTTCGTTGTGTATGGGTACGAGGCGATCTCAAGACACCTTAGCTCCCAGTGCACAATGAACCGGATCATGATTATGTCCGCCTGTATTAAATTATGTATTATGTTGATTTATACCATTGCCTATTTTTGTAATAATTGTATTCAGCTAACTATGATCTCAATAATCATTGATGTAATGAAAATATGAATAGTCTCCTCATACGATTGCACTAGTTCTGTAGTGCTATTATTTACAACCTGTCAATTAATAATTCAGTCACTACAAGCTTGCTTTTTTTTTTTTTTTTTTTTTTTTTTTTTTTTTTTTTTTTTTTTTAATGAAATACGTATATACAGACCATGTGACAATTAAATGAGGAAACTATAATAACGCATCTGAATAATGCCAACCTGACTTATAAACACAAATATGAATGTAACCAGACGACGATGCTGTTGTTTCAGTGGAATAATGGCTCTTTGAGCAGTATGTATCGCCTTACTAGTGGTTGTCCCCTCACAGGATGGGGGGCGCTGCTCAATAAACTCGCCCCTCGGGGCAAAATCAAATCAAATCATCTTCCTTGTATTTCTTTTATGACTCCATCCATATACTGTATATATAGAACAACCATCGGGACATCACACACCCTTGCTTTACCAAACATTCAGATCAAAGAACTCCCTCTGTTCATTCTTCACACATACTGATACCTTTGCACTCTCATACATACTCTTCACTGCTTTCAGCAACTTGCCATCTACTCCAAATATTCTCAGTACTTTCCACATACCTTCTCTATCAACTCTGTCATTCCACTCATTGCCTTCCCTTATTAGTGGTACACCAACATCCACTGCTCATCCTTGCATTTCTTTTATGACTCCATCCATATACAGTTCAGTATATATTGAACAACCACGGGGACATCACACACCCTTTCTTTAGCCCGTGGAGCCCCGGCTAGTTTTGTAATGTTTGCACACCAGAACCCAGCCGGTTTTCAAAAAATGGTTTTATTCCAGAAACAATAGCGAATGGGTTAGGAATGAAGGAAAAACCACGAAAAACCGCTCAAAAAGCTTAAAAAATGGTCCTACAGAGCCCCCGAAAACGGATTTTACAAGAGTAAAAAATTGAAGGCAATTATCCCAAAAAACCATGTTATTGCGCGCTCGCGCGCACACACGTGGACTTTGAGAGTTTTCAACCATCGGCACGGTTGCGTGGGATACGTACACAGTTCCCATACAAATCTGAGCCCTCTTGAGTGGCTACACCTGAGGTTACGGTCGGCGCAATTAGGGTGACGTGTCAGGCGCATCTCTGGGGCTGTGCTTTACATACATCGCCGACACGCCAGACACGTCGCTGGGGCTGTACGGGTTAACCCAAAATTCAGATCAAAGAACTCGCTCTGTTAATTCTCAACACATACTGACACCTTTGCACCCTCATACATACTTTTCACTGCTTTCAGCAACTTGCTATCTGCTCCGTATATTCCAAGTACTTTCTACATACCGGTACCTTCTCTATCAACTCTGTCATAGGCCTTCTCCAAGTCCATGAAGGCAGCATACAACGTTTGTGCCTTCTCAAGATATTTCTCCACAACATATTTCAGGGCAAAGATCTGAGCTACACATCCTCTTCCCTTCCTATGATGAATACTGTATGTTAACCGTTTCCCCAGCAATACTGACTGAAAATGCCCAAATATATTGCATGTGCTCTTCTGATTTATCTAAAATATGTAAAATTATACCAAATACCAACTACATTAGCACAAAACTCAATCAATCACAGAAACAGGATAAAAACATAGAATAAATACCCCAAAAGATGAATACGTTAACCCTTTCCCCAGCAATACTTACTGAACATGCACAAATGAATTTCATGTGCTCTTCAGATTTAGCTGAAATATGTAAAATTACACCAACTACTAACTACATTAGCACAAAAATCAATCAAGCACTTTAACAGGATAAATCAAATGGAAGAAATAGCCCAAAAATGAATTTATCTATAGCCTACCGGTATATATTGCCGGACACCTTGATCCCCGAAGGGGTGACCATGAACGAAACGCCTGCGTATTTCAAGCTCGCTTGAGTTATCACTCGATCGGAGAGCTTTTTTGGCCCGGGGTAATTACCACACCATCGCGTCATAAGGAGTTTGAGGAGGTTAAATTGCTAGATACATAGAGGAAGAGGAATGCCAAGTAAAGCTAAACAAAAATATATAAGATATTTTTAACATGAGATTGCTTATAATAATTTGTACCTCTGCAGTTTCTCCATGGCTAACGAAAAAGATCACATTCCTAAGAAGCCCCAACCAAAAAGGCCAAGCTTCTGTACAGAAAAAATGCCACACCATTACCCTTATGGTGACCCTATCAAATAATCAAAACAACCACACTTCTTAACCCAATTCCCGCGGGACCCCTCATATGACGGAGACGATTTTCCGGCTATTTTGTAGCCTGTGAGCCAGGCCAGCTTTTGCAAGCAGCACGGATGGACGTCAGCCGGAGCCTACAGGCCCCGCCACGACACTGAGGTTTGTGTGAGAGAGAGCTCACTTTTGTGCAGCGTCACACATAGCGAAAACAGAAAATAATTGGTAATTTTTAGCGATTTCGCCTATCGGATTTGGTAATTTTTAGCAATTTTGCCCTTCGTTTGCAAGATCCTTACAAGAAACCAGACATCGTACAGGGATGATTCAGGAGTAATTTGAAAGCTATTACCGTACTTTCACGAATACATAATTGTATTACGCTCTGGCTTTTGCTTATGCATGAAAATGAGCAGGGAATGAAGGCAATTTCGGGCAATTATGCCTACTCGTACAGGAGTCCTTGGAGCGGTTTCGGTCGCACCGGGAATTTCCACGCCTCTCACACCACACACACACATTACACAGTTTTTCCTACACCGAGAAATGACTCTCCGGCTGTCATTTCTCGAAGACTTCTTCTAGCCGGAGACATTGAGAGCAACCCAGGACCCACCTACACATACATATGTCCAACTTGCTCAAAACCCATCACTTCGAGTCGCCACACTAAGGGTTCAGTTCTCTGCAATTCATGCAGGAACTGGACCCACTTCACCTGCACAACACTTGCCTCCAAGAAACACTACACAAACACCTGGACCTGTTCCTCATGCCCCTCCCTCTCCCAGTCAAATCCCTCGCCTAAAACCCGTCCACTTCTCCTCCCCAACCTACCTAACCTTCCCATATCATCCACTCCCCCCCCTAAAACCCGTCCACCTCTCCTCCCTAAACCACCTAACCTTCCCATACCATCCACATCCTCAACTCAACACACCACACCCCATCCTAATCCATTCCAACCCCCATCTCCTGCTCCCCAATCTCCACCCCCACCTCACCCATCCCAACCCCCAGCCCCTCCCTCACCCCCCCCCCCACCCCCTCCCTCACCCCCACCCCATCCTCGTGCAGCAGCACCCAACATACATCGTGCACATAACATTAACATTCTCCAATTGAACATAGATGGCATCAACACAAAGAAACACAAACTCTCACACTTCATCAAACAACACAACATACACATTGCCATCTTACAAGAAACAAAACTCCGCACAACACAAAAAACACCCACATTTCATGATTTCACCACCATCAGACAAGACCGGGCTGTCGGCAGAGGCGGTGGACTCATCACCCTGGTACACAAAGAAATATCATACATAGTTACCAGTGTACAAACCAAATCCCTCCTCCCCCCAAATGATAACTGCATAAGAAACTAAACTCGTAATTCAATTAATCGCAATATATTTCTATGTATATGATCACGGAGAGGAACAGAACTTATGTGGGCAACAGTACATAATTCTTGGATCATCTTTGAACTGTGTTGCAATTTGTGATGGATGTGGTCATGTGCAAAGACTGGATGCATACAGAATGCCTAGCACGCTAACAGTACAGTTTTGAGTCATAAAAGCTATGCCCCCTTTTGAATAAACATCTAGCTTACCCATGATGAAACCTCCGTTATAAAACCCCGAGTTGAAGAAGGCTATAAAGAAGCTTACCCCTGATGAAACCTCTACTGTATTACGCCGAGTTGATTAAGGCTATAAAGAAGCTTACCCATGATGAAGCCTCCATTATATAACCCCGCATTGAGTAAGGCAATTAAGAAGCTTACCCATGATGAAACCTCCATTATATAGCCCCGAGTTGAAGAAGCCTATAAAGAAGCTTACCCATGATGAAGCCTCCATTATACAACCCCGAGTTGAAGAAGGCTATAAAGAAGCTTACCCATGATGAAACCTCCATTATATAACTTGAAGAAGACTATAAAGAAGCTTACCCATGATGAAACCTGCATTATATAACCCCGAGAACAACCAACCGAGAACAACCAAACTGGAAATGTCCCTCATGCCCAAGGCCCGCTGCAGAGCCAACCAGGGCAACACCGGACGCCGACTTGACCCAAGTTGTGACCAAATGGAAAGCGCGGATCCAGGTCCTTGCCTGGGTACCTAAAGGAGCCAGAATCCAAGTGGCGGAGGCCCTTACAACCATCATAAAGCAGGCCCTACAGCTCAAGACATCCCTCGGATGGGTACGGCTCCTTGGTTTCTCTTATGGGGCCCTCCGAAAACCACCCAGAACCAACATACAAGACCATCTCCAGGTTTTACTAGCCACCCGAGTGAAACGTCAAGTAGCACAGTATATGGAGGCAGACAGGCTGGTGGACCCCCCCAAACAGCAACCAAACAGGGCCCAGAAGCAACAGGACAAGGAAGAGGAAAAGGCTGAACAGTTATGTAAGAGGGTCGCAGCGAAGCTGGCAGATAGTGACATCAAAGGGGCCGTCAGACTGTTGTCCTCTTCAGAAGGTTTTGCTGGTCATGGCACCGAAGTTGTTGAAGCCGTACGAGGAAAGCACCCACCTACACCTGGGGACCTAAACCTCCCCCCAGCCTCAAATGACCAGATACCCCAACCAGTTGTCACGAAGGAGCAGGTGGTGGCCGCAGTGACTTCATTCCCAGCAAGCTCAGCCGCGGGCCCAGATGGTATACGACCCGCCCACCTCAAAGGCCTCTTGGGTCAGGGATCAGGAGCAGCTGGAGAGGCACTCTTGGAAACCCTCACCAAATTTATCAACATGGTTTAAGAGGGGAAGTACCCGACTGTGCCACACCTCTATTTTTTGGGGCATCACTCTGTGCACTGGCAAAAAAAGATGGCGGTGTGCGCCCAATAGCAGTAGGGAACAACTTCCGCCACCTTGCCACAAAGGTGGGTTTGAAACCACTTTCGAATGGCCTAGGCCCTAGGTCAACACTTAAGACCAGTTCAACTAGGTTTTGGAACTCCAGGGGTGTGTGAAGCTGCTGTACACACAACCCGCACTTACCTCAGCCAAGCCCAAGAAAAACGAGTGCTTCTAAAGTTTGACATGCGGAACGCATTCAACAGCATTCGCAGGGATGTCTTCCTCCGTGCAGCTCGAGAGCACATCCCCACTCTGTACCCCCTACTTTGGCAGGCTTATTCCAAACCTTCAATCCTGATTTTCGGCGAGACGGTAATCCCATCAGCGACAGGGTTACAGCAGGGAGATCCAGGTGGTCCTGCTCTTTTCTCAATAGGGGTGGACGTAAGGTCAGAATTGAATGTATGGTACCTGAACGATGCAACCTTGGGTGGGTCTGTAGAGAATGTTCTAACCGATCTAAACATCATAACTGACCTCAGCCAGGCTGCGCTAGTGATAAATGACACCAAATGTGAACTTGTCCTCCTCAACCACACACCTGAAGAGAGAAAACACACTCAGGCCCAATTTCAAGGCGCATTGCCATACGTAAAGATCCTTCAGGAGCACCAGCAAACCCTATTAGGTTCCCCACTAACTCTGGCAGCAATCCCACCAGCACTTCAAGGTAAAAAGGAGGAGCTTCAATGTCTTGTGAGTCGCCTGATACTCATCTATTCCCACTCAGCCCTGGCCCTTCTCAAGAATTGTTTCTCCGTCCCAAAACTCTAATACCTTTTGCGCACATCGATGACTTACACGAACAATGGTGGCCTCCAAGAATTAGACAACATAATCCGAGAAGCAGTGACCAGCATCACCAACGTGGAATTTCAAGATCGTACATGGACACAAGCCACTCTTCCTGTCCGCCTCGGGGGCTTGGGCATACGGAGAGCCTCGGATATTGCCTCCCCAGCCTTTATCTCTTCCCTTATTGCGACCAACGACCTTGTAGTGTCCATCCTTTCTTCTCAACCCGGAATGACACATAATAGGGACGTAGCAGAAGCGATTAACACCTGGAAGGAAAGTACAGGAGCCGAGGAGGAGCCTCAGGGTACCTCCAGGAGCAATCAGAAAGCGTGGGATACCATCTCGACGAAGAAAATTCAAGAAAATTTCCTAACCAATGCAGACCAGGTTGCAAAAGCATGCCCCCAGGCTGCCGTCCGTTTGGAGAGTGGCTTGTGGTTACATGCCATCCCCATCCCACCTCTTGGAACTCACTTGGATGCTGAAGCGCTCCGGGTTGCCATCGCGCTCAGAGTGGGTGCGGCAGTTTGTCACCCACACACTTGCAAGTGTGGTGGGGGATGGATGCTCAAGATCACCATGCCTTGTCATGTAATCACAGCACAGGCTGCTTGCCAAGACACTCTGCACTAAATGATGTCATAAAACGGGCCCTGCAGAGTGCTAACCGTGCATCAATCCTTGAACCACATGGACTTCTCAGAGAAGACAGCAAACGGCCAGATGGGATGACCACTTTCCCTTACAAGAATGGCCGGTGCCTCGTGTGGGATGCCACATGTGTTGACACTTTCTCCATAACCAACATCGCCAGAAACGCCAACGAAGCAGGTGAAGCCGCCCGGATAGCAGCAAGTAAAAAGCGAGAAAATATCAAGCCATTGCCAAAAGTCATCAGTTCGAGCCTCTGGCATTCGAAACTTCTGAGTCTTCGGCCCTACCACCCTTAATATGGTGAATGAAATAAGCCGTAAAATCAGAGAAGTTTCAGGAGAACCCCGGGAAACCCTCTGGCTCAAGCAAAGACTAGGGATGGCTATCCTCCGGGGCAATGCCACCAGCATCATGAGCTCAGTACGACTGGGCCATGCCACTGTGTGAGGCACGGGCAGGAGTGGTGTATCCGTAGTCTTTCCACGGTAGGGTATAACAATAAACTTTATTTGTATTTAACATGTTTGATGTACATAAATAAAAGGGGATGTGTCGGATGGTTGAAAGCCACAGTTGCTCTCGCGTTTGGGGCTAGCAACACGTATTATGAAAAACATGACTGTATCCTCATATAATGCACTGTCTCTCACTTCACTCACTCAACCCCGTAATTTGCCGGAGGATAACAGGTTTTTCACAATACGTAGACGGAGGTCTTTTTCTAACCCCGAGTTGAAGAAGGCTATAAAGAAGCTTACCCATGATGAAGCCTCCATTATATAACTTGAAGAAGACTATAAAGAAGCTTACCCATGATGAAACCTCCATTATATAACCCCGAGTTGAAGAAGGCTATAAAGAAGCTTACCCATGATGAAGCCTCCATTATTTAACTTGAAGAAGACTATAAAGAAGCTTACCCATGATGAAACCTCCATTATATAACCCCGAGTTGAAGAAGGCTATAAAGAAGCGAGCCATGATGTAGAGTTCAATAGATGGTGCGAAGATGGTGAGGATGGACACTAGAATATAAAACACCAGATCCAGCAACATGACTCTCCGACGGCCATACCTGAAGCGGTAAAAAGAAAAGGGTTGCCATGAAGTGAGTGTTTGGTTCTTTTTACAGTGTGGGGGCCATGTCTCTCGTGTTTTTTTTTTTTTTTTTTTTTTTTTTTGCACCCTATACCATTTTAAAGTTAGACCCCCTTCACTGAATATATGATGATAATTAAAGCTACACTGTACTGTTTAATATATACTGTATATATACAAATATACATGACACAGTGATTGGGTTGTCTCTGGTGTTTGTGCTACCCCTGTTATTTGATAGGGGTATTTCCGGGTGGATGGGACTAGTTAGCATTGGCGGGCAACCATTCTAGGGGAATAAACCCTAAACAAATTACCGATGGGCGACACGCTAATCGGTGCCACTTGCAGGTGGCGAACTCTGTAACAGATAACAGATAACAGGACATTAGTCTGGCTGAAAAGTGATACCAACTGCAAGCTCCATGTACAGTCGCGCTAATAAGTGATGGCTCGGCACCAAGTATGTTTTGATCAATAATTGGTATCAGCAAAGTCTAAGCTTCATTTCTTCATATCGAGTGAAATACACAAACATGTTCCTACGCTTAACCACCCTATTCTACATCTGACAGCCATTAATACAGCAGAGAGCAAGCCAAACGTAATGACAGCGGAGACATGACTTATTAGCGCGCCTGTACACTTACTTATTGAATTATATTATACCCCTCTGTTGTCCCGTGGAGGCTTCCATACTTACACTCAAATAAAGTATGGGTATGAAGAGGGATATTAAAGTGTCCATAATATTTTATCCATTTAAAGATATGTACATTGGCAGTAATGAACCCATTTAATATAAGGACATAAAGGTAAATCACTATCATTATACCCAATTACTATATACACAAACCCATTTAATATAAGGATAGAAAGATAAATCACTATCATTATACCCAATTACTATATACACAAACCCATTTAATATAAGGATAGAAAGATAAATCACTATCATTATACCCAATTACTATATACACAAACCCATTTAATATAAGGATAGAAAGATAAATCACTATCATTATACCCAATTACTATATACACAAACCCATTTAATATAAGGATAGAAAGATAAATCACTATCATTATACCCAATTACTATATACACAAACCCATTTAATATAAGGATAGAAAGATAAATCACTATCATTATACTCAATTACTTTATATACCCTTTGTATACGTTTTTCTTCTCCAGTGTACTGTCGGCCTAATAAGTGATGTCTCGGCACCAATTATATTTTGATCAATAATTGGTATCAGCATTTTTCAAGCTTGATTTATTAATTCCAAGTGAGATATACAAACATGTCCCTACAAATACCCACCCTATTCAACATCAGGCAGACATTACGACAGCACAGAGCGAGCCAAACGCAATGACAGCAGAGACATAACTTATTAGCGCTACTGTACCGTCTTACAGGCAGTGTACAGCTTTGACCCATAATTGCTAAGCATCCCTGTGAATCTGTACCATACCCATGCGAGCCACTACAATACATATTATATTATATTTGTATTAATTTCACTCCAACACCAAACACCTCCCAAAGAAATTAATGAAAACAAGCATGTGTCCGGTATTCGAACCTGAGTTATCACATACAGATTGTAAACACTCTAACCATTACACCATCAAGGAAGTTATCTCAGATGTTTCAGAACTTGAGCTTAACCCCGTCAGCACGATGGCGTAATTTTCCTCTTGTTCTGGTTACCATTCGACGAGTTGCTTTAGCTTATAATTTACCTCTAGGACTCAAAGGGGTACAAACAATCTCTACAAACTCTCTGAATAACTTAAGTATTTCTTAAACTGCACAAAAACGTCTAAATTTAGCCAGGATAAAAGGTAGAAAGGCGTCCTCGTGCCGAAGGGGTTAATCATTAAACACAATTAAATAGGTGAATACATATTATAGCTCATGACTGTACGGTACCTATTTCATTAAGGGGAGACTGGCCGTTTGTTTGGTCTATTAATTAATTTATTCATATATTTTCTTAGTTTCCTGCCTAGACCTCCATCAAGCTTAGAAAAACACCCCCTCGACCCCCCTTCAAGATAAATTTGTAAATTTTTCGGTAGAAAATGTCCCGGCCGAAGGTCGGTTCCTCTTAAAAATGCAGGCTCGCTATCGGTCCCCAGGAAATAATCGACACCTAAATGGCACGAAAGATCTTAACATTGGCAACGAAATGGGGCGAAAGGTGTTAAAATCGCCAAACTAATGGGCCGAACGTCTTATTATCTCAAAACTATTGGGGCTAAACATTAGGGAGAAGGGAGTCCAGAAAAACTGTCTGCCTCCCATTAATCCTTCTGATGTCTGAGAGGGAGTACATTTTTAATCATTACTTCAATTTCATATATTAGTCTTGCGATCATTATTTACCCTTAGGGGATGGTTCACTTTTTGGGCGATTTTTGCATGTATTCATTATTGTTTCTAGTTTCCTCCCTAGATCTCCATCAAATTAAAAAAAAACATCCATTAGATCCCCCTTCTAGATTAATTTGAACATTTTTCTGTAGACAAATTTCCCGGCCGAAGGCCGGTTCTTCCATCATTACAGGCTCACTATCGTTTGCCCGGGAAAAAATCGACACCTAAATAGCACGAAAGGTCTAAATATTGACGACGAAATAGGGCGAAAGGACTTAGATTCGACTAACAAATGGGGCAAACATCTTAACATCTGAAAACTAATGGGGCTAAACATGAGTGATAAGGTGGTCCAGAAAACCGGCCCATTAAACGTTTTCGAATACACTAATTATACTGTATTCTGGCTAAATGGAGACGATTTTCACAGCTAAAGAAGGATCTGTAAGACTTAAAAGGGTACACAACTCTCTTAACCCTTTGAGTACCAGCGACATGCTTAACATTTGTTTCTAGTTATATTTAAACGATATTATGCAGCTTAGGAAGGATGTGTGGTAGTATAAAGGGTGGGTTGAGATGGTTTGAAGTCTTATTATTGCCAGAGGTCCTTCCTAAGCTGAATAAAATCGTTTAATAGTTACCGGAATATGATGAAAAGGACGTCGCTGGTACTGGAGGGGTTAATCAATTCCCTCGCCTCCCACAGATCTATTCCTACACCCGGTAAAATGGTATAATGTTAGCCATGATATGTGCAGAGAGGCGTACAAATCCTAAGAGAGTTAACCTCTACTGTATCGGCGACGTATTTTTTTACTTTATTTCAGCTACATTTTGACGATTTTATGAAGCTTAGGAAGGATAAAAATAGGAAAAATGGGGATGGGGCCTGAGCATATAGATAGATAGATAGATAGAAGACGGATATATGGTAGCTGAAAGGATGAAGTGGGACAGTCTGTAGCCTTTTAATGGGTAGAAATCCTTCCTACGCTGAATACAATCGTATATTAGTTGCCAGAATATAATGAAAAGGACGTCGCCGGTACAGAAGGGGTTAGGGGAGCACACCTCGTTTTTTCTCTTTCTCTCCCTCTCTCTTTGGCTTGTATCCTTTCTGCCCTATTCAGCCTAATGTTTTAAGACGTTTACCCCCATCCAGGTGTCAATATTTTCCTGGCGAGCGGTAGCGAGCCAGAATATATTCTATATTTTTTTTGTTTTAACAGCAAGCTAAATTTGTACATTTTTCGATAGAAAAATTTCCCCGTCAAAGCCGGATTTCTCCATACAATGCTGGCTCGCTATCGCTCGTCAGGAAGAAATCGACACCTGGATGGGGATAAACGTCTTAAAACAGTTGACTGAATGGATACAAGCCAGAGATAGGGAGAACATGAGAGAGAGAGAGAGAGAAGGAGAGACAGAGAAAAAAAAAAGCCGGTGACCCCTCTTAATCTATATACTGTAGCTGTACCTGTCAAAGAGGAAGCCAGTAATGAGCGATCCAACCAAGTATCCCGCCGATGACACTGACTGGGTGGTGGAGTACAGGGCGCGCCTATTGCACACTAAATCCCACTGTTAAGGTACAACACAATTAAATAATTAGATAAATAAATAGACAAATAAATAAATAAATAAATAGATAAATATATAGAAAACTAAATAGATAAATAAATAAATAAAGATAGAAAAAAATAGATAAATAAATAGATACATATATAAATAGACAAACAAACACACAAACAAAACATACATACATACATCCTGTACATACATATATAAACTATATATATATATATATATATATATATATATATATATATATATATATATATATATATATATATATATATATATATATATATATATATATATATATATATATATATATATAGATATATATATATATATATATATATATATATATATATATATATATATATATATATATATATATATATATATATATATATATATTTTCTTTAATACATACGAGGTTGAAAGAAATGGCAATTTCTGCGTTGGAAATTTTATTATTCAAAGTTTCCAGGTCTCTGATGAGTTTTCGCTGGGTGGCAGGAAGTAGATGAAGGAGATGAGCAAAATTTATGGTGGTACAGGGTTACATTAAAGTACATGAAGATACAGGATATACGACGCGTTTCACTGGACAACCAGCATTATCAAGTAAGGAAGGAATGATATAAAAGGTAAACAGGAAGGGTATATATAGAGGGTGGAGGATCAGAGGAGGCGGAAAACAGGGGGCAAAAGTCTGCTATTGGTGGAAGGGTAAACTAGGAGAGAGAAAGGGGGTAACCGCTTCACGCATGCGCACTGGATGCGGGATGGTGGTCGATAGGGGGGGTCGAAGCTGATTGGCTGCGTGTCGAGGGGCGTGGCCTAAGTTGTGTGGCGCCTGCAGAAGACGAAGCTGAAGGAGGTAGCGCGGGGGGCTGCGTCAAGGGCACCGGGGGGAGAGGAGGGGTGTTAGGTCCTGTAGGGTAGTGCCTTTTGGCAGAAGGAAGGATCTGAAGGTCCAGAGTTTGGTTGTTGATGTTGGGATGTAAGGCTTGGATATATAAAGCTTCGAGTATAGGTAATCTCCTTGGGTCACTTTCTTTATCGAGTATGGTGGTGTGTTTCTCTAACTCGTTGCGTGTGAGGTGAGGGTGGTTAGGGGTGAGATAGTGGTCTTTGATGGCTCCAGCCTGAAGGTGAAGAGTTAACCGACGTGAAAGACGAGTCTGCGTCATACCAATATAGGAATGAGGTCCACAGTCCTCATAATTACAGGTATGTTGGTAAATGACGTGATCGTCGGTCATCGGGCTCTTTATCTTGGTGGAGGCTGGTTTGTTGCGGAGAACGAGGTTGGAGGTCTTGGGGGATTTGTAATAAATTATTAATTTGATTTTGTTTTCCGGGTTGGTTGGGTGGACATGCTTGGAGATTATTTCTTTTAAGACGGCCTCGTCATTTTTGTGTTCAGAGGACATGTAATTGCGGTAGAAGATCTTAATTTCATTGGGGGGGTCAATGTTCGGAGGGCTTTGGGTGTACCATTTTTCAAGATGGTGGTTGATGGTGCTGGAGATGTCGGAGTTGGAGTATCCGTTATTTACTAAAACTTGGGATAGTCTTTCTAGTTCCTGGTGGGTGTCGGCCCAGGTAGAGCAGTGCGTGAGGGCTCTCCTAACATAGGCGGAGATGGAGGATAGAAGATAACGGCGGGGGCATTCACTATCACCGTTGAGGCATTGTCCTGTGTTAGTTGGTTTAATGTAGACGGTGGTTTTGAACCCATGGTCGTTCAGAGCTACGAGGATGTCGAGGAAGGGGAGTTGTCCATTGTTAGATTTTTCAAAGGTGAAGTTAAGTCTGGAGGAGGTCATGAAGCGACGCTGGAGTTCCTGTAGTTCGTGGAGGTCCTTGATTTGCACGAAGATGTCATCCACGTATCTACAGTAGACGGCGGGTCGTTGGGCAGCTAGGAGCTCTTCCTCGATGGTACCCATGAAAAAGTTCGCAAAAAGAACTCCTAGGGGGCTGCCCATCGCCACACCGTCTATCTGCTTGTACATGATGCCCCGGGGGCAAAGGAAGGGGGCCTCCTTGGTACATAGCTCCAGTAGTGTTTTCAGGGCCTTCTCTGGGATGTCCAGTGTAGGTGTATCAGGGCAATGATAAATTCGACGTAGAATCATGTCAATGGTCCTATCCACTGGCACGTTGGTGAACAGGTTTTCTACGTCGAGGGAGGCGATTGTGTGGTTGTTGTTACGGGGGGCGTCTCGTAAAATTTCCAAGAAATCGTGGGCTGAGTTAAGGTTGAATTGGCTGGGCACGTAGGGGGTGAGGAGGTTGTTCAGGGCCTTGGCGATCTGGTAGGTGGCAGTGGGGATCTGGGAGATGATGGGGCGGAGGGGGTTCCCAGGTTTGTGTGTTTTGATGGTTCCGTACGCATAACCAGGGGTGTATTCTCCGACGAGTTTTTAAGGTGGATCCCTCCTTGTTTGGCGTTGATGGCGGTGATGGTGGTGTTGGCAATACGTTTGATTTCGTCGGTTGGGTTGCGGGTGATCTTTTTAAATTTAGTGTTGTCACTTAAGATTACGTCCATTTTTCTAAGATATTCCTCCTTGTCATGGATCACGAGGCAGGAAGCTTTATCCGCACGACGGATGATGATGTTGGGGTTGTCTCTTAATAGTTTGGCAGCTTGGAAGTGTTGTTTGTTGAGTATTTTGCTCCCCCTAGGAGTTCTTTTTGCGAACTTTTTCATGGGTACCATCGAGGAAGAGCTCCTAGCTAGTTGTAGTTGTGGGCATACCAAAAGCTTTGTTTATATAGCCTAGTCGCACGCTCGCAGTTAGGCCTACATTCGCTTCTAATTTAACTGCTGGGGTAAACTTGGTAAAGCCACCCTCAATCCGCCGGCCGGTAACAAAACAATTTACCCAACGCCTGGCCGTGGGATACAATAATGGGTTGAAGGGGCTTTATCCCCCTATGACTTATTGTCATCATCATATATATCACCAGCAGGTGCAAATAACCACAGTCAAATTAGACGCGAATGTAACTGCGAGCGTGCGACTACGTAAATAAAGGGGACGATAGACCCGCTAACACAACTCTTAACGCATTTTTTCCTAATGTATTAGATTTTTTTATATTTATGACCTCAACAGTTGAAAGATGACAATTTTATGGTTTATTTTAGGCTATACAAAAACATTTGCTTTGTAACTTAGATACTCATATTTATGCTTATTTTTTTTATTTTTCATTTTTTTTTAAAGAGACAATGAACGGAGGAAGGAAAAACACAGATAAAACAAAAAGGTCCATGTGCCTAAAGGCATCCTCCATTCATAAAATGTTTGTAACAACTGGATTTAAACATTTGTAGATTGTAAGTTTGTGGAAAGCAATTCGAGGGAAGTGAATTCCAAAAAGTAGTAGCTCTAGGGAAAAATGAATTCTGATAAGCAGAAGTTCTGCATTGTGGAGGAGAAAGTGTAAATTCATGGACGCTCTCAGCTGCCCTAGTTCTACGGGCAAAGATGTGGAGAGGCGGCACAATTGAAGCAAGTTCCTCGGAACAATTGCTGTGAAAATATCTGTAGAATAATGCAAGGGATGCAACGTTTCTTCGTATGGATAATGTAGGAAGGTCCTGTGTGATTGCAGGGTTATTGATTAATCTAATAGCTTTATTTTGAATTTTGTCCAACTGCCTCAATGAACCACTCCACTTCCACCCCACAGAGGTGAACAGTAATCCATCTGAGAACGCACATGACTTTTATATATTACGGCCAACTGCTCGTCAGTGAAGAATTCTCGAACTCTGTACAGGAGTCCCAGTTTTTTAGAGGCATTCTTAGCAATGCTTCTAACATAATGTGTCCAGCTCAAGTTAGTAGTTAATGTTACACCGAGAATGTCAATACTAGGGGAAGTGGGAATATTTACATCATTAAAAAATATATGGGAGTCAGTGAGATTCTGTCGGTTAGAAAATTGAATGTACTTGGTTTTCTGTGCATTAAAGGAAACTAGATTCTTTTGTCCCCATTCATTAATTCTAGAAAGGTCCTGGTTCAGAGAAATTGCAGTGTTTATTTTTGAATTTATAAGATCGGGTTGGGTGAAAGAATTGGTAAATGTGAAGGAACTGTGGAGTGTTGAGTCATCTGCGTAGGAATGTATTGGATTATGAGTGGTAGATATGAGATCATTGATATGAATGAGGAACAGAGTTGGGGCCAAAACTGATCCCTGGGGAACACCAGCATTTATTGAGTGAAATTGAGAATAAAGGCCGTCTACCATTACACATATTTTTCTGTTATGAAGATAAGTAGAAATTAGTGGAACTAATGATGCAAAGCCGTAGTGTGACATCTTCGACAATAAGGATTGATGCCAGACTCTATCAAATGCCTTTGATATATCCAGGGCTATTGTATGTGTTTCACCATGTTGGTCTGTAGCCTGGTTGATTTGATGCGTAAGAAGGCAAAGAATGTCTGCAGTTGATCGACATCGTCTAAAACCATATTCCCTATCACTGATTAATTTATTATTCTCAAGATGCTTAATTATGTGATTATTTAATATAATTTCAAAGACTTTACCAAGAGTGGAAGTTAACGCTATTAGTCTGTAGTTTGATGGATCTGAAGAGGCACCTTTTTTAGGAACTGGATGGATGTTTGCTTCTTTCCAGGGTACTGGGAAGCATGAGGTATGAGTACACAGACGGAAATTTTTTGCCAATACAGGAGCGAGCTCCAAGGAGCAATTCTTAAGTACTATTGGAGGAATTTCATCTGGACCAGGAGCCTTACCTACTGAGATATTCTGCAAAATAGTTTTGACATGTCTGGTGTGGATATTAAGTGAGGGAATTTCAGGCGAATTAAAATTAAGTACAGGGACATCTTGATTTATTTCATCTAAGGTTGAGTTCGTGGAGAAAATATCCGCAAGAAGGTTAGCTTTACCTCGTGGGTCACTTACAAGATTGCCAGTCGGAGATTTTAATGGTGGAATGGATGAAGCAGTAGTGAAGTTGGATTTGAATGAGTTAAGAGTAGACCAAAATAATTTGTTATAATTTGGATTATTTAGAAGTTTATTTGCCTGCTTGTGGAGAAAGTTTGATTTAGTTAGGTTTAATACAGTATTGGCATGATTTCTGATGTTTCTAAAGTAATTAAAGGCTTCATGTGTTTTTGATCTTGTGTATGCATTGTAGGCTATTGCTTTTTGTTCAGTTACTCTAGCACAATTATGGTCAAACCATTTAGGTGAATTAGATCTTTTACTGTTCTTTTGATGAGGAATAAAAGTTTCCATTCCAATTTTTACAAAATCTTGTATGTGGTTCAAGGTGGAGTGTGCATCATTAGAAAAGAAAGAGGTCCAGGGAATATCAATAAAGAAACCTTGAAGACCCTCCCAGTCTGCCCTATCGTAATGCCATTTAGTAACCAAAACAGGTTCAGAGTGGGAAGGTGTGGTAGGTGATAGACAGGTGGCCTGTATCAGACAGTGATCAGAAGATCCAAGCGGGGGACCTCACTGTAACATCATAATTTTCTGAATTGGTTGTTAAAAATAAGTCCAGTAGGTGGGAATTATGATTAGGATTATCTGGTACACGGGTGGGTTGGTTGACTAGTTGAGTGAGATTAAATGAGTCTGCAAATAGCTCACATTCAAGACCAGCATCATCAGTCCTGGCTGAATGAGTGAGCCATTCAACATTATGGACATTAAAATCACCCAACACAGTGATTTCTGAAGAAGCATTTAAGTTGAGGACACTGAGTTGTGAGGACAGAGAATCAAATTGCAGTACAAGTGGGTTTTTTCTTTTTATATGTAGGCCTAGGCTAAACAAATGTTAGTTTTTGTTTTATAGGCTAAACTAGGCTGAATTTATGCTAATAAATATTAATTGGAGGGAGCAAATCTGTCAAAGAATAGCCTAGATGTGGAAATTTACAGCCAATTTGCTCTAGCCCTTTTTAAGATACAGAGGTTAGAGATCGTTGGATACAATAATATGTTGAGGGGGTCAATCACCCCCATGACATATTGTCATCATCATATATATTGCCAGCAGGGGGCAAATAGCCTAGGCCTAGCCTAACAACAACAAAAATCGCCGTCAAAATAGACGCGAACTTATATTAAACTACGGCGATCGACCATTGCCTGCACCGGCCGTCCCCGGTTATTGTTGAGGTCCTGAGGAACCGTATGACTTTGACGAGCTCTTCGCTCCGCAGTCTCCGCATCCCATGTATTGTCATACGGTACCTCTTCCCCTCCACATCCTACATCTGGTCGTTCTACATATGCCTCCTAAGCCTCGCCTCGTCCCGTCATTGAGCATGTGGATGGGCGTCCCTTTCTGGCTTCAAAGATGGAATCCTTCCAACAGCTCCTACTGGATTGTCTGGGGTTGGTTGATAAGGGCACCTCGCTTCAAGACATTGCCATGGCCCTAGTACCGTACCGCGGTTTGTAGGTCTCTGGTTCGCCACCTGATGACCTGCTATTGGGTTGTTGCCTTTAAAGTGTTACGGTTCTACGAATGACCTAGAGTGAAAGTGACACGGTGGTGAATTTTAACCTTAACTATAAACTAATTTAATTGTGACATAGGATCTCCGCGACTACGGTAGGGCCGGGAGCGGGCGAGTATTCGCCTGAGTTGCCTTAACCCCCAAGACAAGACAAGACAAATTCTAGTGCTGGGTTTCTCAGATTTTGTGAGTTTTAATTTAGCCTAGCCTAGGCCTAAGAGTTCAGAAGATTTTGCAAAATGCACCCCATACTAGCCTACCCATAGCCTAATAGGCCTAGTGATTCTTTTTTGGCAGACCACCCACAAATTTTCATATAGCCCAGGCCTAGGCTAGCCTAAGTTCTGGAGTTGGGAATAGGCTTCCTATAAACTGCAGGCTAGGCTACTTCCTTTTAATTTAAGTTTGATTCTTTGGAAAAATCTATTAGGCCTAGACCAGGCAGGAAAGTAACATTTAAAATGACGTGTAAAAACGTCGCCCAATAAACGGCGGGCCGCTATGTATTGTAATTTGGGAACTTATTTCGTCTGTTGATTGACTTTGTCCTTAATTGGGGATCCTATGAATTAACACAGATGATGATGACTTACCGTACATAGCTCATACGTGACGGGCCGACGTGGGGGGCAGAGAGCCGCAGAGATCCCCCAAATTTTTGTGTCCCACAGTAACTTTTAATGGGATGGATGTAGTTACCGGGTGTACGGTCGTCATGTTTACATAGGGCGATCGCCGCCGCGGTTAACTTCGTGTCTATTTTGACGGCAATTTTTTTTTTGGCAAAATTTCATTTTATTCACTTCCTTTTATATTTAGGCTATAATCTAGCTTTGGCACGATAATGACCCTAACTTAGTCTTGCTTAAAGATTCTTCTAATCTTCCAGTAGCCTATAGCCTAATTTTGGTCAATTTAAAGGCACACAATTAAATGGTTGGTATTTTAAACGACACTACTGCAGCATTATGAGAAACAATTTATTAGAGATAATAGGCAACAATAGATTCGCCATATTTTTCTCCATAGGCTATAGTCCGCATGGAGGATTTTTGTTATCGACAAATTGAAAAAATGCCCACTTCACAGAAACAAATTCACCAAAAATCGGGGTGTGGGGGCGGCAGCCCCCACCCATAATAGCCTACTATAATATGTTAGGTAAGGTTGTTAGGTTAGGCTAGGCTAATGTCCTTTCAAAGGGGTATAGGCCTAGTAAACACTAGGATAGCCTATACCTGGTCAAGGGTAAGTCCTGCTGTAGTCAACTTGAATGCTACCTTAAATTGTAATATTAGACTAGGCATAGCCTATAGATAAAATAGCCTAGCCTACTTATTTATTGTAGCCTATAATATAGGCCTAGCCGGGTAGAATGTAGAGTTCGGGCGTACCGCCACCATTGTTTACACTGCGCAGAGCAGCGACGGAAGCTTGCCATCATGTTCCCATCCATTTTGAATGCCGTTGGATACGATAATATGTTGAGGGGGGCAAACACCCCCCATGACATATTGTCATCATCATATAATTTGCCAGCAGGGGGCAAATAGGCCTAACCCAAAAAAAATCGTCGTCAAAAACTCAAAATAAACGCGAACTTACAGTAACTGCGGCGATCGACTATGTAAACATGACGGCGGCGGCGGCGGTGGACGCTTGCGATCATGTTCCCGTCTATTTTGACTGCCATTGGATACAATAATATGTTGAGGGGAGGGCTTTGCGGCAATTTTTTTGGTTGTTTGCCCCTTACTGGCAATATATAATTATGATGATGACAACACGTACAGACATATTATTGTATCCAATGGCATTCAAAATAGACGGGAACATTATCGCAAGTGTCCGACGCCGACACCGCCGCCGTCATGTTTACAAATGTCGATCACCGTGGTTAAAGGCTGGTTCACACATAGCCGAGTCGGTGCGCGAGTCCAACACGAGTCACACTCGTCGATTATCGCCGTCGCTGGAGGCTGAGTCGGCCACGAGTAGCAATTGCTCCCGAGTCAAGGAGAGTGTAACACGAGTTAACTCGAGTCAATACGAGTCAACACGTGTTCATGCAAGAGTCTGTATTTACCTAATTGTATTTGCCTAATTGTAGTTTACAGGAGTTGAGCTAAGCTCGTGTTGTCCCGTCTCTCAGTCTACTTTTTATCCAATTTTTTCTTGAAAATATGGATATTCCTTGCCCCTACCACCTCCTCCTCCAGCCCATTCCATTTGTCAATACATCTATAGGGAAAGCTAAACTTCCTGATATCGTTCTTGCAGGTAGGTCTTTTTACTTTGTAGCTGTGGCCTCTAGTTATTCCTGTATCCATAATTAATATATCCTCCCTATCCAGCTTCTCCAGCCCCCGGGTGCATTTGTACATCATTATCATGTCTCCCCTCTCTCTCCTCTCTTTTAGACTCGGTTAGATTTAATTTGTCTAGCCTCCCTTCATATGGCAGTTCTCTGAGACTTGGAACCAATCTAGTAACTGCTCTCTGGATTCGTTCTAACTTGTGAATATGCTTCTTTAGATGCGGGGACCACACCACTGCTGCATACTCCAATCTTGATCTAATCATACTCTTCATAATTTTCGCTACCATGGTCTCATCCAAGTAGTTCAGAGCAACTTTCATATTCCCGGCCATTGCATACATTCCGCTAAAGAGCTTGTTAATATGTTTCTCTGGCGACAAATGATCTTGTATAATCAACCCTAAATCCTTTTCTTTTTCGGCCTTACTAATTATATTATCTCCCATCCTGTACTCCCAATTTGGTCTATTCACACTTCTTCCCATATTTAACACATGGCATTTACTTATATTAAATTTCATTTTCCACTTCGTGCTCCATTCGTATATTTTATCTAAATCCCCTTGCAGCTCCTCACAACTACTTTTATTTGTTATTTGTCTCATAATTTTTACATCATCTGCAAACATTGACATGTAGGAGTTTATGCCTATCGGCAGGTCATTCACGTACATAAGGAACATGAGAGTCGCCAACACAGATCCCTGCGGCACACCACTCTCAACTTTCCGCCACGATGAGTAAGTTCCTATAATGTTGGTCCTCATTTCCCTATCTGTTAAATAGCTCTCCATCCATTTCAGCAAACTCCCCCTGACATATCCTAGCGTCTCAAGCTTAGATAACAATCTCTTATGTGGTACCTTATCGAATGCTTTGGAAAGGTCTAAGTAGACGCAGTCCACCCATCCGCCTCTTTCTTGGAGTACATCTATCACCCTACTGTAATAACATAGACAACTGGTAACACAAGATGTCCCTTCTCTGAATCCAAATTGCTTTGGGGTTATTATCTTCTTTCTCTCCAACATTTTCATCCATCTCTTCCTAATTAGCTTTTCACAAATCTTGCATACAATACTAGTAAGCGAAACTGGTCTATAGTTTAGAGGGTCCTCAGGGTTTCCATTCTTGTATATCGGAATGATATTAGCTCTTTTCCATTCAACAGGAACCTGTCCTTTATCTAAGGAAGCTTGAATTATGTCCCTCACTGGCTCCACTAATTGCTCTGCACACTCCTTTAAAACCCAGGAAGACACTTCATCCGGTCCCATAGCTTTCCTTACTTCAAGTCCTCTCATCGCAGATAACAGCTCATCTCTAGTTATTTCAATCTTACTAAGACCACTCTCCAGTACTCCCGCCTGTGGTTCGTCAAAACCTTCCTCTCTAGTAAAAACTGACCCCAATTTGTTATTCATTACCTCGCACATGTCCGATACATTTTCATACGTCCTAGCATCAACTCTTAATTTAGTAATTTGTTTCTTTACCTTCAACTTACTGTTTATATATTTATAAAATAATCTAGGGTCACTTTCACATTTATTTACTATGTTCTTCTCATAGTTCATTTTAACTTGCCTAATTATGTTAACATATCTATTCCTCTCCTGTTTATATTTATTCCGATTACTCTCAGTGTTCCTTCTTCTTAATCTAGCCCAAGCTGCATCACACCTACCCAAAGCTCTTTTGCATTTCAAATTAAACCAATCTTTCTGCTTAGTAAAATTTCCAGTTGTATATCTTGGGACAAACAGATTGGTTCCTACTCTATAAATTTCGAGGAATCTACTATATTTACCTTGTATGTCTTGTTCCTTCAAAATAATATCCCAATCTACTCCCTCTAAATATCTTTTCAAGGATACATAATCAGCTTTACTATAATTTAATCTGTCATTTATGTAGCTATTGTCTAATCTATTGGCATTACTCGAGGTCAACTTCCATTTTAGTAATAGGTGATCAATTTTACCTACAGGACATAGATAGTTTATATCACTAATTTCGTGAGGATCTTTTGTAAAAATCAGATCGAGTTTAGAAGGTTCGTTATTACCCCTCATTCTTGTATTTTCCCTCACATGTTGTGCAAGTACATTTTCCGTAACCAACTCCACTAGCCGACTTCCCCAAGATCTCTGATTTGGCCCTACATCTCCCGATTCCCAATCAACCTCACTGCAGTTAAAATCTCCTACCAAGATCAATCGATTCTTCCTTAAAAGCAATCTTCTCAACGACTGAATCATATCCTCGACCATCTCCTCAAACTCCAACTCCCTCCATGCTCTGGTCTTTGGTGGCATGTAAGCTACTGCTATGTCTAGCTTTTTTCCTTCTATATCATTGAGTTCAACTGCCATTATTTCTGCCTTGTCATTATTTAACTCCACTTGCTTTGCTGTCATAGGGTTCTTAACTAATACTGCCACTCCACCTCCCCTTTTTCCCTTTCTATCATATCTCCATATATTATATCCTTCACTAAACACTATATTGCTGTCAAAGTCCTGGTTCAGCTTTGTCTCCGTCAAACAGACTATCTGTGGTTGATCCTTTCTTAATATATCATCCAATTCTACCTTTTTACTGTTTATTCCATCTATATTAGTGGAGTAGCACAGTATATTGGAATCCTCCTCCTTGTTTCTCTTCCCTCCTTGCCTCCTATTCCTCCTCCATCCCTTCCTTCCCTACCTCCACATCCCTGCTAGTTTCCCTTCCCCTCCCCCCCCCCCCCCCCCCCTCCACAATCTCCCGCCCCTCCCTCACCATCTCTCCGTCCTCGGTCTGATCCACTACCTGACTCACCGTCTCCATCCCCTGCTCCTCCCTCACCATCTCTCTGTCTTCGGTTTGATCCACTACCTGACTCACTGTCTCTATCTCCTGCTCCTCCCTCACTATCTCCTTGTCCCCGATTTGATCCACTACCTGACTCACTGTCTCCTTGTTCATTTCTCCTCGTATTTTCCGTTCTTTCTGACTCTGAGTGTACCACTTCTTTAGTTTCCCTTCCTTTACTCTCCAAAACAAAATCCTCATCTGACAATTTTCGATTTTCATCGTCAGCCCTCGCTTGAACTTCTCTCAACTTTTCCCTTTCCTCTATGCTTAAGTCCTTTTTCACCCTAATATGTTTCATTCCAGTACAACTATTTAGCCTCCAGCTTACAATGGTTAATGCTTCAACCACTGACCTAGATTTAAACTCTGCTTTTATCGGTCTCATCTCACCCTTTTTATATCTTCCTAGCCGTCTTACTTCGTCCAGTTCTTTCCCCCAATCACAGCCTTCGTCTAGACACTCCAATATTTTCTTTACTTTGTCCTCATCCCTTCCCCTTCTTTCCCTCATATCTGCTAAATGTTCTTCAATGTCTCCAACAATTATTATGCTTTTACCTCTATCTACTGTTTCCCTCACTACCTTCTCCTTGCTCTTCAAAACCTGCACTACATTCTTCTCAAACTCTCTTTTCTCTTTTTCTCTCTCTTCCACCTGCTCCTTCATTATTTCTTCCAATGCATCCACCTTAGCATTCCTCACCCTTGTCCACTCATTTTTCTCCTCACTTATTACTCCTTTTACTTTCTCACTTAACCCGGCAAGCGCGATAGGCCTCACGGAAGGCTTCCTATAGGGAACGCGATAGGCCTCACGGAAGCAGGACCATAAAAAAAGCCTTCCATAAAAAAAAAGGGCCTATCAAAACAAAGGAATTTGTCTCTAGGTGAGATAATTCCCCTCCAGTACTCATCCATGTAAATCTCACCCACCCCCCTCCCCTCCTTCCCCACCTTATTCCCCCCTCCCTCCCCTCCTCAATTATCACCTATTTTTCCTCTTATTATCATCATTTATCGGTTATTTTTCTCTCCCGCGATAATGTAGCACAAGTGGGTTGCATAAAAGATCGTTATGCAACACCCAGACACCGGCACACACCGCCCCGCTCTTCTCAGTTGACTCCCAGACAGCGAGAGGGGAAGGCTGCCTGTCTCTCTCTCGCCTGAGATTATGACCGGGTGGCCAATATCTTCGTTTTTCACCACCCAAATGCTTTTCCCACTTATTTTAGCACTCTTGAAGGTTCATATATACATCATATATGTAAAATAAAAGCATACCGAAAACAAATAATGGTTTATATTGTAAATATAACGAATTCTGTCAGAATCCAGGGCTAGAAATGCACAAATAACTACCCTAGCACCTACGTCTATATCGTGCTTGTCAGGTTAAATGGCCCTCATACTCCTTTAGCTGCTCCTTGAGTGCCATGTTCTCTGCCTCCAGCTCATCTACTTTCCTTATCACAGCATCTAGGTTAGCAATTAATGGCCCATCTGCAGTTGCCACTGAACTGGCTCCACATATTTCTGTCAGTGACTCCACCTTCACACCTATATCTCTCCTCCAATTCTCCATAACTCCCTTCCATCTTAACAGACACATCATCTGTCTCTTCACCACAGTCAATTGATCCTCCACTTCATTACCCTCTGCCAGAAATCCCTCAAATTCATAGCTCTCTTCATCAATAAACTCTGCCTCCGTTTGCCTTGGCCGGCCATTGTTTATATTTATGTAGCCTACAATTAAAAATATATAAAACACTTAATAAAATTACAGTAAAATTAAACTACTACCTGGGATAAACCCAGGTAGCGCCGCCCCCATTTGTGTCACCCTATCTTGAAAAAAGAATAAATGGAAAAAATAAATAGAAATGGGTGTTTGCGAGGTCACCACGAGCAGGTGGGGTACGACTTGATTACCTTACTAAGAAGGTAACCCAACCGAGGTGTCGCAAGTACTAGGCAAAGATGAAATTGAAAACTTTAACCGTGTTTTGGGCCTTCAGCAGTAGGAGATACGTCACTGAGAGTCAAAACGAGTGTAACACGAACCCACGAGTGTCAAAAAGTTGAAAAATAATGGCCACATTCCAGGGCACGTAAACAAAGAGTATGGACGAGTCTAACACGAGTCAACGCGATTGTTACACGGATCAACACGATTGTTATACGGATCAACACGAAAGACAACGCGTTGACTCTCGTTGGATCTCTGTTGCACACGTGTTGACTCGTGTTACATCCGTGTAAACTCGTGTAAACTCTCGTTGATTCGTCCTACATTTTTGAAATAAAGTATTTCAAATGACACTTGCTTTTTCCTGTTACACTCGTGTTTTTTTCTCAGTGGATCGTGTTTACTCTTGTTTACTTGTGTTTTCACTCATGTTTGAATCGTGTAAACTCTGGCATCATGGGGGCACCAAATTTTGGCACTCACATTCGTGCTTTCTACTCTTGTTGATACGTGTTGCATGTGTGTTACATACGTGTTGTTGCGTGTAGACACGTGTTGCTTCGTCAACGTCGAAATGATGACGAAAAGCGACGAATCACCAAAGAGTGTTACACGGGTTTACAAGAGTCAACACGAGTTAACACGAATAACGAAGAGTTATGCAGAGTCAAACATAAGTTAACACGTATGTACACGAGTCTACACGTATTTAGGCCACACTCCTGGGTACTCGCCACGGGACCCAAAAATTTCATGCATGCATGACATTTTTGGACCCCGTGGCGAGTACCCACGAGTGTGTCGAGTAAACAAAGAGTATACACGAGCGTAGCACGAGTCTATACGAGTGTTGAGGAGTATCGACGAGTCATTGCTGAATAGCAAAATTTCATCACTCGTGTTGGACTCGCGCACCAACTCGGCTATGTGTGAACCAGCCTTTAGTTCGCGTCTATTTGAAGGCATTTTTTTTCGGTTATTTGCCTCCTGCTGGCAATATATATGATGATGACAATATGTCATGGGGGGGTGACCCCCCTCAACCTATTATTGTATCCAAAAGCAGTCAAATAGACGGGAACATGATGGCCAGCATCCGCCGCCGCTCCGCGGAGTGTAAACAAGGCTGGCGGTACACCCGAACTCTACATTCTACCCCACTAATTTTCCAACTAGCATAACCGATGATTATCAATGATCAATCCCAGTCAGAAACGTCCATGCTTCCCTCCCATAAGTCAATGTCGGGATTACCACACTGTCATGCAAGGACTTCTTTACTTCCATGCTGACCACCCTATTTCTTCTTACTGCTTTCAGAGGTCCTACAACGCTCTTCCCCTGTTACACTTTCTCCCACACTTCTTCATCCATAGGCCTACTCACATCTTTACTCACACACTGCCCAAATACTTAAATGAGCTGACATACTTCATAGCCGTTCAACCTCACTTCACACTCTATGGTTGCACCCCTTTCAATGACCATAATATTGCTCTTCCTAGCATTTACCTCCAGATTCCTTTTTTCACACACTGTTCCAAACATATTTACCTGACCCTGCAACTCCCATTCACTATCGCTCATCAGAACTGTGTTGTCAGCAACAGTAGTACCGGTACTGTACTGTTGAGGCAACTTCCACCCTTTCCTTCCCTTATCAGCGGTACACCAACATCCGCTGCTCTTCCTTGTATTTCTTTCATGACTCCATCCATATACTGTACCGGTATATATTGAACAACCATGGGGACATCACACACACCCTTGCTTTAACCCAACATTCAGATTAAAGAACTCGCTCTGTTAATTATCCACATACTGACACCTTTGCACCCTCATACATGCTCTTCATTGCTTTCAGCAACTTGCCATCTACTCCGTATATTCTCAGTACCGGTACTTTCCACATACCTTCTCTATCAATTCTGTCATAGGCCTTCTCCAACTCCATAAATGCAGCATTCAACTTTTGTCGCTTCTCCAGATATTTCTCCACAACACATTTCCGGGCAAAAATCTGAGATACACATCCTCTTCCCTTCCTAAGATGACTACAGTATGCTAACCGTTTCCCCAGCAATACTGACTGAAAATGCCCAAATATATTGCATGTCCTTTTCAGATTTATCTAAAATATGTAAAATTACACCAAATACCACTACAGTAGCACTGAAATCAATAAAACTCACTAACAGGATAAATAAATGGAAGAAATACTCCAAAAGATTAATATGTTAACCCTTTACCCAGCAATACTGACTGGAAATGCCTAAATAGATTGCATGTGCTCTTCAGATTTATACATACATACGTACATAACATTTTAAGACTGAGTGCTCCACACAGATGTGCAGTTTCAGTCTCTTTTCCTAATGGCGGCGTTCCAGGCAACCCTGTTAAGGGATGCTTTACTTGTCAAGTTTTTGGATTTGAGATCGGCACGTATAGTCCGATCCCAGGTCTTACTCGGTCCACCCCTTGGTGCAGCTCCCTCCACAATCGCAAACCTGCATCTTTTCACCCAATTTTGTTCATCCATTCTCTCCACATGTCCATACCATCCCAGTTTACTTGTACGCATCTCCTCGCTAATACTCTTTATACCTAAACGTCTCTTCAGCTCATCATTTGTTATTCTGTTGACATCCTTTATCTGAAATATGTAAAATTACACCAATTACCAACTACAATACCAACAAATTTAATAAAGTACACTAACAGGATAAAGAAAATGTAAGAAATAGCCCTAAAGATGAATTTATCTATCTATCTATTGGCGGACGCCTTGATCCCCGAAGGATTGGCCACGAACGAAACACCCTTATGCACCTCTGTCCCCAGTCAGTCGACGCCCCTCCTCCCATCCAGCACCACTTTCACGCATATACTTCTTAACTCCATCCTTCCACCTCTCTCTCGGGTTATTTCTCCCTCTGTCCTTCCACCTCACTCGTAGACGCTCTTAGTCATTCTCTCGCTTGCCATACGTTCCACATGGCCGAACCATCTCAAGGTGTTCTTTTTCGCACTTTCCAGTACATTCACACCACACCTCTCTCGTACTTCCTCATTCGTCTGTCTATCCCTCCACGTAACTCTGCACACACTTCTCAAGTAACTTATTTCCATCCCTTTCACTCTTGGTTTGAATCTCTCCAACAACGTCCATGCTTCGCTTCCGTAAGTCGGTGTCGGGATTACCACACTGTCATGCAATGACTTATTCAGTTCCATGCTGACCACCCTATTTCATGTTACTGCTTTCAGCATTCCTACAACCCTCTTCCCCTGTTGCACCCTCTCCCACACTTCTTCATCCATACTCCCATCTTTACTCTGTACATTGCCAAGATTCTTAAATGAGCTGACAATCTCCATAGCCTGACCGTTCAATTTCACCTCACACTCTGTGGCTTCACCCCTTTCGAAGACCATAACCTTGCTCTTCCCCCGCATTTACCTTCAGATTCCATTTTTCGCACACTGTTCCAAACATATTTACCAGACCCTGCAACTCCCATTCATATCGTCAGCAAACAGCAGTACACAAACATCCACTCTCTTCCTTGTATTTATTATTATTATTATTTTATTATTATTATTGAAATACCACAGGAACGAAAATTCCTGGGAGCGAAACTTCCACCCCCAACGAGATCCCTCTCTTTCTACCACCTCCCTCCACATGTTACACGTCTCGTTAATCACAGTCTTCTAATATACAAATCACATTTCCTTACCCCCTGACATTCTTGAAATACCCACTAAGTATATTCAATTAGATACCAACCATGCAGACTATAATACGTTCGTTGTGTATGGGTACGAGGCGATCTCAAGACACCTTAGCTCCCAGTGCACAATGAACCGGATCATGATTATGTCCGCCTGTATTAAATTATGTATTATGTTGATTTATACCATTGCCTATTTTTGTAATAATTGTATTCAGCTAACTATGATCTCAATAATCATTGATGTAATGAAAATATGAATAGTCTCCTCATACGATTGCACTAGTTCTGTAGTGCTATTATTTACAACCTGTCAATTAATAATTCAGTCACTACAAGCTTGCTTTTTTTTTTTTTTTTTTTTTTTTTTTTTTTTTTTTTTAATGAAATACGTATATACAGACCATGTGACAATTAAATGAGGAAACTATAATAACGCATCTGAATAATGCCAACCTGACTTATAAACACAAATATGAATGTAACCAGACGACGATGCTGTTGTTTCAGTGGAATAATGGCTCTTTGAGCAGTATGTATCGCCTTACTAGTGGTTGTCCCCTCACAGGATGGGGGGCGCTGCTCAATAAACTCGCCCCTCGGGGCAAAATCAAATCAAATCATCTTCCTTGTATTTCTTTTATGACTCCATCCATATACTGTATATATAGAACAACCATCGGGACATCACACACCCTTGCTTTACCAAACATTCAGATCAAAGAACTCCCTCTGTTCATTCTTCACACATACTGATACCTTTGCACTCTCATACATACTCTTCACTGCTTTCAGCAACTTGCCATCTACTCCAAATATTCTCAGTACTTTCCACATACCTTCTCTATCAACTCTGTCATTCCACTCATTGCCTTCCCTTATTAGTGGTACACCAACATCCACTGCTCATCCTTGCATTTCTTTTATGACTCCATCCATATACAGTTCAGTATATATTGAACAACCACGGGGACATCACACACCCTTTCTTTAGCCCGTGGAGCCCCGGCTAGTTTTGTAATGTTTGCACACCAGAACCCAGCCGGTTTTCAAAAAATGGTTTTATTCCAGAAACAATAGCGAATGGGTTAGGAATGAAGGAAAAACCACGAAAAAAAACCGCTCAAAAAGCTTAAAAATGGTCCTACAGAGCCCCCGAAAACGGATTTTACAAGAGTAAAAAATTGAAGGCAATTATCCCAAAAAACCATGTTATTGCGCGCTCGCGCGCACACACGTGGACTTTGAGAGTTTTCAACCATCGGCACGGTTGCGTGGGATACGTACACAGTTCCCATACAAATCTGAGCCCTCTTGAGTGGCTACACCTGAGGTTACGGTCGGCGCAATTAGGGTGACGTGTCAGGCGCATCTCTGGGGCTGTGCTTTACATACATCGCCGACACGCCAGACACGTCGCTGGGGCTGTACGGGTTAACCCAAAATTCAGATCAAAGAACTCGCTCTGTTAATTCTCAACACATACTGACACCTTTGCACCCTCATACATACTTTTCACTGCTTTCAGCAACTTGCTATCTGCTCCGTATATTCCAAGTACTTTCTACATACCGGTACCTTCTCTATCAACTCTGTCATAGGCCTTCTCCAAGTCCATGAAGGCAGCATACAACGTTTGTGCCTTCTCAAGATATTTCTCCACAACATATTTCAGGGCAAAGATCTGAGCTACACATCCTCTTCCCTTCCTATGATGAATACTGTATGTTAACCGTTTCCCCAGCAATACTGACTGAAAATGCCCAAATATATTGCATGTGCTCTTCTGATTTATCTAAAATATGTAAAATTATACCAAATACCAACTACATTAGCACAAAACTCAATCAATCACAGAAACAGGATAAAAACATAGAATAAATACCCCAAAAGATGAATACGTTAACCCTTTCCCCAGCAATACTTACTGAACATGCACAAATGAATTTCATGTGCTCTTCAGATTTAGCTGAAATATGTAAAATTACACCAACTACTAACTACATTAGCACAAAAATCAATCAAGCACTTTAACAGGATAAATCAAATGGAAGAAATAGCCCAAAAATGAATTTATCTATAGCCTACCGGTATATATTGCCGGACACCTTGATCCCCGAAGGGGTGACCATGAACGAAACGCCTGCGTATTTCAAGCTCGCTTGAGTTATCACTCGATCGGAGAGCTTTTTTGGCCCGGGGTAATTACCACACCATCGCGTCATAAGGAGTTTGAGGAGGTTAAATTGCTAGATACATAGAGGAAGAGGAATGCCAAGTAAAGCTAAACAAAAATATATAAGATATTTTTAACATGAGATTGCTTATAATAATTTGTACCTCTGCAGTTTCTCCATGGCTAACGAAAAAGATCACATTCCTAAGAAGCCCCAACCAAAAAGGCCAAGCTTCTGTACAGAAAAAATGCCACACCATTACCCTTATGGTGACCCTATCAAATAATCAAAACAACCACACTTCTTAACCCAATTCCCGCGGGACCCCTCATATGACGGAGACGATTTTCCGGCTATTTTGTAGCCTGTGAGCCAGGCCAGCTTTTGCAAGCAGCACGGATAGACGTCAGCCGGAGCCTACAGGCCCCGCCACGACACTGAGGTTTGTGTGAGAGAGAGCTCACTTTTGTGCAGCGTCACACATAGCGAAAACAGAAAATAATTGGTAATTTTTAGCGATTTCGCCTATCGGATTTGGTAATTTTTAGCAATTTTGCCCTTCGTTTGCAAGATCCTTACAAGAAAACCAGACATCGTACAGGGATGATTCAGGAGTAATTTGAAAGCTATTACCGTACTTTCACGAATACATAATTGTATTACGCTCTGGCTTTTGCTTATGCATGAAAATGAGCAGGGAATGAAGGCAATTTCGGGCAATTATGCCTACTCGTACAGGAGTCCTTGGAGCGGTTTCGGTCGCACCGGGAATTTCCACGCCTCTCACACCACACACACACATTACACAGTTTTTCCTACACCGAGAAATGACTCTCCGGCTGTCATTTCTCGAAGACTTCTTCTAGCCGGAGACATTGAGAGCAACCCAGGACCCACCTACACATACATATGTCCAACTTGCTCAAAACCCATCACTTCGAGTCGCCACACTAAGGGTTCAGTTCTCTGCAATTCATGCAGGAACTGGACCCACTTCACCTGCACAACACTTGCCTCCAAGAAACACTACACAAACACCTGGACCTGTTCCTCATGCCCCTCCCTCTCCCAGTCAAATCCCTCGCCTAAAACCCGTCCACTTCTCCTCCCCAACCTACCTAACCTTCCCATATCATCCACTCCCCCCCCTAAAACCCGTCCACCTCTCCTCCCTAAACCACCTAACCTTCCCATACCATCCACATCCTCAACTCAACACACCACACCCCATCCTAATCCATTCCAACCCCATCTCCTGCTCCCCAATCTCCACCCCCACCTCACCCATCCCAACCCCCAGCCCCTCCCTCACCCCCACCCCCACCCCCTCCCTCACCCCCACCCCATCCTCGTGCAGCAGCACCCAACATACATCGTGCACATAACATTAACATTCTCCAATTGAACATAGATGGCATCAACACAAAGAAACACAAACTCTCACACTTCATCAAACAACACAACATACACATTGCCATCTTACAAGAAACAAAACTCCGCACAACACAAAAAACACCCACATTTCATGATTTCACCACCATCAGACAAGACCGGGCTGTCGGCAGAGGCGGTGGACTCATCACCCTGGTACACAAAGAAATATCATACATAGTTACCAGTGTACAAACCAAATCCCTCCTCCCCCCAAATGATAACACAACAGAAATACAATCAATTAAAATACGCACTGGCAACAACTCCAACATAACCATCATAAACACATACATCCACTACAGTACCAAATGAATACAGACCACACTTACAACACATCACAAACACCCCTCACATCATCCTGGGTGGTGACTTCAACGCCAAGACGTCGGCCTGGTTTGTCGACAACCCCGACACAGACAGAGGGCTGGTACTACAAAACCAAACTGATAACCTCATCATCCTTAACGACATCCATCAACACACCCATATTCCTCACCAAGCCCTCTATAACCCATCATCTCCAGACATCACCTTTTGCTCCCCAGAACTCGCCCCCACAACATCCTGGAGGGTGGTCAGAACCTTAGGCTCTGACCACCTGCCGATCATTATCACCACCAAAACCAGACTCACCCCAGCTAGCCACAAACACACATACACCAATTATAAAAGAGCTAACTGGGAAGTATTCACAAATGAGACAGAACAACACTTCACAACTCTAAACAGTACACCCATCACTAACATCAACAATGCTGTACACATACTCAATAAAACTATCCAAAACGCTGACAAGAAACACATTCCAAGAGGTAACAGAAAAAGACACAACCCCAATTTCACACCAGAAATTCAAAACCTCATCAGACAACGCGACATACTGAAACACTCCCCAGCACCCCACACACAAGACATCACACAACAAATCCAAGCACTCAACACCCAAACTAACAACAAAATACAAGAACAACAAAAACTAAATTGGAATAACTTCCTACAAACACTTGATCACAAAACAAACCCCAAAAAACTCTACAAAACACTAAACAGCATCACACTTTCCAACAGCAACACAACACAATCACATGCTGCAATCACAACAACAGACTCTACTCCTTCATGTAAACAACAAGCAAACACTCTCATCAATCACTTCTCACATGTCAGCCACCTAAAACCTCACAAAGACGACCGACGTGTCATCTGACGTAAGAGACAATTCCCCACAGACCCTGACTATACACCCTTCACCAATCACCAGACAAAGCATATCATCAACAATCTCAAGCACTCACCCGCTTGTGGCCTAGACAACATAAGCAACATACACCTCAGGCACCTGGGACCACAAGGCATACAAGCACTCACTAACATATCAAACTACAGTTATTCACACAACACAATACCAAACATTTGGAAGCATGGTCTCATCACCACATTCCCCAAACCCAACAAAGACCCCACGCTACCCTCCTCGCACCGCCCCATCACACTCCTTTGCTCCCCCTCCAAAGTCATGGAACGCCTAGTATTACAACTAATTACACCCGACCTACCCCTAGCGCCAACACAACATGGCTTTAGGCCACTGCACTCCACAAACACTCTTCTCACAGACCTTACACAAAGAGCTTTTGACGGCATCAACTCAGCTAGACCACCACACAGATCACTATTAGCCACACTCGACATTAGTAAAGCCTTCGATGCCATCCCCCGCCACAACCTAACAAACAAAATCTACAACACAAACATGCACAACAACACAAAAAGGTGGCTGGCCAACTTCCTAGCAGGCAGATGTGCACACGTATCTTTTGCCGGTCAGTCATCTAAAATCAGAAACTTTCCAAACGGAGTCCCACAAGGATCCGTCCTATCGCCCGCACTCTTCAATCTGTACATGCACGGTATAACTACACCCAATATGCCCCAAATAAACTTAGCCTCCTATGCAGATGACATAACACTCACATGCACACACCATGACCCAAAAAGAGCAACAGATCTCCTTCAACCATATCTCAACACACTACATGGCTGGTGCACTACAAACAGACTTAATCTAGCCCCAGCCAAATCCACCGCAACCCTGCTCACAAGCTGGACAGGAGAACACGAATACATCCCTCAACTCACCATAAACAACACACCCCTAACACATACACACACACCCAAAATCCTAGGAGTAACATATGATACTCATATGACATTCAAACAGCACACCACAAACATTAAAAAGAAACTGACACCCAGACTTAACGCCCTCAGGTCACTTGCTCACACAAAATTTGGACACAACAAAGAAACTACCACCACAGTATATAAACAATACATAAGATCAGTGATGGAATACGCAAGCCCAGCCTGGGCTTCTAACCTAGCTGAAACACATCATAAGACCTTACAGACTATTCAAAACAAAGCCCTGAAGATCATTACAGGCTGCACAGCTACTGCACCCACAGATCACCTACATCAAGAAACCAAAATCCTCAAAGTCAAAGACCATCTGGACATGAGAGGCACTCAATTCCTGGCTGCAGCCTCCACGAACCAAGACCACCCACTAAACTACATTGCAACACACCCACAGACACAAAGAAATATCAAAACAACACCCAGCACACGGTATCACACACAATTACTGTCCTCTCTCCCTCCCTGCCCACCCCGAACCAACTTCCAGAAGCACATCCATACTCATATCTCTCGCCGATCCATCCACTCAATCACAGACAACACGCAGCTGCAAGCATGACCTCCCGAAATCCATCCTTCCGAATCCTCCCTTCCTCGCGAGGACAGAGTCCACCTGGCCAGGCTGGGATGCGGACACCATCCAGCTCTCCTGAGCTATCAGAAGAGACTGGATGACTCCGTTGTCGACGCCTGCCCGGGATGTAACACAGCACCCCATACCATTAAACACATCATAGAAGACTGCATTTCACACAACCACTTACGCCAACAACACAATCTACACTCAATGAGAGCTCTGTGGGAAAGCCCGATCGTGGCCATGGCCTTCCTCAGGGACTCGGGGCTGTTCGGCCTGGCAGCTTAGGGAACAACAACAACAACTTGTACAGGATTAATAGCTTTAACCAAAATGGTCACACTCCTTAATGGTCTAAGTGGCCATAGCCAAAATGGCTACACTATATTCCTTCTGTACTTTCTCCATGCCCGATAAGATACATGATATTTTCATATATGTGGCACAGCCCTTGTATCCAACACAATACCCTGCGTGCAACCCTGCTCGAACCCCGCACAACGTTGCTTGCAACTTTAATTATTATTATTATTATTATTATCAGATACTACATGTGAGCCCCACCGAAGAGCCGTAGGGAGACTATATACCCCGAAGGGTCTCAGTGGGGGGCACAAATAGCCAGGAAGATATAACTAGCTAACTAAAAAGGTGTTAACCCTCGTCTTGAAAACCTGAGAGCTCTCCTCATTTACTACTTCATTAGGGAGAGTATTCCAGAATTTTGTGATTGATGGCATAAAACATCTTGAATATTGTGACGTGTTACAATGAACATGAGCAAAGGCCTGATTATTTAACTCCAAGGATTATCTAGTCACACGAACAGGCCGAAAAGGTGGTGGAATTTTAGAATGTAATGGATGATCAGCATTGAGAAATATCTTATGAAATAGAGTCAAAGACCCAACAAGGCGACGATGTTCAAGGTTAACATCCAGGTCTGGCAACAGAAACTTTATCTGATTAAAAGCACGATCCAGAAGCCTTAGATTGGAACCTGCGGCAGAGAGCCACACAGGAGAGCAGTAGTCAAAGAAGGGTAAAATATAAGAGTAAAAACAGTTCCGAACAATAGCATCACTTGAATAAATCTGTTTGCATTTACGTAGTAGACCAACTTTCTGAGATATAGATGAGGCAACTGAGCGTAAGTGTGCCTCAAAAGTAAGTTTTGAATCAAGAGTCACACCCAGTAACCTAAGTTTGGTACATTAATTGATTACAGAATCATTTATTATAATTTCAGGATGCATAGGAAAAGGAGTCCTAGATCTACTAATTAAAAGGCTATGTGTGTTGCAGAGTTCAGCTTCATACCCCATATTTGGCGCTGCCGACTGGGAGGCTCTTCGGCAGTACTTCTTTGATTTCCCATGGAATGACTTCTTCTTCCGTGGCCGAGGACCCTCGGAGAGTGCTGAACGCATTACCGAGGTAATCCTATCTGGCATGGAAGCATACATTCCATTATCTTTCTCTCAGACTAATGCTAAAAAATCTTGGTTTACTCACACCTGTTCTACTGCTGTCCGCAAAAAGGAGGAAGCATTCAAACGGTACCGACGCCTTAAAACTCAAGACTCTCATTCTTCATATGTTTCTGCCCGGAATCAAGCCAAATCTGTTCTTCGACTTGCCAAACACTCTTTCATCAATAATAAATGCACTGAACTATCCAACTCTAGCTTTTCCCAAGCTTTCTGGCATCTAGCCAAAAACCTCTCCAACAATTTCTCTTCCTCGTCTTTCCCTCCCCTTTCTCATTCTGATGGCACAACCATCACTTCTTCCTCTGACAAAGCTAAACTCTTCGCTCAAACTTTTGCTAGAAACTCCACCTTGGATGATTCCGGTGCTATTCCTCCCTCTCCGCCCTCCTCTCTCTTACTTATGCCTAATATCCTAATCTCTTCAAAAGATGTACTTTCTACCCTCCGCTTTGTAAACAAACGCTCTCTTATTACTATTTTATATAAAATCGTAGCCCCTAATTTTACCCATTACCTACTGTAGTAAGTATCTATTTAACTGCCTTGTATGTAAGTAAAGCTTTGCATATTAATTTGCTAATAAACAATATTGTTTACTAACTAACCGCCTACAGGGACTAACGCCGACACCATTTTGTAAACAAACCTTTTTGGGGGATTATACATATTAAATTCCAGCAAATTTTGTACCAAATTTAAGTGCATTCATTTATCTTTTCCCCCTAGATATATTCTTGACTTTTTCTCCTCAGACTGATTTTACTTTAAGCTAAGGGTGGTATTTGTACAAACTAACCTAGCCTAACCCAACCTGCCAAGCTTTTAACCTAACCCAAACCTAGCCTAGCCTATAGCCAGCCAATCTGTTTTATTAACTCTTGTAGATATTGTATTTAGTATCCTACTGTAGCTATATATATCTGTAATTTTAGTTGTTGCTTGCACGATCTTGTAATAACCTTTGACTGATACACTTTTTTATCTAAAAAGAGTAGGCTACTGCTTTACTAGGCTTCAGTGACACCAGGGTCATCTGTTGACACAGTATATTAACCCCTTGTGTGCAGTCACACTTTATTTTTATATAATCTCTATTTGGTGAATTGTATATTTAGTTACATATTCTGTTATACATATATTTGTTTAAGGTTAGGTTATCACACCTGGTAGCCTATTTCTGCGAATTTCAATTTTATTATATTCGGTTAGGCTATTCAACGCTGGTAGCCTATTATTGCGTATTTCAATTTTTAAACAAAACTTTTGGTTAGGCTATCGCCCCTGGAAGCCTAATTCTGCGTATCTCAACATTTTTGTTTTCGGTTAGGCTATCACCCCTGATAACCTATTTCTGCGTATTTCAGCATATTTGTTTTCGGTTGAAGTGATTGAAGTGTTTTTAAAGTGAGTGAAGTGTTGTAAAGTGAGTGAATTGTTTTTTAAGTGAGTGAAGTGATCTGAAGAAAGTGACTGTCACCATGCCTCGCGCTTGTGCGAACTGCGCCGGTAGGTTTGGGGAGTCCATGTTTGCTACTATCGATCTTCAAGTCTGCCGGCTCTGCCAGCAACGAGAGAATTTTACATTGAAATTAGATGAAGCCTACAACAAGATCAACGTCCTCACCATGAAGCTGGAATCACTCCAAGAGTTTGTAACACTCAACGTTGGAGTGCCACAAACTTCAATTGTCACCGCAACTCCAGCAGCCACCAACGCCCCAACGTCAACTGCCAACAATTCAACGCCTACAGTAGCCATTTCAGCTGATGTTTTCGATACTCAAGATACAAATAGCGACTCTCTTCCCCCTCAAGACAACTTCCGTGTCGTGAGGAACAACGTTTGCCCCAAGACCAGGAAACACATACCGATTACCGAGTGTCAAAACCGTTTCCAGATACTCGCAGACTCAGATGACGAAGAGGAAATAGAAGAAGTCCGGCTCGTGGGAGACTCGATGATACGTGGTCAGCTCACAGAGTTTTGCGCCAGGGCACCTAAGACCAGGAAGCGTTTTTGTATCCCTGGTGGTGGTGTGGATGACGTAGTTGCAGCAGTTGACGAAGTATCAAAGCTGGCCCCAGCTAATACAATGTACGTCATCCACGTTGGATCCAACGATGTACAGCGAACCCGGTCGGAAGATTTGCTTTTAAAGTACCAGCAGCTGATCAAGTCGTTTAAGGAGAAGTCATCAAGGATCATCGTCTCAGGAATCGTCCCCCGGCTCGGTGTAGAGAGCCGATTTTACAACATAGCCACCAGCACAAATCGTTGTCTAGCAAACCTCTGCAGGAAGGAGAACGTGGGATTCGTCGACACCTGGGACAATTTCTACTACGATGACTATTTGTTTTCGGACGATGGAGTTCATCTGAACCAGGTGGGAGCAGCGCGTTTTGGGCGTCTTCTCAACGATGCGGTGAAGGATTTTCGGAGAAGAAATCGACTCAGCACAGGACAACCAGGAAGGAGGACCGAAGACAGCGAGGACAGCAATCTACAAAGGAATTAAATACTAATCCGTCAAGAACCGCGAATTTGGATAAAGCTCCACCAACACGACCCAAATTCAAAACCGTCAGGGATAACGACCGAGGACCGAGGACAGCCATGAATGTAAATGTAGATCCGACCAGAACCAATAATTTGAATAAAGACCGTTCCTTGAATCCCAAATCCAAAACTTTGAATGTTTTCTATGCAAACGCTCGTAGCATACGCAATAAATTTTCAGATTTAGAGGAACTAGTGTTTACAGAAAATTATGATGTGATTGGCATAACAGAATCTTGGCTCAATACACAAGATAGAGACTTTTTAGCAGAGTATTCACTTCCCGGTTATGTAATGTTTGAGAACAGCCGAATAAATAAAAATGGAGGTGGCGTTTTATTTTATATCAAAGAAAGTCTTAACCCGACCCTCGTGTCAAAACCTCAAATTGTGAACGTCGACACATCTTTTGTGCTAATAAAGAATAATAAAGGTACAAAAATAATACTTGCGTTAATATACAGACCTCCAGCTCAATCAGTGCAAACTGACCGAGAAATTTACGAACAAATTGCAGATGTAAGTAACTCACAAGATACCGTAATTTTTGGCGACTTTAATTTACCTGTGACCAAGTGGGGCGATACTCTTACTTCACACTCCGGACATGACTTGTATACGAACTTGCAAGAGAGTTCGCTTTATCAATTTGTTCGAATGCCGACCCGTGGTAATAACGTTCTTGACATTGTACTTGCAACAAAAGAAGAATTGATAGAGAATTTGAATGTTGGTGATGAATTCAGTAACAGCGACCATCGTACGATAACTTTCACTTTAAAGTTTACTAGTAACGAACCAAATAGTAGCATCGAAAAAGTCCCTAATTTCAAGAAAGCAAACTTCCATAAACTTAGAGCTATGTTTAAAGAAACTGACTGGAGCTTTTTAATTAACAATAACGACATAAATACATCTTGGAAGTTATTCGAAACCACTTACCTAAAAGCAGTGCAAGACTGCATACCATCGAAAATACGGCGTCCAGGCCATAATAATAAGCCCAAATGGTGGAATAAAGATATTTCAAACTGCCTGCTTGCTAAAAAATTTGCGAATGATAGATTAAAATCCTCACAAAATGACGAAGAACGGGTGAAATTTGTAGAGCTACGACGCAAAGCCAAAAAGTTAATTAAGCAAAGTAAAAAGACCTTAGAGTTACATATTGCGAATCAAAGTAAAACAAACCCGAAAGAATTCTATAGTTATATCAGAAAGAAAAAAGTAGTTACTTCAACTGTTGGACCGTTAGTCGATGAAAATGGAGAATACACCAAAGACGAAGTACAAATGAGTAATGCCCTCAATACCTTCTTTGCATCAGTTTTTACAACAGAAGACCTCAGTGATATCCCTACACCATCGCCGATTCAGATTGATAATTCAGATGTTCTAAGCAATATCACCGTTACAGAGAGAGAAGTATTGAATTGTTTAGATAAACTCAAGGTAAATAAAACGCCAGGACCTGATACAATCTCGCCTAGAGTTCTAAAGGAAGCTAAGAATGAGCTCTCCAAACCACTGACATTACTATTCAATAAATCCTTGCAGTCTGGAACTATGCCTGATCAGTGGAAGCTAGCCAACGTAACACCGATATTCAAAAAAGGCAGCAAATCCCTACCCAGTAACTATCGTCCAATTAGCTTAACCTCAGTTGTATGTAAAATGCTAGAAACGGTCATACGAGACAGACTCGTAAATCACTTAGAGGAAAATAACATACTTAAAGATACTCAACACGGCTTTCGTAAAAAACGTTCCTGTTTAACAAACCTCTTAGACTTCTTCCACGATATCCTCAACCTCTACGATGAGAGTAAAGCTGTAGATATTATATACCTTGATTTTCAAAAGGCCTTTGACAAAGTTCCCCACAAACGTTTACTGCTAAAACTAAAAGCGCATGGAATACAAGACGGTGTGTTGAAATGGATAGAAAATTGGCTCAGCAACAGAAAGCAAAGGGTAGTCATAAACGGTAAGGCATCTAAATGGACCAATGTAAGTAGCGGGGTACCCCAGGGATCGGTACTAGGACCAATTCTCTTTCTAATTTACATCAACGACATAGATGAGGGTCTCACCTGCACAATCTCAAAATTTGCTGACGATACAAAAATTGCAAATAGCGTACTCTCAAAAGAACAAGTTGACGATATGCAACACAATCTAGATAAATTGTCATGTTGGGCCCAAATTTGGCAAATGAGTTTCAATGCGGATAAATGTAAAGTACTACATGTCGGATACCTAAATGAGAAAGCAAACTATTCGATGAATGGCACTCAGCTTAAGAATGTAAACAGAGAAACTGATCTGGGAGTAACAATATCGAGTAACCTAAAACCGAGTCAACAATGTTCAGAAGTTGTTAAGAAGGCAAACAAAATAATTGGCTTTATAGGCAGGTCATTTGAGCATAAATCCAAAGAAGTTATCCTAACCCTTTACAATTCCTTAGTCCGCCCTCTTCTGGAATACTGCGTTCAATCCTGGTGCCCTTATTACCAAAAAGATATAAACAAGCTAGAACGAGTTCAACGTAGAGTTACCAAAATGATACCTAGCCTAAAGAACAAACCATACGAAGAGCGTATTAGAGAATTAAATCTATTTCCTTTAACCCAGCGCAGATTAAGAGGCGACTTAATTCAAGTGTTCAAAATCATCAAAGGCATCGACAATATGAACTGTAGTAAGTACTTCACTATCGACCAATCTAATTACACGCGGGGAAACGGTTGCAAAATTATTGGTAAATCTTTTAACTCGCACGAATCTAAGAATTTCTTCTTCAATCGAGTTGTCAACTTGTGGAATGGGCTTCCCCGAGACGTTATAGACTGCAGCACCGTTGATTCATTTAAATTCCGCCTAGACAAATATCTCGCATCAAACCCGCGACTGACTGCGTTTGTAAATGAATAACTTTATCCTCCCCTCAGTTACTAACCCATATGTCCCCTACTAACTTCCTAGTCCTGCCACGTTAGTGGCAGGGCAGTAGTTCCCTTTCCAATGTTCCCTTACCCACTCTAAACCACTGTTTGGACACTTGATCCTCAGTGTTTTGGAGGACAAGCAACCTAGAAGGGTCACTAGACCTGTTGTTGCTTGATTTCCTTTGTACTCCTTTGTACTCCTTTGTACTCTCTGGGCTTAACACTAATAAGGCGTACGGTCCGGACGGTGTTCCTCCTGTTGTTCTCAAAAACTGTGCTTCCGTGCTGACTCCCTGCCTAGGCAACCTCTTTTGTCTCTGTCCATCCTCTAAGGTCTTCCCTTCATGCTGGAAGTTTGCTCACATTCAACCTGTCCCAAAGAAGGGTGACCGCTCTCAACCCTCCAACTATCGTCCAATTGCTCTCATTTCTTGTCTTTCTAAAGTTTTTGAAACTATTCTTGCTTCCAAATTTCTTAAGCATTTCTCTTCTCATAATCTGCTCTCAGATCACCAGTATGGCTTCCTTAAGGGTCGCTCTACTGGTGATCTTCTTTCATATCTTACTAACTCTTGGTCATCCTCCTTTCGGGACTTCGGTGAGACTTTTTCTATTGCACTAGACATATCGAAAGCCTTCGATAGAGTCTGGCATAAATCTTTAATTTCTAAACTACCCTCCTTCGGTTTCTATCCCTCCATCTGTGCCTTTGTCTCTAATTTCCTTTCCGGCTGTTCCATAGCCGCGGTTGTGGACGGCCATTGTTCACTTCCTCACCCTATAAACTCCGGTGTTCCTCAGGGCTCTGTCCTATCTCCTATTCTCTTTCTAATTTTTATAAATGATCTCCTTAACTGTACCTTAATTCCCATCCATTCATACGCAGACGACTCAACCTTACACTACTCCATTACTTTTTTAGAATTCCCCAGCCAGCAGTCCCTCAACGACAAACGTAATGAAGCCATACAACTCTTAAATTCTGATCTAAATACTATTTCCAATTGGGGCAGAGAAATCCTTGTTAACGTTAATGCTTCCAAAACCTAATTTCTCCATCTATCTACCCGTCAGGATCTCCCAGCGGACTATCCCTTATTCTTCAACAATACAAAAATCAACCATTCATCTTCTCTCAATATTCTTGGTGTCTCTTTTTCTTCTGCTCTCATTTGGAAGGACCATATTACCAGTCTTGCTAAGGCAGTCTCCCAGAAGCTGGGTGTGCTCAACCACCTTAGGGGGTTCTTTTCCCCTGCACAGCTTCTTGCTCTGTACAGGGGCATAGTGCGCCTTTGTATTGAGTATTGTTCACATGTGTGGGGAGGTTCCTCTCACACCGCTCTCCTAGACACGGTTGAAAGGAAGGCCTTTCGTATCATTAACTCCAGTCCACTCACCAACTCTCTGCAATCTCTCTCTCTCCGCCACAATGTTGCATCTCTCTCGCTATTCTATCGCTACTATAATAATCAGTGTTCCTCAGAGCTATCCCAGTGCATACCACCTCCTTTACGTAGGGCACGTGGTACCCGTCTTGCAACTCAATCCCACCCCTACTCTGTGCAACTCTCCAACCCAAGAGTGAAACGTTACTCTCAAACTTTCTTCTACTCAACAGCTGAGCTCTGGAACTCTCTCCCAGAATCAGTTTTTCCCGCTTCCTATGACTTAAATTGCTTCAAACTCCGTGTGTCCAGGCATTTTGGCTCGAACGTCCCTTGATTTTGGCCCTGTCACTCTTTCAACTATGGGGGAGGCACTCGCTATAGGCAGTAATGCCTTTTGCCTCCCTCAATCAGATAGAATTTTTTTTTTTTTTAGTATATCATCTTTCAGAGTATTGGCGATCAAATATCTCTCAGCAGGAGAAGTAATGGGAGCATATAATGAGGCATCATCTGCATAAGCAATCATTTTAGAGGAAACTCCACACCACATATCACTAGTAAAAAGGATAAAAAGCAGAGGGCCCAGTACACTACCCTGAGGTACACTAGATTTAACAATGTTAAAAGAACTAAAATTGCCATCAACTACCACACGTTGTTGTCTGTTAGTTAAAAACTTAGAAATTATATTTAAAACTGAACCACCAATTCCCATGGAACTGAGTTTGAATAATAGAGCCTTATGATTAACTAGATCAAAAGCGGAACTAAAATCTAGAGATAGTAATCTTGATTCATGTCCAGCATCCAATGAAGCCTGGAGATCATGAGTGAGGACAAGAAGAGCATCACAGGTACCTAAGCCCTTCCTAAACCCAAACTGGTTTGGAGGCAACAAATTAAATTTTTTGGTGAAAGCTATGAGTCGCTTGGCCAATAGGCGTTCAAAGACCTTTGATAAAACCGCAGTAATGGATATAGGTCTATACTCTTCTGGGAGAACAGTGGGAGATGATCCTTTTGGAATAGGCATTATGTTAGTAGAACGCCAACATAATGGGAAAATGCCACGACGGATTAAATTCTAAAAATAATAGCAAGTTTAGGCGCCAAAAGTTTGCTAATCCCTTTAAGAAATAGAGGGAAAAAACCAGTAGGGTCGGTACCCCCAAAGGAATCCAAATCATTCAAGAGAGTTTGTAATTCAATGGATCTAAATGCAAAAGATTTAAATTTAGGTTCAGAACAAGAAAGAGGTAATGCAACCTCAGAGTCACTCTGCTTACTCTCAAAAACGGAAGCTAGGATTTTGCTTTCTCACAAGCGTCAAATGTGGCCGAACCATCCGGTTTACACAGTGGTGGCAAAGAATTATCAACACCAAACAAACTCTTTTTCAAAGCTGACCACCATTTGTGTGGTTGAGTTGCACCAGTCAGAATAGCTTTTAGATGGTTGTTGTACTCGGCTTTCGCTAAAGAATATATTCGCTGGGCATCCAAACGCAAACTAACATAATTCTCCCAGCATAGCCGTGTACGAAAGCGTATCCATGAACGAAATGCAGTCTGCTTTACCCGCTGTGCCTGCCTGCAATCTTCATTGAACTAGGCTTTATCCCTCAGCCTGGTCTTTATAATCTTACGTGGGACTCTCCTATTACCTATATCGAGGAGAACATTGTTAAGAGCCTCAACAGGGCAAGGGGCATGGTAAATATTATGCCAATTAATATTACCAACATCTAGAGTAATCCCTGGCCAATTTATCTGGGATTTAAGGAATACCTTGCGGGAGAAGGAAATATTTGGGAGAACAAAGCCTGTTTGGAGTTTAATGGACAGAGCAGAGTGATCAGAGGTGCCTAAAGGAGAAAGCAGCACGTCCATGTTGATCAGTAGGGGAAACTGAGTCAAGCCACTCCGAATGGTGTGCATTAAGATCACCCATAAAGATCACCCATATGATCAGACGATTGGATATTAGCCATAGCAGTCAACAAGCAATCATATATGTTGTTGTCATGATTAGGATTCTGGTATAGTAAAAAAATATAAAAATTGTTAAATCTGCTAGAGAGTTTTAATAAAATAACCTCATGGCATTTACATTCATGAGTGGACAAACGAGAGGCATTAAAACCTGAACGAATATATAGACACATTCCTTGGGCCCTAGGAATAGCATTGCGTCTAAGTAAAATAGGTTTCTTAAAATTGGGAATAAGAAGTTCTGAAATATGTCTCATTTCTGAACATCAAATGATGTCAACATTGTTTGATGCAACAGAAAGATCATAAAGATTACCTTTCAGGCCCCGAATATTTGAGTACAATACTCTACAACATTTATTTAAAGGGCCGGGATTAGGATGTATATCACCGGTCATAATTAAAAGCAAACTAACTAAAATGTAATGAATAACCATAAACAAAGATAGAAAAGGACGGAAATAAACGGTCCACCTGATGGAGCCGCCACATCAGGTAAGGTTAGAATTATCGACAGAAGGTCACCAGATAACTATCGCTGACAATAGCAATGGCAGGATTATACTGCTGCCACCATTCACCCCATCACCTTACCAATCACAACTTAGGGTTAGCAGTACAGAAAGACCAACAGGCACCATTGGTTGAGAGGAATGGTAGTGATACGGAATGCTGGGTGCTCAGCTGTGGCGAAACCACTAAACTCCATTCCAAAACAGAAATAAATAAACAACTAGTTAGAGATAAGATAGAATAGGCTAGGGGGGTAGAGGACGCCCAGTTCCTCACTCTGATAGAACCAGCTCTCTTGTGTCTTCTTACAAGAATCCCAGCCCTCACTTCTAGGGGGTTGAACTCGGGACATAGTCAGTTACAAAACCAAACCGGTACTATACTCGCGAGACATATATAAAGTATCCTACTTGGGCTGGCAGCTCAATTAATTTTACATTCAATATTTGACCACAGTTTTAGCTCTATTACATGGGGACAAGTGAGAGAAGGGAGATTGGAACAGATTTGTTTTCTTCTATTATGTATGAAGGAGACAAAAAGGCAAAGCTTCCTGTAACAAGTGTCTCACCCAAAGTTGAAAGAGTGATAGAGATCCAAATTCAAGGTACGTTAGAGTCAAAATTTCTGGACACATGGAGCTTGAAGCAGTTTAAATCATAGGATAAGGGAAAGCCAGGTTGAGGGAGAGAGTTCTAGAGCATACTTGTTGAGTAGAAGAAAGACTGGGTAAGTTGGTTCACTCTTGGGTTAGTTAGTTGGACAGAATAGGGGTGGGAATGTGTTGACAGGCCAAGGCCCTCAATCTCTAAAAAGGAGGAGGTATGTACTGGGAATCCCTAATGAACATTGATTATTGTAATAGTGGTATAGAATAGTGAGAGAGATACAATATTGCAGTGTGTAGAGAGATTGTAGGGAATTAGTAAGAAGCGGTGAATTGATGAGACAAAATGCTTTAGACTACACTTTCGAGAAGTGTGGTATGTTTTGAGCCTCCCCACATATGTGAACAATACTCAATACATGGTCGCACAGTGCTCATGTACAGATCAAGAATCTGTGCGAGGGTGAAGAATGCACAGAAAAGGTTGAGCACACCTAACTTCTGGGAAGCTGTTTCAGCAAGGTTGAGAGAGAACGGGGAGTGTCTACCTATGTGACAACTGTGGACTGGTACTGGGTGTGGTTGAAGAGTCTACCTCTGTAACAACTGTGGACTGGTACTGGGTGTGGTTGAAGTGTCTACCTCTGTAACAACTGTGGACTGGTACTGGGTGTAGTTGAAGTGTCTACCTCTGTAACAACTGTGGACTGGTACTGGGTGTGGTTGAAGTGTCTACCTCTGTAACAACTGTGGACTGGTACTGGGTGTGGTTGAAGTGTCTACCTCTGTAACAACTGTGGACTGGTACTGGGTGTGGTTGAAGTCCCTGGCAGGGCAGATGACGGTGTGGTTGTTGGAGCCTGGCAGGTCCTTCATGGCAGCCTCGTAGCCCATCTCTGCTGCCGCCGTGTAGTTATAGTTATACATGTCACAGTCATCATATTGACCCGTGTCATTGCTGGTGGGACAATAGATCATTGTTTAGTTAATGTCAACGTTTTACTACAGACTAGGGAAACTGAAAATTGCTTGTGCTTGTGAAGATACACAGTGATGAAAGTCCAGGTGGCAAGGGACTTTTTCAATGAAGTTGGAAAAATGTGGTGCATAGCATTTATTTGCAGATACTTTAACTGTGGAGGTTCCAGATGCTAGATCCACCGGATATTGTAGAACTGGCACCCTTGAGCATTTTGAGAAACCAATGCTACTCATGGTTGCACATGTACAGTATGTGTGTGTAATGATAGCTATGCCAAATTCTTTATTCCACATTCATTACAAGCACTAATATTCTGCTTATGACACTAATGTGTCTAATAATTGCTCTAATAATATCAAAGCCACTTAATAAAAAAAATATAGATTTGAAGAACATTTTAATGGGAAACTTTGATATTATTAGAACACACATTTAATTGTGAATTGCTACAGCTCTAACTAAGATGTTAGTGTTTGTGCTGAAGGTTAAGAAAGAAAAAAAAACAGAAACAAAAATAGAACAGATAGTATTACACACACTTACATAAACACACCTTCAGTAACAGCATCCCCCAAAGTGTTGGAGCCTGTACTGAAGGATGAATACATAATAATACAATTGTTATTGGTATCTCAAAATACTCAAGGGTGAACAATGTTTTTCCTGGTCTATCCCCCTTTCTTCTGAACTATGAACTGAACACACGAGTGTTGTATTAAAGTGAATTTTACATGGAGTGTAAAGTCACATAGGCAGCTTTGGCCCAAATAGCGAAAATAATGAATATTGTAAAGAGACGCTTATTTAAGTTCACATAAACAGAGAGAGAGGGAGAGAGAGAGAGAGAGAGATTGCAAAGCGTCTTTGGCTTGCTGCTTACGCCCAGTAAGCCAATTCTCAATCGATCGAAGTACACATCCTTCTCTTTAATTTTATCGAGACACTTGTGGGGGCTTTGTCGAATAATTTCTGGAAATCAAAATGAACATTGTAAGCGGCTTTACTTTCATCATACATATTACAGATATTGTGAAAAAGTCGCATATAGACATAGAAAGAGACTCACTTGTATGGAATAGCGAGATCAAGGACCTGTTGTTGTGTCCAGTTGGCGTCCACCAGCGGCCCCACCCGGCACCAATAGTCGGGAGTGGCGCCAAGGAACTGGTACGACATGGAATTGAACGGCGACAGGAAGCAGGCTGGTGGGGAAGGATGACCCGGGAGTTTTATTCATCTTAGGAAGGACCTCTAGCACTAGGCAAAGGTGAATATCAGTACCATCTGAGAGTGTTTTTATCTACAGTTGTAATCCACAAGACATTTTCTTATTGTGTTGGAAATATTAGTACAATGAAATCTCAAATAATTGAATATCTGTTTATTGGAAATTATGCCGAAATCTGGCCACCTTGGGATGATACCGATTCGTGTGATTTGGGAAGCTGGCCCATTGAGCATAAGGGGTCAAAATTATAAGATAACATTTGATTTGAACTGACCCTTCTAAACTTAATAAAATCGTCAAGGATAACCAGAACGCAAGAAAGAAGAATCGTCATCACACTGAAGGGAATAAGCTACAACTTGATCTGTCATAACAAACCAATGCTTTAAAAACTTGTTATTGAATTACGACGTCAAAATACATCCATACTTTAATCCAATTTTTGATTACACTGCACAAAGAAGGTGACATACTTAATTTTCCAGCATACAACAGCAAAAGGATAAGCAAAGTTACTATGTCTAAAACACAAAAAAATAGAATAGTCGATGGAACAATTGATAGAATATCACTAGGCAATAGAAGCAGAAGAATATCATTATCACATAATGGTTATATCTCGAATATCTAGATAATATATTAAACATCATAATTATACATTTGTCGTATCACATACTCATCGCGTAACTTTTTAAGCGGAGATGGGCCGTTATTTTGGTCTATGAATTAAATTATTCCTTTAGTTCTTAGTTTCCTCACTAGACCTCCTTCAACCTTAGAAAACTCCCCCTATACACCCCCTTCAAGATAAATTTGTACATTTTTCGGTAGAAAAATTTCCCGGCCGAAGACAGGTTCCTCTTAAAATATCAGGCTCGCTTTGGCTCGCCAGGAAATAATTGACACCTAAATGGCACGGAAGGTCTTAAGATTGACAACGAAATGGGGCGAAAGGTGTTAAAATCGCCAAAGTAATGGACCGAACGTCTTAGAATCTAAAAACCAAAGGTGCTAAACACGAGGGAGAAGGGGGACAGAAAAACCAGCCCATCTCCCCTTAACGAGAACACTATTATCAGCTAATCATGTTTTCGTTCCTGGCAATTGTTACAGGAAATTCATTTTGAAGGTGTAACTTTTCTGAATCTTGGCTTAAGCCGCTTTCACACGAACGCTTTTTCCGTCAATTTTCCATGAGCAAGTTTTGTCTCGTATTAGTTCGGGACTTTTTCGCACTGGTATCGGTAACTAGACAGAAAGTAGATTATGTTAGGTGGCTGAATTCTGAAAAAGTTAAATTTTTTAAGCTTCCAGACAATAATTGCCGCTAAAAATTGCTCGAAATAGGGCTCGTGTGACTCCGGCTTCAGTTCACCAAAGTATTAGGGATTTTACTGAAGGGTTAATGCAGAATAAAGGTGAAATACGTACACCATTTTTAGATCTGGATGTTATGATAACTCAGCTTTGAAACATTAATATATTTTTGGTGTCAATATGGTTCCAGATGAACTTGGCCTCTAACAGAAATCGGATGAAGATAACTCAGTTTATAACTTAAGGGGAGATGGGCCGCTTTTTGGGTCACTTTCACCCTCGTGTTTAGCCCCATTAATTTTGAGATTTTCAGACGTTCGGCACATTAGTTTGGCGATGTTAACACCTTTCACTACATATAGTTGTAAATTTGAATACCTGTTGTGCCATTTACCTGTCAATGTTTTCCTGGCGAGCGATAGCGAGCCTGTAGTTTATGAGGAACCGGCCTTCGGCCAGGATTTTCTTTTACCGAAAAATTAATGTACAAATAGCCAATATCTTGAAGGGGGATCCTGAGGTTGTTGTTTTTAAGTTTGAGGGAGGTCTAGGGAGGAAACTAGAAACATAATTTATCAATGAAAATGTCGACCAAAAAAAACAGCCCATCTCCCCTTAAGGAAAGTCGGCCACGGGGAATAGATTAAGTACATTAGGTAAAGTTAATAGGTTCGGTGAATCCTGCCGAGGGTAGGACGAGGAGGTTAGATTGAGTTAGGTCAAGTAAACCGATCGATGAAAAACCCGCGGGAAGACGGCTAGGTTAAGAGGAGGTTTTTAGTTAGCTCCCTAGACCCTCATCAAGTTTTTAAAAATATCCCCAATACCCCCCTTCGAGATTAAATTGTACATTTGTCTGTAGCAAAATGTCCTGGACGAAGACAGGTTCCTCCTAAATTACAGGCCAGGAAAAACAAAATCAACACCTAAATTGCACAAAAGGTCTTAATATTGACAAAGAAATGGAGCGAAAGGGTTAATATCGTATTATTTGATGCAGTAAGTGAAGGAGTAACTAGGTAGTAGTTGATGTAGTAAGTAATTAGTATTTGAAGTATTAAGTGGTAAGTAAAGTAGTAAGTACAGTAGTAATTGATGTGATAAGTAGTAATTGAAGTAGTAAGTGGAAAGTGAAGTAGTAAATAAGTAGAAAGTAAGTAGTAAGTGAAGTAGTAAATAACTAGAAAGTAAGTAGTAAGTGAAGTAGTACGTGAAGTAGTAAATAACTAGAAAGTAAGAAGTAAGTGAAGTAGTAAGTGAAGTAGTAAATAACTAGAAAGTAAGAAGTAAGTGAAGTAGTAAGTGAAGTAGTAAATAACTAGAAAGTAAGTAGTAAGTGAAGTAGTAAGTGAAGTAGTACGTGAATTAGTAAATAACTAGAAAGTAAGTAGTAAGTGAAGTAGTAAGTGAAGTAGTAAGTGAAGTAGTAAGTGAAGTAGTAAGTGAAGTAGTAAATAAGTAGTAATTTTTGATGTAGCAAATAAGTAGTAAGTTAATTAATAAGTAGTATGTGAAGTATTAAGAAAGTAGTAATTGATGTAGTAAGTGGTAAGTGAAGTAGTACGCATTGATGAAGTAAGTGGTGAAGTAGTAAGTGTTGATGTAGTAAATAAGTAATAAGTGAAGTGGTAAGTATTGATGTAGTAGGTATTAAGTGAAGTAGTAAGTGAAGTAGTAAGTATTGATGTAGCAAGTGGTAAGTGGAGTAGTAATTATTGATGTAGTAAGTAGTAAGTGCAGTAGTAAGTATTGATGTAGCAAGTGGCAAGTGGAGTAGTAAGTATTGATGTAGTAAGTAGTACTTGAAGTAGTAAGTATTGATGTAGTAAGTAAGTAGTAATTGAAATAGTAATTATTTATATAGTAATTAGTAAGTGAAATAGTAAGCATTGACATAGTAAGTAGTGAAATAGTAAGTAGCACGTGAAATAGGGAACCGATTTTCTAAGTCTTTTTTCTGCTCAACAAGTAAGCCCTGGAACTCTCTCCCTCAATCTGTTTTTCCTCTTTCTATGACTTTAAGGGGAGGCAGACCGTTTTTCTGGACCCCCTTCTCCCTAATGTTTAGCCCCACCAGTTTTGAGATTATAAGACGTTCGGCCCATTAGTTTGGCGATTTTAACACCTTTCGCCCCATTTCGTTGTCAACGTTAAGACCTTTCGTGCCATTTAGGTGTCGATTATTTCCTGGCGAGTGATAGCGAGCCTGCAATTTTAAGAGGAACCGGCCTTTGGCCGGGAAATTTTTCTCCCGAAAAATGTACAAATTTATCTTGAAGGGGGTCTAGGGTGTGTTTTTCTAAGCTTGATGGAGGTATAGGGAGGAAACTAAAAAAATATATGAATAAATTCATTAATAGACCAAACAAACGGTAAGTCCCCCCTCAACTGCTTCAACCTCCGTTTGTCGAGACATGTTGACGGTAATGTACCTTGAATGTGGCTCTCTATCACTCTTTCAACTTTAGGGGTGGGGGGCACTCATTACAGGCAGCTATGCCTTTTGTCTCCTTCATACACACAGGAAACAGGTAAATAAATAGTATGTAACAAAATAACCTCTTGCGAGTTTCAGGCTATAAGGAAGTTGGAGCCGTAAACACCGATACAAACGCAATAATGCAATATCAGTGTAGATTTCTGATGGAAGAAACATATGTTGAATTGGATTTTATGTATTATATAAATGTAATATAAAAATAATTTAGCTTGTAATTCTGCTAAATATTGATGTCTACAGCTCCAACTTCCATATAGCCTGAAACTCGCAAGTGGTTAAGGGGGGATGGTTTACTTTTTTGGTCGATTATTTCATATTTTGTTCATGTTTTTAGTTCCCTCCCTAGACCTCCAACAAACTTTAAACAAAACTTCCATTAGATCCCCCTTCTAGATTAATATGTACATTTTTCGGTAGAAAATGTGTTCTTCCAAAATTACAGGCTCATTATCATTCGCCAAGAAAACAAAATCGACATCTAAGTAGCACGAAAGGTCTAAATATTGACAAGGAAATGGGGCAGGTCATAAAATCTCCAAACTAATGAAGCAAACATCAACAAATCTGAAAACTAATGGGGCTAAACATGAGGAAGAAGAAAGGCGACCATAAAAACGACCCATGTCCCCTCAACTGAGTGATACTAACCGTAGGTAGTCAGGAAGAACAGCATAATGTTCCAGGGTCCCCGGGTCCCTATCACCTCCAGTAGGTCCTCGAAGGTTCGAACCCCAGACAAATCTTCGGTTGATTTGTCTTGTATCTTGTTTCCGCTATCCATGGTGTCAGTTATAGTTTCCTTGGCAACCATCTAATATACCTGGAAGGGTAAAAGTTAATGTAAGGTATTCATATTTGTTTTCACCAACTCGCCAATTAATTTACAAATAAACCTAACTAATTAAATCAATGAAAGTATTAATTAGAATGGTAATACAATGCCTTGCTACGATCCTTCTAAGTTGTTTCCTTGTATTTTAGCGAACAACAAGCAAAACACAAATACAGTTTTCTTTTATATACAGTACGTGTATGAAGGAGACAAAAGGCAGGTTGTATGTAGCGAATATCTTAAACAAACATAAGTACTTTAATATAATGATACCGTTCTTCTTTGGAACCTCTTCTGAAATGTAAGAGGGATTTGTGAGAGTTAGGGGGTTTAAGGGGACATGGGCCGGTTTTCTGGACCACTTTCTCCCTCATGATCAGCCCCATTAGTTTTCAGATGTTAAGATGTTTGCCCCATTAGTTAGTCGATTTTAAGACCTTTCGCCCCATTTCCTCGTCAATATTTAGACCTTTCGTGCTATTTAGGTGTCGATTTTTTCCCTGGCGAACGATAGTGAACCTGTAATGTTGGAAGAACCGGCCTTCGGCCGGGAAATTTTTCTACACAAAAATGTACAAATTAATCTAGAAGGGGGATCTAATGACTGTTTTTTTTTTTTTTTTTAATTTGATGGAGGTCTAAGGAGGAAACTAGAAAAACAATGAATACAAGCAAAAATCGCCCAAAACGTGAACCATCCCCCCTTAATAGATAACTCAAGTGTTTGTAATGACTGAATAATTATGAACTCTGAAATCCTTATATGTCGGTATATGAACTCATAGTAATACATTTTGACCTTAAAGCAACCTTACTTGGATGACATGACATTAGACACACAGTTGATTAAGTGGGGTCACCTGCTATTTTTCTCTCCTTTTTTTCTCTTTCTCTGGGTTGTATCCATTCGGTCCCATTCAGCTTACTGTTTTAAGACATCTATCCCCATCCAGGTGTCGATTTTTTTCTGGCGAGCGATTGCGAACCAGCATTGTATGGAGAAATCCGGCTTCGCTGGAGAAATGTTTCTATCGAAAAATTTACAAATTTAGCCTGCTGTCAAACGCAATTATAAAAATATGCTGGCTCGCTGGAAAAAATTGACACCTGGATGGGGATAAAACAGTAGGCTGAATGGGGCCGAATGGATACAACCCAGAGAGAGAACAAAAAACAGGTCACCCCCCTTAAAGTAACAACAAACAGATACCTTGGTGACTTATTGGCACCGACTAAATGACTTTACTAATTATAATAGATTCCACCATCTACCATTATGATATTCATGATGTTTATGATATTATGATATTTAACTGTGTTGGTGGTGTAATGGTTTAGATGCTTATGTTCTGGGTGTGGTGTCCCGAGTTCGAATCTCGGGAGGATCATATGCTTTCATTAATGTAATAAAGTGCATTGGGGTTTGTAATGGTGGATTAACGGGGTCCCCGTTCCTTAATATAACCATTCCAGCTAACTACTGTACGAGGTATTCTATGGTAACCCCAATATATAGTCTTCAATGGATACGTAATAATAACGTAGACATAATAGTATTCCCAATAAAACGATGACGGCAATTTTATATATATATATTTCAAGCTAATTGATACTATGAAGATATCAACTATTCCATTAATAACTCATAACTTTGTCAACGGTTTAGTTCATTAAACAAATGTATGTGAATTATTGCTACTTCGTTATGGATTGAGTTTACCATAGACATATTACACATGTTGAATTTATCTATACGATGAGAGGCAACATATGTACAACAGTTGATAGGATACCCTTGCCCAGGTGAGATAGCGGGCACAGGTACACAGACATGGTATCTCTATTAAGGGGGCCCACCTCGCTGTTTTCTCTTTCTCTCCCTCTCTCTTTGGCTTGTATCCATTCGGCCCCATTCAGCCTACTGTTTTAAGACGTTTTAAGGTGTAAATATTTTCCTGGCGAGCTGTAGCGAGCAGCATATATATTGTTTTGTTTTGACTGCAAGCTAAATTTGTAAATTTTTCGATAGAAAAATGTCTCCGGCGAAGCCTGATTTCTTCATACAAAACTGGCTAGCTTGCTCGCCAGGAAGAAATCGACACCTGAATTGGGATAAACGTCTTAAAACAGTTGGCTGAATGGGGCCGAATGGATACAAGCCAGAGAAAGAGAGAAAAGGATAGAAAGAGAAAACAAGCAGGTGACCCCCCTTAATGATATCCTTGCCCGTTGTTGTGTGTGAGGGACAGTGCTATGTAAACAATGACAATATTTCAATGCTTGTACTAATAACAGTGAGTCAGAATGCTTCAGCATGATAGAACATTGCACGCACACACACTCTCTCTCTGTCACACGTGCCCACATATAAACAAGCAATGTTTGTACAATGCTTGTACAATGCTTGTACTAATAACAGTGAGTCAGAATGCTTCAGCAGGATAAAACATTAGATGCACACACACGCTCTCTGCCACACGTGCCCACACATAAACAAGCACACTCACTCACTCATTCATGCAGGCCCCCTTTCTCTCTCTCTCTTTCTCTCTTTCTTACAAATACATAGCCATTTAAGTGATCTATAATAAAATCGCATCAATAGACAACATGGCCAGGTGACCTTGTATGATATAATATTTGTTATCACTGAATGCGACTAGACTTATAGTAATAATTTCGAAGTTATATTGTTCGCAAATACTGTAGATAAGTACGCTTAACGTATGTACACATATAAATATATGAATTAATACACACAGACACACGCGCACACACAGACATGTTGTTGTTGTCGATGTGTTTATTTTATACTAGCCCACTTGGCCAGGGCCCTCATAAGGCTAGTGTCACACACAGACATACAAATAAATAAATACACATAAATAAATACACATAAATATATAAATAAATATATAAATGTGTGTGTGTGTCTGTGAGTGTTCATATATATATATATATATATATATATATATATATATTATATATATATATATATATATATAATATATATATATATATATTTATATATATATATATATATATATATATATATATATATATATATAAAAGCAATACTCTCTTGTTGCGGGAATCGGAGTCGGATGATAAAAATCAACACCATATATATATACAGTATATATATATATATATATATATATATATATATATATATATATATATATATATATATATATATATATTATATATATATATATATATATATATATATATATATATATATTAGTATACGTTGATAGAATATTTTCATTAATACACAATTTATTGAAGACCAGTGAATATTAATTATTTATTAATTTCTTTGTTTTTTCAATGTTCCTGACTATTTTTCTGTCTTTCTTTTATAGACGTTTCGTGCATCTTAGCACTTTTTCAGTATTGCTGAAAAATATAAAGACATATTAACACTTATAATTAGAAATATAAAACTAATGATTTTAAATTAAGTAATGCTGAGTAATATTAAGAGTATAAGCGTACATTCACAGATTGAGGAGTACCTCTATTGCTGGTTGTAACGAGACTGACTTCTAAGATTGTACGTATGTCGGTTTGTGTTGATCTGTTTACGTTTACGTTTATGTTTACGTTGAGGGACCCGCAGAGGGCCGCTCTCGGGCGTCATGATATGTGGGGTTGTACTTTAGGACTAATGGTTGAGGACAGGATCAGGATTAGGGATGTAATGATTGGTGATCCTAGTTCTAAATGAATCAAGGGTGGGGCTATTAACTACATAAGATGGGTGGTGGTTCCACTCTTGGATGCTGCGGAGAAAGAAATATTGTCTAAATATGTCCGTGCTTGCCTGATACGTGTGGTATTTTAGGTTGTGGCTGCGTCTCGTAAATCGTATACTTGCAGGGTGTAAATATATATCTTTGTCTATGCCTACTAATTTGTTAGTGATTTTATATAACATCTGTTGTCTTTGCATTTGTCTTCTTGTTGTAAGTGGGTCGAGTTTTATGTCTTGTTTGAGCAATGTGACAGATGTAGTGTCTGTAATCACGTCTGATCCATCTTGCAGCTTTTTTTTGTATGGCCCCTAGTTTATTTATATTGTTGTGAGTGTGTGGATCCCAGACGGTGACGCAGTATTCTAAGTGTGGCCGAACAAGTGTTTTAAATGCTAGAATTTTGATGTTTGCATTGCACTTGGTGAAATTCCTACGCAGGAAGCCCAGAGCCTTATTGGTCTTTGCTCTGATGCTGCTAACGTGAGTGGTCCACCTCATGTCCGCTGAGATGTGGACCCTCAAATATTTGTGGGAGGGAACAGTATCCAGAAAAGCTATTGAGTTTGTAGGAGAATGGGATGGTTTTGTTTGAACGGGTGAAACGGATATGGTGACATTTGTCCGGTCTAAATGTCATCTGCCACTTGGCTTCCTATTTTTCAAGTGCAGTTAAGTCGTCCTGTAGTCGAAGGCAATCGTCCCTATTAGTAATTGGTCTATAAACTAAGCTATCATCTGCGAAAAGTCAAGTAGTAGAAGTAAGCGATAGTGGGCGGTTATTTATGTATGAAAGGAAAAGTTGGGGACCTAGGACAGTGCCTTGTGGGACCCAAGAAGTTACAGACACAGTACAAAGGAGTACAAAGGAGTACAAAGGAAATCAAGCAACAACAGGTCTAGTGACCCTTCTAGGTTGCTTGTCCTCCAAAACACTGAGGATCAAGTGACCAAACAGTGGTTTAGAGTGGGTAAGGGAACATTGGAAAGGGAACTACTGCCCTGCCACTAACGTGGCAGGACTAGGAAGTTAGTAGGGGACATATGGGTTAGTAACTGAGGGGAGGATAAAGTTATTCATTTACAAACGCAGTCAGTCGCGGGTTTGATGCGAGATATTTGTCTAGGCGGAATTTAAATGAATCAACGGTGCTGCAGTCTATAACGTCTCGGGGAAGCCCATTCCACAAGTTGACAACTCGATTGAAGAAGAAATTCTTAGATTCGTGCGAGTTAAAAGATTTACCAATAATTTTGCAACCGTTTCTCCGCGTGTAATTAGATTGGTCGATAGTGAAGTACTTACTACAGTTCATATTGTCGATGCCTTTGATGATTTTGAACACTTGAATTAAGTCACCTTAATCTGCGCTGGGTTAAAGGAAATAGATTTAATTCTCTAAGACGCTCTTCGTATGGTTTGTTCTTTAGGCTAGGTATCATTTTGGTAACTCTACGTTGAACTCGTTCTAGCTTGTTTATATCTTTTTGGTAATAAGGGCACCAGGATTGAACGCAGTATTCCAGAAGAGGGCGGACTAAGGAATTGTAAAGGGTTAGGATAACTTCTTTGGATTTATGCTCAAATGACCTGCCTATAAAGCCAATTATTTTGTTTGCCTTCTTAACAACTTCTGAACATTGTTGACTCGGTTTTAGGTTACTCGATATTGTTACTCCCAGATCAGTTTCTCTGTTTACATTCTTAAGCTGAGTGCCATTCATCGAATAGTTTGCTTTCTCATTTAGGTATCCGACATGTAGTACTTTACATTTATCCGCATTGAAACTCATTTGCCAAATTTGGGCCCAACATGACAATTTATCTAGATTGTGTTGCATATCGTCAACTTGTTCTTTTGAGAGTACGCTATTTGCAATTTTTGTATCGTCAGCAAATTTTGAGATTGTGCAGGTGAGACCCTCATCTATGTCGTTGATGTAAATTAGAAAGAGAATTGGTCCTAGTACCGATCCCTGGGGTACCCCGCTACTTACATTGGTCCATTTAGATGCCTTACCGTTTATGACTACCCTTTGCTTTCTGTTGCTGAGCCAATTTTCTATCCATTTCAACACACCGTCTTGTATTCCATGCGCTTTTAGTTTTAGCAGTAAACGTTTGTGGGGAACTTTGTCAAAGGCCTTTTGAAAATCAAGGTATATAATATCTACAGCTTTACTCTCATCGTAGAGGTTGAGGATATCGTGGAAGAAGTCTAAGAGGTTTGTTAAACAGGAACGTTTTTTACGAAAGCCGTGTTGAGTATCTTTAAGTATGTTATTTTCCTCTAAGTGATTTACGAGTCTGTCTCGTATGACCGTTTCTAGCATTTTACATACAACTGAGGTTAAGCTAATTGGACGATAGTTACTGGGTAGGGATTTGCTGCCTTTTTGAATATCGGTGTTACGTTGGCTAGCTTCCACTGATCAGGCATAGTTCCAGACTGCAAGGATTTATTGAATAGTAATGTCAGTGGTTTGGAGAGCTCATTCTTAGCTTCCTTTAGAACTCTAGGCGAGATTGTATCAGGTCCTGGCGTTTTATTTACCTTGAGTTTATCTAAACAATTCAATACTTCTCTCTCTGTAACGGTGATATTGCTTAGAACATCTGAAATATCAATCTGAATCGGCGATGGTGTAGGGATATCACTGAGGTCTTCTGTTGTAAAAACTGATGCAAAGAAGGTATTGAGGGCATTACTCATTTGTACTTCGTCTTTGGTGTATTCTCCTTTTTCATCGACTAACGGTCCAACAGTTGAAGTAACTACTTTTTTCTTTCTGATATAACTATAGAATTCTTTCGGGTTTGTTTTACTTTGATTCGCAATATGTAACTCTAAGGTCTTTTTACTTTGCTTAATTAACTTTTTGGCTTTGCGTCGTAGCTCTACAAATTTCACCCGTTCTTCGTCATTTTGTGAGGATTTTAATCTATCATTAGCAATTTTTTTAGCAAGCAGGCAGTTTGAAATATCTTTATTCCACCATTTGGGCTTATTATTATGGCCTGGACGCCGTATTTTCGATGGTATGCAGTCTTGCACTGCTTTTAGGTAAGTGGTTTCGAATAACTTCCAAGATGTATTTATGTCGTTATTGTTAATTAAAAAGCTCCAGTCAGTTTCTTTAAACATAGCTCTAAGTTTATGGAAGTTTGCTTTCTTGAAATTAGGGACTTTTTCGATGCTACTATTTGGTTCGTTACTAGTAAACTTTAAAGTGAAAGTTATCGTACGATGGTCGCTGTTACTGAATTCATCACCAACATTCAAATTCTCTATCAATTCTTCTTTTGTTGCAAGTACAATGTCAAGAACGTTATTACCACGGGTCGGCATTCGAACAAATTGATAAAGCGAACTCTCTTGCAAGTTCGTATACAAGTCATGTCCGGAGTGTGAAGTAAGAGTATCGCCCCACTTGGTCACAGGTAAATTAAAGTCGCCAAAAATTACGGTATCTTGTGAGTTACTTACATCTGCAACAGTGAAAGAATGAGAACCCTCGAGAACAACGCGTTGATCCAGATTGGTCAAGAAAGTCTTAACCCAGTGAAGAAGTGGTCTTTCATTTCACATTACGTTTCATGATGTCCCTCAGGATTCGTTCGTCTGTTTTATATGCTGGTGTCATTTGGTTACAATAAAGAACAGTATGAGCTACTGATTCATTATTCTGATCTTATACCGAGATATTGAGCTTACGGTTTATGAATTTGTTAATTTAATTTTCTACTAAGGTGTTCGAATAGCCATTGTTAATAATGATTTGGTTTAATCGTTTTACCTCGTGATGGAACAGTTCCCAAGATGAACACGTACTATAGGCACGACGTATGTATGAATTAATGACAGACAATTTGTATCTCTCTGGACACTAGCTGCGAGCATTGAGCCACCTACCAATATTGGTGATTTTGAGAGAGAGAGAGCGAGAGAGAGATATGGGGGTTGTTGTTGTTGTTGTTGTTCCCCAAGCTGCCTGGCCGAACAGCCCCAAGGCCCAGAGCAAAGCCATAACCGAGCGCCCCCACAGAACCCTCCCTGCCTACCACAATAAAGCCTGGGTGACCGAAGCCACTCCATGGCGAGGAGCTGAGGAGGGTGCGGAAACGCCCGGGAAACCAAAGCCCCACCCAAGGCCCTATGCCCCTCAGCAATTATGAAGAGAAAGTTGAAGGGCAAAGGAAAAATGTGACGCTTTGGCTTCCAATCTTGGTAGATTGGGAGGTCAATCCACGGAAGAGACGCCGTCACTTGAGATCTAGAAAATATGTAAGTAAAAGGAACAGTCAGAGTAAGCTATGGGTATGGCAGAGATCGCTCAGTTCTGAGATTATCATAGTTCCTGAATACATACTGTAGATAGAGCTACATCTTGTTATTGGCATATGCAAATTTACCAACCATTAAAGTGCCACTTAACACACCCACACTACGTACCTTTACGGTCGATACGGTAGCGCTAATGAGTCAGTTCTTGGCCGTCATTATAGTTTGGCGCGCTCTGTGCTGTATTAATGTTTGTTAGATGTTGAATAGAGTGGGTGAGTGTAGGAACATGTTTGTATATTGCACTTGATATGAAGAAATGAAGCTTAGATATTGATGATACCAATTATTGATCAAAACATACTTGGTGCCGAGACATCACTTATTAGCGTGATTGTACAATCGCGTTAATAAGTGATGTCTCGGCACCAAGTATATTTTGATCAATAATTGGTATCAGCAATATCTAAGCTTCATTTCTTCATATCATTCAAACGTGTTCCTACACTTACCCACCCTATTCAACATCTGACAGATATTAATACAGTACAGAGCGAGGCAAACGTAATGATAGCTGGGACATGACTTATTAGCACCACTGTACATTACCGGTGACGTCTCTTTTGTTTGATTTCAGCTACATTTAGACAATTTTATGAAGCTTAAGAAGGATATATGGTAGCTAAATAGATTAATTGAAATAGTATGTAGCCTTTCAATTGATATACGACCTTCCTAAGCTAAATACAATCGTCTAATCATTGTCAGAATAAAATACAATAAATAATGTCACCGGTACAATAAGGGTTAAGGGGAGATGGGTCGTTTTCCTAGATCCCCTTCTCCCTCATGTTTAGCCACATTTGTTTTCAGATGTAAAGATGTTTGCCCCATTAGTTAGTCGATTTTAAGACCTTTCGCCCCATTTCTTCGTCAATATTTAGACCTTTCGTGCTATTTAGGTGTCGATTTTTTCCCTGGCGAACGATAGTGAACCTGTAATGTTGGAAGAACCAGCCTTCGGCTGGAAATTTTTTCTGCCGAAAAAAATTACAAAGTAATCTAATGGATTTTTTTTTTTTTAAATTTGATGGAGGTCTAGGGAGGAAACTAGAAAACTAATGAATACATGCAAAAAAAAAAACGCCCAAAAAGCGAACCATCCCCCCTTAAAAGTCTTGTTCTGATTCCATTATTTTAACTCTGGTTAGCTCTCTATTTACTGTATGAGTAAAGATAAATAAATAAAATAAAACAAATAAATATCTTTAATAAACATAAGCTAAGCTTATATATTCAAAGTTTGTTAACCCGTTCTGTACCGGCGACGTAATTTTCACTGTATTTTGGCTACTATTAGACGATTTTATTCAGGTTAGGAAGGACGTCTACTAATTCTCCCTACCAGGAATTCACCGGAGACCTCTGGTGGACGTTTCCGAAGTAGCGCCAGAGCTATGTCTGTCGATATCAACAATACTCAACACCTAGGGTCCTAGGCTATGCAAAGTTTATCAAGATTGTTTACGATTTTGCATGTTTTTACTATATACACTAAGTGCTTATATAGTATGGTAGTTGTGGGAATGTCCATTTGTAGCAAGAAATGCCTAAAAGCAAAATTATAAGGATGATTAACTATAATAATAGAAGCGCGAACATATCTTCTTCCTTATAGATATAAATATAAGTTATTTAATATTATGGGTGATTTTGAAATATAATGAGCATCAATATGCAATGACTGTAATGTGTGTCAGCTATAGAAAGTACGACATATAGCTTATAATTAAGAATTATTGATGGAGAGGGAGGCTGAAGAACTGCGGGATATCGCCATGTAAAGGGCCTAGGTCGCTTACTGTACAAAACAACGTGTCAGGCGCGGCAAATCCAAGAATTTCTGGTAGGGTCCATTGAAAAGCTACAGACTATCTCAATTAATCCTTTTAGCTACCACATATCCTTCCTAAGCTACATAAAATCGTCTAAATATAGCGGGAATCAAATACAAAAGACGTCACCGGTACAGAAGGGGTTAAGGGGAGATGTGTATGTATTTGTTCAATTATTTATGTATATATTGTTCTTTTAGTTTCCTCCCAAGACCTCCATCAAGGTAAACAAAAACAAAATACCCTCCCACTCCCCTTCAAGCTAAACTTATGCATTTTTCGGTAGACAAATGTTCCGGCCGAAAGCCGCTTCCTCCTAAAAAAACAGGTTCGCTGTCTTTCGCCAGGAAATAATAGAGAACTAAGTGGCACAAGAGATCATAAAATCGCCAAACTAATGGGGCGAACGTGTTAAAAATTTAAAACTAAATGAGCTAAACATAAGGGAGAACGTGGTCCAGAAAATGCAAACCTCCCCTTTAGTTGAGTAGTATCTTCGTATTAAACCATTAGAGAAACATTAATTCCAAGTTATGTAGATGGGAGGCTCCTTATGGTCATGGGTGTACGGTCGTGCTAATAAGTAATGTCCCAGCTGTCATTATGTTTGGCTCGCTCTGTGCTGTATTCATGTCTGTCAGATGTTGAAAAGGGTGGGTAAGTGTAAGAACATGTTAGTATATTTCACTCGATAGGAAGAAATGAAGCTTAGATATTGCTGATACCAATTATTGATCAAAGCATACTTGGTGCCGAGACATCACTTATTTGAGCGATTGTACGTCTCAGCACGGAGTATATACCTCGTCTTTTCTGTTTGCTAGCTACTATTAGACGATTTTATTCACAATAGGAAGGGTATATGGAAGACAGAGAGATGATTTAGATTGTCTTCACCCTCATAATTCACACATTGTCTATATAAGCTGTATAATATCGTGTAATTATAGCCAAAATAAACTGTCAAAATGCGTCAGAATCTACAAAGCATTAAATTAGTGATGACCTCACTCTTCAAAATTTGTGTCAAAATATTAAGACGCTAATTCGTACCATTTAGGTGTCGATTTGTTCCTAGCGAGCGATAGGGAGCCTGTTATTTAGGAGGAACCGACCTTTGGCCGGTAAATTTGTCTACCTAAAAATGTACACATACTGTATATCTAGAAAGGGGATATTGGGGATGTTTTCTTAATTAAGATTGCTGGAGGTCTAGGGAGGAAACTACTGTATATGTATGTATATATTTATATATATATATATATATATATAATATATATATATATATATATATATATATATATATATATATATATATATATATATATATATATCGTCTCTCAAAGACGAGAATTTGGCCTTAAAGCTGACTTTGGCTGACAAGAAAAGTGAGGATAGTGCAACTGCTGTTAGGGATCGTGATGCTCCCTGGACAGTTGTTCCAACAAGTGCAACAACCTGCAAATTTCTACGGCGGCCAGTTGCCCTGAGCAACAAGTTCATCACCTTGAATGACGAATGTGATGGTGAGGCTGCGAGTGCTTCCTTCGGCGAGGAAACCAGGAGAAAGGTAAGTAAGTTGCCTCCAACAGGGAACGCTGTGACTGCTTCCCCCCCAGGAGTACCTTCAACTGCTGCCCCAGGAGTTCCTGCCGCTGCCGCAGCTGCTACCAAGTCATCGACAAGGAGAGGCAAGTCCTTCTCAATTGTTGGGGACTCCATGGTCAGACACTTAGCTAGGTCCACCTGTACTGATATTAGGAAGCTTGTCTGTCTGCCTGGTGCCGGGGTTGGGAAGGTGTTAGAGGACATTGATTACATCATGAAAGATATTGGAGATAGCCCCATTATCTGTCTCAGTACAGGGAGCAATGATGTTGGTAAAGGTAGGACGGAAGTACTGCTTCGGCAGTACAGGGAGGTGTTAGATAAAGTTAGGAGGAAGGGAGGCATACCTGTAGTACACAGTATCTTGCCACGGAGAGGGGTCAGCAAGGAATGGTCATCTAGGGCAATTGGTATCAATTGTCGGCTGGAAAAATACTGTAATGCAAATGCAATACCATTCCTTGATAACTGGACCCGTTTCTATGGTAAAAATCAGTTGTACGCACAGGACGGGGTTCATCTTTCTCGGCTAGGGGTGGCAAATTTAGCTAGGTCAATAGATAGGATTGTCGCGGGGTTTCGCTGAAAATAAAGCCTGAGAATATGAGTAAGAATAATTGTCTAGATAGGGTAAATTGCCGTACTGGTACATCGGATAGGAATAGAAAATATCAGTCACAGGATTTTAATTGTACTGCTAGTAGAAATATTGAAGGTGTAACAGAAGATGGGAATTCAGTTAGAAATAAAGATAAATCCGATTCCAGTAAAATAAATTCATTGCGATTATATTATACAAACTGTAGGAGTTTATGTAACAAAATGGATGAACTTAGAGCACTTGTTAGCAACGAAAATATAGACATTATAGCACTGACTGAAACATGGATTAATACAGAATCAAGACATTTTTTAGCAGAATTCCATATACCAGGATATAGTTTGTTTAAACGCGACCGAACAAGTAGGAGGGGCGGCGGAATAGCAGTGTTTGTCAGGAGTTCTTTAAAAAGCTGTATTAAATCAGGTATTAGACTAAATACTGATAACGAAAGTGTTTGGGTTGAGGTTAGCGAAGGTAGAGAGACCATAATTATTGGAGTTATTTATAGACCACCAAATATGAGTAGAAACGAAGATACAGCTTTATGGCAGGAAGTGAAAATAGCATCAAGGTTTAGCAATGTGTGTATTATGGGGGATTTTAATTTTCCGAATATTGATTGGCAGCATCAAATCGGCGACTCAGATTCAAAAGAGTTTATTGAGGCGGTACAGGATAGTTTTTTATTTCAATTCATAGACTCGCCTACTAGAGGTAATAATATCCTCGATTTAGTTCTCAGTAATAATGAACAAATGATAAATAATGTAGAGATAGGAGACCAACTAGGAAATAGTGATCATAAATCAATTTATATTAACATACAATGGACAGGAAAGGCTAAAGAGAATACGACACTTATCCCAGATTTCAGAAAAGCCAATTATGGTGGATTAAGACGAGCCTTAAGAGTCGATCCTATGGTTAAACTATTAAGTGGACCCAGGTGCGCTAATGAACATACTCTCTCACAGATACCTGTCTTAACTCAGGATAATTTGACAGCTACATATAATAATTTTATTTCTTCACTCCACAATGCGCAAAATAAATATATCCCCAAAAGAAAATTTAGATCAACACAGAACCAACCCAAATGGATGAATAATAGACTATTAGACCTTCTAGGGAAAAAAGAGAGGAATATATAGAAAAATAAGAAAGGCGAAATTCACCTACTTGCTTACTATCAGAGTCTATCAAGAGAGGTTAAAAAATGTATAAGGACAGACAAAAGAAATTATGAAATCAGGATAGCCAATGACTCAAAAAATAACCCTAAGGCTTTTTACCAGCTATATAAATCTAAAGTTAGAGATAAAATAGGCCCCCTTAAAACTTCGATAGGAGAAATGACAGAAAATGATTTAGAAATGTGCAGTACATTAAATAGTCAGTTTCTATCCGTTTTAAGAACATAAGAACATAAGAACATAAGAAAATGGGAGTCTGCAGAAAGCCGATTGGCCTAAGCAAGGCAGATCCCTGTCCCACACAACCCCAATTCAATTACAAAGCCCAATTATAGGCTTCACACTCTAATACCCTGAGGATCATCTTACCAAAACGGTTAGAGATTAACGCAGGATTGTGGAGGTCTGCAGAGCGCTGATTGGCCCAACCCGGCTGATCCCCCTTCACACCCAACCCTTCTCGTCCATATGCTTATCCAATTTATCTTAAAGCTCCCTACAGTTTTAGATCCCACTATAGCACTTGGTAGTCCATTCACCCATCTACAACTCTGTTACCAAACCAATACTTGCCTATATCTTTTCTGAAACGAAATTTATCTAATTTGAAACCATTGGTACGAGTTCTTTCGCTATCACTGAGCTTTAGTACATTTGCCATGTCCCCTTTGTTAATCCCACTAACCCACTTGAACACCTCTATCATATCCCCTCTAACTCTGCGTCTCTCTAACGAATGTAAACCTAATTTCTTCAACCTTTCTTCATACGAAAGATTTCTAATATTATGGATCATTTTTGTCATTCTACGCTGTACTCTCTCCAATGAATCTATGTCCATTCTGTAATAAGGACACAAAAAATTGGACAGCATAATCCATATGGGGTCTCACTAATGACAAGTAAAGTTTTAAGATAACATCAGCTACTCACTGTTACTCACACTCCTAGAGATGAACCCGAGAATCCTGTTTGCCTTATTACGAACGCTTATACACTGTTTTCTAGGCTTCAAATCATTGCTAACAAACACACCTAGATCTTTCTCGCAGTCTGAATTTTCTAATTCTAAATTAGCTAGTTTATATTAACATTGTTTGCATCTTCCTATCTTTAATACCTTGCATTTGTCAATGTTAAACTTCATCTGCCAATTTACTGACCATTCATGTAAGGTATCTAGATCCCTTTGGAGGCACTCTATATCGCTATCTGAATCAATTGATCTCCCTATTTTAGTATCGTCTGCGAATTTACTTATCCTACTAGTTATACCTAAATCTAGGTCATTTATGTATATAAGAAACAACAGGGGACCTAATACCGATCCCTTGGGGACACCACTTTTGACTGCTCCCCATTTTGACTTGGTACCATTTATGCTGACTCTCTGCTTCCTACCAATTAGCCATGACCTAATCCATCCTAACAACGCCCACTATTCCATGTGCCTCAACCTTTCTCATCAATCTCTCATGAGGGACTCTGTCGAAAGCTTTACTGAAAATATATAATAATCATATGACTTGTCATTATCTACTGCTTCATATACCTCTGAGAAAAACTAAGCAAATTAGTAAGGCAAGACCGTCCCTGAGTGAATCCATGCTGAATAATTGATAAGTTAAATGTTTCTAAGTGGTTTCTCATTTTCTAGCAATAATTGACTCTAGTAGTTTTCCTATGATTGAAGTGAGACTATGGGACGGTAATAGGATGCTATTGATTTATCACCTTTTTTGAAGATCGGAACTACATTTGCAAGCTTCCAAGCTTCTGGTACTATACCTGTTTCTAATGATTTAAATAGAAATGTTAATGGATAACTAACTCTCTGCATTCTTTTAATACTCTAGCATATACCTCATCAGGACCAGGCGATTTATGAGGTTTCAGTCTGTCAATTTCCTTAACCACATCATTTCTACTTATAGTAACCGTACTTAACCTATTTTCTATACTATCGCTGTATACCTTACGGACTTCTGGAAACTGTGCCAAATTTTCATTAGTGAAAACGGAAAGAAATTGACTATATATACATTTGACTATAATTGACTATATATACATTATATACATTTTCACTAATGAAAATTTGGCACAGATTCCAGAAGTCCGTAAGGTATATAGCGATAGTATAGAAAATAGGTTAAGTACGGTTACTATAAGTAGAAATGATGTGCTTAAGGAAATTGACAGACTGAAACCTCAGAAATCGCCTGGTCCCGATGAGGTATATGCCAGAGTATTAAAAGAATGCAGAGATGAGTTAAGTTACCCATTAACATTTCTTTTTAACAATTCATTAGAAACAGGTATAGTTCCAGAAGCTTGGAAGCTTGCAAATGTAGTTCCGATTTTCAAAAAAGGTGATAAATCAATAGCATCCAATTACCGTCCCATTAGTCTCACTTCAATCATAGGAAAGCTACTAGAGTCAATTATTGCTAGGAAAATGAGAAACCACTTAGAAACATTTAACTTAATCAATTCTTCTCAGCATGGATCCACTCAGGGACGTTCTTGCCTTACTAATTTGCTTAGTTTTTTCTCAGAGGTATATGAAGCAGTAGATAATGACAAGGCATACGATATTATATTTAGATTTCAGTAAAGCTTTCGACAGAGTCCCTCATGAGAGATTGATGAGAAAGGTTGAGGCACATGGAATAGGTGGGGCGGTGTTGGGATGGATTAGGTCATGGCTAATTGGTAGGAAACAGAGAGTCAGCATAAATGGTACCAAGTCAGAGTGGGGAGCAGTCAAAAGTGGTGTCCCCCAGGGATCGGTATTAGGTCCCCTGTTGTTTCTTATATACATAAATGACCTAGATTTAGGTATAACTAGTAGGATAAGTAAATTCGCAGACGATACTAAAATGGGGAGATCAATTGATTCAGATAGCGATATAGAGTGCCTCCAAAGGGATCTAGATACCTTACATGAATGGTCAGTAAATTGGCAGATGAAGTTTAACATTGACAAATGCAAAGTATTAAAGATAGGGAAGATGCATACAAATGTTAAATATAAACTAGCTAATTTAGAATTAGAAAATTCAGACTGCGAGAAAGATCTAGGTGTGTTTGTTAGCAATGATTTGAAGCCTAGAAAACAGTGTATAGGCGTTCGTAATAAGGCAAACAGGATTCTCGGGTTCATCTCTAGGAGTGTGAGTAACAGAACTGCTGATGTTATCTTAAAACTTTACTTGTCATTAGTGAGACCCCATATGGATTATGCTGTCCAATTTTGGTGTCCTTATTACAGAATGGACATAGATTCATTGGAGAGAGTACAGCGTAGAATGACAAAAATGATCCATAATATTAGAAATCTTCCGTATGAAGAAAGGTTGAAGAATTAGGTTTACATTCGTTAGAGAGACGCAGAGTTAGAGGGGATATGATAGAGGTGTTCAAGTGGGTTAGTGGGATTAACAAAGGGGACATGACAAATGTACTAAAGCTCAGTGATAGCGAAAGAACTCGTACCAATGGTTTCAAATTAGATAAATTTCGTTTCAGAAAAGATATAGGCAAATATTGGTTTGGTAACAGAGTTGTAGATGGGTGGAATAGACTACCAAGTGCTATAATGGGATTAAAAACGATAGGGAGCTTTAAGATAAAATTGGATAAGCATATGGACGAGAGGGTTGGGTGTGAAAGGGGATCAGCAGGGTTGGGCCAATCAGCACTCTGCAGACCCCCGTAATCCTGCGTTAATCTCTAACCGTTTTGGTAAGATGATCCTCAAGTATTAGAGTGTTGAGCCTATAATGGGCTTTATAATTGGGTTGTGTGGGACAGGGATCTGCCTTGCTTAGGCCAATCGGCTTTCTGCAGACTCCCATTTTCTTATGTTCTTATGTTCTTATGTTCTTATATATATATATATATATATATATATATATATATATATATATATATATATATATATATATATATAAAGTATATATATACTGTATATATATATATTTTTTTCTTTTAAACAGACGAGGTTAAAAGCAATAGCAGTTTCAGCATTCAGGATTTTATTGTTACAGCTTTTAATAGTTCTAAAACATTTCCTCTGGGGTTCAGAGATGAGGTACAAAAGGTTAGCAAAATTCATGGTGGATCCAACGTTTCACAAGTAAACATCTTGCATCTTCAGGGAATGGAGAGGTAATGGGAATGGTTAGAATAGGGACAATGCATCTTATTTATACAAAATTCGAGGATCAAGTAGAGGGAGCAGGGCGGAGCTACTGGGTGTGTGGTGGCTGTTCATTGGTGGAAGGTAGTCTACGAGACGGGCACTAAATCTTATCGGTGGTTGGTTGTTGGCTGTAGGTGGCTGTGATTGGTTGGTGTTGTCAGTTGTGTGCTGAGCGTGAAAGCGTAAGGAAGGGTGGCGAGGGGGGGGCATATATATATATATATATATATATATATATATATATATATATATATATATATATATATATATATATAAACAAATTAATAAATCGACCAATAAATAAACCCGACCCCCTAGAAAGTTACACAGTTTATAAATAGTCAGATTGTGTGGGAACTTTTGCTTCTGCCTGTACATGCCAATGACGTGGCGGCTGACTGGCTCTCTTACTGCAGGACCTTGGGGACTTATCAAGTTGTGTTAAAAATAATTATGTCTACATCTGCGCACCACTCTTTTATATTTACTAACATCTTATTCCTAAACTCTCAGCCATACATACGAGTGCTACAGAAACTGGTGTGGACTTTCGGCCACATACCTGCCCTAATTGACTATTAACAATATATAATAATTAATAGTATTAAGAGGGGTCACCGACTTTTTGTATCTTTCTCTCCTGTTCTCTCTCTCTGGCTTGTATCCATTCGGCTCCATTCAGCCAACTGTTTTAAGACGTTTAACCCCATCCAGGTGTCAATTTCTTCCTGGCGAGCGATAGTGAGCCAGCATTGTATGGAGAAATCCGGCTTCGCCGGAGAAATGTTTCTATCGAAAAATGTACAAATTTAGCTTGTTGTCAAAACAAAACTATATATATGCTGGCTTGCTACCGCTCGCCAGGAAAATATTGGCATCTTGATGGGGGTAGACGTCTTAAAACAGTAGGCTAAATGGGGTCGAATGGATACAAGCCAAAGAGAGAGGGAGAGAAAGAGCAAAACAAAGCGAGGTGGGCTCCCTAAACGTTGGGGTATTACTGGAAATCAATGTCTTGATAATTATCTGCAGGTCCAAAAAACGCTTTGGGGCTTTATGCTGGAGAGGAATTTGAAGCTCCCTATTATAGTTTTATTCTAATGAGATTTTCACGTCTTAGAAAAAAACATGTGAAATGGGGCGAAGGGTGTTAAAATCACCAAACTAATGGGCTGAACGTCTGAAAGTCTGAACACTAAAGGGGCTAAGCATGAGGGAGAAGGGGGACCAAAAAACCTCTTAGAAAAAACATGTGAAAAACCTTCATTGTTTTCAGTAGACAATTTGACAAGTTGTCGTTGTCTGCTGGACTGAGAAAATTCCCACTTGTACGATTATATGGATGTAATGGCTAAGAACAGTTAAGGGAGCCCACCACGCTTTTTTCTCTTTCTCTCCCTCTCTCTTTGGCTTGTATCCATTCGACCCCATTCAGCCTACTGTGTTAAGAGTTTTATCCGCCTTCAAGTGTCAATTTCTTCCTGGCGAGCGGTAGCGAGCCAGCATATATGTATATTTTTGTTTTGACAGTAAGCTAAATTTGTAAATTTTTCGATAGAATTATTTTTTTCTGCCGAAGGCGGATTTCTCCATAAAATGCTGGCTCGCTATCGCTCGACAGGAAGAAATCAACACCTGGATGGGGATAAACGTCTTAAAACAGTTGGCTGAATGGGGCCGAATGGATACAAGCCAAAGAGAGAGGGAAAGAAAGAAAACTAAAAGCGAGGTGGGCTCCCTTAACTGTTCTTAGCCATTACATCCATATAATCGTAGACTAGGGAGTTTTCAAGCCAGGGAAAGAGAGAAAAGGGAGAGAAAGATAAAACAAAGCCGGTGACCCCCTTAACCCACGCACCACCAACACCAAGTTGACCCACGCCAGGGCCACCAGGGAGTACAAAGGAGTACAAAGGAGTACAAAGGAAATCAAGCAACAACAGGTCTAGTGACCCTTCTAGGTTGCTTGTCCTCCAAAACACTGAGGATCAAGTGTCCAAACAGTGGTTTAGAGTGGGTAAGGGAACATTGGAAAGGGAACTACTGCCCTGCCACTAACGTGGCAGGACTAGGAAGTTAGTAGGGGACATATGGGTTAGTAACTGAGGGGAGGATAAAGTTATTCATTTACAAACGCAGTCAGTCGCGGGTTTGATGCGAGATATTTGTCTAGGCGGAATTTAAATGAATCAACGGTGCTGCAGTCTATAACGTCTCGGGGAAGCCCATTCCACAAGTTGACAACTCGATTGAAGAAGAAATTCTTAGATTCGTGCGAGTTAAAAGATTTACCAATAATTTTGCAACCGTTTCCCCGCGTCTAATTAGATTGGTCGATAGTGAAGTACTTACTACAGTTCATATTGTCGATGCCTTTGATGATTTTGAACACTTGAATTAAGTCGCCTCTTAATCTGCGCTGGGTTAAAGGAAATAGATTTAATTCTCTAAGACGCTCTTCGTATGGTTTGTTCTTTAGGCTAGGTATCATTTTGGTAACTCTACGTTGAACTCGTTCTAGCTTGTTTATATCTTTTTGGTAATAAGGGCACCAGGATTGAACGCAGTATTCCAGAAGAGGGCGGACTAAGGAATTGTAAAGGGTTAGGATAACTTCTTTGGATTTATGCTCAAATGACCTGCCTATAAAGCCAATTATTTTGTTTGCCTTCTTAACAACTTCTGAACATTGTTGACTCGGTTTTAGGTTACTCGATATTGTTACTCCCAGATCAGTTTCTCTGTTTACATTCTTAAGCTGAGTGCCATTCATCGAATAGTTTGCTTTCTCATTTAGGTATCCGACATGTAGTACTTTACATTTATCCGCATTGAAACTCATTTGCCAAATTTGGGCCCAACATGACAATTTATCTAGATTGTGTTGCATATCGTCAACTTGTTCTTTTGAGAGTACGCTATTTGCAATTTTTGTATCGTCAGCAAATTTTGAGATTGTGCAGGTGAGACCCTCATCTATGTCGTTGATGTAAATTAGAAAGAGAATTGGTCCTAGTACCGAACCCTGGGGTACCCCGCTACTTACATTGGTCCATTTAGATGCCTTACCGTTTATGACTACCCTTTGCTTTCTGTGCTGAGCCAATTTTCTATCCATTTCAACACACCGTCTTGTATTCCATGCGCTTTTAGTTTTAGCAGTAAACGTTTGTGGGGAACTTTGTCAAAGGCCTTTTGAAAATCAAGGTATATAATATCTACAGCTTTACTCTCATCGTAGAGGTTGAGGATATCGTGGAAGAAGTCTAAGAGGTTTGTTAAACAGGAACGTTTTTTACGAAAGCCGTGTTGAGTATCTTTAAGTATGTTATTTTCCTCTAAGTGATTTACGAGTCTGTCTCGTATGACCGTTTCTAGCATTTTACATACAACTGAGGTTAAGCTAATTGGACGATAGTTACTGGGTAGGGATTTGCTGCCTTTTTTGAATATCGGTGTTACGTTGGCTAGCTTCCACTGATCAGGCATAGTTCCAGACTGCAAGGATTTATTGAATAGTAATGTCAGTGGTTTGGAGAGCTCATTCTTAGCTTCCTTTAGAACTCTAGGCGAGATTGTATCAGGTCCTGGCGTTTTATTTACCTTGAGTTTATCTAAACAATTCAATACTTCTCTCTCTGTAACGGTGATATTGCTTAGAACATCTGAATTATCAATCTGAATCGGCGATGGTGTAGGGATATCACTGAGGTCTTCTGTTGTAAAAACTGATGCAAAGAAGGTATTGAGGGCATTACTCATTTGTACTTCGTCTTTGGTGTATTCTCCTTTTTCATCGACTAACGGTCCAACAGTTGAAGTAACTACTTTTTTCTTTCTGATATAACTATAGAATTCTTTCGGGTTTGTTTTACTTTGATTCGCAATATGTAACTCTAAGGTCTTTTTACTTTGCTTAATTAACTTTTTGGCTTTGCGTCGTAGCTCTACAAATTTCACCCGTTCTTCGTCATTTTGTGAGGATTTTAATCTATCATTAGCAAATTTTTTAGCAAGCAGGCAGTTTGAAATATCTTTATTCCACCATTTGGGCTTATTATTATGGCCTGGACGCCGTATTTTCGATGGTATGCAGTCTTGCACTGCTTTTAGGTAAGTGGTTTCGAATAACTTCCAAGATGTATTTATGTCGTTATTGTTAATTAAAAAGCTCCAGTCAGTTTCTTTAAACATAGCTCTATGTTTATGGAAGTTTGCTTTCTTGAAATTAGGGACTTTTTCGATGCTACTATTTGGTTCGTTACTAGTAAACTTTAAAGTGAAAGTTATCGTACGATGGTCACTGTTACTGAATTCATCACCAACATTCAAATTCTCTATCAATTCTTCTTTTGTTGCAAGTACAATGTCAAGAACGTTATTACCACGGGTCGGCATTCGAACAAATTGATAAAGCGAACTCTCTTGCAAGTTCGTATACAAGTCATGTCCGGAGTGTGAAGTAAGAGTATCGCCCCACTTGGTCACAGGTAAATTAAAGTCGCCAAAAATTACGGTATCTTGTGAGTTACTTACATCTGCAATTTGTTCGTAAATTTCTCGGTCAGTTTGCACTGATTGAGCTGGAGGTCTGTATATTAACGCAAGTATTATTTTTGTACCTTTATTATTCTTTATTAGCACAAAAGATGTGTCGACGTTCACAATTTGAGGTTTTGACACGAGGGTCGGGTTAAGACTTTCTTTGATATAAAATAAAACGCCACCTCCATTTTTATTTATTCGGCTGTTCTCAAACATTACATAACCGGGAAGTGAATACTCTGCTAAAAAGTCTCTATCTTGTGTATTGAGCCAAGATTCTGTTATGCCAATCACATCATAATTTTCTGTAAACACTAGTTTCCTCTAAATCTGAAAATTTATTGCGTATGCTACGAGCGTTTGCATAGAAAACATTCAAAGTTTGGATTTGGGATTCAAGGAACGGTCTTTATTCAAATTATTGGTTCTGGTCGGATCTACATTTACATTCATGGCTGTCCTCGGTCCTCGGTCGTTATCCCTGACGGTTTTGAATTTGGGTCGTGTTGGTGGAGCTTTATCCAAATTCGCGGTTCTTGACGGATTAGTATTTAATTCCTTTGTAGATTGCCGTCCTCGCTGTCTTCGGTCCTCCTTCCTGGTTAGTCCTGTGCTGAGTCGATTTCTTCTCCGAAAATCATTCACCGCATCGTTGAGAAGACGCCCAAAACGCGCTGCTCCCACCTGGTTCAGATGAACTCCATCGTCCGAAAACAAATAGTCATCGTAGTAGAAATTGTCCCAGGTGTCGACGAATCCCACGTTCTCCTTCCTGCAGAGGTTTGCTAGACAACGATTTGTGCTGGTGGCTATGTTGTAAAATCGGCTCTCTACACCGAGCCGGGGGACGATTCCTGAGACGATGATCCTTGATGACTTCTCCTTAAACGACTTGATCAGCTGCTGGTACTTTAAAAGCAAATCTTCCGACCGGGTTCGCTGTACATCGTTGGATCCAACGTGGATGACGTACATTGTATTAGCTGGGGCCAGCTTTGATACTTCGTCAACTGCTGCAACTACGTCATCCACACCACCACCAGGGATACAAAAACGCTTCCTGGTCTTAGGTGCCCTGGCGCAAAACTCTGTGAGCTGACCACGTATCATCGAGTCTCCCACGAGCCGGACTTCTTCTATTTCCTCTTCGTCATCTGAGTCTGCGAGTATCTGGAAACGGTTTTGACACTCGGTAATCGGTATGTGTTTCCTGGTCTTGGGGCAAACGTTGTTCCTCACGACACGGAAGTTGTCTTGAGGGGGAAGAGAGTCGCTATTTGTATCTTGAGTATCGGAAACATCAGCTGAAATGGCTACTGTAGGCGTTGAATTGTTGGCAGTTGACGTTGGGGCGTTGGTGGCTGCTGGAGTTGCGGTGACAATTGAAGTTTGTGGCACTCCAACGTTGAGTGTTACAAACTCTTGGAGTGATTCCAGCTTCATGGTGAGGACGTTGATCTTGTTGTAGGCTTCATCTAATTTCACTGTAAAATTCTCTCGTTGCTGGCAGAGCCGGCAGACTTGAAGATCGATAGTAGCAAACATGGACTCACCAAACCTACCGGCGCAGTTCGCACAAGCGCGAGGCATGGTGACAGTCACTTTCTTCAGATCACTTCACTCACTTAAAAAACAATTCACTCACTTTACAACACTTCACTCACTTTAAAAAACACTTCAACCGAAAACAAATATGCTGAAATACGCAGAAATAGGTTATCAGGGGTGATAGCCTAACCGAAAACAAAAATGTTGAGATACGCAGAATTAGGCTTCCAGGGGCGATAGCCTAACCAAAAGTTTTTTTTTTTAAATTGAAATACGCAATAATAGGCTACCAGCGTTGAATAGCCTAACCGAATATAATAAATTGAAATTCGCAGAAATAGGCTACCAGGTGTGATAACCTAACCTTAAACAAATATATGTATAACAGAATATGTAACTAAATATACAATTCACCAAATAGAGATTATATAAAAATAAAGTGTGACTGCACACAAGGGGTTAATATACTGTGTCAACAGATGACCCTGGTGTCACTGTAGCCTAGTAAAGCAGTAGCCTACTCTTTTTAGATAAAAAAAGTGTATCAGTCAAAGGTTATTACAAGATCGTGCAAGCAACAACTAAAATTACAGATATATATAGCTACAGTAGGATACTAAATACAATATCTACAAGAGTTAATAATAAAACAGATTGGCTGGCTATAGGCTAGGCTAGGTTTGGGTTAGGTTAAAAGCTTGGCAGGTTGGGTTAGGCTAGGTTAGTTTGTACAAATACCACCCTTAGCTTAAAGTAAAATCAGTCTGAGGAGAAAAAGTCAAGAATATATCTAGGGGGAAAAGATAAATGAATGCACTTAAATTTGGTACAAAATTTGCTGGAATTTAATATGTATAATCCCCCAAAAAGGTTTGTTTACAAAATGGTGTCGGCGTTAGTCCCTGTAGGCGGTTAGTTAGTAAACAATATTGTTTATTAGCAAATTAATATGCAAAGCTTTACTTACATACAAGGCAGTTAAATAGATACTTACTACAGTAGTAATGGGTAAAATTAGGGGCTACGATTTTATATAAAATAGTAATAAGAGAGCGTTTGTTTACAAAGCAAAACAAAACAATAGATGGCGCTAGTGGCGCCCTGTCCGAGCAGGAGTCTTGTGATAAACACAAAGTTTATCAGTCAATACACAGCGAAATATCGTGCAGTGTTACTTACTAAGCTACAGGATGGTTAAACGTGCTCTTAACCACCTTTCATGCACAAGAATGAAGAGGATGAGTAGTTAATACTCAAATTATGATCGATATCGTGAGAGCGTTTACAGAGCGTCTGCAGCGTCTGGCGGTAGCACGGGGAGACACCTCAACTGTCTTCTATGGTAGACATTTAAAGGGGAAGGGTTTATGTTTTGGTCGATTATTCCATATATATATATATATATATATATATATATATTTATATTATATATAGGCCTATATATATTTTTTGTTTATTTTGTTTTTCCTCCATAGACCTCCATCAAACTTAAAAACACTTCCATTAGATCCCCCTTCTAGATTAATTTGTAATTTTTTCGGTAGAATAATGTACCGGCCAAAGGCCGGTTCCTTCTAAAATTACAGGCTCGCTTTCGCTCGCCAGGAAAAAAATCGACACCTAAATAGCACGAAAGGTCTTAATTTTGACAAAGAAATGGGGTGAAAGGTCTTAAAATTGACAAACTGATGGGGCAAACATCTCATAATATTAAAAAACTAATGGGGTTAAACTGAAGGTGTTAAACAAAATGCCACAACTTAAGCCACGAAGAGACTAGCGAGGTTTATATTAAAGAGGATAATGTTGCCTATATTACCCAAAGAGATAAGACAATTGCTACCATGCGGAAAAAACTCATAATATTACGCATGTTAATCCCTTCAGTACCGGCGACGTCTTTTAAATTTTATTCTAGCTAAATTTAGAAAATTTTATGCAGTTTAAGAAGTATCTGATGTAGTAAAAAGGAGACGTGATATAGTTCGAAGTCTGTTAATTGCTGGAGGCCCTTATGAAACTGAGTTAAATCGTCTAAAAGTAGTCATAATAAAGTTAAAGGGACGGCGCCGGTACAGAAGGGGTTACCACCTTAAAGAATATGAAGCATTTTGACAGCTATCTGGCTATCATTAGACGCGTAGTCGGATCATGGCAGAGTTAAGGGGGAGGTAGTCGCTTTTTCTGGACCTCCTTCTCCCTCATGTTTAGTTTTGACATTTTAAGACGTTCGTTCCATTAGTTTGTCGATTTTAAGACCTTTCGTGACATTTAGGTGTCGATTTTTCCTGGCGAGCGATAGCGAGCCTGTAACTTTAGGAGGAACCGGCCTTCGGCCGGGACATTTTTCTACCGAAAATTGTACAAAATTATCTTGAAAGGGGGTCTAAGGGGTGCTATTTTAAACTTGATGGAGATCTAGCGAGGAAACTAATAAATAAATAAATAAATAAATACTGTACATAGACCAAAAACCAAGCACTACCCCCTTAAGTGACATGACTCCACAAGTGACCCCCACAAATCACAACTAACTACTTGAGGAAGATCGTGATTATATAAAGGTCTTTGATAATCATTGTTCCGATTATATTAACCCCTTCAGTACCGGCGACGTCCTTTTCATTTTATTCTGACTGTATTTAGAAGATTGTGTGCAGCTCAATAAGGATCTGTGGTAGTAAAAAGGGTTAATTGAGATAGTTCGAAGCCTGTTAATTGCTGGAGGCCCTTTTAAACTGAATAAAATCGTCTAATAGTAGCCAGAATAAATTTAAAAAAGACGTAGCCGGTACAGAAAGGGTTAACACATAAGAACATAAGAACATAAGAAAATGGGAGTCTGCAGAAAGCCGATTGGCCTAAGCAAGGCAGATCCCTGTCCCACACAACCCCAATTACAAAGCCCAATTATAGGCTCAACACTCTAATACCCTGAGGATCATCTTACCAAAACGGTTAGAGATTAACGCAGGATTACGGGGGTCTGCAGAGCGCTGATTGGCCCAACCCTGCTGATCCCCCTTCACACCCAACCCTTCTCGTCCATATGCTTATCCAATTTTATCTTAAAGCTCCCTATCGTTTTTAATCCCACTATAGCACTTGGTAGTCCATTCCACCCATCTACAACTCTGTTACCAAACCAATTTGCCTATATCTTTTCTGAAACGAAATTTATCTAATTTGAAACCATTGGTACGAGTTCTTTCGCTATCACTGAGCTTTAGTACATTTGTCATGTCCACTTTGTTAATTCCACTAACCCACTTGAACACCTCTATCATATCCCCTCTAACTCTGCGTCTCTCTAACGAATGTAAGCCTAATTTCTTCAACCTTTCTTTATACGGAAGATTTCTAATATTATGGATCATTTTTGTCATTCTACGTTGTACTCTCTCCAATGAATCTATGTCCATTCTGTAATAAGGACCAAAATTGAACAGCATAATCCATATGGGGTCTCACTAATGACAAGTAAAGTTTTAAGATAACATCAGCAGTTCTGTTACTCACACTCCTTGAGATGAACCGAGAATCCTGTTTGCCTTGTTTCGAACGCTTATACACTGTAGTCTAGGCTTCAAATCATTGCTAACAAACACACCTAGATCTTTCTCACAATTCGAGTTTTCTAATTCCACATTAGCTAGTTTATATTTAACATTTGTATGCATCTTCCCTATCTTTAATACCTTGCATTTGTCAATGTTAAACTTCATCTGCCAATTTACTGACCATTCGTGTAAGGTATCTAGATCCCTTTGGAGGCACTCTATATCTCTATCTGAATCAATTGTTCTCCCCATTTTGGTATCGTCTGCAAATTTACTTATCCTACTAGTTATACCTAAATCAAGGTCATTTATGTATATAACAAACAACAGAGGACCTAATACAGATCCCTGGGGGACACCACTTTTGACTGCTCCCCATTCTGACTTCGTACCATTTATGCTGACTCTCTGCTTCCTACTAATTAGCCATGACCTAATCCATCCCAACAACGCCCCACCTATTCCATGCGCCTCTACCTTTCTCATCAATCTCTCATGGGGGACTCTGTCGAAAGCTTTACTGAAATCTAAATATATTATATCATATGACTTGTCATTATCTGCTGCTTCATATACCTCTGAGAAAAAACTAAGCAAATTAGTAAGGCAAGAACGTCCCTGAGTGAATCCATGCTGAGAAGAATTTATTAAATTAAATGTATCTAAGTGGTTTCTAATTTTACTAGCAATAATTGACTCTAGTAGCTTTCCTATGATTGATGTAAGACTAATGGGACGGTAATTGGATGCTATTGATTTGTCACCTTTTTTGAAGATCGGAACTACGTTTGCAAGCTTCCAAGCTTCTGGAACTATACCTGTCTCCAATGACTTGTTAAATACAAATGTTAATGGGTAACTTAACTCATCCCTACATTCTTTTAATACTCTAGCATATACCTCATCAGGACCAGGCGATTTATGAGGTTTCAGTCTGTCAATTTCCTTAAGCACATCATTTCTACTTATAGTAACCGTACTTAACCTATTTTCTATACTATCGCTATATACCTTACGGACTTCTGGAAACTGTGCCAAATTTTCATTAGTGAAAACGGAAAGAAATTGACTATTTAATGTACTGCACATTTCTAAATAATTTTCTGTCATTTCTCCTATCGAAGTTTTAAGGGGACCAATTACATCTCTAACCTTGGATTTATATAGTTGGTAAAAAGCTTTAGGATTATTTTTTGAGTCATTGGCAACCTTAATTTCATAATTTCTTTTTTCTTTCCTAATATCCTTTTTTACCTGTCTTGATAGATTCTGATAGTAAGCAAGTAGGTGAATTTCGCCTTTTCTAATTTTTCTATATATTCCTCTTTTTTGTCCTAGAAGATCTAATAGTCTATTATTCATCCATTTGGGTTGGTTCTGTGTTGATCTAAATTTTCTTTTGGGGATGTATTTATTTTGTGCATTGCATACTGACTTGATACAATTATCGTATGTATCTACCAAGGTTGACGTCTCTTCCTGACTTAAGATGACAGGTGCCTGAGAAGGGGTACACTCATTTGGACACCTGGATCGACTTAATTTTTTGACCATAGGGTCAGCTAATAGGGCTCTTCTTAACCCACCATAATTGGCTTTTCTAAAGTCAGGTATTAATGTTGTATTCTCTCTGGTAATACCTTTCCATTGTATATTAAAATACACAGAATTGTGGTCACTATTTCCTAGGTGGTCCCCTATCTCTACATTATTTACCATATGTTCATTGTTACTGAAAACTAAATCGAGAATATTATTACCTCTAGTCGGCGTATCTATGAATTGAAATAAAAAAACTATCTTGTACTACCTCTATAAACTCCTCAGAATCAGAGTCTCCTATTTGATGCTGCCAATCTATATTCGGAAAATTAAAATCCCCCATAATGCACACATTGCTAAACCTTGATGCCATTTTAATTTCCTCCCATAATGACGTTCCGTCATTTCTACTCATATTTGGCGGTCTATACATAACTCCAATAACTATGGTTATTGGTCTGTCTGGTCCGTCGTCTTTGGGGTTATTATAATTTGTTTAATGGGACATGGGCCGGTTTTCTGGATCACTTTCTCCCTCATGTTTAGCCCCATTAGTTTTCAGATGTTAAATGTGTGCCCCATTATTTATTTGATTTTAAGACCTGTCGCCCCAATTTCTACGTCAATATTTAGACCATTCGTGCTATTTAGGTGTCGATTTTTTTCCTGGCGAACGATAGTGAGCCTGTAATGTTGGAAGAGTCGGCCTTCGGCCGGTACATTTTTCTACCGAAAAATTTACAAATTTATCTAGAAGGGGGATCTAATGGACGTTTTTTGTTTAATTTGATGGAGGTCTAGGGAGGAAACTAGACAAATTATATAAATATACATAAATGAGCAAATAAATAAGCCTATCTCCCCTTAATTATTATTGAGGATCTTGTTTGCATTTGCCATTTTCGAGTAATGTGTTTTAATTTGCCCCCTAAGGCGAACAAAAAAGGCTTTCAAGACTTACTTCAAACAATAATATGCCCACCGAGATCACCTACAAACTAAATTTGTATATTTTTCATTAGAAACGTGTCACGGCCGAAGGTAAATTTCTGAGTTATTACAGGCTCACTATCGCTCGCCCCGAAAAAAAATCGACACCTAAATTGGGTGAAGCGTCCTATTATTACATGGGAATTGAATCAGAGTTTTGGGTTGGCTTTCCCGATACTCACTATGACATATACCAGTTACTTAAGGGGGGATGGGTCACTGTTCTGGCCCCCTTCTCCTTCATGTTTAGCTCCATTAGTTTTCATATTTGAAGATGTTTTCCTCATCATTTTGTAGATTTTAAGACCTCTCACCCCATTTCTTTGTAAATATTGAAAACTTTCGTGCCATTTAGGTGTCGATATTATGTTAGTGAGCAACAGCGAGCCTGCAATTTAAGGAGGAGCCGGCCTTTGGCCGTGAAAATGTTCTACCGAAATATGTACACATTTATATTGAAAGGGGGTCTAGGGGGTGTTTTTTAGCTTGGTGGAGGTCTAGCGAGGAAACTCAAAAATAAATAAATAAATATAGACCAAAAACCAAGCACTACCCCCTTAAGGAACTCATACGTAATGCTGGAGTCATGTCGAGGATTAACATGGCTGGTTGAATATAAACTACACTAATACTCGGCTTGATAGGTTCGGGGGTCAATGGCTCAACAAATACCCAAGTTGGCCCTATCAGATAAGCCAGGTGGTTAACCCCTTCTGTACCGGCGAGGTCTTTGTAGTTTTATTCTAGCTATATTTAGACGAGTTTGTGCAGTTTCAGAAGGGTCTGTGGTCGTATAATGGGTTAAGTGAGATAGTTCGAAGCTTGTTAATTACTGGAGGCCCTTTTTAAGCTTAATATAATCGTCTAATAGTAGCCAAAATAATGTTAAATGGGCGGTACCAGTACCGGGGGATGGGCGTATTTATTTACTCATTTATGTATCCTTTTAGTATTTTTTGTTTTAAAGTTTCCTCCCTAGACCTCAATCAAACTTAACCAAACATCCTTCCAAGACCCCCATTCATGATAAATTTGTACATTTATCGGTATATAAATGTCCCGCCCGAAGGCCGGTTCCTCTTCAAATTACAGGCTCGCTATCGCTCGCCAGGAAAATATCGACACCTAAATGGCACGAAAGGTCTTGAAATTGACATCAACATTTGGCGAAAAGGTGTTAAAATCATCACACTAATGGGCTGAACGTCTGAAAGTCTGAAAACTAAAGGGGCTAAGCAATAGAGAGAAGGGGGATCATAAAAACGACCCATCTCCACTTACCAACATACAGTATATTGCTACAATATCTTCTAAATAACTGCGTAATCCAGATCGGAGCTTTTCAATATATTATCAGCTGGAAATAAACAAACTTTGTATTATAAACAATATCTGTATTGGGTTTTTTATAGGTTATCTAAATTAGTCATCATTGTTCACTTAGGAATGTCTTGTTCAACACAGTGTCTAGAAACATACAACATCATATCAACGTTATGTAAGCCCTATTATATATATTTTTTGTAATCTATCATACATGGTTAAAGCGTGTTTTATATATGGTTTATTGATAAGTGTATAGCATTATCTTTATCAATACGGTTGTAAATATTTGTTTTAATCCAATGTGTGTGTGTGTGTGTGTGTGTGTGTGTGTGTGTGTGTGTGTGTACCACAGTATGACCAACAGGAAGCAGCAGGGAAGGTACGTTATTCACCCATTGTCATCAACATCCGTTCTAATTCTCCGTAAACAGTCGTCGCGAGACAAGCTAACTCATCCAGTAGAGAATGACAATATATATATATATATATATATATATACTCAGTATATTCTACCTACCATTTGACGATTCTATTGAGCTGTGTGTGTGTCTGTGTGTCTACTTATAATATATATTATGGGGGATTTTAATTTTCCGAATATTAAGAACATAAGAACATAAGAAAATGGGAGTCTGCAGAAAGCCGATTGGCCCAAGCAAGGCAGATCCCTGTCCCACACAACCCCAATTCAATTACAAAGCCCAATTATAGGTTTCACACTCCAATACCCTGAGGATCATCTCACCAAAACGGTCAGAGATTAACGCAGGATTATGGGGCTCTGCAGAGCGCCGATTGGCCCAACCCGGCTGATCCCCCTTCACACCCAACCCCTCTCGTCCATATGCTTATCCAATTTTATCTTAAAGCTCCCTACAGTTTTAGATCCCACTATAGCACTTGGTAGTCCATTCCACCCATCTACAACTCTGTTACCAAACCAATACTTGCCTATATCTTTTCTGAAACGAAATTTAACTAATTTGAAACCATTGGTACGAGTTCTTTCGCTATCACTGAGCTTTAGTACATTTGTCATGTCCCCTTTGTTAATCCCACTAACCCACTTGAACACCTCTATCATATCCCCTCTAACTCTGCGTCTCTCTAACGAATGTAAACCTAATTTCTTCAACCTTTCTTCATACGAAAGATTTCTAATATTATGGATCATTTTTGTCATTCTACGCTGTACTCTCTCCAATGAATCTATGTCCATTCTGTAATAAGGACACCAAAATTGGACAGCATAATCCATATGGGGTCTCACTAATGACAAGTAAAGTTTTAAGATAACATCAGCAGTTCTGTTACTCACACTCCTAGAGATGAACCCGAGAATCCTGTTTGCCTTATTACGAACGCTTATACACTGTTGTCTAGGCTTCAAATCATTGCTAACAAACACACCTAGATCTTTCTCGCAGTCTGAATTTTCTAATTCTAAATTAGCTAGTTTATATTTAACATTTGTTTGCATCTTCCCTATCTTTAATACCTTGCATTTGTCAATGTTAAACTTCATCTGCCAATTTACTGACCATTCATGTAAGGTATCTAGATCCCTTTGGAGGCACTCTATATCGCTATCTGAATCAATTAATCTCCCTATTTTAGTATCGTCTGCGAATTTACTTATCCTACTAGTTATACCCAAATCTAGGTCATTTATGTATATAAGAAACAACAGGGGACCTAATACCGATCCCTGGGGGACACCACTTTTGACTGCTCCCCATTCTGACTTGGTACCATTTATGCTGACTCTCTGCTTCCTACCAATTAGCCATGACCTAATCCATCCTAACAACGCCCCACCTATTCCATGTGCCTCAACCTTTCTCATCAATCTCTCATGAGGGACTCTGTCGAAAGCTTTACTGAAATCTAAATATATAATATCATATGACTTGTCATTATCTACTGCTTCATATACCTCTGAGAAAAAACTAAGCAAATTAGTAAGGCAAGACTATTGATTGGCAGCATCAAATCGGCGACTCAGATTCAAAAGAGTTTATTGAGGCGGTACAGGATAGTTTTTTATTTCAATTCATAGACTCGCCTACTAGAGGTAATAATATCCTCGATTTAGTTCTCAGTAATAATGAACAAATGATAAATAATGTAGAGATAGGAGACCAACTAGGAAATAGTGATCATAAATCAATTTATTTTAACATACAATGGACAGGAAAGGCTAAAGAGAATCCGACACTTATCCCAGATTTCAGAAAAGCCAATTATGGTGGATTAAGAAGAGCCTTAAGAGTTGATCCTATGGTTAAACTATTAAGTGGACCCAGGTGCGCTAATGAACATACTCTCTCTCAGATACCTGTCTTAACTCAGGATAATTTGACAGCTACATATAATCATTTTATTTCTTCACTCCACAATGCGCAAAATAAATATATCCCCAAAAGAAAAATTTAGATCAACACAGAACCAACCCAAATGGATGAATAATAGACTATTAGACCTTCTAGGAAAAAAGAGAGGAATATATCGAAAAATTAAGAAAGGCGAAATTCACCTACTTGCTTACTATCAGAATCTATCAAGAGAGGTTACAAAAGGTATAAGGACAGACAAAAGAAATTATGAAATCAGGATAGCCAATGACTCAAAAAATAACCCTAAGGCTTTTTACCAGCTATATAAATCTAAAGTTAGAGATAGAATAGGCCCCCTTAAAACTTCGATAGGAGAAATGACAGAAAGTGATTTAGAAATGTGCAGTACATTAAATAGTCAGTTTCTATCCGTTTTCACTAATGAAAATTTGGCACAGATTCCAGAAGTCAGTAAGGTATATAGCGATAGTATAGAAAATAGGTTAAGTACGGTTACTATAAGTAGAAATGATGTGCTTAAGGAAATTGACAGACTGAAACCTCAGAAATCGCCTGGTCCCGATGAGGTATATGCCAGAGTATTAAAAGAATGCAGAGATGAGTTAAGTTACCCATTAACATTTCTGTTTAACAATTCATTAGAAATAGGTATAGTTCCAGAAGCTTGGAAGCTTGCAAATGTAGTTCCGATTTTCAAAAAAGGTGATAATCAATAGCATCCAATTACCGTCCCATTAGTCTCACTTCAATCATAGGAAAGCTACTAGAGTCAATTATTGCTAGGAAAATGAGAAACCACTTAGAAAAATTTAACTTAATCAATTCTTCTCAGCATGGATTCACTCAGGGACGTTCTTGCCTTACTAATTGCTTAGTTTTTTTTCTCAGAGGTATAGGAAGCAGTAGAATATGACAAGGCAAACGATATTATATATTTAGATTTCAGTAAAGCGTTCGACAGAGTCCCTCATGAGAGATTGATGAGAAAGGTTGAGGCACATGGAATAGGTGGGGTGTTGTTGGGATGGATTAGGTCATGGCTAATTGGTAGGAAGCAGAGAGTCAGCATAAATGGTACCAAGTCAGAGTGGGGAGCAGTCAAAAGTGGTGTCCCCCAGGGATCGGTATTAGGTCCCCTGTTGTTTCTTATATACATAAATGACCTAGATTTGGGTATAACTAGTAGGATAAGTAAATTCGCAGACGATACTAAAATGGGGAGATCAATTGATTCAGATAGCGATATAGAGTGCCTCCAAAGTGATCTAGATACCTTACATGAATGGTCAGTAAATTGGCAGATGAGAGTTTAACATTGACAAATGCAGGTATTAAAGATAGGGAAGATGCAAACAAATGTTAAATATAAACTAGCTAATTTAGAATTAGAAAATTCAGACTGCGAGAAAGATCTAGGTGTGTTTGTTAGCAATGATTTGAAGCCTAGAAAACAGTGTAATAGGCGTTCGTAATAAGGCACACAGGATTCTCGGGTTCATCTCTAGGAGTGTGAGTAACAGAACTGCTGATGTTATCTTAAAACTTTACTTGTCATTAGTGAGACCCCATATGGATTATGCTGTCCAATTTTGGTGTCCTTATTACAGAATGGACATAGATTCATTGGAGAGAGTACAGCGTAGAATGACAAAAATGATCCATAATATTAGAAATCTTCCGTATGAAGAAAGGTTGAAGAAATTAGGTTTACATTCATTAGAGAGACGCAGTGTTAGAGGGGATATGATAGAGGTGTTCAAGTGGGTTAGTGGGATTAACAAAGGGGACATGACAAATGTACTAAAGCTCAGTGATAGCGAAAGAACTCGTACCAATGGTTTCAAATTAGATAAATTTCGTTTCAGAAAGAATAGAGGC
>CM064492.1:13746134-13866516 GCA_032716605.1 Paralithodes platypus | reverse complement strand
GACTTAAGTCGGTTCTAGAGAAGAAAGGACTATGTGGCGGGGACCGACTTCAGGTGGTGTGCAATTTTGAGCAATAGTTGGCTCTGAGAGAGAGACGAGCGTAGGTCGGCTCTGACCGTTCTGCCCCGTGGGGTCCCGCAGCACTGTACTGCCGTCCCCCTCCACACACATCCACACTCACTACCTCGCTACACAGGGAATTATGTAAGGAAATTACCGTATTTTAGGGATTTTTCCTTCATATTGCACGATCGTTGCAAGAGAACGCGTGGTCGTAGAAGGATGGTTCTGGTGTCATTGGAAAGCTCAATTATCGCCCTTTCAGGGATACATAATTGTATTACGCTCTGGCTCTTGTTTATGCATGAAAAAGAGCATGGAAACAAGGTCGTTTAGGGTAAAACCACCCGCTTGGCGGGTAGTAGAAGTTACTGACGGGCCCGCTCGTAAGGCATTAAGCTTTTAGTGTTCCTCTTCAAATGTGGATACTGTTTTGATCTAGGCTACCAATTTTATCCATATTATGGCACCATTTATAAGTTTGTTCTAGCTATCATTATACCATTTTATTCAGCTTGGGAATGATGTATACCGGTTCTAATCAGTCTGTTTCAATATACTTTTGAATGCCTCAGATATGTCGTAAGTTACATATAATCTTCTATGGATATCCAATTAATAATGAAGAAACGCGGCGTCGCTTGCTGAAGGGGTTATTCTTTCCCATAACATATTCTATCCATCATTTCTCTCCGGACCACTTACTTCTCCACCTTTCCTCTTCAGTCGACTAGCCTATTTGCCTTGAGTGGTTTTCTCCATTTCATTATTTTTCCTCCAGTCTTCTACTTACTCCACATTGTTCTATCTGTTTGTGTGGGTGTGGGTGTGTGTGTGGGGGGGGGGGGGGGGGGGGTGTTAGAGTGTGTCAGAGTGTGTGTCCTCCCCCGTCCCCCAGTATATCTAGTGACTTCCCCTGCCTTCCTGAAGCTGAACTACAGGTACCAAGAAGAAGAGGCATGTGACCCAGGGGGCTCCTACTATCCTGGCTCACTCTCTCTTTCCTCGGTATACAGTAGAGCGGAGGCGGGCTTAGAATTAGAAGAAGAAGAAAGAAAACTACCCCCCCCCCCCCCACACACACACACACACACGTACCTATTATACCGTATATAATATACACAGTATATAATAATAAAATAATATACACTATATACCGTTATATATATGCATAGATAGTATATTATATTATAATGAATTTATATATATAAATATATATATATATATATATATCTAATTATATATTGTATATTTGTGAGCGCGCTGAGCGCGCATTTCTGTTCAACGTACTGGAGAACTCTGGCGGGGAGCCATACGATGGTACTCTTTTCTTCAGCTCTTGAAGTTTAAGCTGGGGTCACACAAGGACTCTACTAGATAGCCTATGTTTGTTAGTCTTTACTAGGTTGTCCTTGTGGGAGTTATCATGCTGTATTTGGGTGCATTTCACAATGTTGTCGATGATCTGCACCTACCATAATCTATTTAAAGTTTACGAAATATATCGGTAGTCAATAAATCAAATAAAGTCAATTAATCAAGACTGCATCCCTGGCAATTTTGCAGATCGTCTGGAGGGTAAATATGATAATATAACTGCTTCAGTAAATAATTTAAAACAAATGTTAAAAAAATATATGTCTATAATTCAAGATCAATGCATGAAGGTTTAATATATACCGGGTAGGTAATTGTTAAGCTCATCGTAATAGCGTTCGCTAAAGTGGTAGTTTGCTGAAGAGAGAGAGATAGAGAGAGAGAGAGAGAGAGAGAGAGGAGAGAGAGAGAGAGAGCAGAAGAGAAGAGAATCTAGGGAGAGAGAGAGAGAGAGTGAGAGAGAGAATCGAGAAAGAGAAGAGAGGAGAGAGAGAGAAGCTCTCCTCGCTCTCTAGAGAGGTTTTGCTGTTTCAACCTTATCTCCTTGAATGTATTTTTTTTGTTTTCGCCTTACCACCTTCTATTCCCTTTTCAAAGGGGTAGGAAGAAGGAAGAGAGAGACGATCCGCGTAATCGGCCCTTGCTTATTACCCCCTTATCTGATGGTGTGTTATGGATAAAGTAGTGTTTACTGTGCTTGTCATTATTATTTGTTCCTGCTTAACGCTTTTTCCCACGCTCATATGACGCAAGAGTTGTTGACCATATTAGCAGCAATGCGAATTAGAGTTACTCCTCACTCTTATAATTTACCATCTCCCAAATTAGTGTTCTGCCCACAGCTAACTCCAAGACAACTGCAGAGGTTGAAGTAAGTAAACTAAAGGTTTCTAAATACACCTGACGGTAACAAAGGTTTTAAAGTATCCCTAATAGGCTCAAAATCAAGTCTTATGTCGGAGATGGTTAAGTTTTCAATATTCTCCCATTGACTACCGTTACATCTAATTATATTCCTATAGGTATCTCTGTTACTCCATATATATATATATATATATATATATATATATATATATATATATATATATATATATATATATACTGTACATATATATATCCGTGATGGTGATAAAAATACTAATGAAAGCGAGGGAGAGAGTGAAAGAGACTGAGAAGTTTACTCTGATTAAATATGAACAGAAACATCCTATGCCGGTAATTGTATGTAGTTTACTCCATAAAATAATTTGCATATTAGTATTCAACAGCTCTCGTGGCAGGTTTTGAAAGGTCGCAGTGGCGCATGTACTGTATATGCAAATGATTTCGGGTGTAGGAAATTAATATACCTTTTCTGTTTTTCAATTAAAATTCTTAAGCTAGATTTAACGTTCGCGGGAAAAAAATATATACAGTATATATACAGTATAAATATATATATACATAGGCCTCAGCCAGGATTAGAACTGCAGTTAATCAGAATGACATCGAACACTTAAACTCAGTCGACCACGGCCTTATAAAAGTTAAAACGTGAGATGTCATTCTGATTGCCTGCGGTTCGAATCCTGCCTGAGACCTAAGCATTAATGTATGTAACTCATGTGTAATTGTGAGATATTCATGACACGCACGCGCGTGCGTGTTTCCGAGTATTACAGTATTATTGTAATTATATAGATATAGCCGCTTACATACCTGTATTAATGTATTGTAGGCTATGTGCGTATCCAGGACGTTAGGTCTGTTACGCATGTTTGCGCTGAGAGGCCTATGTACTATATGGTATACACGGTGCGTATGTTAGGTTGTACTTGTGTTTCTTTATTTCCCTCTTTCCTCAGATCATTGGGCAGGTAAAGTCAGATTAAGCAGAGGTAGTCAGTTTGAAAATAGGGCAGCGCGGGAGGTTTGAGCCCATCTAATCTGCCAGAGATTTAAAGAAAATCGGGTTAAGAACAGATCAGGTAGGGATTAACCGCAACTTGAAATCAAGAGGTCAAACAAACCGAGTAGTGCTGGGATAAGGAGGGTGTAAGAAGCAAGAAATAACTATAAAATCATACCGTTGGGTAATTATGTACCGTTATGTTCTTTCTCCTACAATCCTTGTTTTTCAATAACTGTTTTAGGTCTTATCTAACATATACTGTACATATGTCCTTATGTCCAAATTGTACTTCTATATATTAAGGTGTATCAATGTATCTCCATCTTCTTTACTCTGCCATTAGTAACAAATAGAAATAAACATAAATATACGAAAACATAAGAAATTAGAATGTGTTATACATGTTGAGGGAAAATTGTTTTAACCATGAGAACAGCTGACGTACACTCGGTCCAAAAAGTATCTGCACCCCTACCCTGATAATCTGGTGTGTACAGCTTGGTGGTATAGGTCGTAGGTAGTAGGTCTTAGGTAGTAGATAGTAGTAGATATAGTAGTCAGAGTCAGAGTCAGTCAGAGAGGAGGGTCACGTCCGTCGCGGTCCGGGATTTTTCGACTATCCCGCAGGATACTGGTGATTAAACTTTTAAAAAATCACACACAAAAACAAACGTAGTGTCGCGGTCCTGTGAAGTGCAAAATCGAACCGATTGATAAAATATCTGGAGAGATATACGCGTTTTGGAGAAAAAATCCGTTAACTCCTACAGCAGTGCCACGGCGCTGGTATAGGACAGGCCTAGGGCAGGCCCATAAGGCGGGTGGAAAGAAGAAGGGAAAGAAAAAACCGTTACGTCCCAAAGCAAAGTGTTAGCTATATAGTCCTATGAAATCAAACAGGGCTATGGGAAAATAGGAAGCCTAAGTTAAAAGTGATAGTGAACATCGTATATCACGTTTATAAACTAGGAAAGTATAATACAGAGAATTAAAGTCAGGGGAACTTTTAACTTTTAGCTTGGGAACAGGACGTATGCTGCAAACAAAATACCCTCTTCGACCCCAAAGACCATAAACACATATATCCCCTCGCTCTCCTGGACACGTCCCCTCCCCTCCCCCTATACGATTTTACCAAAAGCGAAACTTAACCTCGACAGGAAAGGGTACCGACAAAACAAACATCGTAAATAATAGCAAACAGAGAAAAACAATATATAAATAAACAAATTAAATCAGTGCAGATTATTTCTCGACCATATCGCAGGTTAGTAGTGACGTTATTGGAGAGAAAGATCTCCCACGCAACCAAATGTGGTGAAAATTCGAACCTGAGCAGTGTTGAATCAAGTTGATAGGTAAAATATGAAAATTAAAATAGATACTATATATAGGTAGCCTGGAAAGTTCGTTATTTTCCTAGAGTGCCGTATATTCCGTTAAACAGTCGACCAAAAACGGGAAAAGTGGTTAGGGCAGTGAGAATTCTGTTTCATAAGATAATTATTGAAAGTGTTACTTAAAGTTACTTAAAGTTTAAACATAACGAGTGGCACTTCCCCCCCCCCCCCCCACACTCCCACAAACCGCGTAACAAACACCTCCTTGTCCTCCAAGCCCCCCCCCCCCCTTTCTCTCTGTCTCCCTCTCTCTCTCTCTCTCGTCCCCCATGTAAGGGCGGGTGAAAAAAAAAATGTTTACCCAGAGACACCTGTACGAGTTGTAAAGTGACTATACACATTGCATAAAGCACCGCATGTCGGATATGCAAGCAACCATACCACTGGATTTTGCATAGGATTGACACCAATAAATGAGGCGTACAATACAAGAGGGAAGAACCCTCCATTTCTGTGATAGTTGTTTCGATATCACATGGCAAGTCATACAGACTGTAGAAAATACAGAAGTACAAGATAGACTGAAATATAGCCAAGACATAGCTACCTTTCACAGAAAATGGGGAACTATTGGGGCCTCAGGGCCCATACAAATATCACAACCCACACACGCACACCTTCCCATGATAATGCCCACATTGCCTCCTGCACATCAACACACATCGCCTGCCGAACAACAACCTTTCGCACCCTACATATACACAAACCCTGCCGCACATCTCCCCACACCTCCCCAGACCCAGAAAACACCCACATTAATCCCATCTATGGCCATTGACCACCCTACTGCTGTTGATCAAATACATTTGCAGGATGAACGTAGGATGCAACAAGCCCCCATATCAGGCTCCCCTTCCACATCGTCTCCCCCCTCACCACTGCCACCTGCCCACCTACAACCGACCCGACCCGTAACTCCACCCCCCTGCAGGCCTCACCCACCCATACGCCAAGCCCACTATCACCCACAACCACACTTAGCTCACCACATAACCCCTTGCAGCCCCGGCCACACCTACTAGGGTTGTCTACACCAGTGTGCAGATATTATCTGGAAAGAAGGCGCTACTTTGGTCAAAAGGGCCAATATAATGGGAATTCATGTAGATTTGCTCATCCCAAAATTTGCATTAACATAACCAGTCATGGAAAATGTAGATTTGGTGAAACCTGCAAATACCACCACCCATCCCTTTGCAAGACATCACGTGAGAACAAGACCTGCTACAATATGAAATGCCCAGCTTTTCATATTAAAGGGACTTGGAGATATGCTAGACCTAACACGAATGGTAGCCCAAAAAACTCTCTAGCTATGCGAGGACGAGACAGAGGAAAAAGGCAAGGAGGGAAAGGGCAGATGAAGATGAAGAGACTGAGGGAGATGGAAGAGCACATAAAACACCTCGAGCACCTCCTGGCCTCCCAAGAATGGCCAATACATCCCGAAGACTATTAGGTACACATAGTACTCCAAACAATCTCTCCCCAATCTTGTTTGCAAATATCCAAGGCCTAAAAAATAGAACCACGAACAAAGTACCATTTATTAGGGGCCTGCTAGAAGAAGGAAACGCTATATTTGCGGCTCTCACAGAAACTCACATTAAAGATCAGGAAGATAGTGAGGTATGGATTCCTGGTTACAACCTACATAGGGCGGACAGAACGCATAGATCACATGGAGGTGTAGCCTTGTACATACATGACTCACTGATATGTACTGAATTCCTAAATAACTAATGAAGTGGTGGAAATACTTGGAGTTAAAATAGAATCCCTAAATTTAGCAGTTATTGTTACATACAGGCCTCCAGACTCATCCCGAGAAGAATACAACACCCAGCTCAACAAAATAAAATCAGAAGTGGAAACCCTGGGGAACCCAACACCAAATATTATATGGCTAGGAGACTTTAACCTACCAAACATTAAATGGAGACAACTAGAAAACCATTTAGTGGCAAATAACACCGGAGAAGCAAATACTAATACGAGAGAGCTTTTTGAACTTTGTGATTTTTTTAGTCTTACCCAACATATTGCTGAACCCACACGGGAAAACAATATCTTAGACCTGGTCTTCACTAACAACGACTCTCTAGTACACAGCATTAACATATCGGACACAACATACTCAGATCATAAATTAATTGAGATCAAAACAACCTTAGAAAGTGTACAGACAACCTCAGAATCGAGAACAAAAACAGTAAATTTAACTTCAATAACAAAAACATTAGGTGGGAAGAGGTAAATCAAGAAATGGAGGAAATAGACTGGGAAGATTTAATGGATAACCTGACACCAGCAGAATGTCTAGTCTTAATAACAGAAACCATGACCCAAATCTGTAGCCACCATATACCTGCAAGACAAACAAAACGAAGAAGCAAACAAGATCGGGAAAGGAGGAGGATGTACAGAAGAAGAAAATGACTCACACAAAGATGCACACATCAAAATCTACAGGATAGGCAAAAGGTCGAAATAGATAGAGAAATTGTGGAAATTGAACAAAGGCTAAGAATATCATATGAACTACAACATATAGAAGAGGAGAGGAAAGCTATTGCAGGTATAAAGGAAAATTCCAAATACTTCTTTTCATACGCCAAACAAAAGGCTAAAACAACATCAAACATCGGCCCACTGAGCAAAGGGGACGGCTCTTTCACAGGGGACAAAAAGGAAATGAGCGAACTCTTAAGCAGGCAGTATGAAATGGCATTCAGTGAGCCTGATGAAACAAGTCATCAGAGACCAAAATATATTTTTCATGGAAACCTCCCCCACGGAAACCCCTCAGATGCTGGATATTGATTTCGGTCCAAAAGACATAGAAGAGGCCATTTCCAACATGCCATCCCACTCGGCACCAGGCCCGGACTCATGGAATTCGATCCTAATGAAAAAATGTAAGGAAAACCTCTCAAAACCCCTGGCTATAATGTGGAGGAGTCTAGACACTGGTGACATACCAGATAGCTTGAAAAACGCAATAATTGCCCCACTGCATAAAGGATGGAGTAAAGCACTACCAAAAACTACCGCCCGGTAGCTCTAACCTCTCACATCATTAAAGTTTACGAGCGAGTCCTGCGAAGCAAAATTTCAACATTCATGGAGACAAATGAACTACACAACACCGGTCAACATGGGTTCAGAGCGGGAAGATCATGTCTCTCACAACTTTTGGAACACTATGACAAAATTCTTAAAGCGCTAGAAGAAAAGAAAAACGTGGATGTCATTTACACCGATTTTGCTAAGGCATTTGATAAATGTGACCATGGTATAATAGCCCACAAACTGAAAGCAAAAGGTATAACTGGGAAAATCGGACGGTGGATATACAATTTCCTCGTAAACCGAAAACAATCGGTAGCAGTAAACCAAGTCACTTCTGAGCCTTCGGATGTCAAAAGCTCAGTGCCCCAAGGAACAGTGCTAGCGCCCCTTCTGTTTCCTCATACTAATTTGCGACATAGATACCAACACCAGACACAGTACGGTGTCGTCTTTTGCTGATGACACAAAATTAAGCAAGATAGTAAACACACAAGAGGACACGGGCCGACTGCAGGAAGACATGAATGTAGTGTTCCAGTGGACCAGGGAAAACAACATGCAATTCAATGAGGAAAAATTCCAATTAATACGGTACGGAGATAATAATGGTGTTAAAGAAATTACAAATTACTTAACAGAATCTAACCACATAATAGAACGGAAAGACAGTGTGAAAGACCTTGGGGTATTAATGTCTGAAAATATGGGTTTAAAAGTACATAACCAGGTCAAAGTGGCGGCTGCGAAACGTCTAACGGGTTGGATTCTGCGTACTTTTAAAACACGCGGTGAATTGCCTATGATAACGCTCTTCAAATCTCTAGTGCTACCGCGGCTTGAATACTGTAGCGTATTAACATCCCCATACAAAGCAGGTGAAATAAATGACGTAGAGAGTGTACAAAGAAATTTCACTTCGCATATAAGTTCGATAAAACATCTACACTATTGGGAGCGTTTAAGAGCACTGAATCTGTACTCACTGGAACGTAGAAGAGAACGTTACCTAATAATATACACGTGGAAAATCGCAGAGGGTTTAGTACCAAACCTACATACTCCGATAGTCATGAAATTCAGTGATAGGAGAGGCTGGGAATGCGAAATCCCCCGGATGAATAACAGGGGTGCTATGGGCTCTCTGCGAAAGGGCTGGTTATCACACAGAGGCCCACGTCTCTTCAACAAACTCCCACGGCGAGTAAGAGACATGAGGGACATCTCGTTAGACAACTTCAAGAGAGCCCTAGATGTCGAACTGCAAAAAGTGCCAGACGAGCCCATCCTCGCAAGGGAGCGAGCTGTCGCTTCAAACAGTCTACTGCACCAAATCACCACCCATAACGAGGGGCGTCGCGCTCCTTGGTGCCGCTAGAAGAGCGGCGAACACATCCAAAGGTATCCAAAGGTAAAGGTATAGGTAGATAGTAGTATAGATGGATATAGCTACAGGTAGATATGCAAACTCTACCAAGCTGTACACACCAGATTATCAGGGTAGAGGTGCAGATACTTCTTGGACCGAGTGTACCTTACTAGTAAATATAAAGTACGTGTATTACGTGGCACTAGATGCAGTCTAACATGTAAATCAAATTTTCAATACCGGTACGTCAATTACTCTCTTGCACTTTTCATTATTATCTGTTTAGCATGTATTATGTATAAATAATGTTCTCACATGTGCATCAATTATATAGTATGTATAATGTATATTTTCAGTCCCTTCTGGCTGCCAATTATCAATAAACCGTATAATATTATTATTATTACACACACACACACAGGCACATACATACATACGATATATATATATATATATATATATATATATATATATATATACATATTTATATATATATATATATATTATATATATATATATATACGGCTATAATATATATATATATATATATATATATATATATATATATATATATATATTATAATTACAGTAGGCCTATATTATAGTTAGTGGTAAATATATTTGATTTAATTAGCTCCTATTTGATTTTTTTTTTTTTTTTTTTTTAAAAAGACCTCCGTCTACGTATATTTGATAATGATATTCAGTTTAGAATGGATCTGGCAGTTAAAGGGGTAATTGACACATTTTTAGAGGTCCTTCCAAAGCTGAGTATAATTGTTTAACCGTAGCAAGAATCAAACAGAAAGTACGGGAACTTATACTGATCCTCGACACTTATACCTGTGGTGTTGTGTTCAGCTGATTGTAAATGTATTGTTAATTATGAAAACTTTTATTAATATAACACGGAGAAGCAGTAGGCTATCAGTAAATATTGTTTTTCCTTAAACCAATTTGGTCCGAGAGAGGTCTTTTTGGAACTCCCCTGTTTCGTTCCATTAGTTTGGAGATTTTAATAAGTTGCACTCCATGAGTTTGGCGATAATAACTCTCTTCACCTCATTCAGGTGTCAATTTTTTCTGGGCGACCAATAGCGTGCCTGTAACTTAAAATGAACATAGAAGGAAACGACCTTCGACCAGGACATATTTCTATCGAAACATATACTAATTTATCTTGAAGGTGGTATGCGTGGGCATTTTTTAGTTTGTAGGAAGTCTTGAGGTGTTTTTGTTAGCCTAATGAGTCATACTAAAATACATTGCTCGAAAATAGCAAAATCTAACAAAATCCTCCGTAGTACCGGGTAATTAAAGAATGTATCATAATAACCCTCAACACGTCGGTCCACACAGTGTTAAGCATCAGGAAGTCACTTGCTGGTAAATACAATTTTTCTTCAGGTAAAGGAGAACGGAGTAGGCCTATAGTTAAAATGTATAATTTAAAGATGTGGTAAATATGCGAGTCAAGTTAGGTGGAGGTTCACCGTGGGTTCGTAAACCGATATTAAAGGTGAGTGGTGACTTGATGCAGGTGAGCAGACCAGGGCACGGGGAGAGGTGGCTCAAAAATGTAAGGCTGGAGTGAAGCAAGATTAAGGAAACATGTTAAACAACATAAAGGGAAATAAGTAAATGGGGGAGAGAGAGAGAGAGAGAGAGTGTGTGTGTGTGAGACTGAGAGAAAGAGTTGGTGAGTGAGTTAGAGACAAGTGAAGAGACGAGGGATGGGGGAAAGGTAGAGTAAAATGTAAGGCATGAAAGGAGTAAGATTAAGGAAAGAGAGAGAGAGGTGGTGAATTAGTACAGGTAATGAGAGGAGGACGGGGGGAAAGATGTAGGACGTGGAAGACTTAGAAGGAGTAAAGTTGGTGAAAAATTGCATATTGAAAGACTGTAGCCAAAGGAAAATTTAATCAGTAAACGAGAGAGAGAGAGAGAGAGAGAGAGAGAGCAAAATATATGGGTGGGTTGCATAGTTACTTAGACACACTAACCATACAAACCATGTGCTCTCAATTATGTGGTCAGGATATACAGGTAATTGAAAAAACAGACAGCAAAGCAGACGGCTCTCTTCCCCCCCCCCCCCCCCCCCTCTATCAGTCCGGCAAATTGTTTGACAGGAAATTAAAGTTCAAAATATATATTTTTAGTTATTTCTATCTATCTATCTATTGCCTGGCGCCGTGATCCCCGAAGGGGTGGCCACGAACGAACCGCCCCCATGCACCTCTGTCCCCAGTCAGTCGAAACCCTCCCCCCAACCAGCACCGCCTTCGTTCATATACTTCCTCACTCCATCCTTCCACCTCTCTTTCGGTCTACCTCTCCCTCTCTGTCCCTCCACCTCGCTCTCGTACACCCTCTTAGTCATTCTCTCGCTTTCCATACGTTCCATATGGCCATATATTAGTTATTTAATTGTCTTAAAGTGTTTACAGAATATTCAGAAGTATAAACATTTTGTTCATGCATATTATCAAACCTCTATTATCTTACTTAAAATATTTAGTATAAAGTTTCCTTTAAAAAGAATTATGCTCCTATCTACCATTTTTTTTCTTTCTTATGATTTACAAATTTTAATTTGCATCATGTTCGTTGTTTCTCCGTATTTGTCTCATTTTTGAGCATTGCAATTAATCTAATTATAATGCATTATTCCGAAGGCTGTTCCACTTATTGCCTGAAAAAGACAGGCAAACAGATGAGTTTCTACAAAAAGGTAAATGCGCAAGGTTTCGTAGATATATGAATATAATTATGCATAATCTAGCACCAATAAAGAAGTATTATGACGAATAAAGCTACAAGTAAATTTTCTAGTGAAATGCATATTATTGAGTATTAAAAACGTAGTAGCATTAAATACTAAGTCAAGCTAAACATAAAAAGTAAGTTATCAGAACATAAATCTGGAACTGTGAGAGAATATAAAGTGGGAGGGGAGAAGTTGAAGAAGGAATGCCGCGACGATGACGAACATGGCAATAAATTAAGACAGGGAAAGAGAGAGAGACATGAGGGGCGTCTCTTTAGACAACTTCAAGAGAGCCCTCGATGTCGAACTGCAAAAAGTGCCAGACGAGCCCATCTTCGCAAGGGAGCGTGCTGTCTCTTCAAACAGTCTGCTGCACCAAAACACAACCCACAACGAGGGGCGACGCGCTTCTCGGTGCTGCTAGGAGAGTGGCGAACACAACCTTAGGTAACCTTAGGTAGGACGACAGAGATGAAGAAAAACTGTAGATTATGGAAGAACAAGATGAAAAGAAAAGTAGAAAGTGGGAGGAAAGAGTGTAGAAGAGGATACAGAAAAGGGGAGGAAAAACAAGGGTAATGTACACAAAAAAAGTGATGAGCTCGTAAATCTGGAACTATGATGGAATATACAAGGAGAGAGGGAGAAGTTGAAGAAGGGATGCTGTGAAGATGACAAATGTGACAGTAAACTAAGTAAGGGAGAGGAGAGGGCCGAGGAAGAGAATAACAAGAGAGAAAGAAGAGCATATAGAATACGAGGAAAATAAGTCGGAAGAAAAGGTTATGAGAAGACAATAAGAGGAAGGGAAGAGAGTTTAAAAAGTACAGGGATTCCTCACTTAAAGTTGCTTAATTTTAAGTTGTTTAATTTTCACACTGTTCAATATTTAGGGAACAAAATTCACTTAAATGTGTTATGTTTCATTATTAAGTTGTAAATCAGACAAAAATGGTCCAAAATAGCAAGACAATTGAGAAAAAACAACAATTGTTTCACTTAAAGTAGTTTAATTTACAGTCTTGATTTTCAGGAACGTAAATATAACTGATAAATTACTGTAAGTGAAAATGAATAAATGTTGAACTATCAGGGAATATAAATGGGGAGAGGGAAAGTTGAAGAAGAATTGTTGTGAAGATGACGAATGTGGTGACAAATTTAGGGAGAGGACGAGGGCTAAAGAGGAGAAGAAAATAGAGAGATAAAAGAAGAGAATAGGAGTTGAGGTAGTGATAAAAGGTCCACACAAGAAGGGACGAGAGCAGAGGAGAGAAGGAAGACAAGGGAGAAGGAAGGGAGTCAAAAGTAGATTATTACAATATAAACCCTGAACTGTGTTTGGATGTAAAAGGAGAAAGGAAGAAGTGTGAAGGAATGGCGCGAAGATAACGAATGTGGTGATCAATTAAGGGGGATAAATGGCTGGTGAGAAGAAGAGAGGAGTGGAGAGAGGATGATGATAGGGGACGAGATGAGAGGAGGAAAAAAGGAAGGGGATTAAAACGGTAGCGATAATCGCATGAATTTGTAACTGAAGGAATATGAAAGTTAAGGGGAGATGGGTTGTTTTTCTGATCACTTTTTCCCTCCTGCTTAGCCCCATTAGTTTTCAGATTTTAAGATGTTTGCCCCATTAGTTTGTCGATTTTAAGATCTTTCGCCCCATTTCTTTGTCAACATTAAGACCTTTCGTGCTATTTAGGTGTCGATTTTTTTTCCAGGCGAACGATAGTGAGCCTGTAATTTTGGAAGAGCTGGGCCATTTTTCGGTAGACAAATTGAAAAATTTGATCTACAAGAGGGGGTCTAATTAATGTATTTTAAGTTTGATGGAGGTCTAGCGAGGAAATTACAGTAGAACAATATTGGATAAATGAAAAAAAAAACATATATACTGTATATATACCGGTATTCAGTATATATATATATATATATACCGGTATATATTATATATCGACCAAAAAGTGAACCATCCCCCCTTAAAAGTAAGACCTTGCGAGGTTGAAGATGGAATCTTGTGAAGATGACGAATGTGGCAATAAAATACGGGAACGAGAGAAGAGATCAGATAGAAAGAGAGGATAGGGAATGGAGAAACGAGGGGGAAATGGAGGAGATGAGAGGTGGAGATGGATAGAAGAGGGAAGACAGGAAATGAGAAGAGGGGAAAGGAAAGATAAGAAGGAATTATAATAGGAGAGTAGAGGAATGAGTAGGAAGAAGGAAAGCAGATAAATATCAGAACTGATTTGAAGAGAAGGGGGGAGAGGTGGAGGTGGTGGTGTTGGTGGAAATGATGGTGATAAAAGGAGTACAAAGGAAATCAAGCAACAACAGGTCTAGTGACCCTTCTAGGTTGCTTGTCCTCCAAAACACTGAGGATCAAGTGTCCAAACAGTGGTTTAGAGTGGGTAAGGGAACATTGGAAAGGGAACTACTGCCCTGCCACTAACGTGGCAGGACTAGGAAGTTAGTAGGGGACATATGGGTTAGTAACTGAGGGGAGGATAAAGTTATTCATTTACAAACGCAGTCAGTCGCGGGTTTGATGCGAGATATTTGTCTAGGCGGAATTTAAATGAATCAACGGTGCTGCAGTCTATAACGTCTCGGGGAAGCCCATTCCACAAGTTGACAACTCGATTGAAGAAGAAATTCTTAGATTCGTGCGAGTTAAAAGATTTACCAATAATTTTGCAACCGTTTCCCCGCGTGTAATTAGATTGGTCGATAGTGAAGTACTTACTACAGTTCATATTGTCGATGCCTTTGATGATTTTGAACACTTGAATTAAGTCGCCTCTTAATCTGCGCTGGGTTAAAGGAAATAGATTTAATTCTCTAAGACGCTCTTCGTATGGTTTGTTCTTTAGGCTAGGTATCCTTTTGGTAACTCTACGTTGAACTCGTTCTAGCTTGTTTATATCTTTTTGGTAATAAGGGCACCAGGATTGAACGCAGTATTCCAGAAGAGGGCGGACTAAGGAATTGTAAAGGGTTAGGATAACTTCTTTGGATTTATGCTCAAATGACCTTCCTATAAAGCCAATTATTTTGTTTGCCTTCTTAACAACTTCTGAACATTGTTGACTCGGTTTTAGGTTACTCGATATTGTTACTCCCAGATCAGTTTCTCTGTTTACATTCTTAAGCTGAGTGCCATTCATCGAATAGTTTGCTTTCTCATTTAGGTATCCGACATGTAGTACTTTACATTTATCCGCATTGAAACTCATTTGCCAAATTTGGGCCCAACATGACAATTTATCTAGATTGTGTTGCATATCGTCAACTTGTTCTTTTGAGAGTACACTATTTGCAATTTTTGTATCGTCAGCAAATTTTGAGATTGTGCAGGTGAGACCCTCATCTATGTGGTTGATGTAAATTAGAAAGAGAATTGGTCCTAGTACCGATCCCTGGGGTACCCCGCTACTTACATTGGTCCATTTAGATGCCTTACCGTTTATGACTACCCTTTGCTTTCTGTTGCTGAGCCAATTTTCTATCCATTTCAACACACCGTCTTGTATTCCATGCGCTTTTAGTTTTAGCAGTAAACGTTTGTGGGGAACTTTGTCAAAGGCCTTTTGAAAATCAAGGTATATAATATCTACAGCTTTACTCTCATCGTAGAGGTTGAGGATATCATGGAAGAAGTCTAAGAGGTTTGTTAAACAGGAACGTTTTTTACGAAAGCCGTGTTGAGTATCTTTAAGTATGTTATTTTCCTCTAAGTGATTTACGAGTCTGTCTCGTATGACCGTTTCTAGCATTTTACATACAACTGAGGTTAAGCTAATTGGACGATAGTTACTGGGTAGGGATTTGCTGCCTTTTTTGAATATCGGTGTTACGTTGGCTAGCTTCCACTGATCAGGCATAGTTCCAGACTGCAAGGATTTATTGAATAGTAATGTCAGTGGTTTGGAGAGCTCATTCTTAGCTTCCTTTAGAACTCTAGGTGAGATTGTATCAGGTCCTGGCGTTTTATTTACCTTGAGTTTATCTAAACAATTCAATACTTCTCTCTCTGTAACGGTGATATTGCTTAGAACATCTGAATTATCAATCTGAATCGGCGATGGTGTAGGGATATCACTGAGGTCTTCTGTTGTAAAAACTGATGCAAAGAAGGTATTGAGGGCATTACTCATTTGTACTTCGTCTTTGGTGTATTCTCCTTTTTCATCGACTAACGGTCCAACAGTTGAAGTAACTACTTTTTTCTTTCTGATATAACTATAGAATTCTTTCGGGTTTGTTTTACTTTGATTCGCAATATGTAACTCTAAGGTCTTTTTACTTTGCTTAATTAACTTTTTGGCTTTGCGTCGTAGCTCTACAAATTTCACCCGTTCTTCGTCATTTTGTGAGGATTTTAATCTATCATTAGCAAATTTTTTAGCAAGCAGGCAGTTTGAAATATCTTTATTCCACCATTTGGGCTTATTATTATGGCCTGGACGCCGTATTTTCGATGGTATGCAGTCTTGCACTGCTTTTAGGTAAGTGGTTTCGAATAACTTCCAAGATGTATTTATGTCGTTATTGTTAATTAAAAAGCTCCAGTCAGTTTCTTTAAACATAGCTCTAAGTTTATGGAAGTTTGCTTTCTTGAAATTAGGGACTTTTTCGATGCTACTATTTGGTTCGTTACTAGTAAACTTTAAAGTGAAAGTTATCGTACGATGGTCGCTGTTACTGAATTCATCACCAACATTCAAATTCTCTATCAATTCTTCTTTTGTTGCAAGTACAATGTCAAGAACGTTATTACCACGGGTCGGGAGGAGGAGGAGGAAATTAGGTGAGAAGTGGAAGCAATTAATGCGTACTTAATGTCGTGTGTGTGTGTGTGTGTGTGTGTGTGTGTGTGTGTGTGTGTGTGTGTGTGTGTGTGTGTGTGTGTGTGTGTGTGTGTGTGTGTGTGTGTGTGTGTGTGTGTGTGTGTGTATGTGTGAGTGTGCCCTGCCGTGTTTGTGTGTGTGTGTGTGTGTGTGTGTGTGCCCTGTCGTGTATGAGTGTGTGTGTGTGTGTGTGTGTGTGTGTGTGTGTGTGTGTGTGTGTGTGTGTGTGTGTGTGTGTGTGTGTGTGTGTGTGTGGTGTGTGGTGAGTGTGTGTGTGTGTGTGTGGTGAGTGGGTGTGTGGTGTGTGTGTGTGTGTGTGTGTGTGTGTGTGTGTGTGTGTGTGTGTGTGTGTGTGTGTGTGTGTGTGTGTGTGTGTGTGTGTGTGTGTGTGTGTGTGTGTGTGTGTGTGTGTGTGTGAGTGAGTGAGTGAGTGAGTGAGTGAGTGAGTGAGTGAGTGAGTGAGTGAGTGAGTGAGTGAGTGAGTGAGTGAGTGAGTGAGTGAGTGAGTGAGTGAGTGAGTGAGTGAGTGAGTGAGTGAGTGAGTGAGTGAGTGAGTGAGTGAGTGAGTGAGTGAGTGAGTGAGTGAGGGAGTGAGTGAGTGAGTGAGTGAGTGAGTGAGTGAGTGAGTGAGTGAGTGTGAGTGAGTGAGTGAGTGAGTGAGTGAGTGAGTGAGTGAGTGAGTGAGTGAGTGAGTGAGTGAGATCCTTGGTACCATTATTTATCTATTTTTAATTTTTATTATGCAGTCTGAAATATTTCCAGGTGCCCCAATGCTCCCTGTATGTTTATTATTAAAGCTATTTATAAGTACTTCAATGAAAATCGCAAGCAACATAAGTTAGCCAACCAATGAGTAGGTACCGTATATTTTGTTTGCCATTGCTGTACTTTTCTTGAATTAGATAAAATAGCATGAGTACAAATGGCACTGGGCCAGTTGAAAAATTTGCCGGGTGTACGTCTGAATTAAATTCCTATTATATTTGTCTAGCTTGGTGACTGATGTATAACTTATTGTTTCTGATTATTTGTATTTATCTTGATATTTATCCCAATCAATTTATTTCTCTTAATATTTACTGTATTTTTTCTTAAACTGCGCCTGACCATATCTCGTTTTTCTCCGCCTTACCACATATACTTAGTTAATTCATACATAGTCAACATAATTTTTACTTTCATTTTATCATTTGGTCTCCACTCCTTAATCCGTTCTATAATGCAACAAGTTTCTTTAAGTATATTTGTTATTGCTACTTTCTTTAAGATTTTATTAAGATTAGGGAAAACAAATTCATGGAAAGCATACTTTAGATAGCTTCAACTTCTTGATTGCCAATGGTCCTTAAATTCGGGCCGTTGTATAAATATAATTCGGTTATAAATCTTTGATCTGATTGATCTAATATATTCTTCCCTTTATTCCATGGGTCATTCATTCCATGTTTTATTTGAATCTAATTTTCCTCGACCTTCATCTTATCATTCCATTATTTAATGAACATTAACTATCATATAACCCTTTCAATCTGATGACGAGGTTTTTAACATATAATTTGATTCCCTCCATACGATTTTATTCAGCTTGGAGAGGACCTCCCGAAGTTAGAGTTTAGTATACTGTATATATCTAATTAATACACCGGAGTACGAGAGCTCCTTCTTAAGCCAATTATAATCGCCTGGAAGTAGCTAGACTGTTGATAACAATTTTGTTTTCTTTCATTATAGGGGTTAAATAGCTTCATTATGGTTTCTTGCATTTGTCATTATTTGTATCGATGTTTGTTACCACTATAGTCTATACCTGACCTTCAATCCCTTAAGGGGAGATGGGTCGCTTTTCTAGATCCCCTTCTCCCTCATATTTAGTCCCATTAGTTTTCAGATTTTAAGATGTTTGCCCCATTAGTTTGTCTATTTTAAGACCTTTCGCCCTTTTTATTTGTCAATAAGGGGAGACTACCTTTTTTTTTGTCTTTGGTCAAAATTTAAAGTTTTTGTGTTCTCTTTGTAAACTGCTTCTTTCAACATAGGAGAATAGCATAGGAAGGAAAAAAAAACATATCGCATCCATAACCCCCCCACGACCCCCGAAAAACTAAAAAAAAATCTTTCAGCCACCCAAATTTTTGTTTTGTGTCTGTAGTCTAAAGGGCTTCTGTAAGCAATAGAAATGATCATATGAGGGCATAAACACCATTATTACATCCCTAAGGGACCCCTTTGGGGTTCCCAATATCAAGGAATTTGGTCAACATTGAATGGTAATTAGTCCTTACCTCTGGGTCATATCGAATTTTTAAATTAGTTAGCCATAAAAGTTAATTTTCTATTCGTAGCGCTCAGGATAGAAAACATTGATTTAGGATGGCTAACCATCATATCCCCCCAAAACGTATTCTAAGGACTGAAAATCTAAGAAATTAATTTGCCAGCAATCATATATTGGCACTAACGAGTGTATTAACATTTTTTTGTATTGCCCAAATGCATTCCCCTTCTAACCACTACAAATAGGCCTATAAAGGAACATTTTCTTGTCGATTTATGGCCGATTTCCCGAAAATTTCGGAGATATGGTCATTTGGAAGTCGAAATCCAGCTGTATCCCAAACAAATTGTATAATACATTTTTTTTCAGGACCTTCTATTATTCAATATGGGAAAAATATGACGCTACTTTGTAGGGGATGCTTGTAGGATACGCCATGCAAAAATTGCGGGAAATTTGAAAACATTTCTGTGACTTATAGATTTTACAAATATTGCAATGAAATTCTGCGCTCGCGCGCGCGCACGTACATAGAGAGCTGATTTTTTCATCGAGTCAGTGTTACACCATTACCATATATATGGCAAAAGGCCAGCAATGAGTCTCTTATAGAAGCTGAGATAAAAATATTCCTATAGTCTCCCCTTTTTTTAAGACCTTTCTTGATAGTTAGGTGTCCATTTTTTTCTTGGCGAACGATAGTGAGCCTGTATTTTTGGAAGGACCGGGTGATCTAATGGATTTTTTTTTTTTTAAGTTTGATGGAGGGTTAGGGAGGAAACTTAAAATAATATATAATACATTTATGAAATAATCGAACAAAAAATAAACAATCTTAACCTTCAACCTCCTGTGTACGAGAAGTTCCTCCTTACATGAATAGCCTAATAATTATAGTCGTCTGGTACATAGAAAATAATTATTAAATAGTTAGTAGGTTGTTCTCGGATTACGGGAGTTAAAGTACAATATTTTCTGATTCCTTTGACTTAAATATCAAAAGTTAATCGACACTGTCTGAATACCATATGCTTATTCATATTATTATTATTATTATTATTAGTAGTAGTAGTAGTAGTAGTAGTAGTAGTAGTAGAATGCGTTAGAAGCTTTCAGAGGTAGTGAAGTGGTAGTAACAAAGGACGGACAGCGTCACCTTGGGGAAGTGATCGGCACGGAAGAGTTCAAGAACAAATACATAGAGGAGAAGGTCAGGGAGTGGGTAAAAGAAATTGAAAAACTGGACAATATTGCAAAGGCGGAACCACAGGCTGCATTCACATATGGGGTCAAACATCGCTGGACCTACTTGATGCGAACCGTTCCAAATGTGAGCGCATTACTTCAACCGCTGGAAGATGCCATCAGAGACAAACTCATCCCAGCGTGGGTAAAGTCTCACACCCCGAGTGATACAGAGAGGGAGTTGCTCGCACTGCCTTCTAGGTTGGGAGGGCTGGAAATCATCAACCCAGTGAGGAGGGCGACAACGGAATACCTGAACTCGGTAAAGATAAAAGGATCTCTCACTGACCGTATCGTAGCACAAGATTCTGACGGTGAAGTGGACCAGGCGGACATCTACAACATCAGAAAGACCATCACGTCAGAGAGGCAAAACTCACAGAAAAATGACCTGGCACAATTGATGGGACAACTTTCCTGGAGACAAACAAGAAAAATACAAATAGCACCAGAAACGGGTGCTTCAAATTGGCTGACAACACTACCAATCAAGGCAAAAGGCTTTAATCTCAACAAACAAGAATTTAATGATGCTATTGCACTGAGGTATGATTGGCCGATTGAAGGACTGCCCGATCGATGCGTTTGTGGAACCAACAACGATGCAGACCACTCCATGATATGTAAGAAAGGAGGATTCATCAGCATCAGGCACGATGAAGTAAGAGATGTAACGGTGAACATGCTCAGGGAGGTGTGTAGAGATGTGGTGCGCAAACCATCACTCATTCCCTTGGGTGGAGAGATCTTGCAGCACAGGATGGCCAACACATCCAATGAAGCACGAGTGGACGTTAGTGCAAGAGGTTTTTGGACAAATGCACAGCGAGCGTTCTTTGACATAAGAGTATTTGACCCAATGGCCCATAGCTACAGCGAGCTGTCTCTGGATGCTGCACACAAGAGGAACGAACAAGAGAAGGTCAGGGCATATGGGGAAAGGATCTTAAATATCGAACAAAGCAGCTTTACCCCACTATTCTTCACCACATCTGGAGGGATGGGATCCAGGGCCCAGTGCTTCTATTCAAGGCTTACAGAGATCATCGCAGAGAAGAAGCAACAGCCCAGGAGCCACGTCGTAGCCTGGATGAGGTGCCGTCTATCTTTCTCATTGCTCAGATCAGCACTACTATGCCTGCGGGGAACAAGACGGTCTGCACCACAACCAGCGACGGTGGCAGAAGTGGACTACGAGGCAGCAGTGGCAGAGGATGGCATAGGGAGGCGACTGGATTGAAGTTGCATGGTAGAATAGTAATATCTGATGCTTGTAAAATAAAATGTATGAACAATATTAAAAAAAAAACAAAAAAAAAAACAAAGTAGTAGTAGTACCGGTAGTAGTAGTAGTAGTAGTACCGGTAGTAATATTAGTAACTAGTAGCAGTAATAGTAGGATTAGTGCCAGTATTATATAAGTAGTATTAGTATTATATCATTGTTATTAGATCAGTATTATATTTGTTAAAGTTAGCCTGAATCTTATGAAAGAAAGAATTCGTGATCGTCGATGTGATAACTGTTAAATACCCTTCATATCCTCCTAATGGTAGATGATCCCTCTTACAGTCCTTTCTTTGCTAATCTCTCTCTCTCTCTCTCTCTCTCTCTCTCTCTCTCTCTCTCTCTCTCTCTCTCTCTCTCTCTCTCTCTCTCTCTCTCTCTCTCTCTCTCTCTCTCTCTCTCTCTCTCTCTCTCTCTCTTACTTATCCTTCACCTCCTCCCTTTCTTCACATTATCATTCCCCTTTTTATAAACCTCATTATTTCCCCTGCTATAACACCATGCCTGCATTACTACTTTCCAATGTACCGGTAACCCTTTATATTATTTGCACCCCCTGCTGGTATTTACCCCTATTAGCATTTTCTCCATCCCACCTTCACTAGTTTATCCCTACTACATATTTGTCCTAACTCGAGTTATAAGTGTGTGTGTGTGTGTGTGTGTGTGTGTGTGTGTGTGTGTGTGTGTGTGTGTGTGTGTGTGTGTGTGTGTGCGCGCGGTGGATATTCATTGTTTGCATATATTACTTGTGTTATATATATTAGGTAAGGGTTTTGTTTTTAGACTACACTTTTCACTTATGTTGTAAGATTAGACTGCGAGATCTGCATTGCTTGTTGGAAAACTATAATTGCACTATGTATAAATGTTGCGATGTATTGTGGTCAATAAAGTATCTATCTATCCATCTATCTATATTTGTATGTGTGTGTATAATCTTTACACGGCCGGCGCCCTCTCCTATCTCTCCACTGGAATAAATTATAATTAAGGCTGAAAGCTTTAGGCAGGCGGCTTATATAGCACTTGCTCGTATTACCCTGTTTGTTAAGGAAGGAAGTAGGTCAGGTGAAGGGAGGAAATAAGTGATAGAACCGTGTGAATAAAGAGTATGGAAGGTAGGAAAGAGGGATAAGGAAAGAGAAAATTATGGAAGAAAGTGAGGGTATATGCAAGTAGAGCAAAGGTAGGAAGAAGGGGTGGAAAGAAGGAAGTGTGGAGGGAGGGTGGGAGAGAAAATTATGGTAAGAAGATAGGCTGGGAGAGGAAAATATGGCAAGCAAATAAGGTGGCAAAAGAAAATATGGCAAGAAGATAGGCTGGCAGAGGAAAATATGGCAAGAAGAGAGGCTAGGAGAGGGAAATATGACAAGAAGATAGGCCGGCAGAGGAAAATATGGCAAGGAGATAGGCTGGAAGAGGAAAATATGGCAAGAAGATAGGCTGGAAGAGGAAAATATGGCAAGAAGATAGGCTGGAAGAGGAAAATATGACAAGAAGATAGGCTGGCAGAGGAAAATATGGCAAGAAGATAAGCTAGGAGAGGAAAATATGGCAAGAAGATAGGCTGGCAGAGGAAATCTGGTAAGAAGATAGGCTGGCAGAGGAAATCTGGTAAGAAGATAGGCTAGGAGAGGAAATCTGGTAAGAAGGAGTAGAAGGAAGAACGGGTGGGAGTTGTCCAAGTAAACAAATGATGGCAGAAGAAAGGAGTAAAAGATGAAAAGGCAGAAGAGGAAATAAAGGAAGCATGGAACTAGTTTGAACTTTGAAAAGGAGGGAAGGAGAGTGGTGGGAGGATGGATGGAAAGCATGGATGACAAAATGGATAGAAGGAAGTGATTTGGTTGTTATTGTAAATGGATAGAAGGAAGTGATTTGGTTGTTATTGTAAATGGATAGAAGGAAGTGATTTGGTTGTTATTGTAAATGGATAGAAGGAAGTGATTTGGTTGTTATTGTAAATGGATAGAAGGAAGTGATTTGGTTGTTATTGTAAATGGATAGAAGGAAGTGATGATTTGGTTGTTATTGTAAATGGATAGAAGGAAGTGATTTGGTTGTTATTGTAAATGGATAGAAGGAAGTGATTTGGTTGTTATTGTAAATGGATAGAAGGAAGTGATTTGGTTGTTATTGTAAATGGATAGAAGGAAGTGATTTGGTTGTTATTGTAATGGATAGAAGGAAGTGATTTGGTTGTTATTGTAAATGGATCGAAGGAAGTGATTTGGTTGTTATTGTAAATGGATAGAAGGAAGTGATTTGGTTGTTATTGTAAATGGATAGAAGGAAGTGATTTGGTTGTTATTGTAAATGGATAGAAGGAAGTGATTTGGTTGTTATTGTAAATTTAAAAGGACAAGTGAAAATAGAAGAAGGAGAGAGAGAGAGAGAGAGAGAGAGAGAGAGAGAGAGAGAGAGAGAGAGAGAGAGAGAGAGAGAGAGAGAGAGAGAGAGAGAGAGAGAGAGAGAGAGAGAAAAAAAAGGAAAGAGGGTAATATTAAAGGGTATAGATACAGCAAGGAAGTAGGCTAGTTCTGAGAGTATGGGAAGAAGGGGGGAGGGTGAAGGAAAACAGAAAGGTTAATGGGAACGAGTGATGGGAGGAAGTAATCAAGTTAGCAAGGTATAAAAACGAAAGGGGAGAGAAAATGGGTTGAGGATTAAATGAAACTTGATATGAAAAGTCATAATTAAATGAAAGAGGATATTGATTACAAAAATATAAAAATACAAAATGCATGGTGAATTTGAGTAAAGGAAAAGGGTGAGCTTGATTATGTATATAAACGATAAGGAAATTGATGGCAATATGAAAACCGTTAATTCCAAGTAAAGGGTGATATTTATTTTATAAAAACGAGTATACAGTATATATGAAAAAAAGGCGAAATAGGGTGTTGAAATATATTAGACTCCAAGTATTGGGAGCCTATTAATAGTGATGGAGATCCCCGTCTAAAAAACCTTTAGGGGGAAAATGAACATGAAGTATGGTGTGTTAGGAAAAAAGTGGAGGTATCGCCATTTATCAGAGTACAAAGGAGTACAAAGGAAATCAAGCAACAACAGGTCTAGTGACCCTTCTAGGCTGCTTGTCCTCCAAAACACTGAGGATCAAGTGTCCAAACAGTGGTTTAGAGTGGGTAAGGGAACATTGGAAAGGGAACTACTGCCCTGGAACTAATGTCCGTGGCAGGATTAGGAAGTTAGTAGGGGACAGATGGGTTAGTAACTGAGGGGGGGGATAAAATAAAGTTATTCATTTACAAACGCAGTCAGTCGCGTGTTTGATGCGAGATATTTGTCTAAGCGGAGTTTAAATGAATCAACGTGCTGCAGTCTATAACGTCTCGGGGAAGCCCATTCCACAAGTTGACAACTCGATTGAAGAAGAAATTCTTAGATTCGTGTGAGTTAAAAGATGTACCAATAATTTTGCAACCGTTTCCCCGCGTGTAATTAGATGGGTCGATAGTGAAGTACTTACTACAGTTCATATTGTCGATGCCTTTGATGATTTTGAACACTTGAATTAAGTCACCTCTTAATCTGCGCTGGGTTAAAGGAAATAGATTTAATTCTCTAAGACGCTCTTCGTATGGTTTGTTCTTCAGGCTAGGTATCATTTTGGTAACTCTACGTTGAACTCGTTCTAGCTTGTTTATATCTTTTTGGTAATAAGGGCACCAGGATTGAACGCAGTATTCCAGAAGAGGGCGGACTAAGGAATTATAAAGGGTTAGGATAACTTCTTTGGATTGATGCTCAAATGACCTGCCTATAAAGCCAATTATTTTGTTTGCCTTCTTAACAACTTCTGAACATTGTTGACTCTGTTTTAGGTTACTCGATATTGTTACTCCCAGATCGGTTTCTCTGTTTACATTCTTAAGCTGAGTGCCATTCATCGAATAGTTTGCTTTCTCATTTAGGTATCCGATATGTAGTACTTTACATTTATCCGCATTGAAACTCATTTGCCAAATTTGGGCCCAACATGACAATTTATCTAGATTGTGTTGCATATCGTCAACTTGTTCTTTTGAGAGTACGCTATTTGCAATTTTTGTATCGTCAGCAAATTTTGAGATTGTACAGGTGAGACCCTCATCTATGTCGTTGATGTAAATTAGAAAGATAATTGGTCCTAGTACCGATCCCTGGGGTACCCCGCTACTTACATTGGTCCATTTAGATGCCTTACCGTTTATGACTACTCTTTGCTTTCTGTCGCTGAGCCAATTTTCTATCCATTTCAACACACCGTCTTGTATTCCATGCACTTTTAGTTTTAGCAGTAAATGTTTGTGGGGAACTTTGTCAAAGGCCTTTTGAAAATTAAGGTATATAATATCTACAGCTTTACTCTCATCGTAGAGGTTGAGGATATCGTGGAAGAAGTCTAAGAGGTTTGTTAAACAGGAACGTTTTTTTACGAAAGCCGTGTTGAGTATCTTTAAGTAAGTTATTTGCCTCTAAGTGATTTACGAGTCTGTCTCTTATGACCGTTTCTAGCATTTTACATACAATTGAGGTTAAGCTAATTGGACGATAGTTACTGGGTAGGGATTTGCTGCCTTTTTTTAATATCGGTGTTACGTTGGCTAGCTTCCACTGATCAGGCATAGTCCCAGACTGCAAGGATTCATTGAATAGCAATGTCAGTGGTTTGGAGAGCTCATCCTTAGCTTCCTTTAGAACTCTAGGTGAGATTGTATCAGGTCCAAGCGTTTTATTTACCTTGAGTTTATCTAAACAATTCAATACTTTTCTCTCTGTAACGGTGATATTGCTTAGAACATCTGAATTATCAATCTGAATCGGCGATGGTGTAGGGATATCACTGAGGTCTTCTGTTGTAAAAACTGATGCAAAGAAGGTATTGAGGGCATTGCTCATTTGTACTTCGTCTTTGGTGTATTCTCCATTTTCATCGACTAACGGTCCAACAGTTGAAGTAACTACTTTTTTTCTTTCTGATATAACTATAGAATTCTTTCGAGTTTGTTTTACTTTGATCTCTCAACAGAGAGAGAGAGAGAGGGGGGGGGGGGGGGGGGAGGGGAGGGAAGGGATTTGAGCATCATCAAGGATATATTTTCTCTGCCTTGATCAAAAGCAGTTTCAGCAAACACTTGTAGACACACACACGCACACGGGTGTGTGTGTATATATATATATATATATATATATATACAGTATATATATATACAGTATATATATATATATATTTTATTTTTTATTTTTATTTATTTTTATTTAAGGCAGGCGAGGTTGAAGGAAATACGTGTATCAGCATTAATTATTTTATTATTAAGACTTTCAATAGAACGAACAGGAATTCTCAGGTGTTCTGGAAGATTGTGCAAAAGGTGAGCAAAATTCAAGATGATCCGACGCGTTTCGATAGACAACTATCATCTTCAGGGAATGGAAGGTAAGTGAATAGGATATAACATAACAGCTTATTTATACATTTTAGGTAGATCACAGTAAGGTATATATATAATATATATATATATATATATATATATATATATATATATATATATATATATAGCCTATATATATTGTATATACCGGTATATATATATATATATATATCAAACGAACATACGCACCTCATGCTAAATGGTCACAATGCAAACAAACAAACCCATGCCACCACCAATAACAAAAACAATGGCAATTATCTGCCGTCCACTAGAATAACACAAATGGTCAACAAATGTAAATGCAAGTTCCGCCGTTGTTAACAGCCATATAATATCCGAGAGTCAATTACTGTATATACAGTTATCTCCTAGTAATCCCCCCCCCCCCCCCAATAACTTTTATATACGGTATACCCTGTTGACAGATTGGGAGTACAATTATGTTGTGTTATTGGTACTATCTAGCTAGCCATGCCATCATACACACCCAAATAAATACACACAGACACGTATTCACATGCAAGCATCTCCCGCTCCTCATTTAATCACATACAAATACAAATACATACAAACTTGCTAATACATTTAGTTCTGCCATTGGTAATAGTTATAACATGTGGCACATAAAAAGTTACCCAATCATCACATCCGTTGCCCTCCCATCAGTAACTATTGGAGAGATTTATGGCGAGTCAAGTTGTCTTGTTGCTAGTGTGCTATTTTATCTTCAGCACTCTAGACAATATTTAGCATACACAAAAAAGTCACACTCACGCACAAATACAATATACGCACTTGTAATGTGGATGTACAGGAATGCATTTCCTCAAACATATATCCACGACTCTGACCTGACAGCTTTTGAAATATACTTTTTTATCATTCTGTCTCCTATAATAATATACCTTTGAGGTCAAAGAGACTAAAAATGTTGCCAGATGAAGTTGCCGGAAAATTGGCCCGTGTGAGTCCGCCTTATTTATTTATTTATTTATATACAGTTCTGTACAGTATATGTTTATATACAGTACTGTACAGTATATGTTTATATACAGTACTGTACAGTATATGTTTATATACAGTACTGTACAGTATATGTTTATACAGTACTGTACAGTATATGTTTATATACAGTACTGTACAGTATATGTTTATATACAGTACTGTACAGTATATGTTTATATACAGTACTGTACAGTATATGTTTTTTTTTATAATTTCTTTTAGTTTCCGCCCTAGACCTCCATCAAGCTTTAAAAAACTACCCAAAACCCTCCAAGATAAATTGGTACACTTTTCGATAGAATAATGTCCCGGCCGAAGGCCGATTCCTTTTAAATTTCAAGCTCGCTATCGCTCGCCAGGAATAAATCGACACCTAAATGACACGAAAAATCTTAATATTGACAAAGAAATGAGGTGAAAGGTCTTTAAATCGCCAAACAAATGGACCAAACATCGTAACATTTGAAAACTAAGGGGGCTACACATGAGGAAGAAGGGGGACTATAAGAACAGCCCATCTCCCCTTAAGCCACAACTGTAGAGTCACAACATATGATATCTGACGCTCTCCAGGTTCACTGCCACAATACATTAATACACATTCGCCTTTCACTAAGAGAGAGAGAGGATGAGTAGTGAGTGAGTGTGCTTGCGTGCGTGCGAGTGAGTGAGTGAGTGAGTGAGTGAGTGAGTGAGTGAGTGAGTGAGTGAGTGAGTGTGTGTGTGTGTGTGTGGCAAGTGGGAGTTTCTCAAATACCTTGCGGTCCTCTCCTGGGAGATACGCTACGTTGAAAGATTGATTGTAAAGTGCACTACACTCGTTGCAGAGTGTGCAAAATACTATAAGTAAACAACTATTTAAAACCTCTGAAGGCAGTTTACTCCAAGTAGAACAGATCCTATATATGAAAAAATGAAAGAAATATTAGTATTGAATCTCTTTAACTCTACCTTCCAGCGTTTTGTTCACATTGAGAATATTTTTGTTGTTATAATCTATGTTTTTAAACTTACGTGTTTTAAAAACTTCAACAAGTTATCCTAGTAGTTTACGCATTTTCAAAAGAAATAGATCAAGAGCTCTCAAACGATCTTCATAGCTCAGCCTTCTTATGGATGGAATAAGCTTTGTATCCCTTGTTTAATCTTGCTTGCTTTATATCTTTCCTGAGTGCTAGAGATCGGAATTGTAAAGTGTATTATGAAAGAGGCCATATCAAAGCGGTGAAGAGAGAGAGAGAGAGAGAGAGAGAGAGAGAGAGAGAGAGAGAGAGAGAGAGAGAGAGAGAGAGAGAGAGAGAGAGAGAGAGAGAGAGAGAGAGAGAGAGAGAGAGAGAGAGAGAGAGAGAGAGAGAGAGAGAGAGAGATTTTAGTATTCTGCTGCGTTTCAAAAAGTTTTATTCAGTGGTTCATATACTATTAAGCTCATATCTCTCTCTCTGTCTCTCTCTCTCTCTCTGTATGTATGTACAGTATATATGTAGCCTATGTGTGTGTGTGTGTGTGTTTACCGGTATGTTTGGGTGGGTGTGTATGTATGTATGTATGTATATATATATATATATATATATATATGTATCTTTATATTTGTATGTACTGTATGTATGTGTTATGCGTTATACCAACAATTAAAATAGCTGCCCTCTCCACCACACCAACTACCAGACCTGAAGGGCAGTCAGAGCGAGCCCTTCTAGCTCTCAACACCTGCAAACTGAGTAATGCAGATGGACGAGACACTATGAGCATATAACAAACAACCAGTTACAGTATATCCCTTATGATACTTGGTCCCTGCTAAGTTTGATACTAGCCCTGCTAAGTGTGATACTAGCCCTGTTTAGTTTGATACTAGCCCTGCTTAGTTTGATACTAGCCCTGCTTAGTTTGATACTAGCCCTGCTTAGTTTGATACTAGCCCTGCTTAGTTTGATACTAGCCCTGCTAAGTGTGATACTAGCCCTGTTTAGTTTGATACTAGCCCTGCTTAGTTTGATACTAGCCCTGCTAAGTGTGATACTAGCCCTGCTTAGTTTGATACTAGCCCTGCTTAGTTTGATACTAGCCCTGCTTAGTTTGATACTAGCCCTGCTTAGTTTGATACTAGCCCTGTTTAGTTTGATACTAGCCCTGCTTAGTTTGATACTAGCCCTGCTTAGTTTGATACTAGCTCTTGTCAGGTACAAGACTGACCCTGCTAAGTGTGCTGACAATAAGTCGTGTTTGACACTGAGTGGTATAAGTGAGGCAACTAGCTCACACACCGGGTCATAGACCAGCCACACAGCAGCAGAGACTCGCCTCTATGCCTTCTTTAGCCTGTGGTTTGATACCTGGCGTGAAGATAGCATGTGGTGTGATACCTGGCGTGGAAACCAAGAGCAATGTTGAGGAAAGAAGACGCTATGACGACTTCCAAGTCCTTTTGAGGCCTGACAGAAATAAAAATGATGAGAAACGAAGACCAAGGACCCCATCACCATCACAAAGCGAAACATTGTTAAGTTCCCCCCTCGATGTCGGGAAATTCACTAATATGAATTAATATAGTAGTGTGTCTCTAACTTTTAGAGTCCCTTCTTTGCCATAAGTATTTCTCCCTTCAGTAATACACAACACACGCACTGTCCTTGCTATCCCCTATTGGATATTCTATGTTTACAATAATTGGACACTGGTACCGGTACCAATGTAAATAATTATATTTAATAGTAGGAATTCACTTTGACAAATACAACATCCGCCATGTACACTTTATATTGACTTACATATAGATAGATACTTATTGTTATAACTATAAGAAGTTAAGAACTATAGTTGAGTGATTAGAACAAATGTTTCAATATAGGTATGGGCAGGCTGGCTAACTATCATATACCTCAATTATCGAAGGTAGAAAATAAAGTATTCAAATTTACCATTTTCCTAAGATGTTAGTTGTACAATTCCATTGTATTAATGTCACAATGTTCATAAATGAAGTTTGATATAGTCAGATGTTACACAAATATATATATCCATGAATACAATTGCTCTAGATTGTATGCATATCTCCAGTTCCACATTCAAGCACGTGAACATTTAAGCACTCACTGAAGTAACACTGTGAATATATTCTGTTGTTGTTGTCTAAGTATGATTCTTAAGTTATTGATATCTTACCGTCTGGTTGTGTGAGACTATAATTATATTATGTGTATAAATATAGTGTTACTCTGTACTTTCTCTCTGTTACTGTTACTTTCTGTTACTCTCTCTCTCTCTCTCTCTCTCTCTCTCTCTCGCTCTCGCTCTCGCTCGCTCTCGCTCTCGCTCGCTCTCGCTCTCGCTCTCTCTCTCTCTCTATATAAATATATATATGGTTGGCGGCACGAGCTAAAATAGTCACCTTACTGGAAGGGATAATATTGGTACTTCTTATTATATTTAATCATGATACTTTTTTGCATTTGATTGAACATTTTTGTGACATTTCATTATATTTCGGTTTGTAGTTGTATATTTTGTGTACTTTATATATTATGTGTATGCCTATATAGTATAGTAAGTAGGTTTATATATTATTTGTATGCCTATACAGTATAGTAAGTAGGTTTATATATTATTTGTATGCCTATAAAGCCCTATATAGTATAGTAAGTAGGTTTATATATTGTTGTAGATTTTGTTTTCCTTTTCTTTTTTATTCGTCTCCCATAGTGGTTGGAAGTTAGGCTAAGGCGATGGTAGGCCACTCCAAGATATTGTCCCAGTGGTCGAGCTGGCACGTGTGTGTGTGTGTGTGTGTGGTTGGGTGGGTGGGGTTAACCCCTTCCGTACTGATGACGTATTTTTTATTTGATCTCAGCTACATTTAGACGATTAGGCCTATAAGAAGCTTAGCATCGATATATGGTAGCTAAAATGATTAATTGAGATAATCCGTAGCCTTTAAAAGAGTAGACGCCCTTCCTAAGCTGAATAAAATCGTATACTAGCATATAATGAAAAGGACGTCGCCGGTACAGAAGGGGTTAAGGGAGCTCAGACGGTATTGTGCAGCATAATTTACTGGTTCGGCTCAATGGTTTAAGGAAGGGGTTTAGTTTGTTTTCTAAACCTCCATCAAACTTAAAAAAACACCTACAAGACTCCCTTTCCATATGAATTTGTACATTTTTCGGTAGAAAAATGTCCCGGCTGAAGGCCGATTCCTCTTCAAATACAGGCTCGTTATCGCTCGCCAGGAAAAAATCGACCCCTAAATGGCACGAAAGGTCTTAATATTGGCAAATAAATGGGGCAAAAGGTCTGAATATCGCCAAACTAATGGGGCGAATGTCTTGAAATCTCATAACTAATAGGGCTTAACATGAGGGAGGAGGAGGACTCGAAAAACCAACTACCTCCCCTTAATGGTGGGTTGTTTTGTGTTCTATGTTTGGTCAAGCTGGCTTATGTGTCTGGGTGGATTTCTGGAAGAGGATGTGTGTATGTGGGGGGAGGGGGGGTATGTATGTGGGAAAGGGGATTAGGCTCTGTGTGTGTGGGGGGGGGGATTGTATGTAAGTATTTGTAATGGTAGGGTGGGGTGGGGTGGAATTACGGGGGGGTTCGTGTGTTTGTGGGGGTAGGAGCGGGCTAAATGAAAGATATACTGCACAGACTTTTGTCTATCTTTTGTAAATTTACACCATTTTCAACTGCTCTCTCTCTCTCTCTCTCTCTCTCTCTCTCTCTCTCTCTCTCTCTCTCTCTCTCTCTCTCTCTCTCTCTCTCTCTCTCTCTCTCTCTCTCTCTCTCTCTTCTATTCTTTTCTATCCTTTCCTTCAACTTTCCTTTTCTATCGGATATGCCATCTCTACTATAATTAAGTCCTAACCACCTCGTTTGGATCGTAAAGTATGGGTGGCCAATGTATCTATGTAAATCTCTCTCTCTCTCTCTCTCTTTCATTTTTTCATCCCCACGGCTACTAGTAAAGTTGTGTCTAGGCGACCACTCTCTGTGATTGGTCTATACTCTATTGGCTCCGTTATGTAAGGCCACGAACGGGGTTTTATTCCGGCGACTTTCGATCTGCAATTTCGTCTTGGCAATTATTCAGATTTTGGTTTTGTTTTACATACTTTAGGTGTCGGGTACTATACAGGGGAGGTGTGGCAGAGTGGTCTTGCCACTGGACTGGTAATCCAAGGGACTCGGGTTCGAATCCCAATATGTCAATGGGAAGATATTATTGGGATGGAATTTGTGCTGTTCCTAGTTTCAGTGCATTACCACAGCACACCGAAATGCCAAAACAAAATACCTTCATTGTTCCCTGATTAAATAGCACTGTATGAATATTCCCATATTCAAAATATGCTACAGGGGGGCAATGCCTAGTGAGTTAATTGCTCAATAGGTGGCGTCTGAGAGTGAGGGTCCGAGCCTGGGGAGTGAGACTGTGAGACGCGGGGGCGAGGCAGCTTCAGAGATGGAGTTGGGTTCGAGCCGTGAATGGGTGCTTCGCATGTCTCACTCCCTAGACTGGAACAAGAACTCACGGGCCTCACCGTGTTCAGCGGGTAGAGTGTAAAGGCTATCAGCCTATGCCCGAGAGGGAGTAGTTGGAATATATAAAAAAAAAAAAAAAAAAGTCATGGTAAATTGTTGTTATTTGAACGAATAATATGAAGCTTCCAGATCAGAATTGCCGATAATAGACTCCGGAAAAAAATGTGTTTGGTGGTTGTGGTGTTTGTTTGTGTGTGTGGGTGGGTGGGTGGTGGTGGTGGGGGGGCTAGGCTAGGCTAGGCTAGGCTAGATAAGACAATAATATGTCAGGGCAGAGCCGTAGACCAGAGGGGATTGTATTATATTCTGATTTTATTTGTGTATTGTATTTTTTATTTCATTTAATCATCTCATTTTACTGTATAGGATAAAACATATTGTCAGACGACAATATTGAAATCAGCTTTAAGGGGCTAGTGGCTGTTTTTTTTTTTTTTTTTTTTGTCTATTAATTCAGTTATTAATTTTGTTTTAGTTTCCTCGCTAGACCTCAATCAAGCTTCGACAAATACCTCCTAGATATATTTGTAAATTTTTCGGTAGCAAAACTGTCCCGGCCGAAGGCCGGTTCCTCTTAAAATCACAGGCTCGCTATCGCTCGTCAAAAGAAAATTACACCTAAGTAGCACGAAAGGTCTTAAAATTAACAACGAAATGGGGCGAAAGATGTTAAAATCGCCAAATTAATGGGCCGAACGTCTTAACAAATCTAAATTAATGGGGGTAAAGACGAGGGAGAAAAGAGACCAGAAAAACGACCCATCTCCCCTTAAGTGAGTTTCGTCTGCCTGTGTGGAATTTTTCTCCGGTTTGGTGATCACACCTGTGTGGTTTTCCTGCCATCTCAATTTATATTTGTATTTCCATACTACTGATTTCGGGGCTTGGGAAACCTACCGGTACTACTCTATATATTTGCTCTGTGTATCATAATGTGCTTTTTGGTGTACTGCTCTCATTGCTACCCCTTGAGAGTGAGGAGGTTATTGCTCGAGTACAAAAAAAGAAAAGAAAAGAAAAACAAACATGTGTTTGTAAGAGTAGAAAGGAGGACAGTACGCTGTGTGAGAGCAAATGAGTGTATATTTATAAGTGTTGAAAGATATTGTTTATGGAAACACTCATAGGTATCGGTGTACAATTATAGTTATGATTGTTTACGAGAGTACCAGTACACAAATATGCTAGTTTTTGAAAACAGAATCAAGGTGTGTGGGTTTTTTTCTTCAGATCAAGATGATTTGTATGTGTGAGACGTAGCCTTATACCCTGTTCAATATAGGTAGGCCAGAAATCTCGACCTCGACCTCTCATATCTCAAAAAGGGTTTTTAGTAATTGACCTGTTATTTCTACCCATTGGGAAGAGTCAGCCAAGGAATAGATGTGGACATTTCAGCCCATTCACTCTAGCCCATTTTGAGTTACAGAGAATAGAGGTGAACATTACTTGCCTATTTATAATGAACAGATTTAAGATTATTGTATATAGGAGTAGCAAACGGAGTACTGTTTTTAAGTGATGATAGCAGTAGTGATGATGGTAACCCATCGCAGAGTTGGGTATGCCGTTTTGATTTTAGGCAAAACGGCACGTCTACTTGATTATTATTTAGGAGAGAAGGTTGAAAGATACAATAAAGGTTTGTATGTATTAAGGGAAGATCTCCACTTGAGGGATTTTTTTCTTGATCCCTTTCTCCCTCATGTTTAGCCCCATTGCTTTTGATATTATAAAACGTTTGCCCCATTAGTTTAGCGATTTTAAGAACTTTCACCCCATATTAAGAGCTTTCGTGCAATTCAGGTGTCGATTTTATCCTGGCGAGCGATAGCAAGCCTGTAATTTAAGAGGAACCGGCCTTCGGCCAGGACATTGTTCTACCGAAAAATGTACAAATTTATCTTGAAAGGGACTCAATGGGGTGTAATTTTAAGCTTGATGGAGGTCTAGGGAACTAACTAAATACCTCCCCTTAAGTAAAGATATTATTGGGATGGAATTTGTGCTGTACCTGGTATCAGTGCATTACCACAAGCCCACCGAAACGTCAATAAAATACCCTCATTGTTCCCTGATTAAATAGCACTGTATGAATATTCCCATATTCAAAATATGCTACAGGGGTGCAATGCCTGGTGAGTTATCTGCTCAACAGGTGGCGTTGTGTGTGTGTGTAAGTGTAAGAGTCCGAGTGTAGTGGGTGAGACAGTGAAGCACGGGAACGAGGTGGCTTCAGAGATGGGGTCGTTTCAGGCCATGAGTGAGCACCGTGCCCCATGTGAAGGCAAGATGGCAGGTGCTCGTTGTGCTCTACGTGCTTCGCATGTCTCACTCCCTAGACTGGAACAAGACCTCAGGGGCTTCACTGTTCATTGTAAAGCGGTGAATGTTAAGGCTCTCAGCCTATGCCCGAGAGGAAGTAAGTTGGAATATAGAAAAAAAAAAAAAAAAAAAAAAAAGTAAAGGGAAATATTTGTCCCTGTTGTCTGGTAGACCTTGCGGTTCCTGCTAGGTGGTCCGGCCTTAATACTACTAGAGACAGGGAGAGTTTAAAGTAGAAGAATAAGACGACAAAGTAAAAGGCTGTCTCCCCACCCTCCGCTCCTTCTCTCTGGCAATATAACCGTACCGGATAATAGATGATATGTAACCTTATGGGTAAGGGAATGCCCACAAGGAAACTTTTGATATAGGATAGAAAGACATTTGTCTGAAAGGGTACGGTACTTAAAACACTTACATACCTACTGATTTTAAATACCGGTACCGGTATGTTCATTCATATTGATCAAATATCCATCTTCTATAACGTATCAATTGACTTACTATCGACCACCTTCATAGAGAGAGAGAGAGAGAGAGAGAGAGAGAGAGAAGGAGGGGGGGGGGGGGGGGAGACGAAAGGAACTGTTGTCATGTTGGTGTATGTAGCCTAGTTGTTCTCTATCGATTTCTGGCCTTGGCTCTGATCTCTGTATCCCTGCTATTGTTTTTGCTACGCTTGTTTGGAGATAGGGTTGTATTGTATTAATCATTATATTTGTTTGGAGATAGGGTTGTATTGTATTAATAATTATATTTGTTTGGAGATAGGGTTGAGTATTGTATTAATAATTATATTTGTTTGGAGATAGGGTTGAGTATTGTATTAATCATTATATGTGTTTGGAGATAGGGTTGAGTATTGTATTAATCATTATATTTGTTTGGAGATAGGGTTGAGTATTGTATTAATCATTATATTTGTTTGGAGATAGGGTTGAGTATTGTATTAATCATTATATTTGTTTGGAGATAGGGTTGAGTATTGTATTAATCATTATATTTGTTTGGAGATAGGGTTGTATTGTATTAATCATTATATTTGTTTGGAGATAGGGTTGTATTGTATTAATCATTATATTTGTTTGGAGATAGGGTTGAGTATTGTATTAATCATTATATTTGTTTGGAGATAGGGTTGTATTGTATTAATCATTATATTTGTTTGGAGATAGGGTTGTATTGTATTAATCATTATATTTGTTTGGAGATAGGGTTGAGTATTGTATTAATCATTATATTTGTTTGGAGATAGGGTTGTATTGTATTAATCATTATATTTGTTTGGAGATAGGGTTGAGTATTGTATTAATCATTATATTTGTTTGGAGATAGGGTTGTATTGTATTAATCATTATATTTGTTTGGAGATAGGGTTGAGTATTGTATTAATCATTATATTTGTTTGGAGATAGGGTTGTATTGTATTAATCATTATATTTGTTTGGAGATAGGGTTGTATTGTATTAATCATTATATTTGTTTGGAGATAGGGTTGTATTGTATTAATAATTATATTTGTTTGGAGATAGGGTTGAGTATTGTATTAATCATTATATTTGTTTGGAGATAGGGTTGAGTATTGTATTAATCATTATATTTGTTTGGAGATAGGGTTGAGTATTGTATTAATCATTATATTTGTTTGGAGATAGGGTTGAGTATTGTATTAATCATTATATTTGTTTGGAGATAGGGTTGAGTATTGTATTAATCATTATATTTGTTTGGAGATAGGGTTGTATTGTATTAATCATTATATTTGTTTGGAGATAGGGTTGTATTGTATTAATCATTATATTTGTTTGGAGATAGGGTTGAGTATTGTATTAATCATTATATTTGTTTGGAGTTAGGGTGGTATTGTATAACTCATTATATTGTTTGGAGATAGGGTTGTATTGTATTAATCATTATATTTGTTTGGAGATAGGGTTGTATTGTATTAATCATTATATTTGTTTGGAGATAGGGTTGTATTGTATTAATCATTATATTTGTTTGGAGATAGGGTTGTATTGTATTAATCATTATATTGTTTGGAGATAGGGTTGTATTGTATTAATCATTATATTTGTTTGGAGATAGGGTTGTATTGTATTAATCATTATATTTGTTTGGAGATAGGGTTGTATTGTATTAATCATTATATTTGTTTGGAGATAGGGTTGAGTATTGTATTAATCATTATATTTGTTTGGAGATAGGGTTGTATTGTATTAATCATTATATTTGTTTGGAGATAGGGTTGTATTGTATTAATCATTATATTTGTTTGGAGATAGGGTTGTATTGTATTAATCATTATATTTGTTTGGAGATAGGGTTGAGTATTGTATTAATCATTATATTTGTTTGGAGATAGGGTTGTATTGTATTAATCATTATATTTGTATTATTTAAATACTGTCGTTTATGTAATCTGTGGTATGTAGCGTAATTTCGATTATTAGTTATGTATGTATATGTTTATTAGTTCAATAATGTGGTTCATGTAATCAGTAGCATTGGTAAGTAGCGTAATATAGATTTTTTGCAGAATTGTTCAATTGTTTTTGTTCATTATTATATTAATTATTGTATAATTTAGTAGAGATGACCTCTTAACCATTAAGTTAAAATATATCGCAGCAAAGTTTCCCTAGTGTAATGTAGAGTTTTCCCCCTCCAAATTAACCTACCCTCTCCGATATTTTTTTCTGTTAGAGAATAATTGTTTACTGATAGAGAAGTCAGGTTTCATCAGGTGAAACAACATTGAGTATAGTATAACGAATAGGGCGCCCTACACTGACGGATCTTATGTTGGAGCATAGTATAACGAATAGGGCGCCCTACACTGACGGATCTTATGTTGGAGTATAGTATAACGAATAGGGCGCCCTACACTGACGGATCTTATGTTGGAGTATAGTATAACGAATAGGGCGCCCTACACTGACGGATCTTATGTTGGAGTATAGTATAACGAATAGGGCGCCCTACACTGACGGATCTTATGTTGGAGTATAGTATAACGAATAGGACGCCCTACACTGACGGATCTTATGTTCGAGTCGTGTGATAAGTGGCTTATATTGTGACCTCATTTTCAAAAGCTTATATTTGCTCTATGACGTCATCCCTGATAAACAGGAACAAACAGTTCGGATTATAAGTGACATTGATGGGCTGTGGCAAGATTTGTGTAGTGACCGCTAAGGAGACCGACCCGCTTTTTGTTTTTTCTTCTTTGAAGACGTTTATCCTCATCCAGGTGTCGATTTACACCTGGCGAGCGATAGCGAGCCAACATATTGTGGATTATGTTTTAGACAGCTGACTTAATTTGTAAATTTTTCGGTAGAAAAATGTCTCGGGCGAAGCCGGATTTCTTCATACAATGATGGTTCGCTGTCGCTCGCAAGGAAAAAATCGATACTTGAATGGGGAGAAACCTCTTATAACAGTAGGCTGAATGAGGCCGAATGGATGAACCCCAGAGAGAAAAAGCAGGTCGGTCCCCTTAACCCCTTCTCTACCGCCGACGTCTTTATATTTTTTGTCTAGCGATATTTATCCGATTTTGTACGGCTTAAGAAGGATGTGGGGTAGTAAAAAGGGTTAAACGAGATAATTGGAAGCCTGTCAATTCCTGGAGGTCCTTTTTAAACTGAATTAAACCGTCTAATAGTAGCCAGAATATTATGAAATGAATGTCTCCGGTACTGAAGGGGTTAAGGCCCATATCTAGCCATCAATCAAACGAATCGGTCAACAAATATCGTTCATGTACTCCGCGTGGACCGCCCAAACCAGGGGTTCGTTTTAGCCGTTAGATGAGTGAGAAAGGGCTATACCTTGTTCCAAATATGTAGGCCAAAACTCAAATATTGACCTCTGTGACTCACAAACGACTAGATTAATCGAACATTTATTCCACCATTTGGGAAGGGTAAGCCAAGGAATAGGTGTGGAAATTTACATCCCATTTGCTCTTGCCCTGTTTGAGTTACAGAAGTGAGGAGTCACGATTTCTGGACTCCCTATTTGGAACAGGGTATAGTATTTGTGTCCTAGTGTGTACGTACATAAGATGGTGCTGCTGTGAGAGGGAAGGGCCAGAACTCCTGTAGAGGCAAGGGATTACAAGTGATATATGGGCGCTTTAAAAACATTGTCGTTATACACACATCCTAAACACAAACACAGGAAAATGCGCACATACACACTTATGTAAATTAATTACATACACACATACTGTACATACGAAACGCTCACACAATCGACATACACACACACGCACTCCCAAGAACACACATGCACGCGCGCACACTCTCTCTCTCTCTCTCTGTCTCTGTCTCTGTCTCTGTCTCTGTCTCTCTCTCTCTCTCTGTCTCTGTCTCTGTCTCTGTCTCTCTGTCTCTGTCTCTCTGTCTCTCTCTCTCTCTCTCTCTCTCTCTCTCTCTCTCTCTCTCTCTCTCTCTCTCTCTCTCTCTCTCTCTCTCTCTCTCTGTGACCTCATTACTCATGATTTGTTGGAACGTCTACGATCTTCTTAGGTAGGAGATCTAGGGGGATGGAGAGTAAGAGTAAGAGAAGCCAAATTAAATTGTTTCCTCTAGGATTTACTTATATATATATATATATATATATATATATATATATATATATATATATACTGTATATATATATTATTGAATAGCTTGTCTGAGCGCAGTCTTATTTTATGGTAATATTATTTTAGAATAGTATTTACTGCAAACAAATATGGGTTTCAAGAATGTATGAAAAATGTAATGTATTAAGTGTCCATACTAACCAGAATATACTATTATAAAGGTATATTGGTAGTAATAAACACATTTAATATTGGGATATGAAATGGTAATATTATTGAGATATGAAAATGTAAATTGTATATACCTCATAATTATATACACTTGATTTTTTAGTGTAGATTTTTGGAAACGTTTGCATGGATAGGTCTTAGTGTACGGTAATTTTGAAAGAAGTAGGCTATATTATAGTCAATGAAAGTGCACACACACACACACACACACACACACACACACACACACACACACACACACACACACACACACACACACACACACACACACACACACACACACACACACACACACACACAGCCCGTAGCCTAGTAGGTAGAGCTCTCGTCTCACACACGAGGGGTCGGGGGTTCAATCCCCGGCCGGGCGGAGACAAATTGGGCTTGTCTCCTTTCATGTGTTAGCCTCAGTTCACCTAGCTGTAAATAGGTACCTGGAATAAGTGGACGACGTTGTGACGTCCCATCTGGGGTTGGCAAAATGGTACAAGGCGAGATGGGTATCATATGGTTCACCTAAGCTGATGGCTACCTAAGCCTTCGGGCGAGACGGTACCGTCTATAGTGAGAATGGTACCATACAGATCCACCCTAAGCCTTCGTTTCCGATGTCGCCAATTGGCTAAAAATACAGACTACACACACATCCACAGCCATTCCAACGATACATATAACACCTACACATATAGGAGGCGGGAAATAACGAGCATGCTCACTCCCGCAATACAACTAGAGTAAATACAACTAGAGTAAGTACACACACACACACACACACACACACACACACACACACACACACACACACATTCGCACTCACTCACAGTACGGTAACTCAGCTGTGGGTGTGTGTTGAGAGAGAGTGAGAATGAGTGAGTGTAAATCTAAGAATTTTTAAGATTCATGAAAGTAAACTCATACTCAGTTAACCCTCTAACACCCACATATAGTTCCTAAGCTGAATATTACTGACCAATGTTAGGCAAATTAAAATACAGAATTGCATCTTTGTGTATATACTGTAAATGGTTAAACTCATAGTTATTCTGGTAATTTCCGATCGGCAACTTTTTTTACTGGCATTACTTTGGGTCTTAACTCTTTGGTATTTACAATTAGAGCGCGTAATTGAACTTGCGTGACTCAGTAGTAACGCGTGCGAATTATGAGCTGAAAGACAGGGGTTCGCCTCCCCATGGGTGCCCGAAAGGATTATTGGCCAGAAAGCACGGAAATCCGCAGTTCTCACTACAATGGCGGACATAAGAGACCAGGGTCGAATGTACACAAATATTTGTTACTACTTGATCAGCGCAGGGGAGGTGTGGTGGAGTGGTCTTGCCACAGGACTGGTAATCCAATGGACCCGGGTTCGAATCCCGATATGTCGATGGGAAGATATTATTGGGATGGAATTTGTGCTGTATCTAGTATCAGTGCATTACCACAAAGCCCACCGAAACGTTTAATAAATACCATCATTGTTCCCTGATTAACCCTTTCCCTGCGGGTGACGTTCTGGAACGCATAGGCAATTTACAGCAATTTCCAGGCTTTATCTATCTATCGCCTGACGCCGTGATCCCCGAAGGGGTGGCCACGAACGAACCGCCCCCATGCACCTCTGTCCCCAGTCAGTCGACGCCCCTCCCCCCAACCAGCACCGCCTTCGTTCATGTAGTTCCTCACTCCATCCTTCCACCTCATATTCGGTCTACCTCTCCCCCTCTGTCCCTCCACCTCGCTCTCGTACACCCTCTTAGTCATTCTCTCGCTTTCCATACGTTCCATATGGCCGAACCATCTCAAGTTGTTCCTTTTCACACTTTCCAGCACATCTACCTCCACACCACACCTCCTTCTTACTTCCTCATTAGTCTGTCTATCCCTCCATGTAACTCCGCACGCACTCCTTAAGTAATTCATTTCCACTGCTCTCACTCTTGGTCTGAGTCTCTCAACCAACGTCCATGCTTCGCTTCCGTAAGTCAGTGTCGGGATTACCACACTTTAAAAGCCTGTAAAAGCCGTAGAAATCGAGTGTCAGTGGGCGGGAGCGTGAGGGACCTCCCTCCGACCCTCAGAGCAGCCACCCGCTCACTGAGGGAGACTGTGTCTCGCGCGGCTGTCTCATAACAGTGTTGCCGAGCGAGCGAGAGTTAATAATTAGCAAGTTTTCCCGAATGTATATGGCAACGCTACGGGTGAACCCCGCCACCTAGGAAGGTCGTTCTGGTCTCATTTTGAAGCTATTTTCGCCTAGTTTTCGGCAGAATACAGTTCATTTAATGCAGATGCTTGATTAATCATTCAGGAGTGCCTGAATATGCCCTAAATAGCGCAAATAAGCCCGCAGAGAAACGGTTGAATAGCACTGTATGAATATTCCCATATTCAAAATATGCTACAGGAGGACAATGCCTAGTGAGATCATTGCTCAATAGGTGGCGTTCTGAGAGTGAGGGTTCGAGTCTAGGAGATGAGACAGTGAAGCACTGGAGCGAGGCAGCTTCACAGCTGTGAGTGAGCAACTAAGCCCAATGCATCCTGCAAAGGCAAGATGGCAGGGGCTGGTTGCAGCTAAAAATGCTTCACATGTCTCACCCTCTAGACTGGAACGAGACCTACGGGCTTCACCGTTCAATGTAGAACGGTTGAATGTACAGGCTCTCAGCCTATGCCCGAGAGGGAGTAGTTGGCATATAGAAGAAAACAAAATTGGGCGTGCTGTTTGCACTGATTACAAACTACATACTCATTCACAGCCATTCCAACAGTATGATAACATACCACATGCACCTCACACTCTATACACAACAGTGGGTGGTTGGAACAGCAATAACCTTCCCAGAAAACAAACTAGAAAACTAATTGCATCGGAATATGAAGGCATTTTATAGGTGTTCACTGTCCACTCCTTCAGGGATCAAAACTTTGGACAATATATAGGTAGAATTCGACCAGAACAAAATTGCCGAAAAACAATCCATGAAAAAGCTGCCTTGTGATTCCGTGTAAATATATTGGACAAGTTACTGCCTCTGGATGACACTAACTGGTTGGCCGGTATGCGAAACCGATGGTCGCTAGTTTATTGCTTAATGAATATCGGCAGTCTTTACCTGTAGATATTTGGGTCATTTTAAAAACAGATAATGTCCAGGATTTATGGGGTATATAATATATACCCTTATTCCATAAATAAAGAATTAATCACCAATATGTTATATTGATGATTAGCCTAATTCCTTATATTCGTATAATTTGAAAATCAAGCTCTATTTAGTTATATGCACTAACTACATTACTTATTGATTCACTGTATTGGAGTAATGAATACGTATATGCCACCAGTAAAGAAGGGGTTAATATTATACTACGAGATTATACGAAACTCCGTCGTAATGGAAGTAGACATAAATAGTCAGTGTTCTCCTTCTTATTTTATTTTATAGAATATTGTGACTGCCAGGAAATTTATCGGTGTGAAGTGCGCTCGTGATGCATGCTTAACCCTTTCAGTACAAGTCATCTTTAATTTAGTATTGTTAAGGGGCAGGTAGTCGCTTTTTTTGGACCCCCTTCCCTCTCATGTTTAGCATAATAGTTTTGAGATTTCAAGTCATGCTTTCCATTAGTTTGGCGATCTTGAGACCTTTCCCCCAATTTATTTGTCAATATTAACACCTTTCGTGCCATTTAGGTGTCGAATTTTTCCTGGCGACGATAGCAAGCCTGTAATTTGAAAAGAAACCGGCCTTCGGCCTGGCCATTTTTCTACTGAAAAATGGACAACTTTATCTTGAAAGGGAGTCTCAGGGGTGTCTTTAAGTTTGATGGAGTTCTAGCGAGGAAACTCAAAAATATATTAATTGATAAATATAAAGGCAAAACAAAAAAATAAAAAATAAAAAATACAAGCACTACCCCCTTAACGTACGATTATTTCATTCAGGTTAGAAATTACTTTTTGAAGTTAATGGAGTAAGCCTAATAATCCATTAACTACAACAGTGCAATTGCAGTTTATTTTAGTATAGTCTCTCTAACAATATATTTGTTTGTCTTATACCCTAGCTTACACTTGAAAAGGCTTTTCCTAGTACACTGGTTCAAAATAAGGACAAGTAACTTATCCTCATTACTTTTATGCTAGAACGCTCCTAGACTGGAGAATAGTCTCGTGATAGTCAGAATATAATTATAGTTGTCAGATTGAAAGGGTTATAAAGGGAGCTATCGGACTTAAATATCCCCTTATATCTACCTTTGTTTATAATGTGTTTATATACAGTATTTTTATATTATTGTGTATGCATATTTACATACTCTTGCCCTTGGAAGTCGAATAAAATCGTCTTGTAGCTAAAACAAAATAGAACTAAAGAGGCACTCGGGCGAGTGCAACCTTCGCCTACGGTGGCGGAGGTATGCTCTCAACCGATCGCCTCCTAAATGTAATCTGGTCGGTTCTTAAGGGGTCACTGACCGTTTGTTTCGTCTATTAACTAATTTATTCATATATTTTTTTAGTTTCCTCCCTAGACCGCCATCAAGCTTAGAAAAACACCCCCTAGACCCCCCTTCAAGATAAATTTGTACATTTTTCAGTAGAAAAGTGTGCCGGTTGAAGGCCGGTTCCTCTTAAAATTTTAGGCTCGCTCTCGCTCGCCAGGAAATAATCGACACCTAAATGGCACGAAAGGTCTTAAAATTGACAACGAAATGGGGCGAAAGGTGTTAAAATCGCGAAACTAATGGGCCGAACGTCTTATAAACTCAAAACTAGTGGGGCTAAACATTGGGAGAAGGGGGTCCAGAAAAACGGTCTGCCTCCCCTTAAGTTTGTGAACCGTCTACGCTGGCGGGTGGATGCGCTCTACCGATCACCTCCTATAGTGAATAACTTCTTCCTTGGCACATATCCTATCTGTCAACCACTTTTCCTGAATATCGGTTTATAACTTTTTTAGGTACCGGTATCTTGTTTACAAACAGACAGAGGCAAGACCATAACCGGTATTTATTGACATAAGATAAATGAGGATTATACAGAATAGTGTTTTAAAGATATGAGGTTGGAGGGGTACACTCAAAGGTAGATGAAATTTCAAAGTCAGCAGAGATTAGCATCGGATATGAGAGAGAGAGAGAGAGAGAGAGAGAGAGAGAGAGAGAGAGAGAGAGAGAGAGAGAGAGAGAGAGAGAGAGAGAGAGAGAGAGAGAGAGAGAGAGAGAGAGAGAGAGAGAGAGAGAGAGAGAGAGAGAGAGAGAGAGAGAGAGAGAGAGAGAGAGGAGAGAGAGAGAGAGAGAGAGAGAGAGAGAGAGAGAGAGAGAGAGAGAGAGAGAGAGAGAGAGAGAGAGATGTGGTAGGTTTCCCCTGTTGTCGTGTTTAAGTGTGTGTGTGTGTGACGCAGAAGAAAACACATAAGCATGAATTGAAATGTGGTAGGTTTCCGTTGCTTGCGTGTTTTGTTGGGAGAGAGAGAGAACAAAGGAGTACAAAGGAAATCAAGCAACAACAGGTCTAGTGACTCTTCTAGGTTGCTTGTCCTCCAAAACACTGAGGATCAAGTGTCCAAACAGTGGTTTAGAGTGGGTAAGGGAACATTGGAAAGGGAATTACTGCCCTGGAACTAATGTCCGTGGCAGGATTAGGAAGTTAGTAGAGGACAGAAGGGTTAGTAACTGAGGGGGGGATAAAATAAAGTTATTCATTTACAAACGCAGTCAGTCGCGGGTTTGATGAGAGATATTTGTCTAGGCGGAGTTTAAATGAATCAACGGTGATGCAGTCTATAACGTTTCGGGGAAGCCCATTCCACAAGTTGACAACTCGATTGAAGAAGAAATTCTTAGATTCGTGTGAGTTAAAGAGAGAGAGAGAGAGAGAGAGAGAGAGAGAGAGAGAGAGAGAGAGAGAGAGAGAGAGAGAGAGAGAGAGCGTTATAGGAAGCATTAGGGGACATGGGCTGTTTTTCTGGTCACCCTTCTTCCTCATGCTTACCCCCAATAGTTTGTCAATGACGTTCGGCCCATTAGTTTGGCGATTTTAATACCTTTTGCCCCATTTCGTTGTCAATTTTAAGACTTTTCATACCATTTAGGTGTCGATTTGTTCCTGGCGAGCGATAGCGAGTCTGTAATATTAAGAGTAACCGGCCTTCGGCCGGAAAAATTTCTACCGAAAAATTTACAAATTAATCTAGAAGGGGGATCTGGTGGATTTTTTTTTTTTTTAAAGTTTGATGGAGGTCTAGGGAGGAAACTAAAGAAAATAATAAATAAATTATAAAATCTACCAAAAAGTGAGCCATCGCCCCTTAAGAGCGATGCAAAGTAAAGCAGGCGTCACACCATGACGATTTGAGCCACGACTGACCACGACCTTGAGTCGTGGTCAGGAGTGCCGACCTTCGGCGGAGAGCTTAAGGATATGGGGGGGTGAGTTTTGGACGGGACGCAGTATGGATGGACCGGTGCCCATGCCGGACTGAATGTGAGTTTTAGGTCGCCGCTGGAGTGCCGATCTGCGGCATAGTGCGTCGACGACGAACGGCGTCGACAGGAGTTAGGGCGGCGTCAATATTCATTACTGTGCCGATGAGTGGCGACCCCTTCAGTATGGACGGTGACCCCGGCCCGCATGACCCCGAACGACGGCGACCGAACTCAAGGTGTGGTATATAAAAGGTACACCAAAGGGTGGGCCTCATCAGTATACCTTCAGCCACCGTAACGGTTGCACGCAGCCATGTTCACCACAGTCCCCAGGAGGTACTAGGACGTGTGGCGCACCGCATTGAAAAGAACGATACTTTTTACCGGAAGGCACTCGACCCTGGCCTACGACTATCCATAACACTGCGGTTCCTGGCAACCGGTGACAGCTATATGAACCTGAAATTGTCAATTATTAGTATTGATATGTACTATTATAAACATATATATATATATATATATATATATATATATATATTATATGGCTTGTTTCATTCATCCACTGCATGAATAATGTATGCATAAAAAAATGATTTACGTTATATATACATATATATATATATATATATATATTACATATTCAATAACTAAATAAAGTAATACAATAATGAAATAAAGAAAGTCATCAATCAAAAAATACATACATATATAATAAATAAAGTATAAATAATGACTAAATACCTTATATAAATCAATATAGCAATATTAACCTAAGTACATGAATAAATTAATTACAAAATATATATATAAAGATATTAAATTAATAAGTAAATCAATACAATAATGAAATCACGAAAGGAATAACAAACGGCAGATACCACAACCAGGTCAGGTCAGAAACCTGTGGTATGCACAACGAGTCTCCACAAACATAATTAATTTGTCCACACGTGGCTGGTCAGTGTCAAACACTTTTAAATAATCGAGACATGCAAAACTAATTAAAACAAAATTTACCTGGCTATTCTGACGACCACTCTTCCGCACGATGTGGTCCTTGAGAAAGCCAAACGTGGCGATAATCCACTTATCCACTTATCATTTATGGTGCCGTGTGCCGCCGCACTGACGCCTACCGTTTCCCGTCAAGCGTCGTCAATCGCCGTCAAGCGCCGCCAAGCGCCGTCACATGCCATCAGCCTCCAGTCCCCTTCCCGTCCCATTTTATGACCTCACTCCACGCCGACTTGATTTCAAATTTTTCGCTTATAGAACTTTTGAGGGGGTATGTGAAGACCAATCCCGACCTGTTTGTTAGGTTGGCGACGGCCCATGATGCGCGGCGACGTAGACAAAGACTGTCCACGACCCTTAGGTCGCGGACAGTCTTGGCCTAAAATCGGCTAGGTGTGACGGGTGCTTAAGGGTGAACGTTGGAACAGAGGCTATAATCGATGTGGAGGGTCATTTTTAACAGGAGCTAGATGAGATGGAGTCTATGGAAGCTGTAAGATCTGTTTAAGGGGAGATGGTTCACTTTTTGGCCGATTTTTGCATGTATTCATTATTTGTCTAGTTTCCTCCCTAGACCTCCATTAAATTAAAAAAAAAAACATCATTCGATCCCCCTTCTAGATTAATTTGTACATTTTTCGGTAGAAAAATTCCCCGGCCGAAGGCCGTTTCTTTCAACATTACAGGCTCACTATCGTTGGCCAGGGAAAAAATCGACAAACATCTTAACATCTGAAAACTAATGGGGCTAAACATGAGGGAGAAAGTGGTCCAGAAAACCGGCCCATCCCCCCTTAACTTACAAATTGAACCCTCACCCACTACCTCTCAACTAACACAAATATCGTCACAATTGGATGGATATTAACGAAAGACTGCATCATAGAATATTTACAGGGTTAATTAGTAAACCATATTTACGTGCTGGTGTTTAATACATAAGGTTAATATGTGGATTCCTTTGATTTTAGTTACATTGCAGTGTAATTGAAATACATATTATATACAAATACATATTATATACAAATACATATTATATACAAATACATATTATATACAAATACATATTATATACAAATACATATTATATACAAATACATATTATATACAAATACATATTATGTACAAATACATATTATATACAATACATATTATATACAATACATATTATATACAATACATATTATATACAATACATATTATATACAATACATATTATACACAATACATATTATATACAATACATATTATACACAATACATATTATATACAATACATATTATACACAATACATATTATATACAATACATATTACATACAATACATATTACATACAATACATATTATATACAATACATATTACATACAATACATATTACATACAATACATATTATATACAATACAATACAATACATATTATATACAAATACATATTATATACAAATACATATTATATACAAATACATATTATATACAAATACATATATACAAATACATATTATATACAAATACATATTATATACAAATACATATTATATACAAATACATATTATATACAAATACATATTATATACAAATACATATTATATACAAATCTACGGAGTTATATTTTTAGGAAAAGGATAGTCTTTATCACACTTGCGCTTTTTCCTGCAAGTTTCCTCGGCAATTTAGGTCTGTCAGTTTTCAAAGCAAAGTCGTTTAAACATTCAGATGCCCTAAAAGAATGTATTTTCAGTTCAGTTTCCGATCCCAATGCAAAAGATCCCAGAAAGGTCAGGAATAATTTAACCATCGAATATGGACGGTTCTCCCAAAAGCCTTTCCGTTTACTAAAATGGCTTTTTCATTATTTTCAGGCTATCAGTATATTATCTTAAACAGATTAGGGAGGACCTCTAGCAATCAAAGGGGAGAAAGTTTAAAGTAAAAACAATGTCAGTTATTCCTTTGCCTCCAAAGATCCTTCCTATGATTGATAAAATAGTCTAATACTGGCCCTAATAATATACAGTATATGAAGGCGTCCTGGTATACCAAAAGGGTTAGATGTTAAAGCTGTCTATATTTTCTGCCCTGAAGGAGTTGAACCCGTGATATGATATCTACACATATAGAATTCCCTGTCAATTATTGTTAATGACTTATTTATATTACTCGGACTAATGAGCAGACTAGCCTATTATTAAGTAATATATACATTTTTCCTTTTGTGTGGCAGTTCGGCTAATTGTGATGCATTATGTTTCGACAATCATTATATGTTCTATTGTAATATATCATGGTCATTGATTTACAAGATAATTATGTATAGTATATACCTAGACTGCAATACAATATATATACAGTACAGTATATATTAACCTTATGGAACTAATTTTTTTTTACTCTGTCTGTCTGCCTGTCTGAGCACTACGTGAAAGACCAGAAGACACAGTTAATAAGGTTGTATGAAAATCCAGCGGCTCATTCAAACGTCCACAGCTCCCAGTCTAAATTGATTTTTCTCAGTGGATTCCTTTTTTTCGCTAATTAGTGCTACCGGTCCGGGGGGGGGGGGGGGGAGAGAGAGAGAGAGAGATTAGTATTAGGGTAATTCTAAGTCAAAAGAGATTGACGTTAATAAGATAAGAATATATTATCTCCAGGCGTCTAATCAGTTCTAGGAAATTAAGTTAGGCTAATGAGATGAGGGAGAGTCAATAATATTATGTGATCCAGTTCGTGCATAATTTTCAATGATATTCTATTCGTCTACCCATTTATCTGAAAGGCTCTTACTCTATATTATACCTGAGAGAGAGAGAGAGAGAGAGAGAGAGAGAGAGAGAGAGAGAGAGAGAGAGAGAGAGAGAGAGAGAGAGAGAGAGAGAGAGAGAGAGAGAGAGAGAGATAATATATATATATACTGGAACTAGATAAAGATGCACGACTTGTTGCGCTGTAATGAAATATTGTAAAGAGTTAATGGCAGTCAGGAGAACGAACGTGGATCTATTACGCTTTTATGAGATTGTGAAATGAGAGAGACAATAACATTAAAATAGTGTGTTTGTGAGTGTGTGTGTTTGTGAGGGGAGGAGGGGGGGGGGGAGTGCAATGAAAGTTAATCTTGAATCCGATGTAAACCCTGCACGATGCTAGCACTGCCACATAAATCCAGCCTGTGCGCAGGTTTCTACTCTAAATGAAGGGAGTGACAAAGTTTAATTTAAATCCATTCGTTCATTCTCGAAATATTGTGCAAACAATTACACACAACCGGGGGGGAGGGGAAGCATCATCCAATGTTAACCGAAATTTAATGGGGCCCTTTCGGTTTACCAATGAAGGGACTGGCCAAGTCTCGTTAAATTTCATTAATTCGCTCAAGAGAAATTTTGTAAATACGCACGTGCACACACGTGTGGACTGACGGACGACAGAAACAATGCCTTGGACTTTCACGCCTTTGGTAACGTTTAGAGTAACGAGATACTGAGGTATCATAACGAGGGGCGTCGCGCTCCTTGGTGCCGCTAGAAGAGCGGCGAACACATCCAAAGGTATCCAAAGGTAAGGTATACAATTATGTACTTTGAATGGGCAGCGCTGTAATAAGCTACCTATATTGGAAAGAGTTAATGACTAAAGAGACGATAACGATATGAGTGAACTTACCTGGAATTATGACGGGGTAATGTGATCGTGTAATGAGGTAATGGGACTTCAAGCTCATTTTCAGGCTACCTTTTTGACAGTTATGGTGTAACAACTACTGAATTTGGATTTTTTTTAGGGCTTCTGTCACTTACAATAATGTAAATTTCCCTACCTGGGGCAGGGGTTGTAAAAGAGTGATAACATTTATAGCTCTGACAGGTATATAATTGGAAGGTGACTTTATTAATGGACCCTTTTGTAATAGGCCTAATAGCGTGTTTAGTCGCCACGAATATGTATTATCATTATGACTATGCATTAGCTTATTGTGGAGATTATAATAAAAAGGCCTTTTATTAGGTAAACAATACTCGTTTGTTTGTGATAAGAAAGGGTTAATTCATCAGATTGTATGCGTAGATGTGTGTGTGTGTGTGTGTGAAGGTGTGTGTGTGTGTGAAGGTGTTTGTGGGTGTGAAGGTGTGTGTGTGTGTGTGTGTGTGTGAAGGTGTGTGTGGGTGTTAATTATCTGCGTTTAATGTTGCTTTCACAAGTAGTTGTTGACAAATATATATATAACGCCCACTCACGCACATATTCCCCCCCCCCTCGCTCTCTCTCTCTCTCTCTCTCTCTCTCTCTCTCTCTCTCTCTCTCTCTCTCTCTCTCTCTCTCTCTCTCTCTCTCTCTCTCTCTCTCTCTCTCTCTCTCTCTCTCTCTCTCTCTCTCTCTCTCTCTCTCTCATTCTCGTGGAATTCTCCCCTCCATTATATTTATTATTATTTGCTTCTTTAATCACCACCCTTTTTCAATTTCCCTCAGTATTGTTAAAGTCGTGATAATTCTCTAATTTAAATATATTTACCAGACCATTTTGTTGTAACTTTATTTTCATTTGTTCTATTCATTTATTTTTTGTTTGTTTTTTCTCTTAAATTGGTTGGCTCCTTGTGTTTTTCGTCATGTGTCTGACTTTGTTCGTTTGTCTTATATTTTATAGTTTTGTTTCAATACGGACCTTCCTCAACTGTATAAAATCGTCGTAGTAACGGGAATTGGAATCCCTTTCAGATTTGGTTTTATATACTTATTTGTTTGTTTATATATAATTTATATAATTAATTAATTTATATATGTAGGGCTCTTTAATTCCAAGATATAGTTATATGGTGAAAAAGATGGCTTTGGATCAAATAATATACGCATATGGTGAGGTAATGGTTTAGGCTAGATGCTTATGTTCTGGGTGTGGTGTCCCGAGTTCGAATCCCGGGAGGATCATAAATTATGCTTTCATTAATTTATTAAAGTGCATTGGGGTTTGTAATGGAGGATTAATGTTAAGAACGGGGTGTTCCTTAATACCATTATAATCTCAGGAATTTAATGTTGAAGATAACTCATACTTTCCTTCCTCCTTTATTTTATTTTTTATTTTTTTAATATTAGTTTAACCAGACCACTGAGCTCTACAAAAGAACTCTCATAGGGCTGGCCCGAAGGATTCGATCAAGATATATAACTAAACGAGTCAAGATAGATCGGGAAGGGCAGTAGGGGAACAAATCGAGGAAGGTGAAGACACGCAGAAATTTCTCGCCATTTCACCAGTTCAACCGGACCACATGAGCTCCACATCAGAGCTCTCATAGGGCAGGGCCGAAGGATGAGGCAAGAACTGCTACACCGCAACACCAACCAAGAAGTGATCAGGGCGAAGAATGAAAGATCAGGTCGAAGGTAGAAAAAATCACATCGAGAAGCAAAACATGCATTACCGAAGGGAATCAAGTCAGTCCGGCCACATCAGCAACCGAAGAGACAAATCAGGCCAGGAGTCTACTACCTAGCCAGGCCAGGGAGACATGAGATATAGGCTGCCCGAGGACAGCCAAATGGGACAGAATAAGAATAGAAGGGGAAAATCATTGAATGAGGAATGAAAAACTACTCAAAATTAGTCAAGCTGAGGACGAAAGCTCGAGGGGAGATAGAAGGGTAAGTACCAAAACCATCCCCCCATCAAGCTCCAGTCGCCGGCCCCGAAGCCCCCCAACCGCGTCAAGGAGAGTAGTATCAGGGGGGGTCCTCCTTTCATACTAACACTGGGAAAGGGAGAGTGAGCCTATTCCCAAAGTTTACTAATTTCAGTATGCTATTTTATTTTATACTGGCTATCATTAGACAAATGTATTCAGTTTGAGAGAGAGAGAGAGAGAGCAGTGCTGAATCGCAAGTGAGGTACCGGTGTCAGTGAACCTTTAATGTTATGTAACTAGAATCCATAGCTGTCCTTCCCAAGCTGAGAGTAAAATTTTCTACAAGTATACCGTACGTATCTATAATAAAACAATCTCTCTCTCTCTCTCATTGTGCCTGTGCCTCTTCCACGTTATTGATGGAAGGCGATGACACCATTACCGACCAAGAAAAGGAGATTATTTGGGGGGGGGGATATGAAGACAAGATTTTGATTCGAATTATTTCTTGTGTTTGCATTGGTAGAGAATGGGTTGGAGGCATTATTATTCTACATGTCTGATAAATTAATGCTTATACAATGCTTACTTGTATTTATGTGTTTATCATTATCAATATTATTATTATTATTATTATTATTATTATTATTATTATTATTATTATTATTATTTTGATTGTTGCTGTTGGTATTTTTATTTGCCCTTCCTTATATTTTGGCTATCAGTAGACGATTTTATTCATGAAGAAATTCCAAAGCTCAGTATAATCGTCTAATGTTACCCAGAATTAGTTTAAGAGCGTCATTGTATACTGAAAAGGTTGTTAGGCCTACCTCCGCCAACGAAGTTGGACGGAGGTTATGGTTTCACCTCCGTTTGTTTGTCTCTTTGTTTGTTGTCATAAAACAATATATCGGAAAGTTATGAACTGATTTTCACGACATTTTGTGGGCAGATAGGATATGCGCTAATGAAGAAGTGAAGGAGTAGTTTAGGGAAAATGACGAATACTCTTGTTTTGTCCTTTAATTAACCTTGACCTTTGACCTTAACTATTAAAATATTTATATCAAATTTGATAAATATGTTATCTAATTAATACGCAACTAACACGGTCGTTATCCAAAATTTAAGTACCGGTAATAATTTTAAATAAATAATGAAAGTTGACTATAATCTGTGACCTTGACCTGTAAGAACACATGTTTTGTTTGCATTGACGTTGTACTGGAAAAAAATAAGCATGCCTAATTTCATTATAACTCATCAGTTAGTTTCAGATATATCAATAGAATAGTTGACCTTGAACTTACCTTAATTGGACATACCTGTGAAAATTGGTGAAAATCCATCGAATGGTCTAGGAGGAGTTTCCGGACGGACGACGGACGACGATGGACAAGCTGACTGGTAGTGCACTGTATACGGGTTGCTCACGACGTGGAAGTTGTCCTGAAGGAAAGCGGAGTCATTATTTGATTCTTCCTGATCTGGTGCATGTACTGAAGGGGTACATCAGGCGTTGGGCTGTTGGAAGATGACGTAGTAGTAGTAATTTCTTCATTTGATGATACTCCTACATTGAGCGCTGCAAATTCTTGAAGCGTTTCCAGCTTCTTGGTGAGGGTGTTAATCTTGATGGTAGCTTCATCCAGTTTTGCTGCCAAATATTCTCGGAGCTGGCAGAATCGGCAGACTTGAACCTCGGCGCAGGCAAAAATGGTAGGGCCAAACCTACTGGAACAGCTCGTGAAGGCGTGAGACATGGTGACTGAAAACTTCAAATAACTTCACTCACTTCAAGTCACTTCTAATCACTTGTCTCACTTCAGAACACTTTATTCACTTCAAATAACTTCACTCGCTTTAAATCACTTCACTCACTTTAGATAACTTCTCTCACTTAAAATCACTTCACTCACTTCAGATTGCTTCACTTACTTCAGGACTGAATACTGTCTACAGTGCTTGCACAATTTTAAAGGAAAATGTATGGTTTGCTTGAATGAAGAGTAATGCACCTATTTAAATGGTAGTTACAAATAGCGGTACCAGAAAAGCACTTAGCCTACATAGGCTATCGACAAATTCTATCCTAATATCGGTAACTAAATTATTCTAACCCAGTATTAAACCATCTTAACAAATGTTATGCGTGTGCAATTTATAGTCAACTTTGATAAACAAAAAAGCAAGAGAAAAGGTTCTAGGTACAATAATGGCTAGACTTTGATATACAGTATATAATACAAGAAGAGGGTTGGTTTATGCGTACACAGGTGGCACTGGCGTCGGCGGCGGTGCTCTAATTTTAGACAGAATTTTGAAAAACAAATGTTTATCAGTCTAAAATACAGTTACAATGTCATGCAAGATAAATGCGGAGTGATTTACTAAGCACTTAACTACAGTGACGGCTAAAATAAACTACAATATGGGCTAGAACTTATATAATATAAAACACAAGCAAATAGTTTGTTTACATTTAGTGAGTCCTCACTACCAGGTACTATGTAAACAAAGTCTTGATAAAGAAACTTTTATCAGTAAAAAAACACGGCAAAATATCATGCAAGGTAACTACTGGGCGGTTTAACAAGCTCTTAGCTACAGTTTATGCAAACAAATATGAAGATGAGCAATGGAATACTCAAATTATAGTCAAATTTTGAAGCGCTGGGGACAAAGTGATGATGACGCTGAGTGAGAGAGAGAGAGAGAGAATGGGGGGGGGGGGGGATTGGGAGAGCTACACTCACATAATAGAACGGAAAGACAGTGTGAAAGACCTTGGGGTATTAATGTCTGAAAATATGGGTTTCAAAGTACATAACCAGGTCAAAGTGGCGGCTGCGAAACGTCTAACGGGTTGGATTCTGCGTACTTTTAAAACACGCGGTGAAGTACCTATGATAACGCTCTTCAAATCTCTAGTGCTACCGCGGCTTGAATACTGTAGCGTATTAACATCCCCATACAAAGCAGGTGAAATAAATGACGTAGAGAGTGTACAAAGAAATTTCACTTCGCATATAAGTTCGATAAAACATCTACACTATTGGGAGCGTTTAAGAGCACTGAATCTGTACTCACTGGAACGTAGAAGAGAACGTTACCTAATAATATACACGTGGAAAATCGCAGAGGGTTTAGTACCAAACCTACATACTCCGATAGTCATGAAATTCAGTGATAGGAGAGGCTGGGAATGCGAAATCCCCCGGATGAATAACAGGGGTGCTATGGGCTCTCTGCGAGAGGGCTGGTTATCACACAGAGGCCCACGTCTCTTCAACAAACTCCCACGGCGAGTAAGAGACATGAGGGACATCTCGTTAGACAACTTCAAGAGAGCCCTAGATGTCGAACTGTAAAAAGTGCCAGACGAGCCCATCCTCGCAAGGGAGCGAGCTGTCGCTTCAAACAGTCTACTGCACCAAATCACCACCCATAACGAGGGGCGTCGCGCTCCTTGGTGCCGCTAGAAGAGCGGCGAACACATCAAAAGGTATCAAAAGGTAAGGTATCAAGACAGAGAATGGGGGAATGGACATACTGTAATATCAATATAGCGTCTTACATAATTATGACCCACTAGAATGTCGGAGGTTCGATCCCGGTTGGGGATATTTAAACATTTATTAGCTCACGTGTATTTGTGACATATACTTTATATACCGGTATGTATATACAGTTATATATATATATATATACTGTAGTCTATATGGAGAGAGAGAGAAAAAAAAAGAGGCATAGAAAGCTAGTCAATATACCAGTCTTGCATCTGACAAAAAGTAATTGGATTTTCAAGCCCCTTAATAATAATACAAATATCTTCCTCGGCGGGGGGTTACATTAATTGAGGTAGTGCCGCAGGTACCACACTCATAATAGTAATACCACAACACCTACCACACTCATAATAGTAATACCACAACATCTACCACACTCATAATAGTAATACCACAACATCTACCACACTCATAATAGTAATACCACAACACCTACCACACTCATAATAGTAATACCACAACATCTACCACATTCATAATAGTAATACCACAACATCTACCACATTCATAATAGTAATACCACAACATCTACCACTCATAATAGTAATACCACAACATCTACCACATTCATAATAGTAATACCACAACATCTACCACTCATAATAGTAATACCACAACACCTACCACATTCCTAATAGTAATACCACAACATCTACCACACTCATAATAGTAATACCACAACATCTAGCACATTCATAATAGTAATACCACAACATCTACCACACTCATAATAGTAATACCACAACATTACCACATTCATAATAGTAATACCACAACACCTACCACACTCATAATAGTAATACCACATCTACCACAACATCTACCACACACATAATAGTAATACCACAACACCTACCACACTCATAATAGTAATACCACAACACCTAACACACTCATAATAGTAATATCACAACACCTACCACACTCATAATAGTAATACCACAACATCTACCACAACACCTACCACATTAATAATAGTAATACCACAACACCTACCACATTCATACTAGTAATACCACATCTACCACAACACCTACCACATTCATACTAGTAATACCACAACATCTACCACATTCATAATAGTAATACCACAACACCTACCACATTAATAATATTAATACCACAACACCTACCACATTCATACTAGTAATACCACAACACCTACCACTCATAATAGTAATACCACAACACCTACCACACTCATAATAGTAATACCACAACATCTAACACATTCATAATAGTAATATCACAACACCTACCACACTCATAATAGTAATACCACAACACCTACCACACTCATAATAGTAATACCACAACATCTACCACACTCATAATAGTAATACCACAACATCTAACACATTCATAATAGTAATACCACAACACCTACCACACTCATAATGGTAATACCACAACAACTACCACACTCATAATGGTAATACCACAACATCTACCACACTCATAATAATAATACCACAACATCTACCACACTCATAATAGTAATACCACAACATCTACCACATTCATAATAGTAATACCACAACACCTACCACACTCAAAGTCTTATATCAAAGAAAGTCTTAACCCTACCCTCTTGTCAAAACCTCAAATTGTGAACGTCGACACATCTTTTGTGCTAATAAAGAATAATAAAGGTACAAAAATAATACTTGCGTTAATATACAGACCTCCAGCTCAATCAGTCCAAACTGACCGAGAAATTTACGAACAAATTGCAGATGTAAGTAACTCACAAGATACCGTAATTTTTGGCTACTTTAATTTCCCTGTGACCAAGTGGGGCGATACTCTTACTTCACACTCCGGACATGACTTGTATACGAACTTGCAAGAGAGTTCGCTTTATCAATTTGTTCGAACACCGACCCGTGGTAATAACGTTCTTGACATTGTACTTGCAACTTAGGGGAGGTGTGGTGGAGTGGTCTTGCCACTGGCCTGGTAACCCAAAGGTCCCGGGTTCAAATCCCGATGTATCAATGGGAAGATATTATTGGGATGGAATTTGTGCTGTACCTAGTATCAGTGCATTACCACAAGCCCACCGAAACGTCAATAAAATACCCTCATTGTTCCCTGATTAAATAGCACTGTATGAATATTCCCATATTCAAAATATGCTATAGGGGTGCAATGCCTGTTGAGTTATCTGCTCAACAGGTGGCGTTGTGTGTGTGTAAGTGTGAGAGTCCGAGTGTAGGGGGTGAGACAGTGAAGCACGGGAACGAGGTGGCTTCAGAGATGGGGTCGTTTCGGGCCATGAGTGAGCACCGTGCCTCATGTGAAGGCAAGATGGCAGGTGCTCGTTGTACTCTACGTGCTTCACATGTCTCACTCCCTAGACTGGAACAAGACCTCACGGGCTTCACTGTTCATTGTAAAGCGGTGAATGTTAAGGCTCTCAGCCTATGCCCGAGAGGAGGTAAGTTGGAATATAGAAAAAAAAACAAAAAAACAAAAAAACAAAAGAAGAATTAATAGAGAATTTGAATGTTGGTGATGAATTCAGTAACAGCGACCATCGTACGATAACTTTCACTTTAAACTTTACTAGTAACGAACCAAATAGTAGCATCGAAAAAGTCCCTAATTTCGCAAACTTTCATAAACTTAGAGCTATGTTTAAAGAAACTGACTGGAGCTTTTTAATTGACAATAACGACATAAATACATCTTGGAAGTTATTCGAAACCACTTACCTAAAAGCAGTGCAAGACTGCATACCATCGAAAATATGGCGTCCAGGCCATAATAATAAGCCCAAATGGTGGAATAAAGATATTTCAAACTGCCTGCTTGCTAAAACATTTGCTAATGTTTGATTAAAATCCTCCCAAAATGACGAAGAACGGGTGAAATTTGTAGAGCTACGACGCAAAGCCAAAAAGTTAATTAAGCAAAGTAAAAAGACCCTAGAGTTACATATTGCGAATCAAAGTAAAACAAACCCGAAAGAATTCTATAGTTATATCAGAAAGAAAAAAGTAGTTACTTCAACTTTTGGACCGTTAGTCGATGAAAATGGAGAATACACCAAAGACGAAGTACAAATGAGTAATGCCCTCAATACCATCTTTGCATCAGTTTGTACAACAGAAGACCTCAGTGATATCCCTACACCATCGCCGATTCAGATTGATAATTCAGATGTTCTAAGCAATATCACCGTTACAGAGAGAGAAGTATTGAATTGTTTAGATAAACTCAAGGTAAATAAAACGCCTGGACCTGATACAATCTCGCCTAGAGTTCTAAAGGAAGCTAAGGATGAGCTCTCCAAACCACTGACATTACTATTCAATAAATCCTTGCAGTCTGGAACTATGCCTGATCAGTGGAAGATAGCCAACGTAACACCGATATTCAAAAAAGGCAGCAAATCCCTACCCAGTAACTATCGTCCAATTAGCTTAACCTCAGTTGTATGTAAAATGCTAGAAACGGTCATAAGAGACAGACTCGTAAATCACTTAGAGGAAAATAACATACTTAAAGATATCAACACGGCTTTCGTAAAAAACGTTCCTGTTTAACAAACCTCTTAGACTTCTTCCACGATATCCTCAACCTCTACGATGAGAGTAAAGCTGTAGATATTATATACCTTGATTTTCAAAAGGCCTTTGACAAAGTTCCCCACAAACGTTTACTGCTAAAACTAAAAGCGCATGGAATACAAGACGGTGTGTTGAAATGGATAGAAAATTGGCTTAGCGACAGAAAGCAAAGAGTAGTCATAAACGGTAAGGCATCTAAATGGACCAATGTAAGTAGCGGGGTACCCCAGGGATCGGTACTAGGACCAATTCTCTTTCTAATTTACATCAACGACATAGATGAGGGTCTCACCTGTACAATCTCAAAATTTGCTGACGATACAAAAATTGCAAATAGCGTACTTTCAAAAGAACAAGTTGACGATATGCAACACAATCTAGATAAATTGTCACATTGGGCCCAAATTTGGCAAATGAGTTTCAATGCGGATAAATGTAAAGTACTACATATCGGATACCTAAATGAGAAAGCAAACTATTCGATGAATGGCACTCAGCTTAAGAATGTAAACAAAGAAACCGATCTGGGAGTAACAATATCGAGTCACCTAAAACCGAGTCAACAATGTTCAGAAGTTGTTAAGAAGGCAAACAAAATAATTGGCTTCATAGGCAGGTCATTTGAGCATAAATCCAAAGACGTTATCCTAACCCTTTACAATTCCTTAGTCCGCCCTCTTCTGGAATATTGCGTTCAATGCTGGTGCCCTTATTACCAAAAAGACATAAACAAGCTAGAACGAGTTCAACGTAGAGTTACCAAAATGATACCTAGCCTAAAGAACAAACCATACAAAGAGCGTCTTAGAGAATTAAATCTATTTCCTTTAACCCAGCGCAGATTAAGAGGTGACTTAATTCAAGTGTTCAAAATCATCAAAGCCATCGACAATATGAACTGTAGTAAGTACTTCACTATCGACCAATCTAATTACACGGGGAAACGGTTGCAAAATTATTGGTAAATCTTTTAACTCACACGAATCTAAGAATTTCTTCTTCAATCGAGTTGTCAACTTGTGGAATGGGCTTCCCCGAGACGTTATAGACTGCAGCACCGTTGATTCATTTAAACTCCGCCTAGACAAATATCTCGCATCAAACCCGAGACTGACTGCGTTTGTAAATTAATAACTTTATTTTATCCTCCCCTCAGTTACTAACCCATATGTCCCCTACTAACTTCCTAATCCTGCCACGGACATTAGTTCCAGGGAAGTAGTTCCCTTTCCAATGTTCCCTTACCCACTCTAAACCACTGTTTGGACACTTGATCCTCAATGTTTTGGAGGACAAGCAGCCTAGAAGGGTCACTAGATCTGTTGTTGCTTGATTTCCTTTGTACTTTGTACTCCTAATAGTAATACCACAACATCTACCACACTCATAATAGTAATACCACAACATCTACCACATTCATAATAGTAATACCACAACACCTACCACACTCCTAATAGTAATACCACAACACCTACCACACTCCTAATACTAATACCACAACATCTACCACATTCATAATAGTAATACCGCAACACCTACCACATTCATAATAGTAATACCACAACACCTACCACATTCATAATAGTAATACCACAACACCTACCACACTCATAATAGTAATACCACAACACCTACCACATTCATAATAGTAATACCACAACACCTACCACATTCATAATAGTAATACCACAACATCTACCACACTCATAATAGTAATACCACAACACCTACCACACTCATAATAGTAATACCACAACACCTACCACATTCATAATAGTAATACCACAACACCTACCACACTCATAATAGTAATACCACAACACCTACCACTCATAATAGTAATACCACAACATCTACCACACTCATAATAGTAATACCACAACACCTACCACATTCATAATAGTAATACCACAACATCTACCACATTCATAATAGTAATGCCACAACACCTACCACATTCACAATAGTAATACCACAACACCTACCACACTCATAATAGTAATATCACAACACCTACCACACTCATAATAGTATTACCACAACACCTACCACATTCATAATAGTAATACCACAACACCTACCACACTCATAATAGTAATATCACAACACCTACCACATTCATAATAGTAATACCACAACACCTACCACACTCATAATAGTAATATCACATCTACCACACTCATAATAGTAATACCACAACATCTACCACACTCATAATAGTAATACCACAACACCTACCACACTCATAATAGTAATACCACAACATCTACCACACTCATAATAGTAATACCACAACATCTACCACACTCATAATAGTAATATCACAACACCTACCACACTCATAATAGTAATACCACAACACCTACCACACTCATAATAGTAATATCACAACACCTACCACACTCATAATAGTAATACCACAACACCTACCACACTCATAATAGTAATACCACAACATCTACCACACATTGCTACCACTACTATCACATATTATAAATATCACAACACCTATCACACTCATAATAGTAATACCACAACACCTACCACACTCATAATAGTAATACCACAACATCTACCACACTCATAATAGTAATACCACAACACCTACCACACATTGCTACCACTACTATCACATATTATAAATATCACAACACCTACCACACATTGCTGCTACTACTAGCTATAATATACTACTCTCCAATATCACAACACCTACTGCAGATTGCTACAAAGGAGTAAAAAGGAAATCAAGCAACAACAGATCTAGTGACCCTTCTAGGCTGCTTGTCCTCCAAAACACTGAGGATCAAGTGTCCAAACAGTAGTTTAGAGTGGGTAAGGGAACATTGGAAAGGGAACTACTGCCCTGGAACTAATGTCCGTGGCAGGATTTGGAAGTTAGTAGGGGACAGATGAGTTAGTAACTGAGGGGAGGATAAAATAGAGTTATTCATTTACAAACGCAGTCAGTCGCGGGTTTGATGCGAGATATTTGTCTAGACGAAGTTTAAATGAATCAACGGTGCTGCAGTCTATGACATCTCGGGGAAGCCCATTCCATAAGTTGACAACTCGATTGAATAAGAAATTCTTAGCTTCGTGTGAGTTAAAAGATTTACCAATAATTTTGCAACCGTTTCCCCGCGTGTAATTAGATTGGTCGATAGTGAAGTACTTACTACAGTTCATATTGTCGATGCCTTTGATGATTTTGAACACTTTAATTAAGTCGCCTCTTAATCTGCGCTGGGTTAAAGGAAATAGATTTAATTCTCTAAGACGCTCCTCGTATGGTTTGTTCTTTAGGCAAGGTATCATTTTGGTAACTCTACGTTGAACTCGTTCTAGCTACTGCTACACGACACTAACCATTATTACCACCCTCATGATAGACACACCACAACACTTACCACACTTTGCACCCACTATTGCCACTATTACTGAACTATTACCACACCACTACTTCCGCACCATAAAATAAATTTTTAGTATTATCAGGGAACGAATGAAAGAAGGACTTGTTATAACATCTATTAAAACAGTATTGAAGTATAAAATGCCAATGAAACCCTCGATATACTGACGTCCAGTATTTTGTGGGTTCAGAGACATGAGGATAGGTGAGGGCCATGTTTTTTTATGGATTTAAATATTCAATGTAGTACCGGTATATCATTTTCATATTTCAGTTTTTAATCAGTTAAGTTTTTTTTGGAGATATACATATGCATCTTAGTCTGATTTTTCAATATTAATACATTATTTTTATGTTTTGATTTTGAATGTATGTATATATTCAGGCACATACCCCATAGCTGGGGGTGGCTGACTAGAGACAGAGCTCGAACAGAAACAACAAAACACTATACAAAAATAAAACAACATTCACACATATCTAGGTCGCCCAGGAAAAGACCCCGAGACAAAAGGCCTTTTTGGTTCCCCAGTAAAAGATTCCCAGGTCCCAGATCTCCCGGAGAGGTCCCGGTCTCAGCAGGCAGGCACACAGCGAAGCTCACCACAACATCACTTCTAGGCATGGCTCTTCATGTATACGACAGCTTTGATTTTGTGAACTCCTAAATTCTTCTCATTTTATGAATATTTGTTTATTATGTTTCTTAAATTATGTTCTTAATTAGAACTTTGAGTTTTGTTTTTGTAATTAATGTTGTACTTGGTTATGAATATATTCTTCTGGATACAGATGCTTATTTGTGTTTAATTAATCTTATTAGTAACAGTATTCTTGTATTTTTTTTGTATTTGGTGAATTATATATATTCTTTCAATCATGTGGATGATTGTATTTTTTACACATGAATATTTGCCTGTAATTATTTTAACTCGTATCATATAATTATATATATCACATTTATTGAGCAGCAGTAAGAACACCAATCTAACGTTTATTAACTAATAAGTGTGATATATATATATTTGTTACCCATTTTTTTTAAATAAATATTGCATTAACCTTTTACTACCTATTCCTATTGTATAGGTGTTCTATCTATCTATCTATTGCCAGACGCCTTACTCCCCTTAATGATAGTGGCCATACACAGAAGGGCCTCAAGCGGACCTATTTCCTGTAAGAGGGACAACCCGAGCCAGTTTACTGAAGGACTTACAGGATTGACCACTCAATTTAGGATCCGTCTGACTCCAAGGCCCTCTATGTATCTTGTTAGCACTATTTTTCTACAGTGGTGTTCGGCTAGTCTATCCACTAACCTGCCTTACACTTAGATAAGCAGGACGGATTTGTATCAGGTTTACTCCCCTTGACAGATTGCCGACCAAGGCTGACGAGGCCCATCCACCCGGATTTTTATAAGGTTATCTCCCCTAGATGGGTTGCCAACCAAGGCTAACGAGTCCCATCCACCCGTATAGGTTTTAAGATATGTAATAATATATTATACTGTACTGTATATATACTTTATATATATATATATATATATATATATATATATATATATATATATATATATATATATATATATATATATATATATATATATATGGTTAATGTATGTTATGGAATATAGGATATTGAATTGAATTGACTACCACTACTACCACACTTCACACCACTGCTACTACACTTTGTCACCTCTACTACTTCACCACCACTAATACCACAATTCATCACTACTACCACACTTCACCATCACTACTACTACCACACTTCACCATCACTACAACCACACTTCACCATCACTACAACCACACTTCACCATCACTACTACCACACTTCACCATCACTACTACCACACTTCACCATCACTACTGCCACACTTCACCATCACTACTACCACACCTCACCATCACTACTACCACACTTCACCATCACTACTACCACACTTCACCACTACTACCACACTTCACCACTACTACAACACATCACCATCACTACTACCACACTTCACCACTACTACCAAACTTCACCATCACTACTACCACACTTCACCATCACTACTACCAACCATACTTCACCATCACTACTACCACACTTTACCATCACTACTACCACACTTCACCATCACTACTATCACACTTCACTATCACTACTACCACACTTCACTACTACCACTTCACCATCACTACTACCACACTTCACCATCACTACTGCCACACTTCACCATCACTACTGCCACACTTCACCATCACTACTACCACACTTCACCATCACTACTATCACACTTCACTGTCACTACTACCAATTCACCATCACTACTACCACATTTCACCATCACTACTACCACACTTCACCATCACTACTACCACACTTCACTACTACCAAACTTCATCACTACTACCACACTTCACCATCACTACTACCACACTTCACCATCACTACTACCACACTTCACCATCACTACTACCACACTTCACCATCACTACTACCACACTTCACCATCACTACTACCACACTTCACCATCACTTATACCACACTTCACCATCACCACTACCACACTTCACCATCAATACTCCCACACTTCATCACTTCTACCACACTTCATCACTACTACCAAACTTCACCATCACTACTACCACACTTCACCACTACTACCACACTTCACCATCACTACTACCACACTTCACCATCACTACTACCACACTTCACCATCACTACTACCACACTTCACCACCACTACTACCACACTTCACAACCACTACTACCACACTTCACAACCACTACTACCACACTTCACCACAATACTGATGGCACCACCGTAGCTGCCCATGCTAAGAGTGAGCTCCGTTTTTTTCTTCTTAATCCGCGTTAATACAGCGACTACAGTGCCATGGACTTATAATCTTGCTCAATAAGTGATGTGGAAGAGGATAATCAAGTGACACCTACGATACTGAGCCTTATAAGTGTGCAATGAAAGTGTATTGAAATCGTTGGGACTACACCCGGTGTTTTGATTGTGCAAACATGGCGACGAAAACCTCCGGCACCTGTACCTCAAAAAGGTTATGTGGATTCTAAATATTGACTGAGCAGTGAATGTGTAGTTATACTATCATCAGTGGCCTTACATCATGTTACCGTGAAACATTACCCATACTGAGTATTTATAATAATTATTAATTAAGTGAGTTTGCCAACTATTTTAGAAGCAGGCCCCGTATTTTATATCGTTGCCATGGTTACCAGCGATATATGAAGGTGCTTCGAAAAAATGGCTGAAGACGAGTACGTTGTGAACAGTCTCTTATGTTTTGTGACTTCAGGTAAAAAGGACTACCCTTACAAAACTCTGTTTGAAATAACTAACTCATTCTACTGCCATGAAAAAATAAAAAAAGGAAACTAAGTGCTATGTGGAGTACTACGTGAAGATGTTTACTGGAGGAGGGACCCTGAGAAGAAACAAAAAGATCTGAAAGACCTGATGGAGCTCCATGAACGAGTCGGGAGCTTAAATAAGTCTGTGAAATTTGTGACCGACTCGCATAAAAGAATGCCCCCAATTGGACTTGAAAAGCTTGGTCCTCTGCTAGCTAACCTATCAGAGGATACTACTTATATAAAAGAATTATTGACGAAAATCCTGGACATTAAATCTGAAGTGATGAACACAGCTGATACTGTTCGCATAATTAAAAATGACTTTATAGATCTAAAGTGTAAGTTTATGAATGCTGTCACTGGACTGGGAGAAGCAACAAGAGATATTACGCTAAATGAAATTAATGTATTAGAGGATATTGCCACACTTAGACAAGACTCTAACCAACCAATGTCACTAAACTCACAAGATGTAACCCCTAAGGCAAATAAAACTTTGAACACTAAGAAATACTCTGACGTAATGCGAACAAGTTCGACTCCATGGGTTGTGAACGAAAGAAAAGATAAAAGAGACAATGAAAAGCTGGGGAACGGAAGAAAACACGACGATGAGAATCTGGAGGCCGCCGCCGTGTGTGTGGATGATGCTAGGAGGGTCCGGGCAAGTTGGCAGGAGTCTACCGACAGGACGTGTGATGCTGTGGAGGTGTGCTCTACCTTAAGGAGAGATGATGATGCTAACGGGACTTCTGCAGCTACAGGTAACAAGAGATACAGCTCAACGTATGGCAGTGAACAGAGAGAGGACCAGAGAGGAAAGAAGCATCTTTCCAGCCCACCAAGTATAGTCACAGCCAGAAGTACCGGCGCTGTCACGAAGAACCTTCACCGCATCCATACCAATGGCGATCCAAGAAATTCTCCATACTCAATGAAGCAGACAACGATGGCTGGACAGAAGTACGCAGGAAGAGGGAAAGGAGAGGAAGTACAAGGAAGGTAAATACTGGTGTTACCGGTATGAGAAAACATGAAGGCACGTTTAAAGGTGTTAGTAAATTGGTTGATGTCTTCATAGGTAGAGTAGAGAACAGTGTATCCTCCTCTGATCTAAATAAATATATTAGTGATGTTTTTGGAGTTCAAATCAAGTCGATAGTAGCGTTAACAATCAGAACAGAGGAACACAAGGCTTTTAAGGTGGCAATAAAGCTTGTGGATAGAGAAAAACTATTTAATGCAGAACTCTGGCCCGAAGAAGTAATAGTAAACACATTTTATCAAAGAAATAGAGAGCCAGAGAATAAGGCTGATAGTTAATATACGTCTCCATATCATTGGTATTTTCTACTTGTTTATTTATTACTATTATTATTATTATTATTATAACTTATATATTATTCTCTTTTTATTTTAGACCAACATTGAACAATTTCATTTTAAGGCATGCACATTTAACTGTTGTTCACTGAAAAAGAACATTGAACTTATTAGAGGATTAGCTGACGAAGAATATGATATAATTTTTTTACAGGAGACTTTTGTTACAGATAATAAGCTAGGAACTTTAGATTTTATAGATGAGAGATATGAGTGTACAGGTGTTGCCGCCATCTACTCTGAGAGAGCCCTAGCTGCCATGGCTGATCGACCTTCAGGAGGTATGGCCATTCTCTGGAGAAAACAAGCTATATTTAAAGTAAAGGACATCATTTTAAATGACAACTTTATGATAATGGATATATCTTTTAATAACGTAAACATAATACTTGTTAACGTATATATAAATAGTGATGTATGGGAGGTTACTACTCTCAACAACTATCTTCATACTCTTTCATTACTAGAAAGTATTTTAACAGATTATAACTTTGATGCAGTTTATTATATAGGTGATTTTGACGCCGATCCTTCTCATGGACGAGCCTGGCACAATCTCAATGACTTTAATACTCAAAATAACCTAACTTGCCTCGATGTTAATGAACTTCCTAATGATTCATTCACTTTCGTAGGATATGGCAACTCTCATACTAGGTGACTGGATCACATAGTGGGTAGAAATGAGGAACAGGTTAATGTAAACAATATAAAAATCTTAGAAGATATCATAGGATCTGATAATTTGCCGATCGAATTTATTATATCCGTAAAAGCTAATCCTTCAAATGTAAGTCAAGTAATGAACAATGAAAAAGAAGCAAAGAGTCCCTTTGTGAAATGGAAAAGTTTGAAATCCGACGATTTTGCGGATATAAATGATTTTGTCGGTGATCATCTTTGCAAATTTTTGATCATGACTATTATTATTGCACGAACATAGGCTGCCATAACAAAAATCATTTAAAGTGGATTGATAATCTGTATAATCATATTGTGAATGCAGTTCGAATTGCTACTGAAAGATACCGAACCCAAGGTATTAAAACAAATAAATATAAAATAATTCCTGGTTGGAACCGGCGCATGAAGCAGCTTCACTCAGTGGCTCGCGACCACTACCTGACCTGGGTGGCTGCAGGTAAACCATTAGGAACGGAACAACACGGTCATCAACACGCTCGTATGACCGATTCCAGGAAACAATTTAAAACGGCACTCAACGAATGTAAAAAAAAAAACGAAAATATTGAAATATGTAATTCTATTATTGAAAATTTCTCTAGTAAAGACAAACAAAACTTTTGGAAAGATGTAAAGAATAAAAAGAAAAAGATAAAAACTACTGACATTATTGATGGCGAAAATGAAGCTAATAACATAATTGATATATTTACTCAAAAATTCCTAGTTGCTCAACAAAGCACAAGTAATGAAAGTGAAAGGGACTTCATAGACAAACTTAAAAGAAAATGGGATGATAATGGAAAAATGTTCATCAAGGTTTCCAGTGTAAGTTTACGACGAACGATTGGGAAATTGAACTCTGGAGTTGGTCATGATGGCGTTCATTCACTTTTCCTAAAAAATGCATCAGAGGATATTCTTGTTGCTTTAGCTAATTTTTATAATATATGCTTTAGTCATTGCTATCTACCTTGTGAACTTCTGAAAGGAATCATTACGCCTATAATTAAAGATAGAAAGGGAAATATATCCAAGTCAGATAATTACAGACCTATTATGAACTCTTCATGTTTACTAAAATTATTTGAAATGACAGTTTTAGATATATTAAGTGAAAAAATTCAGATTAATCAGAGGCAATTTGGTTTCAGAAGAGGCATGTCAACCACGGATTGTTGTTTTTTACTAAAAGAAATAATGCATAAATATTCAAGATCAGATAAAACAGGAATTGCTACCTTCATAGATTTTTCCAAAGCCTTCGATCGAGTAGATCATTTTAATTTAGGTTTAAAGCTGTTGAAATTAAGTATACCTAGCGATATTGTGTATATGATAATGCACTACTTACGAAACCAACTTGCCCGGGTTACATAGAAAGGATTTAATGGTATGTTTTACTATATAGATAAAGGAGTGAGACAGGGAGGCATTTTATCTCCATTTTTATTTAATGTGTACCGTATATTAATGAAATTATAAATGATATATAAAAAATGGAAATTGGCTACACAATTGGATCAACCAGATGTAATATGTTATGCTACGCTGACGATATAGTACTTATTTCATCATCAACTCATGAAATGGACACGATGTACAGTAAATTTAGTGAACTTGTGGATAATCACAAACTCCTCATAAACAAGAATAAAACTAAATGTTTTATATTTAATCGAAAAAATAGAAATCCTATTGATGTAATACAATTGAGTAATGATAATTTAGAAGTGGTGCAGACATTTAAATACTTAGGTCATTTATTGAGCAGTGATAACTTGGAAGACTTAGAAGATGTAGACTGTAGACTAAAAACATTTTATGCTAGCTTTAATAGTATAAAGAGGGATTTTGCACATGTTAACTTGGAGACAATGATATTTTATTTAACTCGTATTGTAAGCCTGATTATGGGTTGGCATTGTGGAATAACTGCAAGACAGGAAAATCTAGAATTTTTAAAACTTTTAATATTGCATATAACAAGGCTATGGGTTCTAGTCATGTGGTGATGGGCTGGTCTATTAGAGTGAGAACTGAGCAATCTCTGCCATACCCATAGCTTACTCTGACTGTTCCTTTTACTTATATATTTTCTAGATCTCAAGTGACGGCGTCTCTAACGTGGATTGACCTCCCAATCTACCAAGATTGGAAGCCAAAGCGTCACATTTTTCCCTTGCCCCTCAACTTTCTCTTCATAATTGCTGAGGGACACAGGGCCCTGGGTGGGGCTTTGGTTTCCCGGGCATTTCCGCACCCTCCTCAGCTCCCCGCCATGGAGTGGCTTCGGTCACCCAGGCTTTATTGTGGTCGGCGGGGAGGGTTCTGTGGGGGCGCTCGGTTATGGCCTTGGCCTTGCTCAGGGCCTTGGGGCTGTTCGGCCAGGCAGCTTGGGGAACAACAACAACAACAACAAGGCTATGCAAAAAATGATTGATGTCCCAGTGTATGCCAGCAGTCATGAGTCTGCCAGTGCCTGTAATCTTCTGTTACTAAACCATCATGTCTCACTAATACAATGTAGGTATGCTAAAAGAATTGAAAAATCTAGTAACTACATTATAAGAAGTAATATATATTTTTTTAAATCGGGTTACTTCTTTCCGAGCATTTACAAAATAATGAATGATTCTTACTCAATTAATATCATACGGTACACACACGATGAATTAGATATAATTTCGTCTAGAATAAACTGGATACAAAATCACAAAGAAAGAAGAAACCCGATATACAGTATTTGATATGATCACATATTTTTATTATAGCACATGATGGGGTTTCTTAATATACCTTCCTGCAAGTAGAACTATTGATTTATGTAAAATGAGTATTCTCAAAGCTAATATTCGTAAAAAAAAAAAAAAAAAAAAAAAAAAAAAAAAACATTAATTGTATTTGCTGATTAGTTTTTAATATTAAATCCTAGTGTACTGTATAATTATATACTCTTATATCTACGGTAGTGAACACAGGTCTTTACTAATAGGATGAACATTCATTGTTTGTTCTTTTAAATTATTTTTAGTTGCTTTTTATATCGTTTTGCAAATATATCAAGTTACATAAAAAAGGCTTATGTATTAGATATGGCATGTATATAAAACTATGTAATCTCGTATTACGAAATAAAATTGATTGATTGATTGATTGATTAACTAGTACCACACTTCACTACTTCCACACTTCACCACCACTACTACCACACTTCACCACCACTACTACCACACTTCACCACCACTACTACCACACTTCATCACTACTACCACACTTCACCACTACCACACTTCACCACTACCACACTTCACCACTACCACACTTCACCACTACCACACTTCACCACTACCACACTTCACCACCACTACTACCACACTTCACCATCACTAGTACCACACTTCACCACCACTATTCAGTTCACTACCATTACTCCCACACCATTACCATTACTAACATATCAATAACGCTACTACCATACCACTACTACTATTACCACACACCTACCCCACTACTACCACACCACTACAATATTACTACACTTCTAGGACTACTATTCCAGCACTACCGCACTGCAGCAATCACTAATACAATCATCACCTCATAGCACTATCACTACAACCATATCATTACGTACACGAGTACCGGTACCACACCCCTACCATCACATTATGTACTCCTTTGTAATACTACTACCACATTACTACCACCACATCACTATCACCACATCACTATCTCCAATACCACTACACTCCACCAAAGTCATCACCATCTTTACCAATTTTCCATCCGTTGCACCTGACTCTATCAACAACCTTTCAAGAGTAATAGCATCACCGCCACTTCCAATCTCGGCACCGCACCAATTTTAGCCAAAAATACCAATTGGACGTTCAGTAGCAATTACCCGTCCATTTACAGCATAATAAAACTAGTACATCGTAAATTTATATAGGGGAAGGGCAGGGTATGTTAATTGGATCATGTAAAGCAACAGTTATTTTCAAATTTATAACTAAATAGGTATGCATTATGCAGCAATATTTACAAGTAGATATGCAGGTTTCTTTCCTTGTATGTACATTTGAATTAAATAGTTCGCCGAAATTGTGTTAGTTTAAGTTACTTTAAATGTATTTAGTCCTTCTGTAGTCCTTCTGTAGGCCCATTTCTAATAGTCTCAATCACCACCACCATCGTTATCACCTCAACTATAACAATCTCCACCACTACCACAATAACATTTATCACCACTACCACAATAACATTTATCACCACTACCACAATAACATTTATCACCACTACCACAATCACATTTATCCCCACTACCACTATTATCATCGCCACACCACCACAACAATCTCCTCTATCACTACCACCAATCACTATCTCCTTACCCCGCCGTCACAACACCATCAGAAATAGATCCAATAAAGAATTACTTTGATAGATCCCTCTGTAATCTCGTCCCAATTTACATTTTCATTATATTCATTCATAACCTGTGTAGTTATCCTTTCCCCTCTCTGCGTATTACTTTACATCCTTCTTTCTCATTCCCCCCTTCCATTCTTTTCTCCCTTTCCTTATTTCCTTCCTTCCTCCCCTTCATTATTATTTATCATCACTGCATTTTCAATATTTTTCGCCTCCAATCTTTTTTATTATTTTATTTTATCCCCTATTTTTCTTTTTATCAGTCGCCCAATTCTTCACATTGTACTTTATCTTTTATTGTCTTCATTTTCTATTTCCTTGCCACTTATCGCCTGACTCTTCTCTTCGTATTTTCTGTCTTGTCTCGTTTCTTTTGTTTGCCTTACCTTTTCCCCTTTCCCTTCCTCACTTATATTGCAGTTTTTTCTTTCTTCTTTCATGTATCTTCTTGTCTCCATCTCCTATCTTACATTTACCCTGTTCTCTTCTACCCTCAACTTCTCAATTTCCTGTTATTATTCTCCTTGAACCCAGGTTATTTCATTCTTCCTCTTCAATTCAATTCATGTCAAATTATCGACATGAAAATAATTTACAATTACATTTAATTTAATCTTGCGTCTCTGTTTCATCTGTCTTATTTCATCCTAATCCGTATTGTATCTTCTATTTCATCCGCCTTTATTTTATCCTCATCCTTATTGCCTCTCCTTTCCATGTATAATGGATATACCGGTATATATATAATATATATATATATATATATATATATATATATATATATATATATATACGGTATATATATGGACTGATTTTTGGATATAACTTTCTTTTCAATAAATAGTATATATAGTTTTGTAGTTGATTTATAGAACTTATTCAACTTATTCATAAGTTGGTTTCCAGAGATATACTTCCATAGTTAGAAATAAGTGAAGTGTACGAATATTTATGAGTGGACGAGAGACTATGGTATCCGAGTGTACATACACGAAAAGACCTTCGGGCCATAAAGTTTATCCCATATGGGCTTGATACAATCTTCCCCTTAAGCCAGACTCTCCATACTGCTAGGTGAACAGAACTATTGGATGCGAGGCCAGGAGACTACCCAACCGTTGCGATCTGAATTATTGTCTTCATTCTCCCTTTCTGTATAAGGGGCGGTATATTTTATTCTCATTTAATGTGTTTTTATTTGTAAATTAGTATTATTATTGTTTTTCTACGGTTGCTCCTTAGACCATCATTAAGCTTAACAAAATACCGCCAAGGCTCCCCTTCGAGATAAATTGTACATATTTCGGTTGAAAAATGTCCTGACCGATGGCTGGTTCCTATTGCCAAACCAGGGACGAACGTCTTAGAATTTCAAAACTGATCGGGCTAAACATGAGGGAGAAAGAGGTCTAAGAAGAACATTCCCTTAATGCATCGATATCCACCCCGTTTATTTGTTGTCTTTCCTTACTCCTTCTATGACATTTCCCTTTTTCATGTTTCAATTTACCCCTTTACATTATATTACTTAACTCCTTGTTTGTATGTTTTGTCTCCCCTTCAATGGATCTGTTATGTTTGTATGTTTTGTCTCCCCTTCAATGGATCTGTTATGTTTGTATGTTTTGTGTCCCCTTCAATGGATCTGTTATGTTTGTATGTTTTGTCTCCCCTTCAATGGATCTGTTATGTTTGTATGTTTTGTGTCCCCTTCAATGGATCTGTTATGTTTGTATGTTTTGTCTCCTCTTCAATGGATCTGTTATGTTTGTATGTTTTGTCTCTCCTTCAATGGAGCTGTTATGTTTGTATGTTTTGTCTCTCCTTCAATGGATCTGTTATGTTTGTATGTTTTGTCTCTCCTTCAATGGATCTGTTATGTTTGTATGTTTTGTCTCCCCTTCAATGGATCTGTTATGTTTGTATGTTTTGTCTCCCCTTCAATGGAGCTGTTATGTTTCTTATTCCCTTAAGGGGAGATGGGTCGTTTTTCTAGATCCCCTTCTCCCTCAGGTTTAGCCCCATTAGTTTTCAGATTTTAAGATGTTTGCCCCATTAGTTTGTCGATTTAAAGACCTTTCACCTCATTTCATTGTCAATATTAAGATCTTTCGTGCTATTTAGGTGTCGTTTTTTCCCTGGCGAACGATAGTGAGCCTTTAATTTTCGAAGAACCAGCCGAAGGCCGGGAAATTTTTCTACCTAAAAATTTACAACATAATCTAGAAGAGGGATCTAATGGATGTGTTTTTTAAAGTTTGATGGAGGTCTAGGGAGAAAAAAACAAAAATATAAAACAATATTACAAATGAGGGAAAAATAGGCTCATCCCCCCTTAACTTTATTTTTAATGACTCGCAATCGTCTTCATTTGTTGTCTTACCTTTTTCACTCTATTCTATATATTATTTCCTGTGCCATTTCTTCTCTCTATTTCCATTTATATTAACCTTCCTCTTTTACCTTCCTCCCCCTTCCTTCCACACCTTTAAGAATAAGCTTCTTTTAGGAGTAGTATGTCTGTTGTTGTTTGCATTCCTTTTTCACATTCCTTCCCCTTTTTTCGTTTTTGTTCAGTGTATTCATTCCTTATAATTGTTCAATATTCTCCCGTGTGTGTGTTTTATTCCCCTCACTTATCATTTCCCACCTTTTCACTACCCCATTCTCCATTTTCATATATATATATATATATATATATATATATATATGTATATACAGTATAATATGATGTGTACTTTCCTCTTTATTCTTTCCTTATTTCTGTTATAATTCCCGTATATTTTTGTACATTCCTTCCAGTTGATCTACTACCTTCCCTCTCTCCATCATTCACAGTTCATACGTTATTCCTGTATATTTTTGTACATTCCTTCCAGTTGATCTACTACCTTCCCTCTCTCCATCATTCACAGTTCATACGTTATTCCCGTATCCTCCTTATCAGTCTCCTTATTTATTTGTTAACTTCCTCTCCATTTATATATTACTTCCTTTATCTTCTTACTGTTCTCTTTAGCCTACTCATTCCCATTTTACTTATGATAATTTACACTCGTTTCCTTCCTTACACATTTTTCCTTTTTCTTTCCCATTCCTCCCTGTTCTCCTCCATTTATGTATTATATGTATTGTACCTTACAGTGCAAGCCCCAACACTCTTGGGGGGGGGGGGGGACCTTGTGCCTGAAAGCCATGTTGATACAAACACAATTTAATAAATAATAATGGTGGTTTATTATAAGGATACTGAGGACAAAATCAATGTACCAATACTGTGAACACTACAGCGAACATGACATAACCAAAATGTACATTATTGTAAATGTATTTGGGGCATATCTGAGCACGTTTCGCCTGTGCCGCAGCTTCTGATGTCTTTGTGCATTACCCCGTGAAAGAGGTTTGTCTCATCAAGTGAGAGAGGGATGTGAGTGAGGAGTGTGAGGGATGGTGGTGTGGGTGAAGTGGGGAGGGATTGTGGGAGCTGTGGGGAGAGAGTTGGGTTGGTCGAATGAGTGTGTGGAATTATGGGAAGAACTTTAGGAGGTATTATCTTAACCACCCCTCTTATGTTTTAGTTTCCTATTCTTCCCCGTGCTCTTCCATGTAGCGGTCCTCCTCTGTGTTGCTGCTGTGTGTCTGTGCATTATGCCGCGAAGGAGGTTTGTCTTGTAAAGTAAGGGATGGAGGTGAGAGCGATGTGGAGTGTGAAGGATGGAGATGGAGTTGGGAGGGAGGTGAGGTAGGCTGTGTGGCAGAATTGTTGAGAACTGTAGGAGCTGTTTGAGGGTGAACAGAGTGTGTGTGTGGGGGAGGGGGGGGGGGAGAATTGTTGAGAACTGTAGGAGCTGTTTGAGGGTGAACAGAGTGTGTGTGTGTGTAATGTGTGTGTGTGGGGGGGGAACTGTAGGAGCTGTTTGAGGGTGAACAGAGTGTGTGTAATGTGTGTGTGTGTGGGGGGGGGGGGAACTGTAGGAGCTGTTTGAGGGTGAACAGAGTGTGTGTGTGTGTAATGTGTGTGTGTGGGGGGGGGGGGGGGGGAGAATTGGGAATTGTGGGGAGAGATGTGGAAGGTATTAACATATACATCCCCTTCAATTATATTTCCCATTCTTTCACATCCTCTTCCATTTAGCCTCATTTGAGCGCAACTCTCCTGTACCGCTGCACCTGATGATGTCTTTGTGCATTACACCGTGAGGAGATTTGTCTTTATGCAGCGAGAGTGTGTGGTAAGAGGGATTTGGGTGAGATGTGTGAATGATGGTGGAGAGTGGAGGTGGAAGTTTGGTGGTAAGAGTGTTGTGGTTGTGGAAGGAGTGTGAGAGGTGGAGTTGGGTGAAAATATGTGAGGATGGGGGAGGTATTGTAGAAGGTAGGAAAGAGTGTGAGGTAGTAGACGTTTGGGCTGTGGCGAGGGAGTTTGTGATGCGGGAAGAGTGAGTGAAATGTGAGGAAAGTGGAATGTACAAGGAAGGGGTGTTACTGATTGTGTGATGTGTTAATCATGTAATCGTGGCAGTTTGAGGATGAAGTAAGATGCGTTTAGACCTGTTAAGGGAACCCACCTTGCTTTGTTTTCTCTTTCTCTCCCTGGCTTGTATCCATTAGGCCCCATTCAGCCCACTGTTTTAAGACGTTTACCCCCATCCAGGTTTCAATATTTTCCTGGCAAGTGGGAGCGAGTCAGCATATATATTTTTTTTTTGACAGCAAGCTAAATTTGTACATTTTTCGATAGAAAAATTTCTCCGGCGAAGCCGGATTTCTCCATACAATGCTGGCTCGCTATCGCTCGCCAGAAATAAATTGACACCTGGATGGGGATAAACGTCTTAAAGCTGTTTGCTGAATGGGGCCGAAATTACGAATGGATACAAGCCAGAGAAAGAGAGAAAAGGCGAGAAAGAGAAAAACAGTCGGTGACCCCCTTTAACATAAGGTACGGTGGTGAGTGAGGTGGGTAAAGAAAGACCACCAGGGTCCACTAAGTTTGAAATAACAACTATAACAAGAATAAGACAATTGGTTGCAAAGTGTAACTATTGTATTAATGTTCAAAGATCTGAATCAAACATTACTTCATACCATACCCCCCACCCTTTAAGTTGTTAACTTTGAAGATACGATTGATGGTAGTAGCATATAATTTGATTGGACAATGTTCGAATGTGCGTGAATTGTTAGATAGAATTATGGCGCTAGGCTAATGTTTCAAGCTAGAGAGAGAGAGGAAAGTGGGGGGGGGGGAAGCGAGTTTGAAGACTAATATGTAAGAAGGTGGTGAGAGGAATATGGAAATGTGTGTTGACTGCTGTGTGAGGATGAAATACACACGAGGAAGACATATTTGATCAATTTTGAAGACATTATATCGCACACACACACACGAAATATTTAACTATAACATGTTTTTATTTCCCTACCTGATTAAATACGATAATTGATTGATACTACTAAATATGATTTTCACACATTAATAGTCTAAAACCTAATTTGTCGCACTCAAAATGCCTTGTCACAAAACCCTGACTTGTCTCACACCGAACATGGCCCCTCTGATTTTCTTGATATTGATTTTCCAGGTTGTTTTTAAGCAGAGTATAAAGCTTCCAACTTCAACCGGCTTTCAGTCTACCCTTCACCGCCCCCCCCCCCCCTCTCTCTCTCTCTCTCTCTCTCTCTCTCTCTCTCTCTCTCTCTCTCTCTCTCTCTCTCTCTCTCTCTCTCTCTCTCTCTCTCTCTCTCTCTCTCTCTCCTCTAATTAATTTTCCCTCTCTCATCTAATTAACCCTTTCACGCACGTGTGGACGCAGGGGTTGCCGTTTAGTAATCAGAAATAGAGTTCTCTCCATCTTATAATTACCTCTCCAAAATTAGTTTTCTGCCCACAGCTAACTCAAAGACAACTGCAGAGGCTGATGTAAATAAACTAAAGTTTTCTAAACATCGCTGATGGTCACAAAGGATTTAAAATATCCCAGAATATGCTCAAATCTCGCCCTGTGCTTGAAAGGGTTAAGGTAGTTAGCATAGTCAAATAGTCTGACAATTAACAATCCACTTAGCTTCCTACATTTCTTGCTCCATTTCACCCAGTCTTACTATTTTCGTCTCGTATTTCTGTCAAATCGCCCGGTTTTATTCCTTGTTTTCATTTTTCTTTCTATACCGACTTACATTTTAGATTTTTTCTCACAATTCCAAGCCGGTACTATATAATTTTTACCAAATTTCAACCCAGTAATATATATATATATATATATATATATATATATATATATATATATATATATATATATATATATACAGTATATATATATATACATATATATATATATATATATATATATATATATATATATATATATATATATATATATATATATATTCCCCAGTCACAAACTGGTACTCTATAGTTTTACCCATTCCCAAACCGAGGGCTTATATATTTTACCCATTCCCAAACTGGCACTATATTAATACCATTCCCAAACTGGCACTATATTAATAACATTCCCAAACTGGCACTATATTAATACCATTCCCAAACTGGCACTATATTAATACCATTCCCAAACTGGCACTATATTAATACCATTCCCAAACTGGCACTATATTAATACCATTCCCAAACTGGCACTATATTAATACCATTCCCAAAACTGGCACTATATTAATACCATTCCCAAACTGGCACTATATTAATACCATTCCCAAACTGGCACTATATTAATACCATTCCCAAACTGGCACTATATTAATACCATTCCCAAACTGGCACTATATTAATACCATTCCCAAACTGGCACTATATTAATACCATTCCCAAACTGGCACTATATTAACCCGTACAGCCCCAGCGACGCGCCTGACGCGTCACCCTAATTGCGCCGACCGTGACCTCAGGTGTAGCCACTCAAGAGGGCTCAGATGTGTATGGGAACTGTGTACGTATCCCACGCATCCATGCCGATGGTTGAAAACTCTCAAAGTCCACGTGCGCGCGCGCGAGCGCGCAATAACCTGGTTTTTTGGGATAATTGCCTTCAATTTTTTACTCTTGTAAAATCCATTTTCGGGGGCTCTGTAGGACCATTTTTTAAGCTTTTTGAGCGGTTTTTCGTGGTTTTTCCTTCATTCCTAACCCATTCGCTATTGTTTCTGGAATAAAACAATTTTTTGAAAACCGGCCGGGTTCTGGTGCGCAAACATTACAAAACTAGCCGGGGCTCCACGGGTTAATACCATTCCCAAACTGGCACTATATTAATACCATTCCCAAACTGGCACTATATTAATACCATTCCCAAACTGGCACTATATTAATACCATTCCCAAACTGGCACTATATTAATACCATTCCCAAACTGGCACTATATTAATACCATTCCCAAACTGGCACTATATTAATACCATTCCCAAACTGGCACTATATTAATACCATTCCCAAACTGGCACTATATTAATACCATTTCCAAATCGGTTCTATATATACTTTTCACTAATTCGTATTTCGTCACTGAACTACTGTATAAGCATCTACGCATTTTCATTTCTTTCGTTGTACATTTTTTGGTTATATTCTCATTTATTGGGTTTTCATCTTTGTAACTGTGTTCCTGATTGTGCGTCCGTGTGTGTTTATTAATATATTTAAAGTATCCTGCTCTTCTCTATTACATACTATACTGTATAGCTAGAGAATACATTCATGAGTCGACTATGATGGATAGTAATAATTCAGACGCTTACATTTTTCTACAAATGTGAACCTTAATTATTCATGCGGATTAAGGATTCAAATTAAGTATAGTCATGTGTTATTTGTATGAGGAACATGCATATAATGATTATCTTAATTACCGGTATATATATACAGTATATATAATTAGGCAGTATGTTTTCATTGAGGCAAACAATTTTAAAGACCAAGGCATATTTATTTTTCACAAACTTTTTTACTTATTTAAATATTTCTCACTGTTTAATATCATCACTTACAGTATATTATTTGTAATTTTATTTTATTCTCTAGACTTATCGTGCTCCATTGCACATCAGTAGAATTGAATCTGTAATAGTTAATCAAAATACACATTAATATATGTTTCTTCCAAATATGCAATACAATAGTTTTATTTGTTCTCAGTATGTCTTTGCTTAAGTGTTGTTCGTGTATTGTGGTTAAAACACGTCAGAACTTGATCTAGGCCTGTGGTTTGGTTGTTTAGTTGTTGTTGTTTTTTTTTTCTCGGATTACAGGTAGTAAGGCTTCTGTTATTTGGAGTCGTATAGTGTCCTGGCAATACTTTATATTGTTTGTTTTATCTGTTAATTATTTTCTACTGAGGGTAGATTTTGGTTGTTTCATATGATATTATATTGAGCCAGATTGTAGGTGCATAGTGAGTCGTCTGCTTAGTGTTGTCGTTGTCATACCATATACTGTATATATAATTATATATATACCGTATATATATATAGTATATAATTATATATACCGGGGTAATTATATTACCCCGACAATATTTTTTGCAATCGGGGTAATAAAAAACAATTCCAGCATAGATGTATATATGATTTTTTTTTACCCCGACTATTAACATGCAGTTGGGGTAATAAAAAATAATCCGCACTGAGATTGAACAGAATACAATTATCACGCAATTGAATGATGTGTGCCACAATAGGTCACCCATTCTCTGCAGAGGAGCAGTAGTTATATCTCTGTTGTCATTTACTTCCATTTGTTTGCTATGTTTTTTTTACCCCATACATGATTCGTTTTTACCCCTTTGGCCGGGGTAATACAAAATCTGTTTATTCTGGAATACCTGGTTATTCTTATGTGCTAGGCTATATTTACTGCTGCCACATCAAGGCGTCATATGTACCCTATTCTATGATACATGTAGTTTCTCCCTAGTATTAATAATGCCTGAGGCACAGCAAAGTTAAGACAAACAAATTTTTTTTTACCCCGAACGATTATAGCCTATAGTTTCAAAACTCTACTTTCAGAGTTGGTGGTAAATATAGTACTCTATTTGTAACGTTCATTAATTATTTAGTGTATGTTATTTGGTTATTATGGTTTCCTTTTCATATTTCCTTCAATCATTACCGTACATTTCGGCAGAAGATTAACACAACTATATAATTGTTATTATTGTTATTAATCTTATTATTAGTATTAGTATTTATATTATTATTATTTTATTTATTTTTTTAATATTGTTATTCACTTTAAAATCACGTCCTCACAGTGCAAAGCTTACCGTTTTCATTTATAGTGCATACATTGAACCTTCTCTGTCTTAAATTAACTTTCTCAGTGTAGCTTTCCATTGTCGATTACTTGACAATCACTCCTTCACAGTGCAGATCTTCTGTTTTTCAAATATAGTTTATACCCCGAAGCAATCATCAATCCATAGCAGTCCAAGGCTCTTTTGTATAAGTTTCTCATGAACAGATTACGCTATTAGGTAAAGGCATCTTGTTTTCATATTCTGTATTTCACTCCCTTATACTTTTTTATAGATAATAGTGTTGTGTAGAAGATAATATATATAATAATAACCCAGAACAATCCTTGAGTCTCCTCCATCCTGGGGATATATAGCTCACGTAGGGCTGGAGTTTAATGCTAAAAATTTTCGTTGTTAGTTCGTGGCCTTAGGGTGTAGATATACGAACGCTTTTTCTGGCATATTTTATGTGAGCAACTCTCCCTGTCAGCTGCTGAAATAACTTGTATATGGATCTTGCCATCTAATATAATATTACATTGTATCCGGTATTTTCAATCAATTATGTAATACAATAAACAAAAGTCACACACACACACACACACACACACACACATATATATATATATATATATATATATATATATATATATATATATATATATATATATATATATATATATATATATATATATAAAGGTTATTAAATACACAGTGAAAAAAAAATATTGTACATTACTTTATTTTCCATGTAATGTGTGTCCATATTAATGTTATCTTTGGTTCTTTGCAGGTGGGTAGTGGTTCCTGAGTGGCTGTTGGTGGTGGTGATCTACAGTAGGTGGTGAGTAGGTATCTACCACACATTAACCATCAGGTTGCTCTTCCTGTTCTGTAATGAGCTTGGAGATTTGTCATTAGGTATGGAAAATTTATACCTATATGATTCCATTATTGAATCGAAAATATCGATGTATTTTATATTTCTGTGTATGGGTATTTTTAGTACAGTGCCGGTATGTTCAATTCGTAATGGTGTCAAAGCTATTATTGATATTATTATTATTTGTATTATTATTATTATTATTATTATTATTATTATTATTATTATTATTATTTATATTTGTTATTATTATTATTTTATGAACAGAACCTTGACTAAACACTGTCCATCAGGTATTCAATGATGTTTTAATGCCACCCCAGTGCTGGTAATAGTGATGACATTTGTGCCTTCAGTCCCTAGAATCCTAGATTATCTATTTGTGGTTAACCCTTTCAGTAGACCGTGACACAACATTTTATTTTATTCTGGCTGTCCATCAGGTATTCAATGATGTTTTAATGCCACCCCAGTGCTGGTAATAGTGATGACATTTGTGCCTTCAGTCCCTAGAATCCTAGATTATCTATTTGTGGTTAACCCTTTCAGTAGACCGTGACACAACATTTTATTTTATTCTGGCTATCATTTGACGGTTTTATGTAGTAGTATTTTTAACATCGTTCTTAACACACCAATAACTATTCAAATGAAATTAACGAAAGCATGTGAAATTAAGAATCTGTGGGAGCCAAAAAATTTATTATGATATCTTTCTAAACATAACTAATTGTAATTGGCATTAAATTGTCTAATTTTAGCTAAACTATGAGGAAGAAAGCGTAATTGTCTGCTGAAAGGACTATCATAAGCTATCACCTTATATCATATACAGTATATGTCTCCATGTCAGGCTGCATCCCCCCCCACACACACAAACAAAAAATATGCCATAACATTTTGTAGCTGATTTTTCCCTCCACACGCCCTGAATATCATCAGTGTGTGGTGAAAATCCTCTATAGTCTATTCACTATACTTAAGCCAAAACGCATGATCCCCAACCTCTGTGCCTCAAAAAGGGTTGTCCGACCAAATGGGCTGTACAATTCTGCTCCTAATCCCTGGCTATCTTTCCAAATGGTAGAAATCGTTACTCGATTACTCTATTTTTGAGTTATAGAGATTAGTGGTCAAGATTGTAGGCCAAATTACAATGAATAGACTATACTGTAGTCAACGAGAGAGTGAGAGTGAAAACTGGAAGGGGAGAGGGGAATGTCTTGGATAAATGAGCCGATTTCTCTCTCTCTCTCTCTCTCTCTCTCTCTCTCTCTCTCTCTCTCTCTCTCTCTCTCTCTCTCTCTCTCTCTCTCTCTCTCTCCTATATCTCTCTCTCTCTCTCTCTCTCTCTCTCTCTCTCTCTCGCTCTCTCTCTCTCTCTCTCTCTCTCTCTCTCTCTCTCTCTCTCTCTCTCTCTCTCTCTCTCTCTCTCTCTCTCTCTCTCTCTCTCTCTCGCTCTCTCTCTCGCTTCCTTTTCTCTCTCTCTCTCTCTCTCGCTTCCTTCTCTCGCTTCCTTCTCTCTCTCTTTTCTCTCTCTCTCTCTCTCTCGTTCTCTCTCTCTCTCTTCTCTCTCAGTGGCTCCCGTAGTTTAAACCTGATCATCGGCAATGCAACCTTCCCCCCACCCCATCCGGCAGAGGTCAGCGTGTCAATTGACCTATCTCCCTTCCCACCCCTCTCACTCTTGTATACCGCGGTCAACAAGAGAGAGAGAGAGAGAGAGACTTTTAAAATATGTACCGTACGGAATGGCGGTAACAACAACAACAATAATAATGATGATAATAACGAATATGTTTTTGAATATTATCCCGCTAGGCTGTATGGTGTCAATTAATGTAATTTGAGTCCGTGTATATCATTATTTTCTCTGCACGCTCGCTCTGGAAAATGTACCGTTTGTGTTGTGTGAAGTTCGTGTAGTGTGGTGATGGTGGTGAAGTGTGATGGAAGGGATGTAGGGCAAATATTTTATGTGTGGTGGTTCTAATGATAATATATATATATATATATATATATATATATATATTATATATATTAGATCTCATAATTACACGTGGGCTACTAAATGGTTTTAGCCCGAATGAATGTGTGTTTGTATAATACAGTATATTTACACAGTGAGTTACACCATAATGTTAAACATCTTTCAAAAACTATCACTCCCAAAACTCATTTATAGGTACCGTACTGTATAGTGGATCGTCTGATGGGCCTGTGAACATTGGAGGGTTTATAGAAATAATGTTGACATGGATATCTCACTAAATGCATTGCCCAGGCTAAATAAAATCGTTAGAACCTGAATGAAATGGTTTGTCACCCAAAATTCGTTAAATTATTATGGAGCTGAAATACTAAAATACTTATACGAGGAGAGGAAGATCCTTAGAATTAACACACACACACGTGTGCGCACACCATAGCTGCATGGTGCGCGTACACACACACACACACACACACACACACACACACACACACACACACACACACACACACACACACACACACACACACACACACAGGAAATTATAGCTACCGTATTATGAATGTATTTTGTTGTGATATACGATATGATAAATGTTATTTGGTAAGCTATTACATTTTAAGAAAAGTTATGATCAATATATATAATTATATATACAGTATATAGTAGTGAGACTATTTGTTAAAGAAATAGTAATATAAGAACAATGACAAGGGAAACTATTGGTTTACTTAAGCCGGTATCACACGAGCGCTTTTTCACTCAATAATTATCCTTTACACTAATCTGGCAGCTCATGAGGTCAACATTTAATATTTGTCTGTCACCTAAATTCATCAAACATCAGTCTAGTATCCGATACCAGTGCAAAATACTCTAGAAATGTTGCCAGAAAATGTTGATCATCGAATGTTGACTATAAATGCTCTCGTGTGATTCCAGTTTTATTGTTACGGTATGCGACAATATGTGCTTGATAAGTGTTTAGTATATATAATAGTGGTTATATAAAAGATAAATAGGAAAGCCATACGTGTAAACAAAAATAATGGTGATTTACAAGTTATGTATTAGGATAGCCGATACAAATCACTATCGATATATCGAGGGATTTAGCCGATACAAATCACTATCGATATATCAAGGGATTTAGCCGATACAAATCACTATCGATATATCAAGGGATTTAGCCGATACAAATCACTATCGATATATCAAGGGATTGTACTGTATATACTTCTTAAGGTGGGGGCTGGTTTTTCTGACCCCTTTCTACCTCGTGTTTAGCCCCATTGGTTTTTAGATTTTAAGACGTTCGGCCCCTTACTTTGGCGGTTTTTAAACTTTACACTCCATTTCTTTGTCAATATTAAGGCCTTTCGTGCCATTTAGGTGTCGATTTTTTCCTGGCGAGCGATAGCAAGCCTGTGAATTTAAGAGTAACCGAAATTTTTCTACCGAAAAATGTACACATTTAGGGGGTGTTTTTTACAGGTTGATGGAGGTCCAGCGAGGAAACTAAAACAATTAGCAAATATATACGCTCATCTCCCCTTAATACCGGTACTCTTGATTTTCTTTAGTGTAGGCCTTAAACTCCCTGAAGATGAAGAAAGAATGCGCGACCAAAATTTGACAGACCAATTGTTTACATAAAATAATAGCCATATGCAAGATACCCTATATTAAGGGAATATGGGTCGTTTTTCTGGCCTCCCTTCTTCCTCATTTTTAGCCCCATTAGTTTTCAAATTATAAGACGTTCGGCCCATTAGTTTGGCGATTTTAAGACCTTTCGCCCCATTTATTTGTCAATATTATGACTTCGTGTCATTTAGGTGGCGAGCGATACCGAGTCTGTAAATTAAGGGGAACCGTTTTCTACCGAAAATTTTACAAATTTATCTTAAAGGAGGGTCTTTGGCGGGTGTATTCTTAAGTTTGATGGAGGTCTTGGGAGGAAACTAAAAATATAAATAAATACAAAGATACATAAATGAGCAAATAAATACGCCCATCCCCCCTTAAGGAATCCATCAACTTAACCAGGAATAATAGGCTGCGGGGCATAACAAAGCCACTCCAACAGCTTCCTCTCTCTCTCTCCAACACCCCTTCTCCCCTCTCTACTCTCTTCAGGAAAATAGGAAAAGTAGAATGTACTGTAGATACGAGGTGCCGTTGTAAAGGCTTATCCCTCAATACCGTCATCTGATCTGATAACAGATGATAATGATATACAAGATATGCATCAAATAAACCATCAGTTGAACTCTTACAATTATTTTGCTATTATTCGATGATTTTAATAAGTTTAGGAAGAAGTTGTGGGAGTAAGAGAATTCGTTGAGATGGTTTTTACTCCTTTGATTACGAAACATCTGGCTACACTGCATACACTCGTCTGAATAATAGCCAGAACAAAATGGAGAAAAGCAGTTCCTGGAATACTGAAAGGGTTAAGGGGGGTCACCTGCCTTTTTTTTCTCCTTTTCTCTCTTTCTCTGGCTTGTATCCATTCGGCCCCATTCAGCTTACAGTTTTAAGACGTTTATCCTCATCCAGCTGTCAATTTCTTCCTGGCGAGCGATAGCGAGCCATCATTGTAGGGAGAAATCCGTGGATAAATTTTTCTATCAAAAAAGGTACAAATTTAGCCTGTTGTCAAAAACATTTTAAAACATATGTTGGCTCGCTACCGCTCGCCAGGATAAAATCGACACCTGGATGGGGATAAACGTCTTAAAACAGTAGGCTGAATGGGGCCGAATGGATATAACCCAAAGAAAGAGAAAAGGAGAGAACAAAAGCAGGTGACCCCCATTAACAATGAATAGTATATAGCCTTGCCATACCGGTAGCTCAAGAGGAAACCTTGTTCCTCATTACTACTAACAAGCTGTTCAGTCCCGTCCAATATAATGATGAGCTGTTATGGTGACCTTCTTTGTCAGTCCCTTTATGTATGGTGTGTGTGTGTGTGTGTGTGTGTGTGTGTGTGTGTGTGTGTGTGTGTGTGTGTGTGTGTGTGTGTGTGTGTTCAGTCCCGTCCAATATAATTATGAGCTGCTATGGTGACCTTCTTTGTCAGTCCCTTTATGTATGTTGTTAGGAATGTGTGTGTGTGTGTGTTAGGCGTTTTTTATATATATATATTATTAATGTTCATTCCTAGTGGTTTAGATGAAGTTGTTGACATTTGTAAGTGGGTTTTGTATTTGTTATGTGTATTTCTATATCGGACCGGTTGGAGTGGAACACTTTGGGAGAGGCCTTTGACCTATCTACCTGGTATCTATCTATCTACAGTATATGCTCAGGCCATTTTTATTTTTATTTTCTATTATTGTATTATTTTTATTATTATTATTATTTTTATTATTATTTTGTTTTGTTTTACCTGCAGTGGACTAAATCATGATAATGTTGGTGGTGGTTTTGACGAAGATAGCTGAGAATGACATCAACAGTTTTCTGGGGTGGGATGGAGCAGGCTTAAGGGGGGTCACCTGCTTTTTTTTCTCTTTCTCTCATTTTCTCTCTTTCTCTGGCTTGTATCCATTCGGCCCCATTCAGCCTACTCCTTTAAGACGTTTATCCCCATCCAGGTGTCGATTTCTTCCTGGCGAGCGATAGCGAGCCTGCATTGTAGGGAGAAATCTGGCTTCGCCGGAGACATTTTTCCATCGAAAAATGTACAAATTTAGCTAGTTGTCAAAACAAAAAAATATATATGCTGGCTCGCTACCGCTCGCCAGGAAAATATTGACACCTGGATGGGGGTAAACGTCTTAAAACAGTAGGCTGAATGGGGCCGAATGGATACAAGCCAAAGAGAGAGGGAGAGAAAGATAAAGAAAAGTGAGGTGGGCCCCCTTAAGCCGCTGTCACACAGCAAGTTTATCGGCTACATGTATCGGAGCCTTGAACCCGCTACAATTGATCATATTAACCCCTTGAGGATCATGACGCGTTCTGACAGTTTATTCTGGCTATCATTAGACGATTTTATTCAGGTTAGGAAGGCCCTCTAGGAATCAAATGGGTCAAATCTAGCACAATTAGCATTCTGACTCCCAAAATGTCTTCCTAAGCTGAATACAATCGTCTAATGATAGCCATGATAAAATGTCAAAACGTGTCATAATCCTCAAGGGGTTAATTTGATTGATTTTGCTGTTTATTCGTATATTAAATTGAACTGTACATGATTATGACCTTAAGATTCACAATAGTCATAATGAAAGAGAGAATTGTTAGATAGTTGACTCGATTCACAATAGTCATAATGAAAGAGAGAATTGTTAGATAGTTGACTCGATTCACAATAGTCGATTCACAATAGTCATAATGAAAGAGAGAATTGTTAGATAGTTGACTCGATTCACAATAGTCATAATGAAAGAGAGAATTGTTAGATAGTTGACTCGATTCACAATAGTCATAATGAAAGAGAGAATTGTTAGATAGTTGACTCGATTCACAATAGTCATAATGAAAGAGAGAATTGTTAGATAGTTGACTCGATTCACAATAGTCATAATGAAAGAGAGAATTGTTAGATAGTTGACTCGATTCACAATAGTCATAATGAAAGAGAGAATTGTTAGATAGTTGACTCGATTCACAATAGTCATAATGAAAGAGAGAATTGTTAGATAGTTGACTCGATTCACAATAGTCATAATGAAAGAGAGAATTGTTAGATAGTTGACTCGATTCACAATAGTCATAATGAAAGAGAGAATTGTTAGATAGTTGACTCGATTCTAGTTACTTTATGACTGATACTTTGGCTCTGGTACATCCGTCGCTTAAGGGGAGATCTCCACTTGAGGGATTTTTATCTTGACCCCTTTCTCCCTCATGTTTAGCCCCATTCCTTTTGATATTATAAAATGTTTGCCCCATTAGTTTAGCGATTTTAAGAACTTTCATCCCATATTAAGACCTTTCGTGCAATTCAGGTGTCGATTTTATCCTGGCGAGCGATAGCGAGCGAGCCTGTAATTTAAGAGGAACCGGCCTTCGGCCGGGAAATTTTTCTACCGAAAAATGTACAAATTTATCTTGAAAGGGACTCCAGGGGGTGTAATTTTAAGCTTGATGGAGGTCTAGGGAACAAACTAAATACCTCCCCTTAAGTGCTCGTGTGACGTCCGCTTTGCTATCGAACAGTTTGGATGGAAAACCATATGGGAGAGACCTATAACCGGCGAGTAGGCTAACTTTGTCTACAGATAATGGTAGTGATTATGTTGTTGATGATAATGATGATAATGGTCTTGATAATGATGGTCCTGATAATGATGGTCCTGATAATGATGATGATGTTCTTGATAATGATGATGATGGTCTTGATAATGATGATGATGGTCTTGATAATGATGATAATGGTCTTGATAATGATAATGATGGTCTTGATAATGATGATAATGGTCTTGATAATGATGATAATGGTCTTGATAATGATAATGATGGTCTTGATAATGATGATAATGGTCTTGATAATGATGATGATGGTCTTGATAATGCTAATGATGGTCTTGATAATGATGATAATGGTCTTGATAATGATGATGATGGTCTTGATACTGATGATAATGGTCCTGATAATGATAATGAAGGTGGTTGAGAATGAAAGGTGGGATAATATAATGAAGGTTGGACTTGCAGGCTGTGACCCACGGGCGGATATGGATCATAAGCAAGCTTAACTGGTTACTTCCCTTCATCCTACCTCACATACACGCACACTCTCACACTCACTCTTATATATATATACACACACACACACAGACACGGACGCGCACAGACACACACACATACGCATACATACATAACTATATAACGGTCACGATGGCCGAGCGCGCTTAATCACTGTATTGGGAGTGCTAGCTCTGGTGTCGGGGGTTCGATCCCTCGCGCCGGCAGGGGAAGTTCTCTCAAAATCTTTCCCTGGCCGTGAAGGTAAGGTCTGGACGGACCGCCTCGGGGGATTTACAAAGTCTCTTGCCCACGTCCTACCCCCTCGTGGGTATGTACCCGCTCTCGTTAGCAGCCAGGGTCGGGCTGTCGATCCCTTAGGATAAGGTCTAGGTTTAGTTTGTGTTCTGTGTATTTTCAGCCTCATTGGCTGCCGGCTTGAAATAAACCGATTATTATTATTATTATTATTAATATTATTATACACCGTGTGCTGACTGTGAGGTCGAGGGTTCAAGTCCCCCAGAATCCAAACGTGTTTTCGGCTGTCCCGATGGAGATAATTGTATCGTGGTCCCTCCCTAGCCAAGCTGCTCAAATATCAGCTTGCATTATCCTACACTTACTTTCACCAGTGCATCTGCATATGTACTATGGTGGGAACTCAGGCATTTTACGGGCGCCAAACGCCGCATGTGACCTCCTAATTAACCTAGATTCTAGAATAAGCATTGTACTGTACCTAGGTTAAATAGAACGCTGTAGGTTTTCAGCTTCACGGCTGCATGTGAACAATGAACTAACAATAATTGTTACACACACACACACACACACACACACACACACACACACACACACACACACACACACACACACACACACACACACACCTCCCCGTGGCGTAACTGATAGCGCGTCTGGCTCACAACCAGAAGGTCCCGGGTTCGAGATCGGGGCGAGGAAGAGACATTTGGGCAAGTTTCCTAACGGTGTAGCCTCTGTTCACCTAGCAGTATAAATAGGAACCTGGTATAAGTGGACGAAGTTGTGACGTCCCATCTGGGGTTGGTGATCGGTTACAAGGTGAGATGGGTATCGTACTATTCAACCTAAGCTACTGGTCAACCTAAGCCTTCGGGTGAGACTGGTACCGTAGTGAGAATGGTACCGTACAGATTAACCCTAAGCCTTCGCTTCCAGATGTCGCCAATTGGCTAAAATACAGACTACATACACATTCACAGCCATTCCAACGATACATAAACACTTAACATGCATTTCACGCAACACATTCCCAGTTAAGGAGGCGCGATAATAATGAGCTTAGCTCGCATTGCGTGGATTCCCCTTGACGAACAAGCAAGTGAGTGAGTGAGTGAATTACACTGATTAAGCAGTACATAGAGAAGAAACTTGTACACAATGAATAATATAGTAGAAATTCATAAACAATAAATACGACCGAAAGAAGAAACTACATTTATATGAATATATACAGTATACTGGAAACTTTTAAAATATATACATACAAGAATGGAGACATTCCAGCCTCATTCTCTTTCCTACCACAAGTCTTCCCGTAATACCCTTAGTCCAACCATGCTATCACTCTCCATCCAGCTCTACAAAATCTCTCTCACACACACACACACACACACACACACACACACACACACACACACACACACACACACACACACACACACACACACACACACACACACACACACACACACACACACACACACACACACACACACACACACACACACACACACACACACACACACACACACACACGAGAGAGATATATATTTTGTAGAGTTGGATGGAGGGAGTGATAGCGATGGATGGACTAAGGGTATTACGGGAAGGAGTGTGGCAGGAAAGAGAATGAGGCTGGAATTTCGCCTTTCTTTATATTTTAAAAGTTCCCTGTATACTTGCGTATTTTTAGTTTGTCTTATTTACGTTTTATGAATTTATTTGATATTTATATTTTGTTCAAGTTTCTTGTTTATGTGTGATACAATTATTGTTAGTTTCTTCTTTCTCATTTTTGTAGAAGTTTATTCTTTCTTATTTTTGTGTTTTGTTGGAGCTTATATTTCTTCCTTATACATTTATAGTGTATGGTTTTCCCCAACATGAAGGTAGGCCTATAACCTATGTTTACGTTCATATACATGTATTGTTTTTATCATTTTGTTTTGGCTAGCGATAGACGATTTTTATTTTTATTTTTATTTTTAGACCCCCTGTAGTTAATTGGTTCGCAAGCTTGCATAAGCTTTTAAAACTTATGACGATTATTGTTCAATCTGTCACCAGACAATTGTATTCAGCTTTGCAACCTCGTAGTTATGAGGTATAATTTCTATCCCACGGCTTTAAGGGGGGATGGTTCACTTTTTGGTCGATATTTTCAATTATTTATTATTGTTCTAGTTTCCTCGCTAGACCTCCATCAAACTTAAAATACAACCCCAGCATCCCCTTTCAAGATATATTTGTAAATAAGGATGTATAAGGATAAGGGAGGGAGGGAGGGGAAAGATAAGGAGGGAGGAAGAAGGATAGAAGGAAGGAAGGGACGAAGAAAGGAGGCAGAAGAAGAGAGGTAAGAGGAATGGAGATGGGCAGAATGGAGGAAATAAAAGGTTGAAAAGAAGAGGGAAATAAATGGAGCGACAGGAAGATGAAACTATCAAAGGCAAGGTAGAGTCGGAGAGAGAGAGGGGGGGGGGGGGGGGGGGGGGTGCTTTATGGTATGACCCTAATATGTATAATGTTATACAATACAGATGTTTGTGCTGGTTGTAAGAGTTCTCAGGGGTCCAGAATATATGTGTGTGTGTGTGTGTGTGTGTGTGTGTGTGTGGTGTGTGTGTGTGTGTGTGTGTGAGTGAGTGAAGGGGGGGGGGGGGCTTAATGGTATGACTCTAATATATATAATGTTATACAGATGTTTGTGCTAGTTGTAAGAGTTTTCAGGGGTCCAGAATTGATGTGTGTGTGAGCGAGAGAGAGAGATGTGGTGATGGCTATATTATATAGGCTAATAATATAATGCTATAAGTATGTGTGTATAGGAGTTCTCGAAAAAATGGAGGGAGGGAGGAGTATGTGGTTCTATTGTTCTAATATAATGCTATGAATATGTTTGTGTAGGTTATATAGAAATTCTCGAGGGTCGTATATGAACGAGAGAGAGTGAGAGTGTCGATTTTGCTCTCCGGTATAAAGCATTTTACCAGGGATATAATGGAGATAAATAGACAATACTTCGCAAACGGATCTAGTTCGTCATAGTGAATAAATTGAGTGCAACATATATTAAATTACGACCAGGATAGTGAAGAAAAACCTGATTTAGTGTTGTTCCAACGGTTTTTCAAATAGGTGCCCAGAAATAAATGCTGACCTGGTGAAAACCGAATTGCCACGAACGTCAATCGTAATAATGTATACGCGTTTCCTCTGAACGTATATCAATAGTGGATTATCCAGTAGTACCAATAGTTTAAATTCAAGTGAAATCTAGTTATGTAAAAGTTTAAAAGTTACCAAGTGAAAATAAATAAGAATCTAGAGTAAAAAAATACAAACGGTCACCTATACAGACAGTGCCAACACCCCAGGCGCGGCCGCCATAGTGCCTCCCTCCACACGACACCCTCTCCCTAGTCCGAACTAAACATTCAAATACCTGGCTAGACACACAAATAATAGAAAAACTTCCCAGACCTCCTGTCGATATATTTTGGTCCACAAAAAAAACCTATCATACAGCCTAAAAGATAAACCTTTAAACAGCCGTACGTTGAAATACGAATACCAATAAAATTGCCCCTCCAACTCCTCCCCTGGTCGACCTTGCACCCGACACTACACGACGCGCGGGCACCACCCCAGCTCACTCAGGTCCCTCCACACACAGTGTCATGCATCACAGTACTCCACACTTGGTTGGAAGGAATGAATGTGAACTTTGTAGAGAGGAAATACCTTTGAATAATGGCAGAATATGTCAGATATGTAATACGACTTTTCATAAGGAGTGTGTTGGACTGAGAGAAACAAAACGCAAATATAAAGAACATGGAACAAACATTCACTTCTGCAATGACTGTTTTTCACTGGCATTGCCGGTTATTAGGATTGTGGAAAATACAGAACCGGTGTTAAGAACCGAACTTATCCAGGCTCTGAATGGATACTACACAAAATGGATATCCTAGCAAGTACCCACTCACCCTCCCCAAACACTTCATGCTACAACCCCCCCTCCTCCCTACCCCTCCTCACTCTCCCCACTCCACCCCGCACCTACCCAAATTCCTATATCATAAATTATACACCTACCCAAATTCCTTTATCCTATACGGCTTCTCATCCACCCACAACTACCACAACTATACCTCCACATAAATCCCCTGCACACGCTAATTTGCCAAGCTCTGCCCCACCCGCTCCCATCTCGCCGGAGGAAATGGTGACAGGCACCCCTCACCACCACCGGTCTCACCACACACCCTCTCCCTCCCCTAGTATTTTGTTCGCCCCAACTGGTGCCACGGCTATGGAACAGATCAATTCCACAGATGCCATAATTAGGCTAAATGGTGAAGCTGAACATGAATTAGCTAGAACAACGTCCACAGACCCTACCCCCACTCAAAATAAGACCACCAGAGATATCCCCCCACCACCACCATCTTCCCCACCATTAACTCCACTTTCCACCCAGACGGTCTCTCCTCCACCCCCTGTCATCTCGCCGGAGGAAATGGTGACCGGCACCCCTCCTCACCACACTCCCCCCTCCTCCCCTAGTTTTTTGTGCGCCCCAACTGGTGCCACGGCTATGGAACAGATCAATTCCGCAGATGCCAACATTAAGCTAAATGATGAAGCTGAACATGAATTAGCTAGAACAACGTCCACAGACCCTACCCCCACTCAAAATAAGACCACCAGAGATATCCCCCCACCACCACCATCTTCCCCACCATTAACTCCACTTTCCACCCAGATGGTCTCCCCTCCAATACGTAACCTCATGGCTGCTACACAACTCACTCCAATATCCCCCACACCATTCCCTACGGCACTACCCAATCATGCCCCTTCCCCTTCCCCTACCCCTCCTTACACGTCAGACAGAGAGACGCTCAGCCCAAGCAGAGAGAGAGATGCCTGTGTGCCGCCGTTATCTCATGAAAAGCTGCCCCTTTGGCCAAATGGGGATTATAAATGGGAAGAAGTGCAAATTCAGTCACCCTAAAATATGCTACAATGGAATTAAGCGTGGAGCATGTCAATTAGGGAAATCATGTACTAACTATCACCCACCTCTGTGTAAATCCTCTCTTGGCCACCAGAACCTGCTATGATTGGTACTGTAAAGACTACCATGTGAAAGGTACTGTACACATAGGGTGATAAGACAGAACGAAGATGCGGCCTCACACCACTTTTTAGCCACACAAGAACGAGGGAAAGAAAAAAGGCCAGAGAAAAGACAAAATATGGAGGAGCAGAGTAGAAGAACTAGAAGCACATATACATCAACTAGAGTACCTAATGTACCACCAACGAGGAGTAATAGGAGACCACCACCACAAGGGTCACCAATTGATACCACCTGAGGTGGTAAGCCACCACACCCAGCCTCTCCCCTCTCATATATGCAAACATACAAGGTCTAAAAAACAGTAGAACAAATAAGGTCCCTTTCATCCAAGGACTACTAGAAGAGGGGAATGCAATGCTTGCGGCCCTTACTGAAACTCACATTAAAGATCACGAAGATAGTGAAGTATGGATCCCTGGTTATAATCTACATAGGTCAGACAGAAAACATAGAACTTGTGGAGGAGTAGCTTTGTACATTAAAGACTCTCTAGTAAGTACAGAGTTTTTGAAACACTCCAATGAGGTAGTGGAGATACTAGGGGTAAAAATTGAAAGCCTAAACCTGGCAGTTATCCTCACATACAGACCTCCAGATACCTCACTTCATGAGTTCAAAACCCAGCTGGATAAGATCAAAACTGCGGTAGAAGGGCTGGGGGCTCCAACCCCTAACATCCTGTGGTTGGGGGATTTCAATGTACCTAATATCAAATGGAGGCGAGTAGAAGACCAAATAATGCCTAACACCTCAAATGCAAATGGTGATGCACACTCAAGAGCACTTCTTAATTTATGTTCTCTGTTCAACTTAAACCAACACATCACAGAACCAACTAGAGGTCAAAATGTCCTAGACCTGATCTTCTCAAACAATGAGAACATTGTGCACAATACCAGCATATCAGATACTACTTATTCTGACCATAGGATAATCGAAGTACTAACCAACATCGAGTACCTACACAAAACCAAAACAAGGAGATCATATACAGGCCCATTCAGTAAGTACAACTTTAATAATAAACATGTTAATTGGCCAAGCATAAACCAGAAGATAGAGGAAATAGACTGGGAAGTTCAAATGGCAGACAAAACAACCACTGAATGCCTTAGCCTAGTAAATGAATTAGTTAAGAACGTATGCTCGGATCACATTCCAGAGAGAAAAATGAAGCGCAGAAGTAAGCAAGAAAGAGAAAGGAGAAGGTTCTACAAACAAAGAAAACTACTGTCACATCGGCTCTCCCAAGCGGGATTACAGGAAAGGCAAATTAACATAATGACAAGGGAGATAGAGGATATTGAACACAAGCTGAGAATATCGTATCAAATACAGCAGATAGAAGAAAACAAGGCGGTTCAAGAAATAAGTGAAAATTCAGAGTACTTCTCATATGCAAAGAAAAAATCACAAACAGCGCCTCGCTTTTTGCCAGACGCTTCCAGGAGTCTTTATCCTTTGCCAGTTACCACTCATATTTACATCAGTCAATCAGTGTGCTCTGAGCATTGGTGGAAGGAGGATGTATGTACGATGAAGAGGTGTGTTCGAAGCTTAAAATCAACTAAAACAGGACTAAATCTCCATGTAATTGTGACAGCTATATACCAGGTACGAATATGAGGTTAATTTCATCTTAATTTCAACATCCCATCCTGTCTGGTACACCAAAAATATGATACAATAACATGTTTTTGAGTTACCGGCAGTGGGTGATAGAACACACATTATATTTATCAATTTTCCCTGGTGGTAGGAAGGGGTAGGGACGGTTTGTTGACTATTATAGGGAGAGTGGCACCAGGAAAGTCACTAATATAAATATCAAGTAGTGTGTCTCTAAATTTTAGAGTCCCTTCCTTGCATGCAAAGTGTGTTTGCTCCCCCCTATGGAATACTCCCATGTTTACGATTGGACATTTCTGGTATAAATGTAAATAAAGATATTTAATAGCAAGAATTTCTTTCTGACATACAACACCTGTCGCGTACACTTTTTACTAATTATTGTTCCTCGCGAATATAATATATATAGCCTAGTTGAGTCACTACAGACAAATTCTTCCATATAGATGAGGGCAGGCTATCTATTCTATAACTCAATTCTCTTAGCTAGAAAATCAAGTATTCAAATTCGCTATTTCCATTTGTATGAATCCAATGTATTGATATCACTATGTATCTAAATGAAGTTTGATTCAATCTAAGAACTCCCGTAAATATTGAATTCCTTAAATACATTTACGCCTGATAGTAGCGTATCACGAGTTTCATATTCGAGCACCAACTGAAAGTCAATCGTGATTGTATTTTCCCTTGTGCTCTTATGTACGATTCTTATGAATTTGATATCCTATTGTATTTTGTGAGAAACCATAATTATATTCTGTGTATAACTAAAAGTGTTATTCTGTTCCTATGGTATAACTCGCTGAGTGTGTATTGTACCGGTATACTTTTTAGCTTATCCCCGTTAGAAGAACTCCCAAATACCAGTTTTGCCTAAACATAATGTAAATTACTATTATAATTACCGTACGATGTATAGGAAAATAATAGAAGGAAGAGATAATCATATAGGTTAATTTACTTTAAATCATTATTTTTACAATGTATGGGGAAAATATAGGAAGGAGGCGAGATGATTATACACGTAAATATACTATTGATTTACCGGTACTATTGTTATGTTACAATGGGGAACTATATGGGTGAAGTGTAAAAGGTATTACGATGAGAGGGTTGATAGGTGGGGGGCTAGATCGTAACTTTATTTCCCATGGGTTTTGTGCAGAGAGAGAGAGAGAGAGAGTACAAAGAAGTACAAAGGAAATCAAGCAACAACAGTTCTAGTGACCCTTCTAGGCTGCTTGTCCTCCAAAACACTGAGGATCAAGTGTCCAAACAGTGGTTTAGAGTGGGTAAGGGAACATTGGAAAGGGAACTACTGCCCTGGAACTAATGTCCGTGGCAGGATTAGGAAGTTAGTAGGGGACAGATGGGTTAGTAACTGTGAGAGGGGGATAAAATTAAGTTATTCATTTACAAACGCAGTCAGTCACGGGTTTGATGCGAGATATTTGTCTAGGCGGAGTTTAAATGAATCAACGGTGCTGCAGTCTATAACGTCTCGGGGAAGCCCATTCCACAAGTTGACAACTCGATTGAAGAAGAAATTCTTAGATTCGTGTGAGTTAAAAGATGTACCAATAATTTTGCAACCGTTTCCCCGCGTGTAATTAGATTGGTCGATAGTGAAGTACTTACTACAGTTCATATTGTCGATGCCTTTGATGATTTTGAACACTTGAATTAAGTCGCCTCTTAATCTGCGCTGGGTTAAAGGAAATAAATGTAATTCTCTAAGACACTCTTCGTATGGTTTGTTCTTTAGGCTAGGTATCATTTTGGTAACTCTACGTTGAACTCGTTCTAGCTTGTTTATATCTTTTTGGTAATAAGGGCACCAGGATTGAACGCAGTATTCCAGAAGAGGGCGGACTAAGGAATTGTAAAGGGTTAGGATAACTTCTTTGGATTGATGCTCAAATGACCTGCCTATAAAGCCAATTATTTTGTTTGTCTTCTTAACAACTTCTGAACATTGTTGACTCTGTTTTAGGTTACTCGATATTGTTACTCCCAGATCGGTTTCTCTGTTTATATTCTTAAGCTGAGTGCCATTCATCGTATAGTTTGCTTTCTCATTTAGGTATCCGATATGTAGTACTTCACATTTATCCGCATTGAAACTCATTTGCCAAATTTGGGCCCAACATGACAATTTATCTAGATTGTGTTGCATATCGTCAACTTGTTCTTTTGAGAGTACGCTATTTGCAATTTTTGTATCGTCAGCAAATTTTGAGATTGTACAGGTGAGACCCTCATCTATGTCGTTGATATAAATTAGAAAGAGAATTGGTCCTAGTACCGATCCCTGGGGTACCCCGCTACTTACATTGGTCCATTTAGATGCCTTACCGTTTATGACTACTCTTTGCTTTCTGTCGCTGAGCCAATTTTCTATCCATTTCAACACACCGTCTTGTATTCCATGCGCTTTTAGTTTTAGCAGTAAACGTTTGTGGGGAACTTTGTCAAAGGCCTTTTTGAAAATCAAGGTATATAATATCTACAGCTCGCGCTCCCTTCCAAAGGTAAGGTAGAGGTTGAGGATATCGTGGAAGAAGTCTAGAGGTTTGTTAAACAGGAACGTTTTTTACGAAAGCTGTGTTGAGTATCTTTAAGTAAGTTATTTGCCTCTAAGTGATTTACGAGTCTGTCTCTTATGACCGTTTCTAGCATTTTACATACAATTGAGGTTAAGCTAATTGGACGATAGTTACTGGGTAGGGATTTGCTGCCTTTTTTTAATATCGGTGTTACGTTGGCTAGCTTCCACTGATCAGGCATAGTCTCAGACTGCAAGGATTCATTGAATAGCAATGTCAGTGGTTTGGAGAGCTCATCCTTAGCTTCCTTTAGAACTCTAGGCGAGATTGTATCAAGTCCAGGCGTTTTATTTACCTTGAGTTTATCTAAACAATTCAATACTTCTCTCTCTGTAACGGTGATATTGCTTAGAACATCTGAATTATCAATCTGAATCGGCGATGGTGTAGGGATATCACTGAGGTCTTCGGTTGTAAAAACTGATGCAAAGAAGGTATTGAGGGCATTACTCATTTGTACTTCGTCTTTGGTGTATTCTCCATTTTCATCGACTAACGGTCCAACAGTTGAAGTAACTACTTTTTTCTTTCTGATATAACTATAGAATTCTTTCGGGTTTGTTTTACTTTGATTCGCAACATGTAACTCCAGGGTCTTTTTACTTTGCTTAATTAACTTTTTGGCTTTGCGTCGTAGCTCTACAAATTTCACCCGTTCTTCGTCATTTTGTGAGGATTTTAATCTATCATTAGCAAATTTTTTAGCAAGCAGACAGTCTGAAATATCTTTATTCCACCATTTGGGCTTATCATTATGGCCTGGACGCCATATTTTCGATGGTATGCAGTCTTGCACTGCCTTAAGGTAAGTGGACCTTGTGAAACACTCCCAAGATGTATTTATGTCGTTATTGTTAGTCAGAAAGCTCCAGTCAGTTTCTTTAAGCTTTGATTTAAGTTTATGAAAATGTTCTTTCTTGAAATTAGGGACTTTCTCAATGCTGCTATTTGATTTGTTACTAGTAAACTTTAAAGTGAAAGTTATCGTACGATGGTCGCTGTTACTGAATTCATTACCAACATTCAAATTCTCTATTAATTCTTCTTTTGTTGCGAGTACAAGGTCAAGCACATTATTACCACGGGTCGGAGATTGTACAAATTGAAAAAGTAAACTCTCTTGCAAGTTAGCATAGAGGTCGTGTCCAGAGTGTGAAGTAAGAATATCGCCCCATTTAGTCACGGGTAAGTTGAAATCGCCAAGAATTACGGTATCTTGTATGTTAGTTATTTCTGCAATTTGTTCATAAATTTCACTGTCAGTTTGCACTGATTGAGCTGGGGGTCTGTATAATCAAGCTAGTGTTATTTTAGTTCCTCGTTTATTATTTAATAGTACGTAAGATATGTTTATGTTCGCAATTTGAGGTTTTGACATTAAGACGGGATTAAGACTTTCCTTTATAAAAAACAGAAGTCCTCCTCCATTTCTATTGATCCGACTTTTCTCAAACATTGTATAACCAGGAAGCGTATATTCGGCTAAAAAGTCTCTGTCTTCCGTATTTAACCAAGATTCTGTAATGCCGATTATATCATAATGTTCTGTAAACACGATTTCCTCTAGATCTGAAAATTTATTGCGTAGAGAGAGAGAGAGAGAGAGAGAGAGATTTTTTTCAATTAACCATTGAAAACGAAACTTACTTTACTCTATACTGAATTACGAAAACAAATTACCATTGATGGTTTATAAGACTTAGAGAAAACCGCCGAGTGTTGGGATAGAGAAAACCGCCGAGTGTTGCCCAATCCCGTGTTCTACTCCGAACACTAGCCTTAATCTCCCCCCTCCTCCTATTACCCCTTCCCCTAGTTAATACCCAAGAATGTTTTATTATGAACATTACGTAAATGGATCAACACTACAGTCAGGACAACTCTACCACGGCGTGATAAAGGATACTTAACCGTTTTCTATTTATATATCCCTTCTCCATAATATAAATAGGAAAAGGTTAAGTATACTTTATCCCGCCGTGATAGAGTTAGTTAAAGCATGGATAATCGTCCTGACTGTCGATGGTTCGAGCCCAGCTGGGAATATGTAAACATCTAGTAGCTCACGTGTATTTGTGAAATGTGCTTAATACTGTATATACACAGTATATACAGTATATATATATATATAAATAATGTGTGTGTACCATGAATTGGGGCTAACCTGGGCAAGTGGGGCTATTGCGAACTACCCTTTTTCTGTAATTTACTGAAATTTGAAGTTAGCAACAGTGTACAAACATATTAAGGATTCAATCACTCGACTTAATTAAGGAAATAAACATGCTAATGTATTGAGAGAATATGTAATTGAACGTCTAAATTAGCTCAGTTGACCAGAGTAGCCTCATTTTACAGTATGTATGTATATCTATGTATGTTAATGTATAATATGAATCGCCCTGGTATAATCAATGTGGTGGACAATGCAGTTAGGCTATGTAAAATGTAATATGAATAGTTTTGTACGTTCTGGTATACATTCGTTATACCTGTGTCTCTCCAAAAGCTCCTCAACTTCACTCACAAACCTCTCCAAAAGCTCCCTAACCTCGCTCACAAACTCAACAACCTCTCCAGAAGCTCCCCAACCTCGCTCAAAAACTTCCCAACCTCTTCAAAAGCTCCCCATCCTCGCTCACAAATTCAACAACCTTTTAAAAAGTTCCCCAACCTCTCCAAAAGCTCTTCAACATCCCAAAATGCTCCCTGACTTACATATAATGATCATCCCCTCACACCCACCTTAAGCTCTGCATCCCCTCTTCGTCCCCCCCCCCCCCCCCGTCTTTCTTCTTCCTCTCCTCCCATCGTCCTTCACCACCTCCTTCTCTTTCTACCTCCTCTTCCTCTTCCAACTTTCCTCCTCCTCTCCTGCGTCCTCCTCCTCCTCCCTGTGTCCTCCTCCTCCCCCTTCTCTTTCCTTTTCCTCCCCCTCCTCTTTCTTCTCTTCCTCCTACTCCTCTTCCTCTATCCGCTGGCCACTCCACCTCATCTATATTTCACAATCCATGTTTCAGCCTCTCGCTTATTCTCTTTTATCTCAGTTTCATTATTTTAACATCCGTATGTATCCAACGCTTAGTTAAATAATATTGATTTTTAACTGCGAAAATCATTCATATTTTCAATCTCAATACTCTCATGTAATATTTTAGTAAAATGTATATGCTGTATATAATATTATATCTTATCTTCCCAGATAGGGCAACCGTCAATGTGAGCGCTCTCCAGTATATACTGGTATATACAGTATGTATATATACCGGTATATATATATATACACACAGTATACGCTATATATACAGTATATACAGTATATATATATATATATATATATATATATATATATATATATATATATATATATATATATATATATATATATATATATAATTATATAGGCCTATATACTGTATATATATATATATATATATATATTTTTTTTTTTTTTTTTTTTTTTTCATATATATATTCCAACTACTCTTTCTCGGGCATTGGCTGAAAGCTTATACATTCAACCGCTAATCATCGAACGGTGAAGCCCGTGAGGTCTCGTTCCAGTCTAGGGGGTGAGACATGTGAATCAATTTTAGCTGCAACCAGCCCCTGCCATCTTGCCTTCATGGGGCTTAGTTGCTCACTCACGGCTCGAAGCAGTGCTTCACTGTCTCAACTCTTAGACTTGGACCCTCACTCTCAGAACGCCACTTATTGAGCAATGAACTCACTAGGCATTGTCCCCCTGTAGCATATTTTGAATATGGGAATATTCATACAGTGCTATTTAATCAGGGAACACAATGAACTTATGAACTTAATGAACTTATTTGGCGTTTTGGTGAGCTTTGTGGTAATGCACTGATACTAGGTACAGCACAAATTCCATCCCAATAATATCTTCCCATTGACATATCGGGATTCAAGCCGGGTCCATTGGATTACCAGTCCAGTGGCAAGACCACTCCACCACACCTCTCCTATTATATATATATATACTGTATAATTATGCTGTACATACGTTTTGTATATACTGTATTTATTTGATATTTATTTGATATTTACAGATAACTTGAATGTAAAGGTGATAGTAGGGTTGGGTGGTGGGTGATAACTATCGTGTTTGATGAAGGAGCAATAATGGTTTGGTGCTTTCCACAGGTACGGTACGCCACAGTAGCCTTGTCCGTTTCTTAGTCATTCAGGTGTGACTTTAACCTCATGCCACAGGGACAAGTGGCTTAATTCTCAATTTTTGGTAATGCACTATATTGACGAAAATTAGGGGACGATGTGAAACAAGCCCTAGCAAAATCTCATACTGATCCAACTGTTTGTTAATAAGTTATTCCCGAAAAACGATGTAACACGGCCTCTGAAACCCATAGTAGTGTTCTACCTATCCGGTTGGTGACGATTTTAGTGAACAGTTTATACAAAACAGAAAGCAATCTAATTGGTCGATAGTTTTTCAGGTCTTTACCGTCTTTAGCATCTCTTTTTTTTGCGAATGAGAATAATGGTGGCATTTGTCCAGGCTTTAGGGACCTTTCTACATTGCAAACATGTTGTGCATAGTTTGGCTAGTTTTTTAAGTGCGACATCGCCTGCATCTTTGATTTGTCAATAGTAAGCTTATCGTCTCCACTGGCTTTACCTTTCTTTGCGCCTCTTAAGGGGGTAGTGCTTGGTTTTCGGTCTATATAATTATGTATTTATTTATTTTTTAGTTTCCTCGCTAGACCTCCATCAAGCTTAGAAAAACACCCCCTAGTCCCCCTTTCAAGATAATTTTTTACATTTTTCGGTAGAAAAATTTTCCGGGCGAAGGCCAGTTCTTTTTCAAATTAAATGCTCGCTACCGCTCGCCTAGAAAAAATCGACTCCTAAAAGGCACGAAAGGTATTAATATTGATTACAAAATGAGGCGAAAGGTCTCAAAATCGCCAAACTAACGGAACGAACGGCTTAAAACCTCAAAACTAATATGCTAAACATGAGGGAGAATGGGGTCCAGAAAAAAGCGAGCACTACCCCCTTAGAGCTGTCCTAACTTGTATTGTAACCGGGGTTACTGTACAATCGCGCTAATAATTGATGTCTCGGCACCAAGTATATTTTGATCAATAATTGGTATCAACAATATCTAAGCTTCATTTCTTCATGTCGAGTGAAATGTACAAACATGTTCCTACACTTACCCACCCTATTCAACATCTGACAGCCATTAATACAGCATAGAGCAAGCCAAACATAATGACAGCTGCGACATGACTTATTAGCGCGACCGTACATAGTGTAGAGTCTGTAGACCTATTGGGTTGTATTACACATCGGGCAGCGAACCATTTGTCAGGCCTGGGATCCTTTGAACCCATCATAATTAATCACTCCTGTATTTGACTACGTAATCACCTTTAAAGCTTCTCATTTGTATAACTGGACAAATTGACACCAGAAAAGTAAAGTACATGGATTGTTTGCAATATTGCTGTAAATATGTTCACCTTATTCTGTTAACAGTAGGCGATTATGTTCCGTTTGTAAAAGACCTGTTTTAGTATTGCTGTAAATATGTTCACCTTATTCTGTTAACAGTAGGCGATTATGTTCCGTTTGTAAAAGACCTGTTTTAGTATTGCTGTAAATATGTTCACCTTATTCTGTTAACAGTAGGCGATTATGTTCTGTTTGTAAAAGACCTGTTTTAGTATTGCTGTAAATATTCACCTTATTCTGTTAACAGTAGGCGATTATGTTCCGTTTGTAAAAGACCTGTTTTAGTATTGCTGTAAATATGTTCACCTTATTCTGTTAACAGTAGGCGATTATGTTCCGTTTGTAAAAGACCTGTTTTAGTATTGCAGTAAATATGTTCACCTTATTCTGTTAACAGTAGGCGATTATGTTCCGTTTGTAAAAGGCCTTTTTTAGTATTGCAGTAAATATGTTCACCTTATTCTGTTAACAGTAGGCGATTATGTTCCGTTTGTAAAAGACCTGTTTTAGTATTGCTGTAAATATGTTCACCTTATTCTGTTAACAGTAGGCGATTATGTTCCGTTTGTAAAAGACCTGTTTTAGTATTGCTGTAAATATGTTCACCTTATTCTGTTAACAGTAGGCGATTATGTTCCGTTTGTAAAAGACCTCTACGAGTAAAAAGATATACATATTGTCTGAATTACCCCAATGCCTCACAGATCCTTCCTTAGCTGAATAAAGTTGTTTAATGATAGCCAGCATATGACATAAGAAGGGCATCATCGTACAGGCAGAACATAATAAGCATCAGACTTAACCCAAATTAGCTCAACGAGAGGGTGGATTAATATAATTTTCCGAAGGCACTGTCAAAAACTATGGCTATGGGTGTATATATGTTTTAATATATATATATATATGTGTTGTATATACTGTACAGTATATATATATTTTTTTTAAAGTTTCCTCCCTAGAGCTTTAAGAAACACCCCAATGGACACTCCATCAAGATAAATTTGTACGTCCCGGCCGAAGGCCGATTCCTCTTGAAATTACAGGCTCGCTATCGCTCGCTTGGACAAAATCGACACCTAAATGGCACGAAAGGTCTTAATATTGACAAAGAAATAGGCCAAAAGGTGTCAAAATTGCCAAACTAATGGAACAAAGGTCATAACATTCAAAATGAATGGGGCTAAACATGAAGGAGAAGGGGGACCAGAAAAACGAACCATCCACTCAAAGAGCGGCTGGTGGAGTATATTTCACCTTGCCGCCCCAGCGTTTTTTTTTTACCATAAATGGCGTTGTTTCCGTGCTCTTTTTCATGCATAAACAAGAGCCAGAGCTTAATACAATTATGTATCCCTGAAAGGGCGTAAATTGAGCTTTCCAATGACACCAGAACCATCCTTCTACGACCACTGGTTGTCTTGCAACGATCGTGCAACCGAAGGGCAAAATCGCTAAAATACGGTCATTTCGTTACGTACATAATTACGTGTGTAGCGAGGGAGGGAGGGTGGAGTAGTGTGGAGTACATATCGGTAGACCCACGGCGGCCGTGGCGAGCGGTCATGAGGTAACCTATGCTCCTCCCGTCGCTCGTCTCTCTCTCAGAGCCAATATTGCGCCAAAATTGCACACAGACTTAAGTCGGGCCCCGCCACATAGTCCAGATTTTTAGATACGGACTTAAGTCGGGCCCCGCTAAAGAAGGGTTAAAGAAGGTATGAAGAGGGTAATTAAAATGTCAAAAATAATATACCCTTGATTTTTTGTTTACAATTTATGCTAACTTACCAGGTAGTAAGGCAAGGTTACCAGCTATTTTACTAGGTCTTCGATATATGGAGAGAGAGAGAGAGAGAGAGAGAGAGGAGAGCTCGAATAGTATTGAAAAAATGAAAAACAATGGGGAGAGACCTGAAAAATGCATGTAAAAGTTGAACTATATGAGGGTAGACAAAAAACGACCCACAAAGGGAAAAAGAGAGAGAGAGAGAGAGAGAGAGAGAGAGAGAGAAGCGGCGCAATGGATCTAATATAATTCTATGAAAATATTTGCATAGGTTATATAAGAATTTCTCGTGGGTCCTATAAAAACTGTGATGAGAGAGAGAGTGGGTGAGTGAGTGAGTGAGTGAGTGAGTGATTGATTGATTGATTGATTCCCACTATTAATGCTCGTGTTACTCCGCCTTTTTTTTTTTTTTTTTTTTTCTATGTGATTGAGGGAGGCAAAAGGCATAACTGCCTATAGCGAGTGCCTCCCCCATAGTTGAAAGAGTGACAGGGCCAAAATCAAGGGACGTTCGAGCCAAAATGCCTGGACACACGGAGTTTGAAGCAATTTAAGTCATAGGAAGAGGGAAAGACTAATTCTGGGAGAGAGTTCCAGAGCTCAGATGTTGAGTAGAAGAAAGTTTGAGAGTAACGTTTCACTCTTGGGTTGGAGAGTTGCACAGAGTAGGGGTGGGATTGAGTTGCAAGACGGGTACCACGTGCCCTACGTAAAGGAGGTGGTATGCACTGGGATAGCTCTGAGGAACACTGATTATTATAGTAGCGATAGAATAGCGAGAGAGATGCAACATTGCGGCGGAGAGAGAGAGATTGCAGAGAGTTGGTGAGTGGACGGGAGTTAATGATACGAAAGGCCTTCCTTTCAACTTTGTCTAGGAGAGCGGTGTGAGAGGAACCTCCCCATACATGTGAACAATACTCAATACAAGGCCGCACTATGCCCCTGTACAGAGCAAGAAGCTGTGCAGGGGAAAAGAACCCCCTAAGGCGGTTGAGCACACCCAGCTTCTGGGAGGCTGCCTTAGCAAGACTGGTAATATGGTCCTTCCAAATGAGAGCAGAAGAAAAAGAGACACCAAGAATATTGAGAGAAGATGAAGGGTTGATTTTTGTATTGTTGAAGAATAAGGGATAGTCCGCTGGGAGATCCTGACGGGTAGATAGATGGAGAAATTGGGTTTTGGAAGCATTAAAGTTAACAAGGTTTTCTCTGCCCCAATTGGAAATAGTATTTAGATCAGAATTTAAGAGTTCTATGGCTTCATTACGTTTGTCGTTGAGGGATTGCTGGCTGGGGCGTTCTGAAAAACTAATGGAGTAGTGTAAGATTGAGTCGTCTGCGTATGAATGGATGGGAATTAAGGTACAGTTAAGGAGATCATTTATAAAAATTAGAAAGAGAATAGGAGATAGGACAGAGCCCTGAGGAACACCGGAGTTTATAGGGTGAGGAAGTGAACAATGGCCGTCCACAACCGCAGCTATGGAACGGCCGGAAAGGAAATTAGAGACAAAGGCACAGATGGAGGGATAGAAACCGAAGGAGGGTAGTTTAGAAATTAAAGATTTATGCCAGACTCTATCGAAGGCTTTCGATATGTCTAGTGCAATAGAAAAAGTCTCACTGAAGTCCCGAAAGGAGGATGACCAAGAGTTAGTAAGATATGAAAGAAGATCACCAGTAGAGCGACCCTTAAGGAAGCCATACTGGCGATCTGAGAGCAGATTATGAGAAGAGAAATGCTTAAGAAATTTGGAAGCAAGAATAGTTTCAAAAACTTTAGAAAGACAAGAGATAAGAGCAATTGGACGATAGTTGGAGGGTTGAGAGCGGTCACCCTTCTTTGGGACAGGTTGAATGTGAGCAAACTTCCAGCATGAAGGGAAGACGTTAGAGGATAGACAGAGACGAAAGAGTTTGCCTAGGCAGGGAGTCAGCACGGAAGCACAGTTTTTGAGAACAACAGGAGGAACACCGTCCGGACCGTACGCCTTATTAGTGTTAAGCCCAGAGAGGGTAGAAAGTACGTCTTTAGAAGAGATTAGGATATTAGGCATAAGTAAGAGAGAGGAGGGCGGAGAGGGAGGAATAGCACCGGAATCATCCAAAGTGGAGTTTCTAGCAAAAGTTTGAGCGAAGAGTTTAGCTTTGTCAGAGGAAGAAGTGATGGTTGTGCCATCAGAGTGGGAAAGGGGAGGGAAAGACGAGGAAGAGAAATTGTTGGAGAGGTTTTTGGCTAGATGCCAGAAAGCTTGGGAAGAGCTAGAGTTGGATAGTTCAGTGCATTTATTATTGATGAAAGAGTGTTTGGCAAGTCGAAGAACAGATTTGGCTTGATTCCGGGCAGAAACATATGAAGAATGAGAGTCTTGAGTTTTAAGGCGTCGGTACCGTTTGAATGCTTCTCCTTATTGCGGACAGCAGTAGAACAGGCGTGAGTAAACCAAGATTTTTTAGCATTAGTCTGAGAGAAAGAGAATGGAATGTATGCTTCCATGCCCGATAGGATTACCTCGGTAATGCGTTCAGCACTCTCCGAGGGTCCTCGGCCATGGAAGCAGAAATCATTCCATGGGAAATCAAAGAAGTACTGCCGAAGAGCCTCCCAGTCGGCAGCGCCAAAGTGCCACAAGCGCCGCCGGCTAGGAGGATCGGGTGGCTGTACTGGAGAGATAGGACAGGTGACAGAGATAAGTTTATGGTCGGAGGAGCCCAAAGGAGAGAAAAGATCGACAGTATAAGAAGAAGGGTTAGAAGTTAGAAACAGGTCAAGAATGTTGGGCCGATCTCCGATGCGATCCGGGATACGGGTGGGTTGCTGAACTATCTGCTCTAGGTCATTTAGGATAGAAAAGACGTAGGCTTGTTCACCAGGTGGATCAGTAGTGTGAGAGGAGAGCCATTGGCGGTGGTGAACGTTGAAATCACCTAAGATGGAGATTTCTGAGAAAGGAGAAATGGATAGAATGTGTTCCACTGTAGAGTTTAGATAGTCAAAGAATTTAGCAAAGTTGGTAGAGTTAGGGGAAAGATAGACAGCACAGAAATATTTAGTAAGAGAATGACAGGAAAGTTTGAGCCATAAAGTTGAGAATTCAGAGGAGTCGAAATCGGGAACACGAGAGCAAGTGAGTTTGTTGTGCACATATGCACAACATCCGCCTTTGGCTTTGAAACTAGGATAGAGAAAGTAGGAGGATACAGAGAAGGGGTTGCTGGATGTTGCTACAGACACCTGGGTTTCGGTGAGGAAGAGAAGATCAGGTTTGTAGGAGGAGAGATGGTGCTCAACAGAGTGAAAGTTAGAGGAAAGTCCGCGAATGTTGCAGAAATTAATAGAAAGAGTAACAGGCCGAGGTCCAGGTAATTTTGTGGGGTCGTCAGGGGATGGTCGGTCGGGTGAGGGGGCATTTATGGTCCCCCCCCCTGGGGACTCCGAGGCTGGGCTAAAATTCATCATTTTGTGTTTTTTTAATTTTGGTGTGGAGGAATGAAGTGTGGTGTGCATGTTTAGTGTAGTGAAGTGGATAGGAGGAGGAGGTGTTTGTGAGAGCTAGCTGGATTGCTCTCAGTGTAAATGAGGCACAAAGAAAATCAGTAAGAGAGGCCAAGCAAATGAAACAGGAGTTCCAGCGACTCTTTATCACATGCCTATAACCTCACCTGGGTCTAGCCCTGATCGATTGGTGCCTACAATCTCCCCACCAGTAACTATCCACTTGCACTTCTGCCAACTTTGACAATCCTATTAAGGGGAAATTGGTTGTTTTTCTGGTCCCTCTTCTTCCTCATGTTTAGCCCCATTAGTTTTCAGATTTTAGGACGTTCGACCCATTAGTTTGGCGATGTTAAGACCTTTTGCCCCATTTATTTGTCAATATTAAGACCTGTCGTGCTATTTAGGTGTCGATTGTTTTTCCTGGCGAACGATAGTGAGCCTGTAATTTTGAAAGAAGTGGCCTTCGGCCGGGACATTTTTCTACCGAAAAATGTAAAAAATAATGTAGAAGGGGGATCTAATGGATTTTGTTTTTAAAGTTTGATGGATGTTTAGGGAGGAAGCTAAACAATAAATGAATATATAAATAAATACTGTAGACCAGACATATAACCACGGTGTTATTCTTTAATAAATACTGTAGACCAGACATATAACCACGGTGTTATTCTTTAATAAATACTGTAGACCAGACATATAACCACGGTGTTATTCTTAATAAATACTGTATCCAGACATATACCACGGTGTTATTCTTTAATAATACTGTAGCCACTATAACCACGGTGTTATTCTTTAATAAATACTGTAGACCAGACATATAACCACGGTGTTATTCTTTAATAAATACTGTAGACCAGACATATAACCACGGTGTTATTCTTTAATAAATACTGTAGATCAGACATATAACCACGTGTTATTCTTTAATAAATACTCTATACCAGACATATAACCACGGTGTTATTCTTATAAATACTGTAGACCAGACATATAACCCGTGTTATTCTTTAATAATACTGTATACCAGCATATAAACCACGGTGTTATTCTTTAATAAATACTGTATACCAGACTATACCACGGTGTTATTCTTTAATAATACTGTAGACCCGACATATAACCACGGTGTTATTCTTTAATAATACTGTAACCAGACATATAACCACGGTGTTATTCTTTAATAAATACTGTATACCAGACAACCACGGTGTTATTCTTTATAATACTGTAGACCAGATATAACCAGTGTTATTCTTTAAACTGTATACCAACATATAACCACGGTGTTATTCTTTAATAAATACTGTAGACCAGCATATAACCACGGTGTTATCTTTAATAAATACTGTATACCAGACATAAGTGTTATTTAATAAATACTGTAGACCAGACATATAACCACGGTGTTATTCTTTAATAAATACTGTATACCAGACATATAACCACGGTGTTATTCTTTAATAAATACTGTATACATCATATAACCACGGTGTTATTCTTTAATAAATACTGTATACCAGACATATAACCACGGTGTTATTCTTTAATAAATACTGTAGACCAGACATATAACCACGGTGTTATTCTTTAATAAATACTGTATACCAGACATATAACCACGGTGTTATTCTTTAATAAATACTGTAGACCAGACATATAACCACGGTGTTATTCTTTAATAAATACTGTAGACCAGACATATAACCACGGTGTTATTCTTTAATTTATTCCGGCTTACATTACACCATTTTATGCAAGTTTGAAGGACCCTCTGATGAAGTACGGTACGGTATGGGTTAATGGTGTATATACGGTACTTTACCCTTTTGATACCTATGCTTTCTTATTATGCTGAATACAGTCATGTAATGTTAGCCACAGCATAATACAATGACGCCATCATATTGAAGTGGCATTATGCAGTAAAAATGACTTGAATCATCCCCTAGACAGGTTGCTGACCAAGACTGACTAGTCCCATCCCGTCCACCCGTTTTCTATAAATATGCCGGTATATATATATATATATATATATATATATATATATATATATATATATATATACCGGTATATATATATACTCCCAGCTGGACTCGAACCTCCGACAGTCAGGACGCGTGTCCAAGCTTTAATCCTCTACACAACGCCGTGATAAAGGGAAGTTAACCTTTTCCTCTTTATATTAAGGAGAAGGGAAATCCTACTTTGAGAATGTATTTAAATTCATGTACAAGTCACAGGATCCATATTCCAGAATACCATAGAGGTATTTTTACAAGTTTCCCCACGCAACTCGGGTTTTAGAGATTTAATTTAATTCTCGCCCAGCCAAACACGAGAATCATTAATATCAAGTATATCTCACAAATACGCGTGAGCTACTAAATGGTTATATACTCCCAGCTGGACTCGAACCTCCGACAGTCAGGATGAGTGTCCATGTCCAAGCTTTAATCCACTACACCACGGCGAGAATTAAGGGGAGATTTCCACTTGAGAGATTTTTTTCTCGACTCCTTTCTTCCTCATGTTTAGCCCCATTGCTTTTCTAATTTTAAGATGTTCGGCCCATTATTTTGACGATTTTAAGAACCTTCGACCCATTTCTGTAAATTTTAAGACCTTTCGTTCCATTTAGGTGTCGATTTTATCCTGGCGAGCGATAGCGAGCCTGTAATTTAAGAGGAATCGGCTTTCAGCCGGGAAGTTTTTCTACTGAAAAATTTACAAATTTATCTTGAAAGGGGCTCAAGGGGGTGTAATCTTAAGCTTGATTGATATCTAGAGACCAAACTAAAAACCTCCCCTTAAATGACATCTCTATAACCCGAGTTGCGTGGGGAAACTTAAAAATCCCTTAATGGTATCCTGGAATATGGATCCTGCGACTTGTGCATGAATTCCCCTTTTTTTGTGTTGCTTCATTTATTTCTACCTCGCTACCCACACTCACTTGTATGTTGAAATCGACTGGGTTTTTTCCAGCTTACTCCGATGTATTAATTATTTATCTTTCTGATCCTTCGCCTATGCGTCTTTTCGTAGTCATCATCCCTTTTTCTTTGTTTTAAATATGGCTCCATTTACGTTTTCTTTGATACCCTCACACACTGCTATTATAATCGTTTGGTTTTATTCCTCATGTACTGTATAGTCCTTTTCCACAGTACCGGTATAGCCTTTTCCTCTTGTGTTCTTACTTTTCCTATCCTCTCTCCCTCTTCATCCCTCTCCGCTTCCTTTTCTTCTCACTCTCTCCCTTCTCCTCCTCTTCTGCTTCCTCCTCCTCCTCCTCCTCACGGATGGCCTCACAACTCTTTCACAAGTTAGTAAATGTTCCTCCATACTTTCCTCGCTTATTCTCCCACCATCTTCTCATAGATTTTATACCCTCCCCCCCCCCTCTCTCTTTTCTCTCTCTCTCTCTCTCTTCCTCTCCCTCTCTCTCCCTCTCTCTCTCTCACTCTCTCTCTCTCTCTCTCTCTCTCTCTCTCTCTCTCTCTCCTCACTTTCAATCTCACTCTCACACTTTACAACACTGATACGGCTTTTCCTGGAATATTGCTGTTAAATTCTGGTCTCCAATACTCAGGAAAGATATAGCGTGACTGGAAGGAGTACAAGCTAGGGCTACAAAGCTTATACCTTGGATTAGAATACTGAGCTATGAGGAGTGGTTGAGAGCTCTTGATCTCTTTAAAGACCGTTGGAAATACGCAGACTACGAGATCAACTCATTGAAGTTTTTAAGATACTTAGTGGGTTTGACAATGTGGATTATTGCAAAATGTTTAGCCTCAATATAAATATATCACGCAGCCATGGCTGGAAGTGAGAATTAAAAAAGTTCAGCTCTGTAGTTTATTTTGTCCAGCTGATGGTAAATTGCCATGTTACTATCTTGGTTAATCAGCTATTACATAGATTTTGTAGCGAAATATGTTGTTAATTATGAAAACTTGGCATTAATATGACACAGACACATGGTATATTCATGTTTCTCCATCAAGTATCGATAAATCAGTTGGTAAGGGATTTAGTTTACCATCAGCTGAAGACACACTAGGCCTATAGTACAGTATTTGTGGAAACTTTTCACATATGAGATCCGTTCTACTTGGAACAAACTTCCCACAGAAGTTGTCAATAGTTCTTCAATAGAGCAGTTCAAGAAGAGAATAGATAGTATTTTTCACACTGTGCAATTAGTACCCTCTATCCACTTTGAGTATCTCCCCGGAATGGACCGCAAAGTCTTTTGAGATACTAACTATTCCTTGTAGCACACACACACTCACTCTCACTCTCTCTCTCTCTCTCTCTCTCTCTCTCTCTCTCTCTCTCTTCAGTCTCATCTTCTCTCTCTCTCGTCGCGCCCGAAAAAAAAACATCATCGTCTCATCCCCTCTCTCTCTTCTCTTCTCTCTCTCTCTCTCTCTCTCTCTCTCTCTCTCTCTCTCTATTTATATATATTATATATATTTGTTTTTTCTGTTAGTCTCTTTGTGTGCTAGTATTATTTCAATACACGGGCACAGTTTGCATGGTAGTAAAGTGAAACTATGCAAAATGAATGAGAAGAGTTTGGAGATATAGCAGTATAGAACCACTGTTGGTAGAGGGAGAGATTTACCCGACCCAGTTATTGTGAAACTCGGTGGTCTTACACCCAAGAGTTTCTTAGACTCGATGTAGCCTAGATGTCAAAGATGCTACCGTATATTATGACTTCAACTGCTTGATATTTTATAATTAAATATCATATAATACAGAGTACGGTACACTCAACCAGTCACTCTATCGCACACTCATATTTCTTCCTTTAGACTCGCTGCCTTCACCTCTCTCTCACTCTCACTCTCTCTCTCACTCTCACTCTCTCTCTCTCTCTCTCTCTCTCTCTCTCTCTCTCTCTCTCTCTCTCTCTCTCTCTCTCTCTCTCTTTTACTTCCACTGGTTGTGCACCCGTTTCTCAAAATAGCCTTATACATTCCAACATTGGCTCCCGTGCGTCCATGCCTGCAAGTGTCCCCCTTCCTTCCCTGCCACTCCAGTCTGCATCATGTCTTGCTACCTTTCATGGCGCAGTGGTTCCCCCCCCCCCCCCCCCTCTCTCTCTCTCTCTCTCTCTCTCTCTCTCTCTCGCTCCCATCTCCTCTCAGTCGTCCTCGTTCTCTCTCTCTCTCTCTTTCATTCCTTCCTTCCTTCTATTGTCCTCTTTCCTTCCCTGCCACTTCATTCTGCTGTGCATCTCTCTCGCTGCGTTTCATGGTGTAGTTGTTCCCTCTAGTCGTTTGTTATTCTTCCTTATTTGTTATTTACCCTTTAGGTAAAGTCCCAACTCTCTAGGAAACGTTGTAGCTCAAGAGGTGTATATTTGCTAGAGTAAATGTGTGGTTGGTGTTGTTGCGTCGTATATAAATGTATAGGCCATTGTAACTTTATTTCGTATCATCTTTTGCCTTTTGATGTAGGCCTATATGTTCATATTTTATCGTTGATTTCCTTCCAGTAGTTAAAGAAATTCTTGAAGAAGTTACATTTATATCATTTCAACCCTTGCAATGTGAGAACGTCTTTAGTTTTTGTAGTTTAATTCAGCTTAGGATATTATAATTTGGGTAGGAAAGACATTTTGTAAATCATAGTTTTTGATAAGTGAAAGTAATGTTATTTTGCGATAATAACTCTTTTGAGGTATTGTTCAAGATGTTCTCTTATGGTGGTAGAAGGAGAGATAATATTGAATTGCATTATTGAGCTGCTGGTCTGGAAGTGTTAGCTACATACCTTACATAATTATGACAAAAGGACAATCGCCAGTCAAATTTTACACTTAACGGAAATTGCAATGCCATCTGAGCTACGAATTGTAAATGTCAAGGTGTCAAAGGTATATATATATATTTAATGGGTTAACCCTTTCAGTATTTCAGAACGCATTCTTTCGTTTTATTTTGGATAATATTAGACGATTTTATTTTATTTAGGAAGGATCTGTGAGTGCCATAAGGTTCACTGAGATCATATTTACCCTTGTGGATGTTTGATGTCTTTCCCAAGCTAAACAAAATCGTCTATTGTTAGTCAAACTATAGTGATAAAGGTTTCCTACTTTTCTACTGTATATGTGAACGACATTGCTGCATGACCACGATTCGGAGCGGGTGGTAATGGATGGAACTTGTTCCAAATTAAATTAAGACTTTTAGCTCCTCGGGGCTCGACCTGGTCATGAGTAAAACATGTTAACTCACAAAATAATCTGTCTTGCTGCAAGTAGATGTAGCGTACTTTTACTAAATGCAAACGGATTCTTATAAACTTATTATATTCTTATATGAACTATTTTTTTTTTGCAAGTAGATGTAGCTTGCTTTTACTAAATGCAAACGAATTCTTATCAACTTATTATAATATTCTTATATGAACTATGTTTTTTTCTGCAAGTAGATGTAGCTTGCTTTTACTAAATGCAAACGGATTCTTATAAACTTATTATATTCTTATATGAATTTTTGTTTTGTTTTTTATACAAGTCAAACTTCATATATTTGTGTACATCTTGCCACTGGCTTTACATGGACAAGCCTTATGTATGGTATTTAAGATTATGCTCCTTCCTACATTCCTTTCCTCCCACTGCCTAGTTTTGTTTAAATAAGCATTACATAATTAAAGAAGTTAAACGTATTTATAATTATACAATAAAATCTTTAATTTATTCATAATGCCATATCGTAAAGCCATTTAGCAACTCTGTGTAAGTAGAGTGGTATCCCCCACCCTCCGTATACTGGTACTGTACCCTGCCGGCTGAAATACCTGTTGTCGTCGTCGGTCTGTCCGGAAACTCCTAGACCCGTGTACTGAAACACGGATTTTTACCCCAAACTGTATACTGTGGTAGAGATGTCAAACTAGTTTTAAATGACTCGTCTGGACAAGGGAAACAATAAATATACAGTCAATGTTTGGAGAAAGTTGACAATTTGACTTAGTGGCAATTATTGAATTAGTGGCAATTGGCAACATTTCTTACGAATTTGTAGCATGATAAACTACAGGGACCAGTACAAGTCAAACAGGCAACATTAGCCAAACATTCTCTGAATCTAAGTAGCTTCCCTTGCCCAGACGAGTCATTTGAGACTAGTTTGACATCTCTACCACGGTATAGCCTACAGTTTGGGGCAAATATCAGTGTTTCAGAACTCTAATGGAAATATATTGAAAAAGGGCTGCCAAAGCCAACATAGGATAAACCATAGACTACAGTAGATCTGGACTGGACACGAAATGGAACTATGGGCAGCCAGGACCCCAAAATCGGACAACGAACCCCCAAAGTTTCCGAACCTCTCGAACCCTCGAAAATATCACATTTTCGCGGTTTCGAGGTCATCGAATTGGGGCTTCGTTTGCTTCGATTTTGGGGTCCCCTTACTGCAAAGTTCCATTTTGTGTCCCTGCGTCCATTCTAACTGTAGTCTATGGATAAACCTATGATGGTTCCATATCTAATTTTGATTATACTGCGTTTCTTATTGCGTGTACCAATTTTGATATTTTTATCAAGAAATGCACAGTTCTACCTAAAACTAACTGCTTACTGCTGCTCTTTAAAACTTGCTTCGCTAGGTAGGCTATTCCTGTTGTATATTTTTTTGGCAAGGCAGAAGCAACTTCTGTCTAACTGGGGGCTTCTACTTTATTATTATTGTAATTTATATTATTATTAGTAGTATTAGTAGTAGTATTATCATTATCATCATTATCCTCCTTCCTCCATTGTTTCCTTTTTCCTGCCAGCCCTCCTGTCTCCT